>NW_024102840.1:3496634-4229709 GCF_013122585.1 Styela clava | reverse complement strand
TAGTTATGACATATATAAAGGGGTATAAAAAGTCGCTCGGTACCGTGAGAAATAAAGGGACAAATACACGCAATTAACTGGTTATAATTAAATAACGCTAATTTTTAACCACGGTATAACCCGAACCACAATATTTGGAATCAAGTGATCGAATACCCCCAATGTTGAACAAAATTGTCAAGTAAGTATTCTTCGGCAGAACATGGAAACCGGTTTGTATATGACCTCGTTTCATGCTTTGTCATGATGAAAAATAGCCTGACCACCACAAATACACCTGCATTATATGAGTAGGTGTTTAAATGAATGATGTAATTCAAAATTATCTCAGTAAAATTGTTCTTATATACAAAGATTCTTTTGTAATTTTCCGCAGGAAGTATAAATGTTTAAAATCTTTTTTCAAGTCATATGCAGTTAACAGGATGGGTGCTGTACTGCCCGAAATTCATTGGTGGATTCATTTATCGACGAACTTTGTGACAAAATGAAATTCATGGTTTTTGATTTGATAATCAAAAAACTAGTTAGTATTATTCAGCACATTTGTCGGACCCGCTATGTCAAAGGTAAGCAATCTTAAGCGATCATCCTACAAACACTCGACCATATCCCAACTCGTTTTTTTTTCGTCAAAGTCAACAAGATATCAGCATATTGCAGAAATGAGAGCATCCCATGGGGATTTAAATGTGTTGTAATAGTATTATATTTCCTTGCACTATACTAAAATTTGGTGACCGTACATTTGAACCCATGTACATTTGAACCCATGCGTATATCCACGGGTTCAATCTATATCGGGTGCTAAAACCCATGGGTTAGGGTTAGTATGGGTTTAACTATCCGTGAAACAAAAAAAATTCCATAGGTGCAATAGCATACAGGTGCAATTGTCATGGGTTCAAATGTACGTGGGTTCAAATGTAATGGAACCTAAATTTAATGCTTTGTATATAAAAGAAAGGAGTCAAATTGAATATTATATTGTTTACGAAAGATTTATTAAATCATTTTTGTTAGATGATAAGATATTTGTTATAAGGATACGGCTAGCAATGAAAACGTTTATCGTTGGAGAAAGGATTGAAGCAATCTGCCAATTATACAATAACCATTAGGCGTTCGACGCTTGTTCAAAGGTAAGCATATACTTCTAAAACGCGACGAATGCAGTTTTAGGGCCCAATGGTGTTGACGAGTGAATAATTTTGTAAATAACTAATAAAACTAGAATTCGGTTGGAAACCAAAGACTTATCAATCGAAGGTTGGGTGATCCCCCAAAACAGTGGTCTTACTCCATAGTGACACCGTGTGTCCCATTACTAATTAATTAATAACTCGCTAATTATACGACATAATCCATCCAAAATCAATAGGCTTCTGATCCGAGCTAAGATGAATGCACATGCATTTGGAGCATATCGAACCTCGCTTTCGTGAGATATCGCGTGCATCTAACACACAGACATACAGCAGACAAATACCTATCAACATACTTACCGATCAAGATCAATAAGTAAAAAGAGATAGAAGAAGATGGATCTAAAAAGGGCATTGGCAGCGACGAATCGCACGATATAGATGTGGATTTTCTAATTCAATCATATTTTTCACTACAATTTACCTCTTACATTGTGAAGGAGAAATCACAGTCCTTGTTAATGAGGAAACAAAATATAAAATGAGAATATCGGTCAGAGACCGAAGACTTATCGATCGAAAGTTAGGGGATTCCCAAAACAGCGCGCTTACTCCATAGTGACACCTTGTGTCCCATCACTAATTAACTCGCTAATTATACGACATAATTCATCCAAAATCAATAGGCTTCTGGTACGACATATGATGAATGCACATGCAAAATCTGGAGCAGATTCAATCTCGCTTTCGTGAGATATCGCGTACATCTAACAGACAGACAGACAAACAAACAGATAAATAAACAGACAGACAAATACCTATCAACATACTTACCGATTAAAATCGATAAGTGATAAAATAGTGCGTACGATAAATAAATCACGTTTAGTGATAACTAGTGAACTAGCTTTTAATCGGAAATTCGAATATAACCGAAGTTTGATTTAATCTTTGCAATTAGACTCATGTTCAAAGCTGTATTTTTTATGGGCACTGACGTGTATTAAGAGTGCAAATCGGCAGTTATTTGCACAGTCGTTACGGGCGTTTGTATACACCTAAAAGACCATCCTTTTTTCATTTTCAAATTTTTCAGTTGTGCATACGAAGGCGTAATTCTTATCGCGAAATGAAAAGAACACAAATAATTTCTGTTTTTTTTTCTAAGTAAGTGCAAAGTAATTTGAAAATCTATCCATCACGCTGTCTGGCTTTTGACAGCATCGAGAGACTGTCTGTGATGTAGGAAGCAGTAGAAGATCTTAGTGTTTACGTCTGCATCAAGAGATCACATTTCTTACTGTTATGCAAGCATGAAGGCATTCATATCTCAGACGACAGAAAAAATGAATTTAATGTATAAATAAAGACTTCATTTGATTCACTTGATTTTGGCTCATCGGTCTAGTTTGAAGATCAAATATCTAAGATTGTTTCCCTCATTCAACCCGTATGGCAAGCATTTGTGAAGAAACTTACTACAGGCTCTTAAAAAAGTCGAATCCCAAGCATGTTTTACTAAAAATTTTATACTTTGTATTCTTTGACAATATAAATTCCTGGAACCTATTTTAAATTTGCCTTTATTTTGTTAGCGACATACTGAAATACTAAAATATGAAGCATGCGATTGCGTTTGAAATCGATATTTCTCGCTTTTATTTCATTTATGTCCTCAAGGTTGCAAATGAAAATCGTATTTGCAGTTCACGTTGTAGAAAAACTTTCGATAAAATATCTCAAATCTCGCCTTGGTCATGATGTACATGATCGGCTAAATCAGCTGTTTACAACCGAGGTTGGGCAGCACTTTAACTTTCCGACAGTATAGTCCAAGGATTCGCAAGATTACATTCAAATCCGAAAGTCTATATTATTATATGTATACTGTTTAAATACAACCATACACCTAATATTGCACTTGCTACACCTTATAGATCATTCAGTGTTTGTCAGTAAGTTTGTTTTTATATTTATAGTCTCTAGTAGTCTATACAATTCTGATTACGGACTTACATTTATTGTACAGGAGTTCCTAGACTCTCTGGAATGCTACATTTGGGGTTCTCTCTACCAAAAAGGTTGAAAAACACTGGGTTAAATAGAAATTCGATCTGCTCAAAGTGACATATTTTTATTGCTTTATAATTAAAATAATTCAGATCCGATTTTTCGAATTTAAACCGAGTTTTAAATTTTAGGAAAACATTGTACTGCATTGTATTGCTCGTTATTCTGCTTAGTTAACATTGACTGAATTTGAATAAAATAAGATTAATTTTAACCAGATGTGTAATTGCGCATTATCAAAATTTCTTCTCCAACTTTTTTTTCCGCTACTTTTATTTTATGGTGAAATTAATTTATTGGGCTCCCCATTCTTGTATTTCAAAATTGATTGAATGAAAATACCGATAAAAAACGTGTTTAAATACATTTATTCTATCAGTGCTAAAACTCTTTTGTCTGGTATATCACGGAAATATATATGCGGTTTATGCAGCTATAATTTTGTGTTTATTTGTAGCCAGATGTATAGTTTTATCGTGTTTTTATAAAGGTGAAATTTGTTATCGATAGTGTTATCTTGGTTGATATTACCATTTTTAACCGAAGTGAAAGGTTTTCATTTAGTTCAAATATGCTCGTGTCATGAATAAGCTACCTTGTATTAGGTTTTTGTCAGGCTCATTCTGAGGATATATTACATAAATTCAAGATGACAATGAAAATTTCTTTCTGCATGTTCGAAGTGTTGGATCAATTGCCGATATCAGTATGTTACATGGTAAATCATTTGGTTGTTCTGACTTTCTTTAATGGATTATTTTTGAAAACCTACGCTGTGAACAATGTTCTGTACAAAGTGAATCGATACGTAGATAAATATTCTGTTTTTTTAATGACGAAACCGCTTTTTGTTTTCAAGGGACCGTAATCTTTTCGATTTATATCGACCCAAACTTGGTCAGTTCGAAATATAATAAATGTGACATTCTGCATGTTTTGGGTTATTTTATCAGATATAACACTAGTTGAACAATAAACATTTTGTTAGAGTAGATAACAGGTTCAGTCAGTGATTACACACTTACAACTCAATATATGACTTTAACAGGGAAGGACTCTTGTGTACTGTTGTTCAAAACTTTCTCCGGAAACAATATTAAATAATCAGTAAATATTACGCTATTTTCATGTAATTTTATGCCTCGACCATTTCATTTAAAACCGGTTGTTTGTCGCACAATTTAGCATACTTTATTTTCTAAAGTACATCTATGAAGGTACAACTACCGACTTGGTAACATTAATACAAAACCAGATATATGCTTTAAAACCAACAGAGATTATACAAATATTTTACACACTTACAACCCAATATTTGACGTTATCGAGACCAATTCCAATTTATTGTTGATGAACAACTTTTGCTAAGAACAGTGTTAAAAAAATTGTAATTAATTTTCGTTTATTCTAATCAAAAACCGATTACAGACTAAGCCGTGCAAATTGGGCTTTAAACATATATGATGGGGGCAAGCGAGAAGTTGACTTAATAACACACGAACTGTAATCTCTGTATACACATTTATAAATCACCGTTATGGCTTTCTCAAAACTCTGGTCCGAATACAATTCATTGTCTCTGCTCTATTTATATTACTTCTAACTCGCATTTTTGAAGTATATTTATTTATAAACCATCCTTTGAATCGCAAAAATTACTGGTGTAAAAGTACTGCTTTACTTTTGTCTAGATTCAAAAGGGTATCAAACTTTACTGAATAAAATGGCGGACGACAAAATGTCGTCGATCATGAGAAACGTAAATTGAACATTTGTGAGATCCGCGTATGTGAGGTCCGATACTGATTTCTCAATGGAAAAACGAAAACAATTTTATTTTCTAGCACGCTAGATAACTGTGGACCAATGTGAAGTCTGTAACCTAGATCTGTAAAATGCCACCGTAGCCTCTCGACCACGAGGATTAACAAAGGCACTGATATTAAGCGAAGATTTAGAGTTAACCCGACCTTTTATTTGTTTGCCATTTTGTTTATCAGTTTCGTTTCAATTTCAACGCCGGGGCAAGATTTAATTTTGCGAATTTGACGCTTGTTCAACCCGCCTGCGCGGGAGCACGTTCTGTGACTTGCTCAGAATTAAAGTGGTGTAGGTAAACAGAATTTAATATCATGTTCCGTGCAGGAAGAGAAATTATAAGAAGGATCATATAAAATGATGTGAAAAGGATGGTGTGATAAAAAGATGATATTTTCGGTCAAATATTTCAGTTCTAAATCAGAGCTTGACTTTTTGTTCATAATCAATATTGAATTGATTGGTAACAAGGTAAGTTGAACCAATTTTGTGAGATTCTCTGTCAGTCTATGTAAAATTGCGCCAATGGCGAAGTTTGAAAATGCGTCCCCTTGTTCGTTCAGTGGCAGTATTTAACGACTGTTATAAAATTGAGTTACTTGTAAGTTATTATTTAATTGAAAATACGAGCTTCAATTATTTTAAATTTTAAATTATTTTATCCAAACATTTTACTTTTTGCCATTTTTGCGCCCCAATACATACGGTGCCCGTGGCACGACTCATGGCTGCCACGCCCTAGTTACACCGCTGTCTCCATAAAGCTTCAATAATCACAATGTATTTTCCAATTATGCTAAATATTGAGTATGAATTTACTTTTTATATCATTTTTATATAAGTCTCATTTTGTCCAAATTTGAGATTTGAATTAAAATTGAATTCACTTACAGGGTGCATGTAAAAACATTTTATAAATATCATTTTCCACAGAAAGAAAGTAAACAAAGACTGCTAAATGGGACGAATGTGAAGTATGCAGCTCAGATCTATGTTAACGACGACATGGCCCCACAACAGCGACAAATTCAAGCATATACATAAAGTTTGCATGTAACATATCACAACTATATATATGATTAACAATGAATACCTAGGAACAGGAACAGGAATTGATTTTTTCTAGTCTTAAAGTAATCAACACATAAGTCACATATACTACTGACACATTTAATAGCGCTCGAATATAAGCTTTTTTTCTAATAAGCATCGAAAGCATTAAATTGTCCTGATCGCGAGATGGCGCTATCCAGAAGTCTCAATACAATCCGAAAACATCGAAATTTTGCTAAAGATTTTGAATGGACAGGAATATTTTCATTAAACGTTTAAGAAGTAAACGCTATTGAACTACATTTTGTTATTATGAAGTGAACAAATCTTTCTCTACTTTGGGGACATATTCGATAACCAATTGAATTTATATATTAGTTGAATCTGTCGTTTACGTATAACAAGCAAGGAGGCGTTACTGCTTTTTTCACAGATAATTATAAAATTAAAACATTCAAATCAAATTTTCAGTATAGGCATCGCCTCCTCAACATTTTCAAAGAAATCACATTTAATCGAAACCATTTTGTTCGCTCGCCATTTTGTTTAGCAGTTTGCTCCGAGTTCAACGCCCGGGGCATAAACAATAACGGAATACGTCTGCGTGGTCAACGGGAATCAAGCTTGTGCGAGAACATTTTCTGTGAATTTTGCGCGAAATGAAGTGTTGTAAGTAATAAATTCAGTATTATGTTTTTTCAAAAACAGAAATTCAATTTTCAGGTTTAAAACATCCATACATATTTATAGACATATAAAACTGCTGGTAAACTGTGTAGCGATGTTATACTTTAGGTGCAGGAAAAGACCTTAGACGAAGTAATTTTGACTTGATAAAAATGCAACTTGCCTCTACCTCATTAAATTGAATCAATTTGTGAAATTCGTCGTCTTGAAGACATAACTGATTTAATCTTTGTTAGAACGTGTTTTATCATATAGCTGAGTAGTAATATTTTATGGGTGTGGTAAAATAAAAAACAACAATTATTTTGTGGTATTTTATTCCTGCTACAGCATCTTTGCATTGCACGCATACGGATCCATTAGCACAAAGGAATTGAAAAAGAATTGGGAGTTAGTCTCGCGCAACCTCTACTGATAATTATTTTATTCTACATTCTTGTGCATGCTTTCCTTGCGGATTGCGCGGATGGCGTTGATTCAAATCATCTAGGTGGCGTTAAGGTTACGAATCATTGTTCCAAAGCAGTTGTTCCCAAACTTATTTTTCTCAAGTAGCATTGGGGAAGAAATAAAAAATATTTTGCACACTTATAACATTTGAATACAAAATTTGGACCTTCAGAAGTATGCGCACCAAGATGACGCACAACCTGAACATAGTATGTGTGTATTGGGCAGGGTTCAGGTTGTGCGACATCTTGGTGCGCATACTTCTGAAGCACCCAAATTTTTTTATTAAACTTCTCGTTTTCTCATACCATAACATAAAATTGAAGTAATGTTGTTCTAGTTCCTAAGAAATTAGTATACTTGGATCTTCATTAAAGCAGGGCGACGAAATCTTTTAGTGTGATTCTTGATAATTTTTTTTTTTATAAACGACGATTACACGCGCCATTCGCTTCTTACAAGGCCTGGTGAACCAAATTGTTGGAACAAAATTGTTTACCTCCAAATTGGTACACATACATCTGGAGCGCCAAAATTTGAACATGCCAACGATCGCAATGATTGGGGTTGATCGCATGATTATGATATTAAAGACTCAGTTCACGTAAAGCTGGAAAAACTCAGAATAAAGCGACATCTTCAAAATGGCGGCAACGTTAAAACGGCGGCCTAGAGTTTATCGTCAAGGACGATTTATGTAAATTATATAAAATACGACTCCGTAAAAGCATCCACTCGATTATACGATTCGTATGGAGTTAGTGTTATTTGGAATACCCAAATTTTCCTGTTTCGGCATTGTGTACTTATTTATTGGGGATCTTTTGTACAAAGCTTAAAATAAGAAAATTAGCATTTATACAGTTGGGGTTTGGGTTAGGAATGCAGATTGCGATAGAAATTCAAATTTTTTGAATCATTCCTAATCCAAACTCTAACCCTCCAATTTGATTAGTAATTTGTTACTTAAAAACGTAGCGGGGGGTGTTTTCGTAAAATCTCACATTTTTTGCTTTGTACAAAATATACTTTATTGGGACCTGTTTGTGGTGAGGCAACAGTTTTAATGTTAGTTTATATTTCAGACACACAAACGGTTTCTTCTTCGATACAACAAAGCCGATAACGTTTCTGGAAGTGTTGGGAATCCGAGTTCATATATACATGATATTGAAAACTGCATCATAAAAGATCAACGACTTCTCAGCTATAACGGAGAGTTCACTTTGTTTACAGCTAGATGTTTAAGCGATGGCGCAGCGGTTAAAGCGTTTAATTGAATTTTGTTGACATCGTAGAATAAACATTCAGGTTCAAGCCCCATGCCCTTACTCAGGGTGTAAAAAATTGGGCTGACAATATCCGAACCGGAAAGATTCCGCATATAAATCTAATTCATGTACATAGAGAAAGCCAGCCAGATATGCATATACAGCCAATGTCATATGCGTATACAGGTAAATCATATACACATAGAACCAACCCCATATACAGCCAATGACATATGCATATATGTCCAACGCATATACAAATAGAGTCAATAAAGTATGTATAAATAGCCAATGCCGTATGCACATAAACTCATATACATTACCAAATAGTGCCATATGTATATATACCGAATATAATATGTTTATTCAGCAATTTCGATATGATACATTTAGGTAATGCACATGTACAGCCAATAACATGTGCAGGGGCGAGCTAGGGGGGTTGCGGGTTGAACCCCCCTTTTTGGAATCAGTAAACAAACGACGACTATTAGGCGCGACTTGCCACGCGCCGAATAAGCGCACAAAACGTTATGGCTCCGGATGTCGCGACGTGATGGTGACCAAATAAGGCAGTTATTGGACCTTTCCCTGACTTTTGACCTCCGTAAAATTCTTCCCATACTTTACCATTGCAAAATTTTTGGTGCTCGTTTTAAGAGTGGTTTTGCGAGTTGGCGCCTGTAAAATGGGGGTATTTTTGTTTCAAAACATCATTTTGATTCATAGCATTCATCAATCTGTTTTTTAAAAGTACCGGTAAAGAATATTAGCCTAGTCTATCGCAGCTATTTCTACACTAATTTTTGATTACTGCAATTAAACTGAAACTCTTAAGAAGACAAAGTGATCAATAAATTTTTTAATATATATTTAAATATCCGAAACACAACTAAAAATTAACGAATAGATCTCAAAAACGCAAAAACGAGGTAATGTTTACGACGACGCCTGAAAATCTGTCTGAGCGAGACAAGTGTCTGAGCGGTTGCGAAACTACGTCACTTTTTGTATCTTGCTGATTGGCCAATGTCACGAAGTAAACAAGGAAGTCGATGCTCGGAGAAACATTCATTTAGTTCGCATTTTCCATTCGAAGCCCATGTTCCTGGCGAATCCTGACATATTCAGTTTCGATTTCTAAAAACATTCTGTGTCGCACATAGCAATTTTTAGAACATCAGTTCTCTTAAAAACTCGCGTTTTACGGCCTCCGGCCAGACCACCTGGTACAGTCAAACTTGGCAATTACAAATTTCGGCGCTCCGGAAGTCGCACAATTTGCGCCCCCGAATCCCCCCCCCCCCCCCATTTTGGAAACTTCTGGCTACGCCCCTGATCATATGCATATACAGAGTAAACTCAACTCGACTCGAACAGGAAAGATTACGGTGTTTCCAAACAACAGTAACAGCTCCCTGCTTGTATGGGGCGAAAGCAGCGAGTGAGCGTTATGTATATAAAAACAACTCAAGCCCACAGCCATTGAAAATACAGGCCAACTATTTTTCTACGCATAATCAGTGGCGGCGCGTGGTCATTTTGACAACCAGGGCAAGCTACTGCGGGACCAAGTCACCCCCATCTACGGGGACAGGATGAGCGCTGTAGGTTCTCCCATCATTTTATGAGTATAAAAACCATTCCATCGGTAACAACCAATCGGCAAAAGCGACAATTTTTAACGATAAGAAAGTGTCTTTAAAACCGGTCCAAGTCAAGGGATTAATAAATATAGACATAGTTTATTTTGAAACCTCTTTCAAAAGGAAAGGCAATATTTACCCAGATAAATACAATGACATATTAACAGAAACTTCGGGAAAGCAGACAAAACCTAAAATAAGGTTTAAAACGTTACTATGAAGAAAGGAAAGGTAATGCAAAGATAAGGACATGCGTTGCTCACTCATAGATATATATGCTGCTAGACTTCTACTGCTTGAACATATTACAACACGCCGCGGTTTCTTGGAAGCAAAATGCTCAATAACGCGCTGATTAAAGTCATGCGTCCCAGAAATAACGTCTCTGTGAATGGATAAAACAGCCAAGGAATTTAATCTATCTTGCTTCATTGTGTTTCTGAGATACGTTTTAATACGCTTCAGCGTGCTGAATGTTCGCTCTGCGTCGGCGGAAGAAATAGGCGTCGTCAAAATGATGTCCAGAAATTTTGCAGACGCCGCAAAGGTAGTTACTAGAGTGTTATCTATGAGGAACCCATAGAGCGCGCAAGTTGATGTGATGTTCAAAAAAGTTTGATTGGTGTATATACATCGCAATTCATTTTCCAATTCACCCACGTTGATCATGGGGTAAAATTTGGAGACAGTAGCCAACAAATGGATAGGAAATTGACGTGCAAATTTTGAAAAATTTTTGGGGTTCATCAAAGAGAACGCGGCAAGGTGTTCAGTGCGCAGACGATCGCCTAATCGATTCACCAGAATGTCACAGCATTCCTTTGCAGACAAAATCAAACGCTGCGTTGTTTGCCCGCGGCGTGAAGAAGCACTCCATGTGTCGTGGTATTTTATTGTTTCCCGGATACGAGATACAGCATCGCAGAAGTCTGAAATACACGACTGCACAGACGCTCCATCCATTAGCCTTGACTGCAATGCGCCGTATAATACATCCACGTGATAGAATATTGTGGAAAAAAGCGAGAAAAAATGAAAACTCACCATCTTCTAGCAAACGCTTCAGACCTGCCGCCTCCCTCACAGAGCGTTCGTCCCAAACCGGAGAGCTCTGAATGCCATTGAAACACTCAATGAGCTCAGACCTAATTTCGGACACGCCCTGCACCACGCGTGATTGGGAGTTCCAACGTGTTGGTGCACAAGCAGGGAGACGGCGGCTACATATCTGGCGAAGGAGGTCAGAGCGCTTCGGCGAAACGGAAAAAAATGAAGAAAACCACGAAACATTTGCAAAAAATATACGGACGAGGGGTATCAAGACACATATTTTTAATAACGAGGTTAAATTGGTGTGCATAACAATGTAAAAAATGCGCATGAGGAAAATCTTCTTTTATACAAAATTGAACACCATGTTTCGACCCACTCATGACTGCCGCACCGTCATAAGTTTGAGCTATCAATTTTGACTTCGCGTTGTAAGGCTGTAACACTTCTTTCAGTACAGCCGATATCCCGCAAGCCGTGCGATTAACGATTGGTACAAAGCTGTGAAATCTCTCGGTAGGTTTACCATCTTTTACAAACCGAAAAATCACAGCCAGTTGGGAAACGCACGTGATGTCAGTTGTCTCGTCAGACTGAATCGAAAGGAACTGGCAATTCTCCATTTCCAGAGCCAAATGTTGTAAATAAATTTTATACATTGAGTCGAGCAAATCATTTTGGATATCCTTAGATGTCCCTTTCGAAACAGTTGCGGCATCAAGATGATCTCTCAATACTGTATCTAGGGATGCGGTGTATTCCACCATATCCAAAAATACCCTTCTGTTAGAAGAGCCAGCCCGTTCATCGTGCCCACGGGGGGGACAGCTCGTGACAACCAATGAACTTCAAAACATCTATCAATCGACCGAGAACATGGCGGTTTTTCTCGACGTTTTGGTTCATCCAACTGTGCTGCAATATTAACATTTCCGAATGTTCGGTATTTTACTGCATTGTCCAGATGCTCCATAGAAGATTGATGATCCCTGACACGCTCGGAAAGATGTTTAAGATCTCTAAAACCAAATTTACACCAACGTGAGTCACGGGCGGTAGCAAAAAGTAGGCAATAAAAACAAAAAAGTGCATTTTTGTCCTCGCTGTAACACAACCATTCGTGTTTTTTATACCAAGTTTCTGCGCAGAATGTACGCCGACGCTTTCCTCCATCATGGGATTGTTCCATTGAACAATTTTTTGGTTGATAAGGCCCAAGACGTTGTACCTCTAATTTTTGTTCCAGCGGCAGCTGCGAAAACGGAGTGCGAAGTAGTGCATCAACCTCATTCATTATGAGGTCTAAGGCTAAGAAATGCGAAGCCGGAAAGAAGTGAGGAGCTCAAAAGGAATGTGGAAAATCGAAAGCAAATGGACTAAAGGTCTCTAACTGATTCAAATAGCGGAACAAGCGACAAAAACGAAGGCGAGGAAACTATCAACTCTTCAAGCAACCAACGAACGAGAAGGAATGCATGAATATGTCAACACGTTGTTGTAAGAAACGTCGGCATTGTGTCGTCATAATTTCGGGGCTAGCCCCGATCGGCCCCGATGATTTAGTAAAAAAAAAAGAAAACAAACGAGACAAACGCGGCGAGTGGAAGATAAAAGAGAGAATACGATATACGATGAGCAACCGGTGCAAAATCGGCGTCGCCCCGTCGACGTTCGGCGAAGGCTTTGCGAGCGAAAAATGAACCATATCGGGAGAATATGACTAGTGTAGACAGTCTGTGTAACCGATATTGAGGTATTTTTCGAATATTTTTTATTATACCGGCATTGCCCCGGTTGGCCCTATTGACGCGCCACTGCGCATAATACAAGACTATTGTTAGACTATGTGAAGACTTTGAACTCAGTCGTACTTATCAGTTTCCAGTGATGGGAAATAAAAGTTAAATGTTTATTCCACAGTTGTCGAATGTTGATTATAATCGGACATATCACATTGTCTCTCTCTATGTATATACATATATGTTTGGCCGTATTTGTATATCATGTTACCTGCCTAATGTTTTTTTTTCGAGTTCAACACTGGGGACAAAAGGTTTTATATGTGTATCCGTAGGTATCTCAACCTTTTGTTATTTTAAAATCCTTATCACTGAAAATATATAATAACTATATTTCCTCACACAATGCCACAAAATTGTTTGAATATAAAGTGCTTTTGAACTCAGTCGTACATCATTCTTCACCAATGGAAAATGAAGTTTGAGTTTTTGTTCCACAGTTGTGGATTGTTGAAATACAATGGGTCTCATACGGCTTTCAGTTATTATTAATCAGGTTATTGTCAGACTATAAAGGGATTTTAAACTCAGTCGTACTTATCGTACAGAAGTGATGGGAGATAAAAATGAAATATTTGTTCCACAATTGTCGAATGTTGAAATACAATGTGTCTCATACGGCTTTAAGAAAACAATTCAAAGATTAAATATTGAACGAATAGTTGTTTGCACTTGGACATCGCGATATGTTGACTGTATAAAGCGTGTGACAAAATCATGTTCTTTTATAGTTGATAGAACCATTCATAACCGTGGCATCTAAAAGCACTTAGGGTAAATCGGGATATTTTCATTTTTTCTAAATTTCACTCGGATACCAACAACGCTTAATTGAATGTAACTTATACGGCATATTATATATTTAAAAGCTACTACCATATTGAAATATTCCGAAAAATAATACGCAAATGGTGTTTTCAATGGTTCGGTTTTTGTAAATATTATGTTTGGCGTGACACAGTATATGTATAGGACAGAAAAACCTTGGTTCGACGTTTTTGTGTCATATCTTATATTTGTAACGCATTGGTATACGTCCTTAGTCTGAATTATGATTCATCCCCCTGTTTTTGTTGCATACCTTTTGAAAGACGGCAGTTTAGGGCCTAGATAATATCTCGTTTTGAATTTTTTGATAAATTCTCAAAATAATGTTTGCTCTGGATGACAACGCAATCTCTTTGAACCCTGAAAGCCGCTATAGCGGTCAGGGTGAGAGAGTAGCATCGTTCTGGGGATTCAGAGTTCAAAGAGGTAATCATGCGGCAAGCGCGTGATGCTCTCTCTGTCTCATGTTAGACGTAGAAAGATTTCAAAAAGAAAAAAATTCAATTCATTTTGTTCTCCGATTTTAGATAAATACAGAATTTATTTGGCTTGTCTTCACTTTACTGTTGGACAATCTCCGTAGTAAAATCGATCGTCTTGCTGAACAAGATATCTTGAAATTTGGACGAAAATGGCAATGCAATTTCTTTACGCATGTGCCGTGTTATCATCTATTCTACATGTTTCAGTGTCGGCCTCCTTTGGTAAGATTATATTTCAGTAATATACATTGCTTTTATTTACTTAATGTTTTTTCTGTACCATAGCCAAAGCGTTGAAATCAAATGACAACTTTGTTGCCCCGCAGTACGTCGTCCAAATGACAATCTGACAAGCGAGTACGAAATTTATTGTGAGTGTAATACATTTCCTATAAAGCAGCTCACAGCAATATGTGACGTGCACATTATACGTTTTGCACTGTTGCACAGAGCAGTTGGAGTCTCGAATTGCGTATTTGCAGCGACACGTTCTTTAATGACTTTCAACACAACTGCGATGCTGACTTAATCATCAGGCATATCAAGCAAACCGGTAATGAAATGCGCAAGAAAGAAAAATATTTTCCAAGCCAAGCACTTCGCAATGTTAGTCCGGCCGTCAACGCAAAGTTTCATCCGTTCCCGGAGGGAAAAAAATTCCCATATTTATATTTTAAAAATCAAAATAAACTCATTTTAAAATTATAACCAACATCAAGTAATTGACATGCAACTCAGAACTGACGCTGCAGAAAAGCGCCTAACAGCTGCATTTGTTACTCTTCAAATCCATATGGAGACAACGATAAATTTATAATCAATTTTTGTATTATGCCGCACTTTGCCGACCCCTGGCCTAGACCTATGGCCTTCCATCGTCTATGACGGTAATTTATTTTTCGAGTGATATCGCATTTCCTTTTAATTTTGTGAGGAGAAATTTTAAGCGCAAAATGTTTTACCCGCTGTTATTATTTTATACCTATTACAAATATTGCTCAATTTATATTATGTTTCAATTTCACAAATCTATTTATGTTCTTTCTAGATGCAGAAGCATTCGTTTCCACCCCTCGATCTGGAGTCGTCGGAAGTGTGGAAGCAGGAGCACCCGCCACTGCTAAAGGGGATGTTGACACTGAGATCGCTTCTCTAGATGCGTCAGATGTTCCATCAGTCATCGACTCAGTCAACAATTTCTTGGCCTCACATCCCAAGGCTCGTCCTCGCAGAAATGTTGTCTTTCATATTCATTATATGGCACAATCGTTTAGAATTCCGGCGTCTACAACAGGGAGTTCGATTGTAGATTAAATAACTAATATCAGCGAAGGTAGACGAAGCAAATAGGTAGCATTTAAAAATGTACTATAGGCTCAGAAGCATGTTCTCCTAAGATTTCATTTTTTTTATTCTTCGAGAATATAAATTCATGGCTCTTATTTTGAGGCTACATTTATTTTGTTCGCTATGTAATGTTCCAAAATATAACCTACATTTTCTTGAATTCTTGATATTTCTAAGTCTTGGAATATAAAGCACGAAATTGTGTCTAAAATCGAACCGCCTCACCTTTGTGTCATTTATGATTGCATATGTCACAATAAAACACTCGTATTTGTAGTGTAAGTTGAAAAAAACTTCATATATAATATTTCTTATCTCTCCTTAATTATAAATTATAAATCGAATAGTAATTTAAAATCTGTTGATTTATCGACCAACTATGTCGTGATATATAATTCATTAATTTTATGATAATTCAGATTCGACCAATCGAATTATAACAAAGTTTAAAACTTCGGTAAAACCTGTTTCTCAATTCAATGACAGCTTGCATCCTGTTGCTTATTATTCTGCTTAGCAAAATTCGACAAAAATTAGGCTTAAAAAATTGTAACCAGGTTTGTAACCTCGTATTTCCAAAATGATCTTTCCAAAAATTGCCCTTTTCAGCTCATTTTATGTCACTATCTAGTAACCTGGTATTTACAGCTTAATTGTTGTATTTCACAAATAAATGAATGCAAATACCGATGCAAAATGAGCTGAACTACATTTATTCTAATAGTGCAAAAACTTGTTTGTGTGTGATTTTATCACGGAAATATATGCTATATATAGGGATAGTTTTGTGTTTATGTAGCCAGATGTAGTTTTTCAGTTTTTTATTGGAAGGTTGAATCTTGTCATCGCTAGTGTTATCTTGACTTGACATTACAATGTTCGAAACAAAGCGACAAGTCATTTTTAAGTTCAGTATGTCCGCTTAAAAGTCTTATAAATTAGGTTAAATTACAGGCACATTGGCAATCTACATGTTTTAGATTAGTTTACGTGATAAGGCTTGTTGGGGAATAAACATTAAACGATTTTTATAATCGTATTGTGACGTCAATACGAACTATTTGGCGAGAGGTTCCGATGCGCAAGATAACAGGTTACGTAAGTAATTATATAATGACAACTTTATAGTACGGGATTCACGCTTAAAATAGTAAATTTTATGTAATTTCCAGTAATTTCATATCCTCTAAAGACCCATTACAATATAACCATGAGAAGGGAAAGCGGAAAATTGGCTTAGTAACACACGAACTCTCAACTCTGTATACACAATTTAAAATCGCCGGTATAGCTTTCCCAAAAATCATGGCAGAATACCATTGATCCCCATTTGCAGTCCCCATTAAAAAGGAGTTCTAACACACAATTTCGAAGTATATTTATCTATTAACTATTCTAAAAAATTGCAAAAAAGGACTAATGCAGAAGTACTGCTTCACTTTTGTCAAGATTTTCAAAGGGTTCTACTTTACTGAATAAAATGACGGAAGGGCAAAACGGAGTCGATCATTCAAAACGTAAATTGAACATCTTAACCAATCGAGTATGTGAGATCCATTACTCAGTATCTCTCTGTAATATGAGCTTGATAAACTACCGAACGATTTTTCCAAAAACCTTTTTGTTTTGTGGGCTATAATAATTATTTCGGAACAGCAATAATATGCGATATTATATTCGCGTTTTTGTTTTCTTACTCGGTAATCTCGGTTTCAATGTTTATTTTTACGAGAGTTAACTTAGCGTTGTTTTATAGTTGATACCTTATACCGCGGTATTCGATGGGGACTTAATGGCGGTTTTGTAGCAGGAAATATTTAGCTACATAAGGGGTTTACAACCCTCTTTTTTGGCGACCAGAATTTTTTTTTAATAAATGTCGTGAAATCTCGCGCCAAATACTGTTCAAATACTATGAAATATTCACGGAAACTTTTCTTTTAATGAAAGTTTTAAACAATTCATAAAAATCATTTCATCTTAGCCAGCGGGTAAACAAAAACTCCGTAAATGGGGAACAATGTGATGTCAGCATCGGAGGAACGACACCGTAGCATCTCGAACTCGATAATTAATAAAGGCACTGACATCAGTCGTATATACATAGCTAAGCCAATATTTTGGTTTGTGCGCCATTTTGTTTGTCAGTTTTGTTTCGATTTCAATACCGTGGGCAAAAACAAATATTGCGGAATTTTTTGCGTGTACTGTTCAATGCGACCGTGCGAAGACACTTCTGTGACTTTCTCAAATTGAAGTGTTTTAGGTTAACAGGATTCAATATTATGTCCCATACAGAAACAGAATTATAGTTACATATATATGATGAGAATAGGGATATACTATGACGTAAAACTGATGGTTCGATAAAAAGGTGCCATCGTCGGTGATTTTTTCCTCTTCATCTTATAAACGTCATCTGTTACGCTAAAATCAGGAGATGTCAATGTTCGACTGCGATTTTATTATATAAACAGCATAAACCAACTTGACATTACAAACAAGAATGAGATCGACCTGCTCCACATCAACTATAGAATGACCATCAGCTCAAAACGCTAAAAGTTGACGTGTCTCAAGTATTGTCTTGGACTGAGCTCGGACCCAGTTAACATGAGTGAATCTGATTCGTTCGCCCGCCCGCCGGTTCGATTTCAACATCCGCGGCAAAAAAAATACGGGATATTCCTGAGTGGACAGCGGGAATCAAGCCTGTGCGAATATTTTTTTTTAATTTCTCTGCAAATTGAAATGTTGTAAGTAATAAATTAAGTATTATGTTTTGTGCAAAAACTGAAATTAAATTTTAGGTTTAAAACAGATATTCATATGTATTGTTATGTATAGCTGTGTACCAATGTTATACTTCAGGTGCGAGAAAGTAACTCTGATTTGATAAAAAAAAATACGATTTGTTCCTACCTATTAAATTGAATCAATGTAATAAAATTATTTTGCGCACTTATAACATTTGAATACAAAATTTATTAAACTTATTATTGTTATTCTCATATCATAATTCAAAATTGAAGTAATATTGTTCTAGTTTCCTTTTCTTAGCTGACAATTGGCCCAAGAAATTTGAGGATACAAACGCTTGCAACGATTGAAGTTGGTCTCATGACTATGATATTGAAGAATCAGTTCCAGCAATGCAGGAAAAATTCTGAATGAAGCGACATCTTCAGAATGGCGGCAACGTGAAAACTGCGGCTTAGAGTTTACCACCAATTCCGATTCCTAGAAATTATATAAAATACGACTCCGTAAAAGCATCCACTGTTATCACACAATATGCATGGAGTTACTGCTATTCAATAAGACCAGAATTTTTCCGATTGGTCATTGCCTACCATATTTATTATGGATATTTTGTATAAAGCTCCCGCCAACGCTTAAAATAAGAAAATTAGGTATTATTCAGTTAGAGTTTGGGTTTGGTTAGGAATGCGGATTGCGCTGGATTCAAATTGTTTATTCAATTTTAACCCTAAATCTAACCCAAGTTGGATAATTACTAATTTGTAATTTAAATACGTGGCGGAGGTGTTTTCTCAAATCTCACTTTTTGCATTAGTCGCGGAGAATCTGTACAAAATTTTCTTTATTACGACCAGTGTGTAAGGTGAGGCAAAAGTTTCAATCTCATAGCGTTATTCAGATACACAAATCCTCATTTCTTCTTCAATACAACAAAGTCGATCACGTTTCTACGAATGTTGGAAATCCGAGTTCATATAAAAAAAAATTTGAAGAATGTATCAAAACGATCAACCACTTTTCAGCTATAATGCAGAATTCTCTTCTTTTACATTTACATGTCTAATCGATGGCGTAGCGGGTAAAGCGCTTGATTGAACTTTGTTGATTTGGTAGAATAAAAATCTTTGATTTAAGTCAGACCCCCACTGCACCCAGGGTGTGATAAAATGAGTCGACAATGTCCGAAACAGAAAGATTACGCATAAAAATCCATCTATGCATATACAGTCAATGTTATACGTATACAGCTAAATAGAATACACATAGGGTCAACAAAATTTACATATACTGTAAAGTAAACGCATATACAAATAAAGCCACCTAATGTTATTTGTTTATTCGGCCATTCCAATATGGTACACTCAAGAAATGCACGTTCATAGCCACTATCATATGCATATGCAGTAAGCTGAATAAGCATATACATCCAATTAATGTACAAATAGAGCCAACCAGATTCGCAAACTGGGTAGGCAATGTCCGAACAAGAAAAATTCCGGTGTTTCCAAACAACAGTAACAGCTCCCTGCTTGTAAGGGGCGAAAGCCGAGAGTGAGCGCTATATATATATATATATATAAACAAATCAAGTCCACAGTCATCGAAAATACAAGCCAAGTATTTATCTTCGCATATTAAAAGACTATTGCTAGATTATAAAAGGACTTTGAACTTAGTCGTACTTATCAGTACTTCCAGTGATGGGAAATAAAAGTTGAATGTTTGTTCCACAGTTTTCGAATGTTGATTATAATCGGACATATCACAATGTTTCTCTCTATGAATACATATGTTTGGCCGTATTTGTATATCATGTTACCAGCCTATCGTTTTTTTTTTCAAGTTCAACTTTGGGGACAAAAGGTTTTATATGTGTATCCGTAGATATCTCAACCTTTTTCTATTTGAAAATCATAATCACTGAAAATTTATAATAACTACATTTTTTCACACAATGCCTCAATTCTGTTTGAATATAAAGTGATTTTGAACTCAGTCGTACATCATTCTTCACCAATGGAAAATAAAGTTTGAGTTTTTGTTCCACAGTTGTGGATTGTTGAAATACAATGGGTCTCATACAGCTTTCAGTTATTATTATTCAGTTTATTGTTAAACTATAAAAAGATTTTAAACTCACTCGTACTTATCGTACTCAATTGATGTGAGATAAAAGTGAAATATTTGTTCCGCAGTTGTCGAGTGTTGAGATACAGTGGGTCTCTGAAAACAATTCAAAGATTAAATATTGATCAAACAATAGTTATGTACTTCGAGTGCGATATTTTGACTGAATCAAACGTGTGACAAGATCCTGTTGTTTTATGGTTGATAGAACCATTCATAACCGTGGTATCTAAAAGCACTCATGGTGAACCGGGATATTTTCATTTTTTCTAAATTTTACTTGGATTCGAACAGCGCTTACTTGAATATAACTTATACAGCAGATTATATTTAAAAGTTACTACCATATTGAAATATTCCGAAAAATAATACGCAAAGGGTGTTTTCAATGGTTCAATTTTTGTAATTATTATATTTGGCGTGAGACGACAATTAAACGAAGTTAATAAAAAATATAATTAAACCTCAAAAACTTACTTGTAAAAGCCAAAAGATATATTTGAACAGAGACAAAAACAGTTATATATCTCATGTAATTGAGAAGCAACACGGAAAATGCACAGAACAATCTGAATATATTTAGTCACGTCAGGATTCTGCTAACCGTTTGCTCAGTTGCATTTTTTCCGCACTTTCATCAACCATGCATTTGCCATTAATTGCTGTTCATTGTATGAAACCGCCCTGAGAACGAAACAGCATGGTATTTTCAAAATTGAAGAAAGTATTGAAGAAATTTTAGCGGTTTCCCTTGCATATATTTTCAAAGTGAAATGGTGGCAAAATAGAGAAATTTACAGTGGTATTAAATTTTTTCAACAGTAATATATAACACTTTATTACGCTATCTTTTCAAATTATTCAATTTTGTTTACTGGAGTTATCTGTATTTCCCAATTTCTCCCAATTAATGCTTTCAATGTATTAAGAAGTGATTTAAACAAACAGCCGAAGATTATATCACGTACTTCTGGTATGTCATCATGTTCCAATTCACGAATTCGTAAGTCAAAACCATCCACCGACCTTTGTTACATGGGGGCACATCTTTAAAAAATCTTAGTGCAAATAACGCATATACCGATTTTACCAGAAAAGGTATTTGTCTATATTTGCGACCAAATTGCATATTATTAAAAAAGTTCGGAAGACCTCAACGATACAGTTGTGATTATGGTTCTTGTATTTCAAAACCGATTTAATAAAAATAATGATAAAAATGTGTTTTAAGCGTTTTAGCAGGGTTAATACAGGTATTCCTATAGTGCTAAATTTTTTGTCTAATTATATCAAGAAAATATATATATATGGTTGATGTATATGCAGATATATAAGTTCGTGTTTATTTGTGGTTTTTATTTAAAGTTTAAAAGTTATCATCGACAATGTTTGAATCGTTTTGAATAAAATGCAGTGAATTTAGTATGTGACATTTATTTGCTATTTTGAATTAGGTAGCCAGGCTCACCAACGCCTTGCACGCCACACCTACGATGTGGACAAGGCTCTGTACAAGTAGGCTTACCATACGTCCAGCGTATTCTCATATCATACCTCAAAATTGAAGTAATATTGTTCTAGTTTCCTTTTCTTAGCTGACGATTGGCCAAAGAAATTTGAGGATACAAACGCTCGCAACGATTGAGGTTGGTCCCATGACTATGATATTGAAGAATTAGTTCCAGCAACGTAGGAAAAATTCAGAATGAAGCGACATCTTCAGAATGGCGCCAACGTGAAAACTGCGGCTTAGAGTTTACCACCAATGACGATTCCTGTAAATTATATAAAATACGACTCTGTAAAAGCTGTTATCACACAATATGCATGGAGTTACTGCTATACAATAAGACCAGAATTTTTTCGATTGGGCATCGCCTACCATATTTATTATGGATATTTTGTACAAAGCTCCCGCCAACGCTTAAAATAAGAAAATTAGGTTTTATTCAGTTAGGAGTTTAGGCTGGTTAGGAATGCGGATTGTGCTGGATTCAAATTGTTAAATCAGTTTTCACCCCAAATCTAACCCAAGTTGGATAATTACTAATTTGTAATTTAAATACGTGGCGGAGGTGTTTTTCTCAAATCTCACTTTTTGCATTAGTCGCGGAGAATTTGTACAAAATTTTCTTTATTACGACCAGTGTGTAAGGTGAGGCAAAAGTTTCAATCTCATAGCGTTATTCAGATTAACAAATCCTCATTTCTTCTTCAATACAACAAAGTCGATCCCGTTTCTACGAATGTTGGAAATCCAAGTTCATATAAAAAAAAATTTGAAGAATGTATCAAAACGATCAACCACTCTTCAGCTATAATGCAAAATTCTCTTCTTTTACAGGTACATGCTTAATCGATGGCGTAGCGGGTAAAGCGCTTGATTGAACTTTGTTGAATTTGTAGAATAAAAATCTTTGATTTAAGTCAGACCCCCACTGCACCCAGGGTGTGATAAAATGAGTCGACAATGTCCGAAAGAGAAAGATTACGCATAAAAATCCATCTATGCATATACAGTCAATGTTATACGTATAAAGCTAAATAGAATACACATAGGGTCAACAAAATTTACATATACTGTAAAGTAAACGCATATACAAATAGAGCCACCTAATGTTATTTGTTTATTCAGCCATTTCAATATGGTACACTCATGAAATGCACGTTCATGGCCACTATCATATGCATATGCAGTAAGCTGAATAAGCATATACATCCAATTCATGTACAAATAGAGCCAACCAGATTCGCAAACTGGGTAGGCAATGTCCGAACAGGAAAGATTCCGGTGTTTCCAAACAACAGTAACAGCTCCCTGCTTGTAAGGGGCGAAAGCCGAGAGTGAGCGCTATATATATATATATAAACAACTCAGTCCACAGTCATCGAAAATACAAGCCAAGTATTTATCTTCGCATATTAAAAGACTATTGCTAGATTATAAAAGGACTTTGAACTCAGTTGTACTTATCAGTGTACTTATCAGTACTTCCAGTGATGGGAGATAAAAGTTGAATGTTTGTTCCACAGTTTTCGAATGTTGATTATAATCGGACATATCACATTGTTTCTCTCTATGTATACATATGTTTGGCCGTATTTGTATATCATGTTACCAGCCTATCGTTTTTTTTTCAAGTTCAACTTTGGGGACAAAAGGTTTTATATGTGTTTCCGTAGATATCTCAACCTTTTTCTATTTGAAAATCATAATCACTGAAAATTTATAATAACTACATTTTTTCACACAATGCCACAATTCTGTTTGAATATAAAGTGCTTTTGAACTCAGTCGTACATCATTCTTCACCAATGGAAAATAAAGTTTGAGTTTTTGTTCCACAGTTGTGGATTTTTGAAATACAATGGGTCTCAAACGGCTTTCAGTTATTATTATTCAGTTTATTGTTAAACTATAAAAAGATTTTAAACTCGGTCGTACTTATTGTACTCAATTGATGTGAGATAAAAGTGAAATATTTGTTCCGCAGTTGTCGAGTGTTGAGATACAGTGGGTCTCTTTAAGAAAACAATTCAAAGATTAAATATTGATCAAACAATAGTTATGTACATCGAGTGCGATATTTTGACTGAATCAAACGTGTGACAAGATCCTGTTGTTTTATGGTTGATAGAACCATTCATAACCGTGGTATCTAAAAGCACTCATGGTGAACCGGGATATTTTCATTTTTTCTAAATTTTACTCGGATTCGAACAGCGCTTACTTGAATATAACTTATACAGCAGATTATATTTAAAAGCTACTACCATATTGAAATATTCCGAAAAATAATACGCAAAGGGTGTTTTCAATGGTTCAGTTTTTGTAATTATTATATTTTGCGTGAGACGACAATTATACGAAGTTAATAAAAAATATAATTAAACCTCAAAAACTTACTTGTAAAAGCCAAAAGATATATTTGAACAGAGACAAAACAGTTATATATCTCATGTAATTGAGAAGCAACACGGAAAATGCACAGAACAATCTGAATATATTTAGTCACGTCAGGATTCTGCTAACCGTTTGCTCAGTTGCATTTTTTCTGCACTTTCATCAACCATGCATTTGCCATTAATTGCTGTTCATTGTATGAAACCGCCCTGATAACGAAACAGCATGGTATTTTTAAAATTGAAGAAAGTATTGAAGAAATTTTAGCGGTTTCCCTTGCATATATTTTCAAAGTTAAATGGTGGCAAAATAGAGAAATTTACAGTGTTAATAAATTTTTTCAACAGTAATATATAACACTTTATTACGCTATCTTTTCAAATTATTCAAATTTGTTTACTGGAGTTACCTGTATTTCCCAATTTCTCCCAATTAATGCTTTCAGTGTATTAAAAAGTGTTTTATACAAACAGCCGAAGATCATATCACGTACTTCTGGTATGTCATCATGTTCCAATTCACGAATTCGTAAGTCAAAACCATCTACCGACCTTTGTTACATGGGGGCACATCTTTAAAAAATTCTAGTGCAAATAACGCATATACCGATTTTACCAGAAAAGGTATTTGTCTATATTTGCGACCAAATTGCATATTGATAAAAAAGTTTGGAAGACCTCAGCGATACAGTTGTGATGAAAAAAGCCTACTCAGTGGTTCTCAAACGGAATGGTTCCCAAATACAATTATTATGAAGGGGGCGTGAAGCTAATTGAAAAGTATATATATGTTAGATTTGATCTTGTCCACCTTATTTTGAATTTTACATTTCTTTATTTTGAATATTTACGTTCCATCCACGTATTTTTAACCTATTCTTTTAATAAAACAGGCTTTCGCCTTTCTATCTGTTATTTGTAGCTCATTGTTAGCTAGTTATTTTTAAGGTGGGCACTAGCCCAGATTCGCCATCATCTGATATTTATTTACTCTTTGACTCAATTATTACTCATAAGCCCTGGTATAGATACTTGATTTGTGCTCAGCTTACATGAAGCAATTTACAATTTTGAAGACTGACGACCGTATATTTCTGTGAATTTCTCTCGGTTCCAAGGATTACACAAATCCTATGACACTAGAACGACTGATCATCATATTTTCATAGATTGATAACCTTTTATGACTAATGGTCAATATTATTTGATATCCATTTGATTTGATGTGTCCCTATAGATGATTTATTGCTTGATTTAAGTTGATACTTCTCAAGCGTCGACCTTGATTTCTTTATAAAGGAAAAACTCCGTCTTTAATATATAACATGTAAATATTTGATTTTGGTGTTTATTTAAATTGGACTAATGGCCAATATATCTATAAATTCAATAAATTAGAAACCACAAATAAAAAGTGACAGGCTGCCTTCTTCTTATTCTGCTTTGTATCATATTTGATGTGTCCTACAAGTAGGGTTATTTTTGTGACTTCAAAGTGGGACGCCTCCAAAGACAACGACCCCCTAGCTGTGATTTTGTAACTTTACATTTTACAACATAGAGCTACCTTTTAAACCATCACGGCTGTCTTCATTGGCCCTATTGTCAACGAAAGTTCATGCGCGTATTATCTGTCCAAATATTGGGTTCAGTTCGGAAAATAGAAAGTAATTGACGTTAAACGATACAAATAATTCAAATTTCGACTTTTTATGTACAGCAAAGGGAAGAAAGAATAATAAAATAGCCTGGCTTCATGACGTCGTTTTCAAGCATTGAGAATTTACTTATTCGCCCAATCATGTTTTTCTGTTGATAACACCTTCTTCAAAAAGACGTTGTTGAATGTTACATGTAATACGTTTTTTTTCTTCTATTTTGACGGGTCAGAGTGCAATCTTCCTCGGATCAGTATTACATAATTACGTCATGTCCGAGTCATTACGATATAACGCTCCATAAGCACGCTGTCGCATATGATAGCATAATTGCTGCCCCCTAGAGCTCCCGCTTAATCACTTCCGTCTGTGGGCTTTGATGGTATTGCTAGATTTGTGCTCCCATTTATGGTAAGCGGGGGGATTTGGTAAAATTCTAAGCGAATACATTTGTTCCATGCGATGGTATGGCATTCCTCCAGTTGTTTTTAAGGTCGTACACTTCGATGAAGTTTGGTTCAAATTGATCAAGATGGCATTTGAATTTATTAAGAACCTCATTTTGTATTTCCTGTATATTCCATGAATTTTGACATCTTTGTTGACAAAATTGTGTCCAGATTCTCGTGTGCTCGTCTGAAATCAGAAAGTGCGTTGTGCCGTGGTATCATCTGTTCCAGTGGTTCCCTACCGCCATTTCGCGGACTAGTGCCGGTCCGCGAAGCTTTTTTGCCGGTCCGCGAGAAATTTCATTGTTTTGTCGTTGTTATACCATCTCAATTGCTTTACCGAAGACGAGGTTGAGTCGTTTATTACGCAATTTCTCTTCCGTCGCCATATTGCGACATCTTGGCGAAGATTTTCGCGACATCTTGGCACCAGATAGTCACAGTTTTCGCTTTTTCGGCTTCGATTCATTGCGAATGCGCTCCAATTAATCTTGCAAGATTCAGAAACCTAAGAATTGGCACGCGTGTTTTTTCTGTTCTGTTTCGCTTTACCAAAAAGGTTGAAAACCACTGGGTTGAATAAGAGTTCGAAAGATCTGCTGATATTAAAATATATTCATTGCTTTTTAAGATATTACAGATCCGACTTTTTTAGGAAAACATTCTTTGTATTTCGGTGACTGCTTTGTTGTATTGCTTGTTAATTTGCTTGGCAAACTTTGACTGAATTTGAATAAAATAGGAATAATTTGTATCCAGATGTGTAATTGCGCAATATCACAATTTCTTCTCCAACTTTTTTTTCAGCTCCTCTTATTTCGGTATTATGGTGGAGTAATTTTTTGTGCAGCTGCCATTCTTGTATTTCAAAACTGATTTAATAAAAATAACGATAAAAATGTGTTTAAATACAGGTATTCCTATAGTGCTAAATTTTTTGTCTAATTATATCAAGAAAATATATATATTTAAAAGTTATCATCGACAATGTTTGAATCGTTTTGAATAAAATGCAGTGAATTTAGTATGTGACATTTATTTGCTATCATGAATTAGGTAGCCAGGCTCACCAACGCCTTGCACGCTACACCTACGATGTGGACAAGGCTCTGTACAAGTAGGCTTACCATACGTCCCGCGGTTTTAGCATGTTATTCTGCCATCCCGGCGATAGACCTAAATGTCCCGGTTTTGCAGTATGACAGTCAGAAACAATTGTTCTATTTGATACTAATACAGATTTTTTTTAACGGAAACAGCTGAATTACCACTGATTTGCGTCTCACTTCACTAGTTCAGATAGAGAAAAAAATTGTTATGTCATAGTTATGATATGAAGTATGAACGTTAACGCGTTAATTTAACACCCAACTGTACCGTCGTTGTATCATCAAAATGCCGGAAACAAATTGCAAGTTTTCTAACGAGTTGAACGATTTCCATTATTTGTAGCAAAAACCAATAGAGGATATTTTAATAGGATTTACAGCTAATTTTGATGCCTGTAATCTACCCACAATGGCATAGAAAACGTTTAAACTACTACTAAGCCCCGGGAATCAAACCAAGGTTGGCTTGTCCAATCCGCGCCGTCCCGGTTTTTCGCTTCAGTAATATGGTAAGCATATGTACAAGGGAAATCGAAACACAGATAAATATTTTTGTTCCTCAAAGGGCTAAACCGCTTCATGACGTCGTTTGTCATGAATGAATCTCGTTATCGACTTTTCCAAAGATAAATAAATAGTGTTACACCAGCAAAAAACCTTCTCATTTTGGGCCATGTCGTAAGTGCTCTATAGCGCCGTCACCCGTTGTAGATATTAGCATGCTCTCTATTTAAATTCATTCAACGGTGACAATAAGAGATTTCTTAGTTTTGCCTACCTAGACTGTTACGCTTGTCATCACATCTTTGATTGGTGGATCGCTGATCGTTACGACTTTCTTCACCCCTAGATAATTTTAAAACCACTCTCATGCTTGTTTAGGACTGGTGCATATACAGCCTTTTGAGTGACGTATACATCAATTCAAGTGATGTATCTACATAGCTAATGATACATAAATATATATTCACCTAATATACATGAGCTGCCACTCATTTGATGTACATACGAAACACAATGCCATGTGCACATAAACCATTTAAATGATTCACATACAAAATTTATGTACAGCCGTTTATGTACAATTGTACAGCCAATTTAATATACATAAATATATATATATAACTTAATATTCAAATACAGCCATTCAAGTTATGTACATACAAATTTCAATGCGATATGCATATGCAGCCAACTCAATATACATATACAATATACACTACAGTCAACTTAATATCCATATACAGCCATTCAAGTTATGTGCATTCAAATTTCAATATCATATGCAGATACAGCTGATTTGATATACATGTACAGCTATTTATAAGATGTACCTTTACAATTCAATGTCACAGTCTTATTCAGCCATTTCAATATACACATATAATCGTTTAAGTTTATACTTACAATTTTTTGTAATGCAGCATTCAAAGTCTTCGCAAATCCATCAGATAAAATTTTTATTAATACAAATACAGTCAATACTGGTTAGAATTAACCAACGTCAATTTTTATCCACGGTAGCCTCGAACAACAATCAGGAAGCAAGTGATCGATATCTCCACGTTGACAAAATTTGTCAAGAAGGTTTCATTCGGTGAACATGGGAACCGTTTCGTGATATGACCTCGCTTCATGCGTTGTCATGATGAAAATAGCTGACCGCCACACAACATCTCATTATATAAATGTTTGGTCTAAATGAATGATTTAATTCAAATTATCCCAGTGACATCGTTCTATATAAAACATTCTATTTGTAATTTATGCAAGGAGAAATATTTTAAGTAGTTGGCCCAAAAGTAGGTATACAGTTATTAAACTATTTTATATAATTTGAAGCTACTTGCAGTTCACTTTATGTTACTTGTTGAGTACCACAAAAATTGCTTATTTTTTTAGATAATAAATCTAGTGTGAATGTTACATTAGTTTTCTAGCTGCTTGGAAGGTAATACATTTTGTAAATATTTATTTCATTTGAGGGTTAATGGCGAATAATTTTAATGAAGAGCAAAGAAAATGGATATTAAAGAAATATTGGAAGTATGAAAATGCTGAGACTGTACGTAGGTCATAGCAAGAATGCTTTCATACTCCTCCGCCTTCACGTCTGACAATTTATCGCTTAAGGAAAAAATTTGAACAATAAATGAATTAAAAGATTACATTCATGACGCATTCAGAGAAATTGATGAAGAGCGAAATTTGTGCCGTACTATGTGTCAGAATGTTTTGTACAGGTGTGAAGAATGTTGCAATGTCGGAGCAGGACATTTTGAGCACGAGATTAAACAGTTTCTGTCTACGATATAGCTAGCTGTCTTGAACTTTAAAAGTGCCTAAATGAGAACTACAAACCTAATTTTGGATCTAAACCCTACTTTTAACACCTGTATACCTACTTTTAGGCCACCCTGTATATTAAAGTCATGTGCAGTAACAGGGTGGTGTCTGTCCTCCAATTCATTGATGGGAATCATTTATTGACGAACTTTGTGATAAAAAGAAATTCATGTTTGGGATTTGATTTCCCCAAAATTTTGTTATTATTATAAAACACATTTGTCGGATCCTCTTTGTCAAAAGTGAGAAATCTTGAACAATTATCATACAAACACTCGACCATATTCCCAACTCGTTGTTTTTTGTCGGGAGTTGGGAGTGGGGAGTGAAAGAGGGTGGGGAGAGGAGCAGGAACAGTGCAAGGGGATTGAAATCATCAAAAGCTTCAAGGAAGATTTTTCCAATCGTATGCGCCTTCCAGCTTTTTCCACATACAAAGCAATCGCGAAAGATGCATGTACAGCAGTATTGTTTGTTTACCAAATGGTGCCGGAATTTTGACCTATTAGAAAAGGCAATCTTGACTCAAAAAGACCGTTTTTTTACTTATCATGCTTGCTAGGTGTTGTTTTAGTGGGGCAGATTTCATGATACTGATTGAAAAGGTTTCCATGCACGGAACACACTGAGGAATATAAAAACCATCCCGAATAAGATACACAACATCTAAATAATCTTTCTGATCAAGGTCGCCAAGGTTTTTAAAATGGGAGAGGAGGTTTAAAATCTAAAATTTCTATTCCCGTCTTGAAACTGTCGTCGCCATAACGAGCTCTTTGAAAGAGCCTACTTTTTCAGCCACTTTCCTTCAATCCCTGGCAATTATGTCAATCTAAAATGTCTTCAATTCAATTGTGTTTAACGTAACTTGCGTTTGTTTTTTCTTACGACAAAATAAAAACATTAATAATTTAAACTAAAGTACCACGGCAATTAATCTGTTGGAATGAAAATATGAGATAAACTGCCTGATTACATTTAGCTTTGTCATGTATTTTTGCGATCTTGCGAATTCGTTATCGCCGTTAGAAAAGATCTGATATGAATTCCCATAGAGTACAATTTAATTCAGTACAATAATAATACATACAAAGTATATTAGTTAATCAAAAATTCTCTCGGAAAGACTTCTGAAGCGCCGTCGCCGCGAATACGCTACTTTTTCAACCGGCATGGTTGACCGTATTTCAATTTTATTGACGGTATGGTTTCCAACGCCAACCAAACATAATGTGTGCATTAACATAAATTTTGCTATTCACAATGCCAAGAAGCGTTTTTGATCGTCGCCGGCCTCCTATGACAAAACTTATATTGTTTCCGATTTTTAGCATTTTTTTATTGCCCCTTTGCGATTAAAAAATTTACGTTGTTGATTCAATCCTTCACTTGTCTTTAGCATCTCACCGCCGATGAACGTATATAAAACCCTAACTGGATTTACAATTCTGTATAAAAAAAAATGATTATCATCGCTGTCTTGGCACAAGACATACTTATGTTGGAGGGAATTTGTGATTTAGACGTTAGGGTTAGGTGTTCACGCCACGCTGACGAAAACGATCGGTGATTTTAGTGAAATGCAATTGCATGCGTTATTAGCGATTTTTCGAGTCTTCCAAATACTTTAAAGGGAGGTGGGGTCGAGATTCTGTGCTTTTTTTTGTGACATTCTGTTTCCACGAAATTTAGTTTGCTATTTTTGTGACAAAATTTAATGGAATGGTTAAAATAACAAAGAACTCGATTTATTTAAAGATGTTGGTTTTACACTTCGTTCGAAATATACGGTAGGTCTACCCATCAAAAATACGCTGATATTGATTTCTCGCAACAAAACAAGAACATAGATGTGGTTTTTGTTTGTTCAAAATCTTTTTTCACTATAACGAAATTTACCCCCAATAATGAAGAAATTGAAATGCTGGTATAGACGATGGCAAACTTATACCCAGTGAAATAAGTACGAATCATACAAAAACCATCTTCAACATACATTTTTAATTTGGTTTGGATTAATTAGAGTTTGATAAAATTTGAATCTCTTCTTGGTCATTCCTATTTTTATATAATCTACGTTTTGTTATAATATTGGATAAAATGTTGCCTAATTTTCAATGTATGAAACTGTCATGCTTAAAATATCAAACACTAAACAAATATATGAGCTACTCATATTCTAAAAAAATACTATACTACAAAACTTCAATTTTGTAAAGTCATAAAGTGGAACAATAACACAGAAACAGCAATGTAAGCCAGCAACATTACTACGTCATTTGAATGCTGATGTTGAAAAAACGAAACAGCAGGAAGACAGATTCACTGGATACAATACTAGTTATCATTAAATTTAACCCAATTCGAAATAAGCAATGTAAGCTAGCAACATTATTACGTCATTTGAATGCTGATGTTGACAAAAAATTCAGCGCAATAAACTGTGAAAAAAACAAACTAAGAAACAGCAGGAAGACAGATTCACTGAATACAATACTAGTTATCAATAAATTTAACCCAATTCGAAATAAACAATGTTGCACGTCTTATAAGGAACCTGTTTCGGTTTCAAAAAAATGTGTACAGCAGAAACATATTCCCTCCCGCTGAAGCAACTGTAGCAACGAAATCTACTTCAAATGTTCGAAATCTCTACGAAGTAATATAATGGACTAGTTGTACTCTCTTGTTTTGTTTATTTTTTATTAAATTTAGTAACTTGATGTTTTTGTTTTTGGTAGTTTTTTTCTGATCTAGATGATTTTGGATGTTTTTTTAGGTCAAACTAGATGATTTTATTCAGACAAAAGTGGCAGCCCTGGTCATGTCTCAGCCAACAGATTACAGTTGACTTGGTTTCAGTTATGAAGTGGAGGACGTTGAGCATTGAATCACTTAAGCTGGTGAGTTTATGTAAATGTTTCAAAATGCAGAACGTATTTTAAATAAATGTTCTACAAACAATAGATCACTTGCTGAAATTCAATGAGTTTACGGTGAATATTTTTCTCTGAAAGACAATGCACTATGGAAGGAAGCTGTAACCGGCATTCTACGGAATCCAACAAACTTGTCGAACATAATAATCCCAATCGGGATTCGAACCTACGATCTCATGGAGGGTAATCTGAGGGTAATTGAGGTGCGTATTCCTGAAGCTTAGCGGTATGCGCCACTCGCCGCGCCTGATGTTAGTTAGTGTGCGCTCGCTGTTATGCGTCGAACATCCAAATACCTGTATATCCTTATCCAGAACACAAAATGCATCATAAAAAGTTATGTTTTCCAGGGAAAGAATGATATCAGGCTAATTTTAAAGGTGTTTCGAAAAGGCTTTGATATTCACAGATATACTCGGCAACGATTTCAAACCGCCGAGATGTCGTGAACTTTAGGGTTGTCTCGTACGGTCGTACCTGTATCATGACCGCTCTTTACCAAGCGATCAAGAATATTTATATGGCTTTATTCTAGCCACTTAGCTAATGCATTACTGATCTACTGGGCCAATATTAGCAAACAAGTTTGTCAAAGCAGTCAGAACGGATGTATTGTCTGATTGTATGTAAGAGATTGACTCTAAATCTAGACTTTATCAGTTGTTGTCATCGGTCTGCACTCGTCTTGACAAGTCAATTTTAGATGCTTCACATAGAACCGAGATGAAGGCTGTTGTGGTATTATGCCTCTAACTTTATGGTTTGGCGGATAATTTACTGTAAGCTAGAAATTATGACAATTGCAATTAGTGTGCAGCAAATACCGAGTACCACCAACATTCTGTAAATTAAGTTTTGTGATCACGCGTCAGAAGCGCCATCGGCCTGTGGCGATTCAGGGTTAATCTGGAGTAATCGAAGTAATTAGTTTAAAACATTTGATTACAAATGATTACTTGGTGTTTTCGTCAAATATTTTGCGCGACAAGCCACAAGCGACATCGCTTCAGTCGCAATAGTATGCGGATGAATTTTGTCGTGGGATGATCAATGTATTTTCTTGTATTCAGGTGAGTTAGATGTACTCGATAACTTATGTTTTTACTGATGTTGTATTTTTTCCGTTTTTGATAGTGAAAGAATTGGAATTTGTAACTAAATACATAAAAATAATTCGGATCACAGAAATAAGTTATTGTTTTGTGATTTATAAGTCTTACGGGTTGAAATTGCAAACTCATCACGTGTTTCTGAATTGAATACAAATTCAACTCTACCAACGCTTTGAATAATTTTCCAAATTTGTCTTGTTTTCATTTACTCAACTCTGGTCACCGACATGTTAGTCTTGTGAAAATAGTTCTGCTGCTTCGTCATTGAGTTTTTTGATATTCATCTGTTGTCTCGCGTTGTCTCTGCGGGCGCTGAAGAAGTATGTGTAGCAATATAAAGATAACTAACGTTGTTCGCCTGTTTTATATCAAGTTGTGTAAATGGACGGAAGCCTTTTGGCAGCCGTAAAAGAACTAACCTATGGGCATGGGTATGTTCACTTGGATTACACAGATATTCCCCGAACTCGTAACGAAAGTAAGGAAATCGGAATAATCCTAACCTGGTACACATACTACGGGAGCACCTCCCTGCGTTATATCGTAGCTGATCGCGTCGTTACGCACATAACATACCAGCCCCAAACGCGATTCTTGTATTCATGCGTTCGCACATTGTCTCGCATCACCTGCGCTCACACGATATTCGGGATTCCTGACTTATATTATTTACACAGATTCCCTCCTGTATAGCACTCGCCAACAACAGAAACCAATACCGAAATTATAAGATATATATCAATACCAAAAAAACGCAATGAGAACAATTTAAACATAATATTCGCAGATGTATGTCTCTACGCTATTCATACTAACATGACACGCTTCATACAAATCTAATACATATCTTAATTAATCTTAAGTATAAGACACGCCTTGGATATATAGACTTGCCATGACTTTTCTTTTAATTTCGTTCTATTTTATCGATATTGAATAGATTCAGTACTATCAGGCACAAATTACAGTGTTATTCGAAAGCTTAATATTAACAATTTGCTTTTCCTATACAGAACTATGAAAAATAGAGTTACTAAGAAACGGACGAAATGGAGAAAATATACGATACAGGTAAACCATATTTAGAATTTTAGTTGACATTTTTAGTATTCATTTAATTCCGTATACAATGTAACGATGCTACATATTAGTGACCGGAAATAATTAGTAATATATTACATAAAGCAGTTGTGATTGCGTATTTCCAATATTTTATTATTTGTAAATTGTGTAATTACAAAACCGCAAAAAACTTTACTAGTAAAGTAATATTTTAAAACTGTTTATACTTTTAGACGAAAATAAAGAGAAGATGAAAGAGTTTTTCGTGCAGATAACATAATAAGGTACAATTACAATACACTATCACATTCTTCTAAATAAATAATATATATTCAACTTTTGGGGTCTTGAATCACTTTGCATGTAGTCTACCATTTCGTTTTGAAGTACGAAGACGCCTGTTGTAAAGGGATGTTTTTTTGAAATAGAGAATCGCAGGAGTCCAGTTGTGATTACCTCAAATAGTACAATATTCAGTACTTCCGAAGTATGTATAATTTTATTTCGAACATTCTTAATTTAGTTTGATTACGAGTTCGGGGACAATCTTTGTTTGCCAAATGAATATACCCAGTTTCCATAGATCTCATTCCCCTTACACAACTTTATATAAAAAAAATTGGCGAAAAAAATTAGTTTCTTCCATATTGGTACATACACTTCTGGAGCGCAAAGTTTTCTGCAATGTATTTCCAATGACCATGCCCTGTTAGGAGCGATTCGGTTAATCTAATGAGCGGAGTGAGTTTTCCCCAAAAATTGTAGATCAGGCACAGTACCATATTGGGTACTCTAGATTCTAGAAGTATGTGTACCAAGATCGCGCACACCGGAACGTGGTATGTTTACCAAGTTAGGGTTTGGCCATAATTTCAGGTAGGCCTACAAATACTACGGAAGTCACTTGTCTAGTACCCGAACTCGTAATGGAACTAAAATAAGGTAAATTGGAATGAATGACATTATGACCTAACTCTAACTGGTACACGTACTACGGTCCGGTGTCCGCCGTCTCGTTTCACATACTTCTGGAGCGCGCCATATTATATACCGGTGAGTGAATCCGACAAAGCGTATAAATGTTGCTCTTAATCCCCATAATAATCAGTTGACCATGCCGTTCATTTTCAAATATCTTCCCAAATCGGCGCATGTTCACTAAACGCTGTAAGTACTTCTAGTTGGCGTGTCATAAACATTTTTACATGCTATTTTAACCCTCATATGGCAACCTCTCCTAAAATATACGCCACTATGACGTCACAATCACGTAATAGAGCTTGCCAAAGAAAAGCTACGATCTCCGAAATGGCATCTCCACCAGCGACTATATCGAGATCGTTACGACGAGAGAAATAGCTTGCTCGTTTCGATTGATCATCGCGCGTTCTGGACGACGTTCCGTATAATTTGACGGGCCTTATTTCGTCACTGTGACGTTGTAGTGACGTGATTTTTGGATGACTTAGTCCGGTGGGGTTAGAAATGACATATGCAAAAATAGTTATGCTACGTCAACTAGAAGTACTTGACGGCGTTTGTTGAACTTATTGAATCGGAATAGATTTCAATTAAAGAAGTTTTTATATGTGGGTCCAACCAAGTATATTAATTAATGTGGAATAACAGTGAATAACCATGCCATTTGTGTTCCAAACTAAAAACGATACTATATTCATTAGAGACAATTTCGAGTCTACCAATATAGATGTAAACCCCGTACTGTCTGTATACACCCCCCTTCTCCTCAATATTGTGTTAAAAATAGACTTAAATTCCCACTTTTTCTGCGTCGAACAGTGCGGATACCGATGTTCTTATGTTTATATAAGATGAAATACATTCTTGGTTCTTAAAAGGAATGAAGTTAAAGAATCGTAGCTATGATCGAACTATGCCCAGATAGAAGCAATTCGGTTAAGAAGCCTCCCCAATCTTGTATCCATACCGATATTCTGATTTAAAGTTCCCTATATCAGGGTGAACCAAACTATGGCACGCGGTCCGCAGAACAATTTTAGCGTATACTAAACCATTGGCAGATATTTTTATTTATTGGCAGAATATTTTTTCAGCTATTTCAACTAGGGTTGGGATCCAAAGATTTAAACCCCTTTCCCAATCCCAATGTCGGGAATGATATTAGTTAAATCCCGAAATTTTAAAGTTGTATCTATAAACGTCAAGGCGATTGGAATGTCGTCCTGGTTTCCCTTTTTATATCGGTATTTCCTTCTTCGATGATAGCATAATCTTTATTCTCCGTAGCATTTTTTTATATCGGTATTTTACTTTTTCGATGATAGCATAATCTTTATTCTCCGGAGCATTTTTTTGTGGGAATGAGCGAAACCGTTTTTACCACAAATGCTAGATCACGCGATCACTAGATGAGCGAATCGGACAAAACGTATAATTGTTACCGCAAATCCTCTATAGTCGTACACTTTCTGATACTAGTTAACCATGTCATGCGCGTTCCAAACTGAAATAAAACTAATAGCGATACTATAAATTAGATGCGACACTAAATCCTTATAACCGTAAATCCTTTATCGTTAGCAGGCCACGTAGCCATCCCGTTAATGTATCAGAAAAACTACTAATCCCTAATAGTATGTATATATCTTCCTTGGCCACCCCAGCCCCAGTTCCCCACGGTTGTTAGCAGCCCAATGTGTAATTATCTATATATGATAAAATAAATTACCTATATACTTGGTTCTTGGAAAAGAATGAAAGTTCTTTAAAAACAGGAAGTCAAATAACATCTGTTCTCATCGTTGAATGGCATTGAAAGAATAATACAAAATATCAAGTCAGAAATGTTTATGCCTGAAGGCGTAGACAAAAACATACGGAGACAACCGAAAAAAGTAAATAGGTATGGAAACCCATTATAGGGGCTTACATGTGTGTTCCTATGATTTCCCCCTTCCCTCCCCAGTGAGCGATGTAGCATACTTTGAGAATTGCTGTCAGTCTGTATTTTCTTCTTTCTGCATAGTCCTTTTTTTTCTGCATATCACTTTTTCAATCTGAGCGAAACCCGTTTTACCACAAATGGTAGATGACACAGAGTACCATACTATATAAGTGAATCTGTAGAAGCTTAGGCTCCGGTTGTAAGATATTGTAAAATATCCCCCCATGTTTGCATGTTCGAATCCCATGCATGGATGGTTATGTGCAAGAGGATTGCTGGACTCCTCACCGCCTTAGGGTTGTTACGGATTCCTCCACCATCAAGTCCATGCTTCTGAAACAAATAACTAACTAATCCCAGCATCGTACCCGACATGGGATGGTAACCGAACGAGAGGGCAGTAGTTCGCCATATGGTTAAGCCGTCCTATCGGCTTTCCATTTTCCCGGGATAAATATGTAAAATTCTATCCTATCCTTGTTAGAAGTTATAGTCTCGGCGTTATATTGTATTCATATAGCGTTTTATTCTAGAGATGTATCGGTATCAGATATCGGCAATATAGATATTTATATCGATATGGTCTAATGTAAGACCGATATTTATGATATATCGGATTTTCAATTTGATTCAAGATCATTCAAAAAATAAATTTGAATACTCATGTTGAAATTATTTTTTGCGCGGAGTTATGTTCGTGGTGTTTGTTGCCTTCATAATACTGAGCCATTTTGGTCCTAATCCATGCGTATAGAAATAAGACTGTATTAATGTGTTGGTATCGGCAATATCGGCCAATTTTTGATATTGGTATCTGTATCTGTAGGCTAATATTTCCGATATATTCATCTTTTATTTCTGATACAGCATTGCTTAGAAAATAAGTTAGAATACTGATGCTGAAATTATGTTTTGCACCTGGTATCGTGTACGCGGTATTTGCCTCGTTAACTCTTAGCCATGCTCGATTACACCCCAGCGATAAGAAACTGGAATGAAAATTTGGTCCGTTTTCAGAGCGCTGCTTGGGGAACCACTGTTCAAGCGGACCTTTGCATCGTTATATATTAAATTATATAATGAGTAACTCCTCGGGTCTAATGGGCATGCAAATTTGGGCCAGATTGCTGGTCTAAGGAAGTTGTCTAGATAAGATGAAACAAATCAAATGCATACTTAGTTCTTGCAAATAAGTCAAATAATAGTAGCTATGATTGAATAATGTTCTGGGGGCAATTTAATTAAGATCATCCCCGATCTTGTATCCATACATATTTCTGATCCTGATTCCTCTAGTCTATATCCTAGGTTCTCTATGTTCCCCATACAAAGCCACATGGCTCCACGAGGTATTTGTTTACTTATTAAAATACTGAATATGTTTTAAATACATAGCAGCAAAACATCCGGTCAATTAATCGGTTAGTAACTAGGTGTTTTATTATTTTTTTATTTCTATAAATTTATTATGGGCTCTGTAAATGATAGTCAAAATGTTCACGGGCTCTATAACTCTAAATGTTTGTAAACCCTGTTCTAGATTACAGATACTAACGTGACTATATTTCCCGATTTATACTGTATGTGTATTTCCTTCCTCATTGATAGCATTGTCCTTAAAAATTCTATATATCATTTGTTGGTCATTGTTCAATCTAATCCGTTTTTACCACAGATGGTAGATCACGCCGAGTACCATGCTAGATGAGTGAATCCGACAAAGCGCATCAATGTACCCGTTAGTCTCCCGTAGTCTATAACCACTGGTAATAATCAGTTTACCATGACGTTTATGTTAATAAGTGTTCCAAACTAGAATCCCACGAAATTTCCAGCAACTATATCACATACATGAGAGGATCAGCCCAAGTGTGTTTGTACTGCATCACCGTAAATATCCCATCCCCTGACGTCATTCGTGTTTCGAACTAAAATAATATTTAATTCATGATAATGTTACTGTATAAATCATATAGCATGTTAACCAAGATGGATGGTACCGGAGCGTAGTATGTGTACCAGGTTAGGGTTGGGCCATAATTTCAGGTACAAATACTACGGAAGTCACCTGTATAGTCCCCAAACTCATAATAGAACTGAAATAAGGAAAATTAGAATAAAATGATGTCCTAACCCTAACCTGGTACACGTACTACGTTCAGGTGCCCGCAGTTATGCTACTATATGTACCGATATAACCATAAACCCCATGTAGTCTGTATATGTCCCTCTTCCCACCTTGTTTGCAGTCATAGTAACCGTCCCATTAATATGCTTAAGCGTTAAATTCTAGAGATGTATTGATATCCCCCTCCCACCTTATTAGCGGTCTTAGTAACCGTCTCATTAATATTCATAAGCGTTGAATTCTAGAGAGATGTATCGGTATCGGTAAGATTTTGGATATCGGCAATTAGATATTTATATCTGTATGGTCTATTAAATGTAATACCGATATTTCTGATATATTGTGGTTCTTAAACTGTTCTGAGTTCATGTTCGTGGTGTTTGTTGCCTAATTAATACTGGGCCATTTTTGTCCCAGCCCATGAGTGTAGAAACAAGACTCTGACTAAAGATGTACCAATGTGTTGAAATCGGCCAATTTCGGTATTGGTATCTGTATCTGTTTCGGCTGTATCTGTAGGCTGATATTTCTGATTAGGTTAGAATACTGATGTTGAAATTATTTTTTGCACGAGGTATCGTGATCGCGATATTTGCCTCGTTAACTCTGAGCCATGCTCGATTACACCCCCGCGAAATGAAACTGAATGAAATTATGACCATTTTTTATATATTTATCTGCCAAACTAGCTCGAATAAATTAGATATTTTTGCTGCTAAAATTTTATATTGCGTTTTTATTCGTATATATATATATTTATATTGAAATAATAAAAAACATAAGCTATGATTGGAAGGCTGTATATTAATCCAGAAATGTTTGAAGCTTATGCAAAAAATAGACCACCTAGAAAAGTAAATACGCAATACCCAAATACCCAATAAGGCGACCCCAAAAATCGATTCGTAATATAAGCTCTGAAAATCGTTTTATTAGCCTGAAAATCCGGTTGGATGCAACTAGCTTACACTACATGTCTGTTTTTCAGAACACTGCCTGACAGAACACTGCTTGTTTCGACAGTTTTTCATTGCATTAATAGATAAAGATCAAAGATACAAACGAGACCAAGGAAAAATCAACAAGTAAATTTTATTCAAACATTTCATTTGACTTTTCGATATCCATTGACGCATTGCTGACGACAGTAATTATTCATATATTCCAGAGTTGTAAAAAAACTTATTGACAGTTCATTGGTATATTGTACTTTTTTTCAACTTGTGTAATTTGAAACTGACATCTCATGGCTAATATTGGAATTTATAGAATTGAATGACTACATCTACCTGATTACTAAAGTTATTTTAAATGTTTGTTTCTGTGTGTCTCCCCAGTGGGCGAGATAGTACACTTTGATAATTCTGACACAAAGTTCCGATACTATGATATCTGTATTTCCTTCTTCATTGATAACATAATCTTTATTATTCTTAGTAGCATTTTTTTGTTTTGTTTAATCCAGCAGTTCTTAACCTAGGGCAAATATTCCCTGGGGGTAAATTTTGTCATTCTCAGGGGTAAATTTCGTTATTATGAAAAAAAGATGCTTCGCATCTATTTACAAGTTTTGTTGCGAGCAACATTGTGTTATTGATAGCATGACTTGCGATAAATATGTATTTTTAGCCTATTATTGGATATGATGTGTATTAGCCTGTTATTGTATCACAATATCTTCAAAACTTATTCCCTAAAGGGGCAAATGATGCAAAAAAAGGTTAAGAACCACTGGTTTAATATAATGAGCAAACAGCGTGTACCTATGTTATGTTATATTATAGAAATAGTCGTATTTAGTTTGGGTAGGCCATTAGTTTGGTAATACTTGTAATTTGTGCAATTTGAAGTCTGAGACTGACCTCCTCTGATAACTAATGTTTAAAGTGTTCGAACACTTGCGGAATAAAGTGAAATATAAAACCCTAGTAAATAATTTATTAGCCAGAATCAACGTTTTAATTTTTTGAAAAATATGCGACGTATTTGTAAATGAACTAAACAAATATCAGTGATAGTTAAATTTATTTGTTTACTGTAAGCTTATTGAAGCTTTTTTCGTTTGTAAAGATCCAAATGTGTAATGACTTTCATCGAAATTTTTCAATATAAATCTAATTGGGTATAATTAAGCGATAAAAATTAGTTACCTCCGTATTGGTACACATAATTCTTGAGCGCTAAAAATTAGTATATCATATTTAACTGAAGAAAGGTTGTGAATATTTTAAGATGTAGGTTAAACACACACATGCATATATTATTTCAAAAAGTGGTGTGATGCAGTGCAACCGATGTCGGACCGCACAGTTGTGATCTCCGAGAAAATTTGCTAATTATTTGTCAGCCAGCGTAACCACTTAGTGGCCAAAAAAACTAATTTCATTTTGTTTTAGTTGTCTCGACGCGGATATTTTTCACTGGTAACAAGTGTTGCTGTAAAACGCTTTTGCAGTTAGTAGCGTTAGTGGTATGTTGTTTATTTGATGTTGGTTGTATCTATAAGTGGAGTTTATTTTGCATTTTAAAATTATAAAAACGTCCGTGATTTGTTATGTGGGTCGTGCTTGGACAGAATTTTTTTTTCTTCTTGATGCGTCACTGCTCATTTATGCCATAGTGAAAACGTGCAATGTGTACGTTCGGAAACACATATTACTGAAAGCAGATCTATCTAAAATGCATTAAACTAAGAATAAATGGCGTACTCGCCTGTCAGATCGTCACTTCGACGACGTACTACGTGGTAACCAAGTTGTCATTTGAATTCAACGCTTTGGTCATGGCAGAGAAACATCATCTCAACATTGATAAATTAATAAAAACAGTGTTTTGTTTGATAACATATTAATAATAAACGAATAGAAGTTGCGATTGTGCCATGATTTGAAGTTTGTTGTATCAATTGTCGCAGGTGGAAATTATTTCGTCCCACACGTGGTAAATGTACATATTGGCCCGTGAGTAGATGAAGTTTGACGATCACTGTTTTAATTATTCGCCATTGTTGAATCTCAAAAAAGTGCCATACTTTACTTCAGATCTTTGAATTGGGTTTCTCGAATATTACTCCATATTCTTCCTCTATTCTTGTATGCTAGTGGATCCGTATGCGTGTCCTGCTGCACATTAACACAAATGTATTTCTGTAACGTTTCGTCCGAACAAAGGCAGACTTCCTCAGACAATCATCTCTTGAATTGGATCTCATAATTTACTGTTTCTATTTATATATGCAAGTAAAACTATAATCAGTTCAACTTAAAAGGTTACAGATATATCTAATATTTTAACATAAAAATATGTAGGTTAAGTGATAAGTTGATAATTGTTTTTAGATGTCAATTATTTTGTGGAGAATAAATATAAAATAAAGAGTAATTTGAATCTCATTTTTGAAGTTTTTACTTGTGAAAATTAACTTGAAAGTGTAAATAAGAACTTTAAAAAATTTTAAACATGTAAAATGGTATATTTTACACACTTAAGCAGCGTATAATTAAAATCAAAATATTTTTGAAGTTATTAAACTAGTTTTTTTTACAAATATTCCAAGTCTGTATTGTCATTCTATTCTAAACGATTTAAAGGAAATTAAAAAATCCATAATTTTTTTACATAAGATTTTTAAAATTTTGAAGCAGCGCATAACAAAAACTCGATGAAATAACTACCGTTTTCGCAAAAAGTCTATATTGGTATTATATGCTAAAAATGATTTCAAGTGTTAATACTTTATATACAAAGTCGTCAATTTATCCATGCCAAAAACTAGTTCAGGCTTATCATGATGTTACGAGCAAGATCTCAAGAGATTATTTTAAAATTAAATACAAGATACCCGTTCAAATTTTTAATAAAATAAATAGAGGGTATTTTATTACATCTAGGAGCAGCGTTCAAAGTAACTAGAAAAATTTGAGTTAAGACGAAAAATTGTGAAATCTAGATTTTTCAAACATGCCCCATCGCTGCATTGTCATTATGTGTTAAAAACGATTTAAAATGTTAATTTTGTTATAAATTATTAGCAAAATAGTTATTCCAAAATTTTGATATATATAGATAAATAACTGGTAACTGGTGGTATTCAATGAATAATCGAAAATTTGAAAACAATTGGGAACTTCATCTCTTTTGCAAATGTTCCCAGTCTTCATTATCATTGTATGCTGTGAAAGATTTTGTGTGTTCGTACATAAATTCTAGTTATCTCATGATTTTATTAGACTTCAGGAAAAAATATCTTAAAATTTCATTTTAAAATTGAATAAATTTTTAGAAAATTAAACAATTTATTCCCATTTTTATTCAGCGTACAATCAAAACCTAAAAAAAGCCAGGAAGTTGCAAAATCTATCTTTGTCGCAAGTTTTATAAAAGATTACAAAAACATTATCTGATATTTTAACATAAAATTATGAGGAGATAACTGTTTTTAGACCGATATCACAAGACACAAATTATTTTAAAATTTGTTATATACTTCAATAATAGAGACATAAAAATAAGAAATAAGAAGCTCATTTTTACAATATTACGTAATGAAGTTTACCTCAAAATGTAAATATCGAATTTTCTGAAAAGTTTTTTAGTACAAGCTATGCATTTTTATGTTCATGAAGTTTAAATGTTATGTGAATGCCATTTTTTAAAATTTGAAACATCGTTTCAAGTCTGCAGTGAAATTCTATGTTGAAAACAATTTTAAATGTAGTTTCGATAGTTCACGCTGTTACAAGTAATTATAAAATCATTATCCTAAGAAATTTATCCTAAAACTTAACAAAATAATTTTTCAAAATTTTCAAAAATTATATAAAGGTAATTTTTCCACATTTTGAAGCAGCGTACAATAGAAACTCGCAAACTATTCCAATAAGTTTCTTCCTAGCTTTATTGCAAATGTTCCATGTCTTCATTGGCGTTTTATGTTAATCAAATGGTAATACTTTCTAGAATTGTCAACAAATCAATGCATGAATATTAAATTAGGTGTTTCACGCTGATATGATCAATTAGCAAAATTTATATCCTAAAATTGTAATATGAAATAAGATTTGTAGATTTGAAAAAGCGGTTAATGCATATTCGAAGATTTAAAAAAAGTTGGGACCTCAGCTCTTTCTCAAATGTTCCCAGTGTTCATATAATATATTAAATATATATAATAAAAATAATTGAGACTGTTAGAAGTATTCTCTTCTATATTCTATAATTCTATAATTTACATCGAGTAAATAATATAAATAAAAGTTTTTTTTAATTATTGAAGCATCCTAAATTGGAAAATTTGAAAATATATTTATCGAAATTTCAAAGCACCTACGAAAAAAATTGAGATTGGATAATTTGAGAATATCTGACAAGTTGTTTAACATAGCTTTTTTCGCAAATAATTTATGTGTGTATTGGCACTCCGTGTTCAAAACGATTTCGAATGTTAATACTGTATAAAGTTATCAACGAAATAATACAAGAAAACGCAATTTTGGTAAAATTTTAGATAACAAACTATGTGGGAGATAAATGTTTTTTTTAACTGATATCACAAAACCGTAAATTATTTTGAAAACCTGTATAACTTTGAAGAAAGAAAGAGGATGAAAGATTATCTTTCAAAAATAAACTCAAAAAGGTTACCTCAGAAATTTGAAAATAATTTGTTCAAAAAAACAATGCCCTCTATTACAGTTAAAAATTGCAGAATTTTATATATTTTACATTTATCGAACAGAAAATATTTGTTCATATTTGTATAAAAAATTAATTGAAAGATAATTTAATTTAATTTTAGAATCAGCGTTCAATGAATAATTCAAACAATTAGGGAATAGCTCACATACATGAAACAGCTAGTACCATGCTGCCAATCATACTTAGTTTAAAATATGGGGGATTTATTTTTAATAGCCTTTTTCGTTTGACGCTTCTATAATTAGGGAGCTTTGTTGGTACCTTTTTTGGCGAAGTATGGAATTGAAACGATACGTTAGGCGCAATTCGGTTTTCGAATATTTTGATCAGACCTAATGCGAGGCTATGATATTAATGGCGAGAATATTTGTGAGCATATCACTGAAAGGAAATATTTTGCACCCCGGCTGTTAGGTTGCAGAATAACGACTCGCTAAATTTAATTGATCGATTACAGGGAAAGTATTTACTTATCATCTCATTGGCGAACATCGAGGTTTTGACGGAATTGTACGATCATGTTGTCTTTCTTGAATAATAACTTTTTTAATGAATGTTTATTTTACTTTTGTATATTAAATAGGATATGATGGGTATTCAATTATTTCAAATTCGAAATTGTCCGGACTCCGGAATACTCAAACAGGTGTGCTTAGCAGGTGTCCTTTCGTTACCGATAAATTCTCTAAGGGTTTAAACGAAACTAGGATAACAAACAGGCCCCTCTTTAATTTGCAATATTTCCTGAATAAGCGCTATTGCCTGTATCTATGCTGTTTGAAATGAGTTAAAATAAAAGTTAAGGCGCCTAACTTGTTAAAATCGGTCAAAGCACTTATGCACTCTTCTTTCAATTGTTAAGCACTTTCGCACTTATAATTCCCCTAGGTGAACACTGATTATCAGAATGAATGCGGAATAAAAATGAGTTTAAATGGGTTCGAATTCCATAAATACCGATTGTGTCATCGTATAAAATCTCATGTAATAAGTCAATTGTTAGGGCTGGGCATTTTCGAATACCTGATTTAGAATCGAATCGAATGATTTTTTCGAATTACTTGGGAGATATATAATTGTATGCAACTTTTTTATTGTAATTGGTCCTGACAACAAATGGATTACTGAAAACATGAAATACACTCAGAGAGATTGTTGAGCGTTCACACATGATATAAATCTTATCAATATTAGACTACAGAAAAATAGTCATAGATCCGAATTGCTTTAAAAAAATGTGGTTTAAATAAAAAAAAAAGTAAAGAAAAGGGAAGCAATACGAAATTTTGCTTTAACCCAGGGGTGGCCAACCTTTCACATACCATGCGCCACGTTTTAAACATAATGTTTGAGATGCGCCGTAAATCTCTTGTATTCCCACGCCTAATGTCCGCTTCTTGTTGAAATTATATAAATTTATAATACACACACATATATACACACGTATATGTACTTTTTACAATTTACAACTTCACATGAATAGAAATTAAGCAAGGAAGTATAATAAATAAAACTGATCAATTTTATTTAAGTACCGCCTTTATGAGACTTTTGCTGCTGTTTTACTTTCGCCAGTTTTTTTATTCTTGGAGTTAAGTTTGTTACTGAGAGGAGCAGTGCATTCTTCAAATTTAAATCTGTAAGTCTTGACCTCGCTTTGCTTTTAATTAGTTTCATGGCAGAAAATGTTTGTTCACATCTATATGTCGTTCCGGAACGACATATAAAACCCTGGGCAAATTTTCTCAGTTCTTTAGTATCAATATCTACTCTACTCTACCCTCGATTCTAATTGGCCTTTGCTAATCAGCTGTTTGGCCTAGCGTCGCGTGATTTTACTCCAGGCTTCTTCGAGATTAGTACTTGCGTCACAGCAAGCGATTTTACGCTTCGCTTTTGTTGACAACGGTCATTTGAAATTTGGATGAAAAAGGTGGTATTTAGGGGTCATTTTCAGCATGTTGTGGGTTGATTTATAATAACTTTTTTAGGCTTGGGCAATTCAACTGGTTGTTCAATGGTTATTGGGAGATATTTGGGAAGTCTGGGCAATGGAAAATCCATGTTTCAAGATGATAAATGACGATTTTCTATTTTTCCAAAAGTTCTGAACTTTTACTTCAGTAGGTAAAAAATAGTAAATTTTACTAATTTTTGCTAAAAGTCTAGAATGAAGGTCATAAAGTCCGTCCAAAAGCTAACGTCGATAATTGCCTGTTGCTTCTAATTCCAACAAGCCGTAAGTGGGCGACGTGGAGTAAGGAGAATAGATTTTAGGTACAATCAAAAGTCACCATGTAAATCGCAAAAAAACGGCTTGGCGTGGAGAAGCCAAGTGCAATTAACAATTTTGGCATGAAAAGGGTTAAAGATGCAATGCGCCACCTCTAATCATGCATTGCGCCACGTTTGGCGCATGCGCCATAAGTTGGCCACCCCTGCTCTAACCTAATAATTTACTATTAGATACGAAATGCCCAGCCCTACCCATTGCGCAGTTTTACGGCAAAAAATTAAGACACAGATGCGATCAAACTACATCAATTGAAAAGTTGAAGCTATTTTTTGCTTATTATTGGTTATTTATGATACTACTACAATTCCTCAGAGAATGCCATACCTTCGGCGTCATAATTCTTTGTATATATATTTGTTCAGGTTTCCTCACTTATGGAAATGGAATCTTGACGACATTCTCTGTTCAAAGGAGGGAAAATAAAAGTTATAAATACAACTGAAGTATTCAAATATAAATGTGAGTTTTATCAAAGATAACTAAGATTGGCTCACCAACAAAATGACATGAACCACACTTATGTGAACAAAGACTTTAAATATAAAGAGAGACTGTTTTACTCAACTCGGTGACATACGTACATTGATCCTGTATGCATGCAAACGGATTATATTCAAAAGATTTAACATGGGTCGACCCATCAAGAATTAACTGTTTATGTTATTTTAATAATTGCAAACAGATTCTTGATTTCAAACCAAAGCAATTGTGTTTATTACTTTACAATACAAATCCTATATTTGATGTCATAGCAAGATAAATATGAAATATATTTTCATTGAAATATATTGCATTAATTTTCTTTCAATCATTCTAGTTTTAAACATTTATATCTGTAACAGTGTAATACTTTGGTGTAAAGGCAACGGCGATCGACATTTTTGTCATATCTAAATTATATTAGTCGCTGTCCTGACGAATTGTGATGCAAAATATGTTATGTATATATATTATTTTAATATATATATATCACCTGAAATAAATTGAAGATTCTAACAAATTTTTTTTTACCAGTTTGTGGCAAAAACCTGATAGTCTATGTATGGTTGTCAATGCCGCCATAACACAAATCTTTTTATTACTTCATATCTTCTTACCAACACTGCCTATTCAACGTGAGAAATCTTGTGACTAACCAGGCCGGCATGGTTTTGTCTCATCTTCAACGTCAACTTCTTCAAAAAACATATACAAATTACACTTACATATACAGGGGTTGGGAGGGGGGTTGGGGGTTCTGGGAAGTGGTGGTGGGCCCTGGGAGGGAGGGGAAAACACAGCATTGCAATCATAATTAGGCGATTTTGGTTTTGTCAATTCTGATATAAAATATTCATAGAATCCGGTAATAGGATAGTCAGAGGTCCTTTCATTTTTATTTTCAAATCATTAGCATTGAACGTGAAATTACAGTCGAAAGTCGTTGCCTCCTTTTTTTAAATCAAATATTTGAGTGACAAGTAATTCTATTAAGTGTCCCAATATACAAATATGCAGGGTGTCTGACAGCCCATGTGTGATGGCAGTTCTAGCCTACTTCAGATATTGCCTAAATATATATATTTGTTTTGATTTTTGTGAACAAACTTCTGAAGACAATCATATTACTACAGTTATGCACACTGTTATATATTTATTATTGATATATTATATTTACGAATGAATGGTTTTATCTATCGTGCTGTATCTTTATTTCGCTATCAGTTTTATCATAATCATTTTTTCTATGCAATTTCTTTGAGATATTTTCAACAGGAACTAAAGATATCGTTTCCGAGACCGACAAGGGAAAGACGAATTTAACAGGGCATGCCATGGCTTTTTTTTATTTGTGTTTTGTTATAAAGGAATTTTTTGAACTCATTCCTGCTATTGGCGGAGTTTCAGTTTAAAAACTAGGACAAGTTAGCAATAATGTTATTATTAGCTTTTCAGACGCAGAACTATAGAGATTGGAGATGATTTTCCAGAGGCAGAATTATAAAGATTGTGGATATGGAGATACTTTTTGAAAAACAGAAGTATAATGATGAAGATATGTTGACAATTATCAAAGGCAGAAATTTAGGATGAAGATACGGAGACAAATTTAAGAAGCAGAATTATGAAGATTCAAGTTACGAAGACACTTTTCAGAAGGAGAGCTTAGCACGAAGACACCGTGGAGATGCAGGAGTGAAGGTTGTAAATTAGGCCTAGTTAATTTTAATGTTATATTAGCTTTTCAGTGGCAGAAACTTGAAGATTCAATATGAGGAGAAGATTTTCAGAGACAGAACTATTGAGATTGAAGATATTGAGAGAAGATACTTGTCGAAGGCAGAAGATAAAAGATGAAGTTACGAAGACTACTTTTAGAAGCAGAATTATGAAGATATAAGTTACGAAGACACTTTTCCGAAGAAGAACTGAACACGAAGACACCGTGGAGATGCAGAAATGAAGGTTGTAAATTAGGCCTAGTTAATTTTAATGTTATATTAGCTTTTCAGTGGCAGATATATAAAGATTCAATATGCGGGGAAGCTTTTCAGAGACCGAACTATAGAGATTGAAGATATGAAGATACTTTTCAAGTGCAGAATTGAACAATGAAAATATGTAGACACTTATTGACGGCAGAAGATTAAAGATGAAGATACGAAAACTACTTTTAGGAGCAGAAAAGCAGAATTTTGAAGATTAAAGTTACGAAGACGCTTTTCAGAAGAAGAACCGAACACGAAGACACCTTGGAGATGCAGAAAAGCAAGTTGTAAGTTGGGCTTAGTTAATTATAAAATTATATTAGCTTTTCAGTGGCAGAAATATAAAGATTCAAGATGCGGAGAAGATTTTCAGAGACAGAACTATAGAGATTGAAAATATGAAGACACTTTTCAAGAGCAGAATTAAAAAATGAAAATATGAAGACACTTATCAAAGGCGGAAGATTAAAGATGAAGATACGAAGACTACTTTTAGAAGCAGAATTATGAAGATACAAGTTACGAAGACACTTTTCAGAAAGAGAGCTGAACACTAAGACACCGTGGAGATGCCGAAATGAAGGTTGTAAATTAGGCCTAGTTAATTTTAATGTTATATTAGCTTTTCAGTGGCAGAAAATTAAAGATTCAATATGCGGAGAAGATTTTCAGAGACGGAACTATAGAGATTGAAGATATGAAGATACTTTTTAAGAGAAGAACTATAAAGTGAAAATATGAAGACACTTATCGAAGGCAGAAGATTAAAGATGAAGATACGAAGACTACTTTTAGAAGCAGAATTATGAAGATACAAGTTACGAAGACACTTTTCCGAAGAAGAACTGAACACGAAGACACCGTGGAGATGCAGAAATGAAGATTGTAAATTAGGCCTAGTTAATTTTAATGTTATATTAGCTTTTCAGTGGCAGATATATAAAGATTCAATATGCGGGGAAGCTTTTCAGAGACCGAACTATAGAGATTGAAGATATGAAGATACTTTTCAAGTGCAGAATTGAACAATGAAAATATGTAGACACTTATTGACGGCAGAAGATTAAAGATGAAGATACGAAAACTACTTTTAGGAGCAGAAAAGCAGAATTTTGAAGATTAAAGTTACGAAGACGCTTTTCAGAAGAAGAACCGAACACGAAGACACCTTGGAGATGCAGAAAAGCAAGTTGTAAGTTGGGCTTAGTTAATTATAAAATTATATTAGCTTTTCAGTGGCAGAAATATAAAGATTCAAGATGCGGAGAAGATTTTCAGAGACAGAACTATAGAGATTGAAAATATGAAGACACTTTTCAAGAGCAGAATTAAAAAATGAAAATATGAAGACACTTATCAAAGGCGGAAGATTAAAGATGAAGATACGAAGACTACTTTTAGAAGCAGAATTATGAAGATACAAGTTACGAAGACACTTTTCAGAAAGAGAGCTGAACACTAAGACACCGTGGAGATGCCGAAATGAAGGTTGTAAATTAGGCCTAGTTAATTTTAATGTTATATTAGCTTTTCAGTGGCAGAAAATTAAAGATTCAATATGCGGAGAAGATTTTCAGAGACGGAACTATAGAGATTGAAGATATGAAGATACTTTTTAAGAGAAGAACTATAAATTGAAAATATGAAGACACTTATCGAAGGCAGAAGATTAAAGATGAAGATACGAAGACTACTTTTAGAAGCAGAATAATGAAGATTCAAGTTACGAAGGAGCTTTTCAGAAGGAGAACTGAACACGAAATCACCGTGGAGATGCAGAAATGAAGGTTGTAAATTAGACTTAGTTAATTTTAAAGTTAGCTTTTCAGTGGCAGAAATATGAAGATTCAAGATGTGGAGAAGATTTTCAGAGAAAGAACTATTAAAATTGAAGATATGAAGATACTTTTCCAAGACAAGAACCAGACAATGAAAATATGAAGACACTTATCGAAGGCAGAAGATTAAAGATGAAGATACGAAGACTACTTTTAGGAGCAGAATTATGAAGATTCAATTTCGAGGACGCTTTTCAGAAGGAGAACTGAACACGAAGACACCTTGGAGATGCAGAAATGAAGGTTGTAAATTAGGCCTAGTTAATTTTAAATTATATTAGCTTTTCAGTGGCAGAAATATAAAGATTCAAGAAGCGGAGAAGATTTTCAGAGACAGAACTATAGAGATTGAAGATATGAAGACACTTTTCAAGAGCAGAACTAAAAAATAAAAATATGAAGACACTTATCGAAGGCAGAAGATTAAAGTTGAAGATACGAAGACTACTCTTAGAAGAAGAATTATGAAGATACAAGTTACGAAGACACTTTTCAGAAGGAGAGCTGAACACGAAGATACCGTGGAGATGCAGAAATGAAGGTTGTAAATTAGGCCTAGTTAAATTTAATGTAATATTAGCTTTTCAGTGGCAGAAATTTAAAGATTCAATATGCGGAGAAGATTTTCAGAGACAGAACTATAGAGATTGAAGATATGAAGACAGTTTTCAAGAAAAGAACTATGAAATGAAAATATGCAGACACTTATCAAAGACAGAAGATTAAAGATGAAAATACGAAGACTAATTTTAGAAGCAGAATTATGAAGATACAAGTTACAAAGACTCTTTTCAGATGGAGAACTGAACACGAAGACACCGTGGAGAAGCAGAAATGAAGGTTGTAAATTAGGCCTAGTTAATATTAAAGTTATATTAGCTTTTGAGTGGCAGAAATATAAAGATTCAAGATGCGGAGAAGATTTTCAGAGAAAAAACTATTGAAATTGAAGATATGAAGACACTTATCGAAGGCAGAAGATTAAAGATGAAGATGCGAAGACTACTTTTTGAAGCAGAATTATGAAGATACGAAGACGCTTTTTAGAAGGAGAACTGAACACGAAGACACCGTGGAGATGCAGAAATGAAGGTTTCAAATTAGGCCTAGTTAATTTCAATGTTATATTAGCTTTTCAGTGGCAGAAATATAATGATTCAAGATGCGGAGAAGATTTTCAGAGACGGAACTATAGAGATTGAAGATATGAAGATACTTTTCAAGAGAAGAACTATAAAATGAAAATATGAAGACACTTATCTAAGGCAGAAGATTAAAGATGAAGATACGAATACTACTTTTAGAAGCAGAATTATGAAGATTCAAGTTACGAAGACGCTTTTCAGAAGGAGAGCTGAACACGAAGACACCTTGGAGATGCAGAAAAGCAAGTTGTAAGTTGGGCTTAGTTAATTATAAAATTATATTAGCTTACCAGTGGCAGAAATATAAAGATTCAAGATGCGGAGAAGATTTTCAGAGACAGAACTATAGAGATTGAAAATATGAAGACACTTTTCAAGAGCAGAATTAAAAAATGAAAATATGAAGACACTTATCAAAGGCGGAAGATTAAAGATGAAGATACGAAGACTACTTTTAGAAGCAGAATTATGAAGATACAAGTTACGAAGACACTTTTCAGAAAGAGAGCTGAACACTAAGACACCGTGGAGATGCCGAAATGAAGGTTGTAAATTAGGCCTAGTTAATTTTAATGTTATATTAGCTTTTCAGTGGCAGAAAATTAAAGATTCAATATGCGGAGAAGATTTTCAGAGACGGAACTATAGAGATTGAAGATATGAAGATACTTTTTAAGAGAAGAACTATAAAGTGAAAATATGAAGACACTTATCGAAGGCAGAAGATTAAAGATGAAGATACGAAGACTACTTTTAGAAGCAGAATTATGAAGATACAAGTTACGAAGACACTTTTCCGAAGAAGAACTGAACACGAAGACACCGTGGAGATGCAGAAATGAAGGTTGTAAATTAGGCCTAGTTAATTTTAATGTTATATTAGCTTTTCAGTGGCAGATATATAAAGATTCAATATGCGGGGAAGCTTTTCAGAGACCGAACTATAGAGATTGAAGATATGAAGATACTTTTCAAGTGCAGAATTGAACAATGAAAATATGTAGACACTTATTGACGGCAGAAGATTAAAGATGAAGATACGAAAACTACTTTTAGGAGCAGAAAAGCAGAATTTTGAAGATTAAAGTTACGAAGACGCTTTTCAGAAGAAGAACCGAACACGAAGACACCTTGGAGATGCAGAAAAGCAAGTTGTAAGTTGGGCTTAGTTAATTATAAAATTATATTAGCTTTTCAGTGGCAGAAATATAAAGATTCAAGATGCGGAGAAGATTTTCAGAGACAGAACTATAGAGATTGAAAATATGAAGACACTTTTCAAGAGCAGAATTAAAAAATGAAAATATGAAGACACTTATCAAAGGCGGAAGATTAAAGATGAAGATACGAAGACTACTTTTAGAAGCAGAATTATGAAGATACAAGTTACGAAGACACTTTTCAGAAAGAGAGCTGAACACTAAGACACCGTGGAGATGCCGAAATGAAGGTTGTAAATTAGGCCTAGTTAATTTTAATGTTATATTAGCTTTTCAGTGGCAGAAAATTAAAGATTCAATATGCGGAGAAGATTTTCAGAGACGGAACTATAGAGATTGAAGATATGAAGATACTTTTTAAGAGAAGAACTATAAATTGAAAATATGAAGACACTTATCGAAGGCAGAAGATTAAAGATGAAGATACGAAGACTACTTTTAGAAGCAGAATAATGAAGATTCAAGTTACGAAGGAGCTTTTCAGAAGGAGAACTGAACACGAAATCACCGTGGAGATGCAGAAATGAAGGTTGTAAATTAGACTTAGTTAATTTTAAAGTTAGCTTTTCAGTGGCAGAAATATGAAGATTCAAGATGTGGAGAAGATTTTCAGAGAAAGAACTATTAAAATTGAAGATATGAAGATACTTTTCCAAGACAAGAACCAGACAATGAAAATATGAAGACACTTATCGAAGGCAGAAGATTAAAGATGAAGATACGAAGACTACTTTTAGGAGCAGAATTATGAAGATTCAATTTTCGAGGACGCTTTTCAGAAGGAGAACTGAACACGAAGACACCTTGGAGATGCAGAAATGAAGGTTGTAAATTAGGCCTAGTTAATTTTAAATTATATTAGCTTTTCAGTGGCAGAAATATAAAGATTCAAGAAGCGGAGAAGATTTTCAGAGACAGAACTATAGAGATTGAAGATATGAAGACACTTTTCAAGAGCAGAACTAAAAAATAAAAATATGAAGACACTTATCGAAGGCAGAAGATTAAAGTTGAAGATACGAAGACTACTCTTAGAAGAAGAATTATGAAGATACAAGTTACGAAGACACTTTTCAGAAGGAGAGCTGAACACGAAGATACCGTGGAGATGCAGAAATGAAGGTTGTAAATTAGGCCTAGTTAAATTTAATGTAATATTAGCTTTTCAGTGGCAGAAATTTAAAGATTCAATATGCGGAGAAGATTTTCAGAGACAGAACTATAGAGATTGAAGATATGAAGACAGTTTTCAAGAAAAGAACTATGAAATGAAAATATGCAGACACTTATCAAAGACAGAAGATTAAAGATGAAAATACGAAGACTAATTTTAGAAGCAGAATTATGAAGATACAAGTTACAAAGACTCTTTTCAGATGGAGAACTGAACACGAAGACACCGTGGAGAAGCAGAAATGAAGGTTGTAAATTAGGCCTAGTTAATATTAAAGTTATATTAGCTTTTGAGTGGCAGAAATATAAAGATTCAAGATGCGGAGAAGATTTTCAGAGAAAAAACTATTGAAATTGAAGATATGAAGACACTTATCGAAGGCAGAAGATTAAAGATGAAGATGCGAAGACTACTTTTTGAAGCAGAATTATGAAGATACGAAGACGCTTTTTAGAAGGAGAACTGAACACGAAGACACCGTGGAGATGCAGAAATGAAGGTTTCAAATTAGGCCTAGTTAATTTCAATGTTATATTAGCTTTTCAGTGGCAGAAATAAAATGATTCAAGATGCGGAGAAGATTTTCAGAGACGGAACTATAGAGATTGAAGATATGAAGATACTTTTCAAGAGAAGAACTATAAAATGAAAATATGAAGACACTTATCTAAGGCAGAAGATTAAAGATGAAGATACGAATACTACTTTTAGAAGCAGAATTATGAAGATTCAAGTTACGAAGACGCTTTTCAGAAGGAGAGCTGAACACGAAGACACCTTGGAGATGCAGAAATGAAGGTTGTAAATTAGGCCTAGTTAATTTTAAAGTTATATAAGCTTTTCAGTGGCAGAAATATAAAGATTCAAGATGCGGAGAAGATTTTCAGAGACAGAACTATAGAGATTGAAGACATGAAGACACTTTTCAAGAAAAGAACCATAAAATGAAAATATGAAGACACTTATCGAAGGCAGAAGATTAAAGATAAAGATACGAAGACTACTTTTAGAAGAAGAATTATGAAGATACAAGTTACGAAGACACTTTTCAGAAGGAGAGCTGAACACGAAGATACCGTGGAGATGCAGAAATGAAGGTTGTAAATTAGGCCTAGTTAATTTTAATGTTATATTAGCTTTTCAGTGGCAGAAATTTAAAGATTCAATATGCGGAGAAGATATTCAGAGACAGAACTATAGAGATTGAAGATATGAAGATACTTTTCAAGAAAGAACTATAAAATGAAAATATGAAGACACTTATCGAAGGCAGAAGATTAAAGATGAAGATACGAAGACTACTTATAGATGCAGAATTATGAAGATACAAGTTACGAAGACACTTTCCAGAAGAAGAACTGAACACGAAGACACGTGGAAGATGCAGAAATGAAGGTTGTAAATTAGGCCTAGTTAATTTTAATGTTATATTAGCTTTTCAGTGGCAGAAATTTAAAGATTCAATATGCGGAGAAGATTTTCAGAGACAGGACTATAGAGATTGAAGATATGAAGATACTTTTTAAGAGAAGAACTATAAAATGAAAATATGAAGACACTTATCGAAGGCAGAAGATTAAAGATGAAGATACGAAGACTACTTTTAGAAGCAGAATTATGAAGATTCAAGTTACGAAGACTCTTTTCAGAAGGAGAACTGAACACGAAGACACCGTGGAGATGCAGAAATGAAGGTTGTAAATTAGGCCTAGTTAATTTTAAAGTTATATTAGCTTTTCAGTGGCAGAAATATAAAGATTCAAGATGCGGAGAAGATTTTCAGAGACAGAACTATAGAGATTGAAGATATGAAGACACTTTTCAAGAAAAGAACCATAAAATGAAAATATGAAGACACTTATCGAAGGCAGAAGATTAAAGATGAAGATACGAAGACTACTTTTAGAAGAAGAATTATGAAGATACAAGTTACGAAGACACTTTTCAGAAGGAGAGCTGAACACGAAGATACCGTGGAGATGCAGAAATGAAGGTTGTAAATTAGGCCTAGTTAATTTTAATGTTATATTAGCTTTTCAGTGGCAGAAATTTAAAGATTCAATATGCGGAGAAGATATTCAGATACAGAACTATAGAGATTGAAGATATGAAGATACTTTTCAAGAAAAGAACTATAAAATGAAAATATGAAGACACTTATCGAAGGCAGAAGATTAAAGATGAAGATACGAAGACTACTTATAGATGCAGAATTATGAAGATACAAGTTACGAAGACACTTTCCAGAAGAAGAACTGAACACGAAGACACCGTGGAGATGCAGAAATGAAGGTTGTAAATTAGGCCTAGTTAATTTTAATGTTATATTAGCTTTTCAGTGGCAGAAATATAAAGATTCAATATGCGGAGAAGATTTTCAGAGACAGAACTATAGAGATTGAAGATATGAAGATACTTTTAAGAGAAGAACAATAAAATGAAAATATGAAGACACTTATCGAAGGCAGAAGATTAAAGATGAAGATACGAAGACTACTTTTAGAAGCAGAATTATGAAGATTCAAGTTACGAAGACTCTTTTCAGAAGGAGAACTGAACACGAAGACACCGTGGAGATGCAGAAATGAAGGTTGTAAATTAGGCCTAGTTAATTTTAAAGTTATATTAGCTTTTCAGTGGCAGAAATATAAAGATTCAAGATGCGGAGAAGATTTTCAGAGAAAAAACTATTGAAATTGAAGATATGAAGATACTTTTCAAGAGAAGAACCATAAAATGAAAATATGAAGACACTTATCGAAGGCAGAAGATTAAAGCTGAAGATACGAAGACTACTTTTAGAAGCAGAATTATGAAGATACAAGTTACGAAGACGCTTTTCAGAAGGAGAACTGAACACGAAGACACCGTGGAGATGCAGAAATGAAGGTTTTAAATTAGGCCTAGTTAATTTTAAAGTTATATTAGCTTTTCAGTGGCAGAAATATAAAGATTCAAGATGCGGAGAAGATTTTCAGAGACGGATCTATAGAGATTGAAGATATGAAGATACTTTTCAAGAGAAGAACCATAAAATGAAATTATGAAGACACTTATCGAAGGCAGAAGATTAAAGATGAAGATACGATGACTACTTTTAGAAGCAGAATTATGAAGATTCAAGTTACGAAGATGCTTTTCAGAAGGATAACTGAACACGAAGACACCTTGGAGATGCAGAAATGAAGGTTGTAAATTAGGCCTAGTTAATTTTAAAGTTATATTAGCTTTTCAGTGGCAGAAATATAAATATTCAAGATGCGGAGAAGATTTTCAAAGACAGAACTATAGAGATTGAAGATATGAAGACACTTTTCAGGAGCTGAACTGAAAAATGAAAATATGAAGACACTTATCGAAGGCAGAAGATTATAGATGAAGATACGAAGACTACTTTTAGAAGAATAATTATGAAGATACAAGTTACGAAAACACTTTTCAGAAGGAGAGCTAAACACGAAGATACCGTGGAGATGCAGAAATGAAGGTTGCAAATTAGGCCTAGTTAATTTTAATGTTATATTAGCTTTTCAGTGGTTGAAATTTAAAGATTCAATATGCGGAGAAGATATTCAGAGACAGAACTATAGAGATTGAAGATATGAAGATACTTTTCAAGAGAAAAAATATAAAATGAAAATATGAAGACACTTATCGAAGGCAGAAGATTAAAGATGAAGATACGAAGACTTCTTGTAGATGCAGAATTATGAAGATAAAAGTTACGAAGACACCGTGGAGATGCAGACAAGAAAGTTGTAAGTTAGGCCTAGTTAATTTTAAAGTTTTATTAGCTTTTCAGTGGCAGAAATATAAAGATTCAAGATGCGGAGAAGATTTTCAGAGAAAAAACTATTGAAATTGAAGATATGAAGATACTTTTCAAGAGAAGAACCATAAAATGAAAATATGAAGACACTTATCGAAGGCAGAAGATTAAAGATGAAGATACAAAGACTACTTTTTGAAGCAGAATTATGAAGATACGAAAACGCTTTTCAGAAGGAGAACTGAACACGAAGACACCGCGGAGATGCAGAAATGAAGGTTTCAAATTAGGCCTAGTTAATTTCAATGTTATATAAGCTTTTCAGTGGCCGAAATATAAAGATTCAAGATGCGGAGAAGATTTTCAGAGACAGAACTATAGAGATTGAAGATATGAAGACACTTTTCAGGTGCAGAACTAAAAAATTAAAATATGAAGACACTTATCGAAGGCAGAAGATTAAAGATAAAGATACGAAGACTACTTTTAGAAGAAGAATTATGAAGATACAAGTTACGAAGACACTTTTCAGAAGGAGAGCTGAACACGAAGATACCGTGGAGATGCAGAAATGAAGGTTGTAAATTAGGCCTAGTTAATTTTAATGTTATATTAGCTTTTCAGTGGCAGAAAGTTAAAGATTCAATATGCGGAGAAGATATTCAGAGACAGAACTATAGAGATTGAAGATATGAAGATACTTTTCAAGAGAAGAACTATAAAATGAAAATATGAAGACACTTATCGAAGGCAGAAGATTAAAGATGAAGATACGAAGACTACTTATAGATGCAGAATTATGAAGATACAAGTTACGAAGACACTTTCCAGAAGAAGAACTGAACACGAAGACAACGTGGAGATGCAGAAATGAAGGTTGTAAATTAGGCCCAGTTAATTTTATTGTTATATTAGCTTTTCAGTGGCAGAAATTTAAAGATTCAATATGCGGAGAAGATTTGCAGAGACAGGACTATAGAGATTGAAGATATGAAGATACTTTTAAGAGAAGAACAATAAAATGAAAATATGAAGACACTTATCGAAGGCAGAAGATTAAAGATGAAGATACGAAGACTACTTTTAGAAGCAGAATTATGAAGATTCAAGTTACGAAGACTCTTTTCAGAAGGAGAACTGAACACGAAGACACCGTGGAGATGCAGAAATGAAGGTTGTAAATTAGGCCTAGTTAATTTTAAAGTTATATTAGCTTTTCAGTGGCAGAAATATAAAGATTCAAGATGCGGAGAAGATTTTCAGAGAAAAAACTATTGAAATTGAAGATATGAAGATACTTTTCAAGAGAAGAACCATAAAATGAAAATATGAAGACACTTATCGAAGGCAGAAGATTAAAGATGAAGATACGAAGACTACTTTTAGAAGCAGAATTATGAAGATACAAGTTACGAAGACGCTTTTCAGAAGGAGAACTGAACACGAAGACACCGTGGAGATGCAGAAATGAAGGTTTTAAATTAGGCCTAGTTAATTTTAAAGTTATATTAGCTTTTCAGTGGCAGAAATATAAAGATTCAATATGCGGAGAAGATTTTCAGAGACGGATCTATAGAGATTGAAGATATGAAGATACTTTTCAAGAGAAGAACCATAAAATGAAAATATGAAGACACTTATCGAAGGCAGAAGATCAAAGATGAAGATACGATTACTACTTTTAGAAGCGGAATTATGAAGATTCAAGTTACGAAGACGCTTTTCAGAAGGATAACTGAACACGAAGACACCTTGGAGATGCAGAAATGAAGGTTGTAAATTAGGCCTAGTTAATTTTAAAGTTATATTAGCTTTTCAGTGGCAGAAATATAAAGATTCAAGATGCGGAGAAGATTTTCAGAGACAGAACTATAGAGATTGAAGATATGAAGACACTTTTCAGGAGCAGAACTAAAAAATGAAAATATGAAGACACTTATCGAAGGCAGAAGATTATAGATGAAGATACGAAGACTACTTTTAGAAGAATAATTATGAAGATACAAGTTACGAAAACACTTTTCAGAAGGAGAGCTAAACACGAAGATACCGTGGAGATGCAGAAATGAAGGTTGCAAATTAGGCCTAGTTAATTTTAATGTTATATCAGCTTTTCAGTGGCAGAAATATAAAGATTCAAGATGCGGAGAAGATTTTCAGAGGAAAAACTATTGAAATTGAAGATATGAAGATACTTTTCAAGAGAAGAACCATAAAATGAAAATATGAAGACACTTATCGAAGGCAGAAGATTAGAGCTGAAGATACGAAGACTACTTTTAGAAGCAGAATTGTGAAGATACAAGTTACTAAGACTCTTTTCAGAAGGAGAACTGAACACGAAGACACCGTGGAGATGCAGAAATGAAGGTTTTAAATTAGGCCTAGTTAATTAGTTATATTAGTTTTTCAGTGGCAGAAATATAAAGATTCAATATGCGGAGAAGATTTTCAGAGACGGATCTATAGAGATTGAAAATATGAAGATACTTTTCAAGAGAAGAACCATAAAATGAAAATATGAAGACACTTATCGAAGGCAGAAGATTAAAGATGAAGATACGATTACTACTTTTAGAAGCAGAATTATGAAGATTCAAGTTACGAAGACGCTTTTCAGAAGGAGAACTGAACACGAAGACACCGTTGGAGATGCAGAAATGAAGGTTGTAAATTAGGCCTAGTTAATTTTAAAGTTATATTAGCTTTTCAGTGGCAGAAATATAAAGATTCAAGATGCGGAGAAGATTTTCAGAGACGGAACTATAGAGATTGAAGATATGAAGACACTTTTCAGGAGCAGAAATAAAAAATTAAAATATGAAGACACTTATCGAAGGCAGAAGATTAAAGATGAAGATACGAAGACTACTTTTAGAAGAAGAATTATGAAGATACAAGTTACGAAGACACTTTTCAGAAGGAGAGCTGAACACGAAGACACCGCGGAGATGCAGAAATGAAGGTTTCAAATTAGGCCTAGTTAATTTCAATGTTATATTAGCTTTTCAGTGGCAGAAATATAAAGATTCAAGATGCGGAGAAGATTTTCAGAGACAGAACTATAGAGATTGAAGATATGAAGATACTTTTCAAGAGAAGAACTATAAAATGAAAATATGAAGACACTTATCCAAGGCAGAAGATTAAAGATGAAGATACGAAGACTACTTTTAGAAGCAGAATTATGAAGATTCAAGTTACGAAGACGCTTTTCAGAAGGAGAGCTGAACACGAAGACACCGTGGAGATGCAGAAATGAAGGTTGTAAATTAGGCCTAGTTAATTTTAAAGTTATATTAGCTTTTCAGTGGCAGAAATATAAAGATTCAAGATGCGGAGAAGATTTTCAGAGACAGAACTATAGAGATTGAAGATATGAAGATACTTTTCAGGAGCAGAACTAGAAAATGAAAATATGAAGACACTTATCGAAGGCAGAAGATTAAAGATGAAGATACGAAGACTACTTTTAGAAGCAGAATTATGAAGATACAAGTTACGAAGACACTTTTCAGAAGGAGAGCTGAACACGAAGACACCGTGGAGATGCAGAAATGAAGGTTGTAAATTAGGCCTAGTTAATTTTAATGTTATATTAGCTTTTCAGTGGCAGAAATTTAAAGATTCAATATGCGGAGAAGATATTCAGAGACAGAACTATAGAGATTGAAGATATGAAGATACTTTTCAAGAGAAGAACTATAAAATGAAAATATGAAGACACTTATCGAAGGCAGACGATTAAAGATGAAGATACGAAGACTACTTATAGATGCAGAATTATGAAGATACAAGTTACGAAGACACTTTCCAGAAGAAGAACTGAACACGAAGACAACGTGGAGATGCAGAAATGAAGGTTGTAAATTAGGCCCAGTTAATTTTATTGTTATATTAGCTTTTCAGTGGCAGAAATTTAAAGATTCAATATGCGGAGAAGATTTGCAGAGACAGGACTATAGAGATTGAAGATATGAAGATACTTTTTAAGAGAAGAACTATAAAATGAAAATATGAAGACACTTATCGAAGGCAGAAGATTAAAGATGAAGATACGAAGACTACTTTTAGAAGCAGAATTATGAAGATTCAAGTTACGAAGACTCTTTTCAGAAGGAGAACTGAACACGAAGACACCGTGGAGATGCAGAAATTAAGGTTGTAAATTAGGCCTAGTTAATTTTAAAGTTATATTAGCCTTTCAGTGGCAGAAATATAAAGATTCAAGATGCGGAGAAGATTTTCAGAGGAAAAACTATTGAAATTGAAGATATGAAGATACTTTTCAAGAGAAGAACCATAAAATGAAAATATGAAGACACTTATCGAAGGCAGTAGATTAGAGCTGAAGATACGAAGACTACTTTTAGAAGCAGAATTGTGAAGATACAAGTTACTAAGACTCTTTTCAGAAGGAGAACTGAACACGAAGACACCGTGGAGATGCAGAAATGAAGGTTTTAAATTAGGCCTAGTTAATTGTTATATTAGCTTTTCGGTGGCAGAAATATAAAGATTCAAGATGCGGAGAAGATTTTCAGAGACAGAACTATAGAGATTGAAGATATGAAGACACTTTTCAGGAGCAGAACTAAAAAATGAAAATATAAAGACACTTATCGAAGGCAGAAGATTATAGATGAAGATACGAAGACTACTTTTAGAAGAATAATTATGAAGATACAAGTTACGAAAACACTTTTCAGAAGGAGAGCTAAACACGAAGATACCGTGGAGATGCAGAAATGAAGGTTGCAAATTAGGCCTAGTTAATTTTAAAGTTATATTAGCTTTTCAGTGGCAGAAATATAAAGATTCAAGATGCGGAGAAGATTTTCAGAGACAGAACTATAGAGATTGAAGATATGAAGACACTTTTCAGGAGCAGAACTAAAAAATGAAAATATGAAGACACTTATCGAAGGCAGAAGATTATAGATGAAGATACGAAGACTACTTTAGAAGAATAATTATGAAGATACAAGTTACGAAAACACTTTTCAGAAGGAGAGCTAAACACGAAGATACCGTGGAGATGCAGAAATGAAGGTTGCAAATTAGGCCTAGTTAATTTTAATGTTATATCAGCTTTTCAGTGGCAGAAATATAAAGATTCAAGATGCGGAGAAGATTTTCAGAGGAAAAACTATTGAAATTGAAGATATGAAGATACTTTTCAAGAGAAGAACCATAAAATGAAAATATGAAGACACTTATCGAAGGCAGAAGATTAGAGCTGAAGATACGAAGACTACTTTTAGAAGCAGAATTGTGAAGATACAAGTTACTAAGACTCTTTTCAGAAGGAGAACTGAACACGAAGACACCGTGGAGATGCAGAAATGAAGGTTTTAAATTAGGCCTAGTTAATTGTTATATTAGTTTTTCAGTGGCAGAAATATAAAGATTCAATATGCGGAGAAGATTTTCAGAGACGGATCTATAGAGATTGAAGATATGAAGATACTTTTCAAGAGAAGAACCATAAAATGAAAATATGAAGACACTTATCGAAGGCAGAAGATTAAAGATGAAGATACGATTACTACTTTTAGAAGCAGAATTATGAAGATTCAAGTTACGAATACGCTTTTCAGAAGGATAACTGAACACGAAGACACCTTGGAGATGCAGAAATGAAGGTTGTAAATTAGGCCTATTTAATTTTAAAGTTATATTAGCTTTTCAGTGGCAGAAGTATAAAGATTCAAGATGCGGAGAAGATTTTCAGAGACAGAACTATAGAGATTGAAGATATGAAGACACTTTTCAGGAGCAGAACTAAAAAATGAAAATATAAAGACACTTATCGAAGGCAGAAGATTATAGATGAAGATACGAAGACTACTTTTAGAAGAATAATTATGAAGATACAAGTTACGAAAACACTTTTCAGAAGGAGAGCTAAACACGAAGATACCGTGGAGATGCAGAAATGAAGGTTGCAAATTAGGCCTAGTTAATTTTAATGTTATATTAGCTTTTCAGTGGCAGAAATATAAAGATTCAAGATGCGGAGAAGATTTCCAGAGAAAAAACTATTGAAATTGAAGATATGAAGATACTTTTCAAGAGAAAAAATATAAAATGAAAATATGAAGACACTTATCGAAGGCAGAAGATTAAAGATGAAGATACGAAGACTACTTGTAGATGCAGAATTATGAAGATAAAAGTTACGAAGACACTTTCCAGAAGAAGAACTGAACACGAAGACACCGTGGAGATGCAGAAAAGAAAGTTGTAAGTTAGGCCTAGTTAATTTTAAAGTTATATTAGCTTTTCAGTGGCAGAAATATAAAGATTCAAGATGCGGAGAAGATTTCCAGAGAAAAAACTATTGAAATTGAAGATATGAAGATACTTTTCAAGAGAAGAACAATAAAATGAAAATATGAAGACACTTATCGAAGGCAGAAGATTAAAGATGAAGATACGAAGACTACTTTTAGAAGCAGAATTATGAAGATTCAAGTTACGAAGACGCTTTTCAGAAGGAGAACTGAACACGAAGACACCGTGGAGATGCAGAAATAAAGGTTTTAAATTAGGCCTAGTTAATTTTAATGTTATATTAGCTTTCCAGTGGCAGAAATATAAAGATTCAAGATGCGGAGAAGATTTTCAGAGACGGAACTATAGAGATTGAAGATATGAAGATACTTTTCAAGAGAAGAACTATAAAGTTACGAAGACACTTTCCAGAAGAAGTATTGAACACGAAGACACCGTGGAGGTGCAGAAATGAAGGTTGTAAATTAGGCCTAGTTAATTTTAAAGTTATATTAGCTTTTCAGTGGCAGAAATTTAAAGATTCAATATGCGGAGAAGATATTCAGAGACAGAACTATAGAGATTGAAGATATGAAGATACGTTTCAAGAGAAAAACTATAAAATGAAAATATGAAGACTCTTATCGAAGGCAGAAGATTAAAGATGAAGATACGAAGACTACTTGTAGATGCAGAATTATGAAGATACAAGTTACCGTGACACTTTCCAGAAGAAGAACTGAACACGAAGACACCGTGGAGATGCAGAAAAGAAAGTTGTAAGTTAGGCCTAGTTAATTTTAAAGTTATATTAGCTTTTCAGTGGCAGAAATATAAAGATTCAAGATGCGGAGAAGATTTTCAGAGAAAAAACTATTGAAATTGAAGATATGAAGATACTTTTCAAGAGAAGAACAATAAAATGAAAATATGAAGACACTTATCGAAGGCAGAAGATAAAAGATGAAGATACGAAGACTACTATAGAAGCAGAATTATGAAGATACAAGTTACGAAGACGCTTTTCAGAAGGAGAACTGAACACGAAGACATTGTGAAGATGCTGAAATGAAGGTTTTAAATTAGGCCTAGTTAATTTTAATGTTATATTAGTTTTTTAGTGGCAGCAATATAAAGATTCAAGATGCGGAGAAGATTTTCAGAGACGGAACTATAGAGATTGAAGATATGAAGATACTTTTCAAGAGAAGAATTATAAAATGAAAATATGAAGACCCTTATCTAAGGCAGAAGATTAAAGATGAAGATACGAAGACTACTTTTAGAAGCAGAAATATGAAGATTCAAGTTACGAAGACGCTTTTCAGAAGGAGAACTGAACACAAAGACACCTTGGAGATGCAGAAATGAAGGTTGTGAATTAGGCCTAGTTAATTTTAAAATTATATTAGCTTTTCAGTGGCAGAAATATAAAGATTCAAGATGCGGAGAAGATTTTCAGAGACAGAAATATAAAGATTGAAGATATGAAGACACTTTTCAGGAGCCGAACTAAAAAGGAAAATATGAAGACACTTATCGAAGGCAGAAGATTAAAGATGAAGATACGAAGACTACTTTTAGAAGAAGAATTATGAAGATATAAGTTACGAAGACACTTTTCAGAAGGAGAGCTGAACACGAAGATACCGTGGAGATGCAGAAATGAAGGTTGTAAATTAGGCCTAGGTAATTTTAATGTTATATTAGCTTTTCAGTGGCAGAAATTTAAAGATTCAATATGCGGAGAAGATATTCAGAGACATAACTATAGAGATTGAAGATATGGAGATACTTTTCAAGAGAAGAACTATAAAATGAAAATATGAAGACACTTATCGAAGGCAGAAGATTAAAGATGAAGATACGAAGACTACTTTAGAGCAGAATTATGAAGATACAAGTTACGAAGACACTTTCCAGAAAGAACTGAACACGAAGACACGTGGAGATGCAGAAATGAAGGTTGTAAATTAGGCCTAGTTATTTTAATGTTATATTAGCTTTTCAGTGGCAGAATAAAGATTCAAATGCGGAGAAGATTTTCAGAGAAAACTATTGAAATTGAAGATATAAGATACTTTTCAAGAGAAGAACATAAAAATGAAAATATGAAGACACTTATCGAAGGCAGAAGATTAAAGATGAAGATACGAAGACTACTTTTAGAAGAATTATGAAGATACAAGTTACGAAAGACACTTTTCAGAAGGAGAGCTGAACACGAAGACACCGTGGAGATGCAGAAATGAAGGTTGTAAATTAGGCCTAGTTAATTTTAATGTTATATTAGCTTTTCAGTGGCAGAAATTTAAAGATTCAATATGCGGAGAAGATTTCAGAGACAGAATATAGAGATTGAGGATATGAAGATACTTTTCAGAGAAGAAACTATAAAATGAAAATATGAAGACACTTATCGAAGGCAGAAGATTAAAGATGAAGATACGAAGACTACTTGTAGAAGCAGAATTATGTAGATACAAGTTACGAAGACACTTTCCAGAGGAAGAACTGAACACCAAGACACCGTGGAGATGCAGAACATGAAAGTTGTAAATTAGGCCTAGTTAATTTTGAAGTTTATTAGCTTTTCAAAGGCAGAACTTTAAAGATTCAAGAAGCGGAGAAGATTTTCAGAGAAAAAACTATTGAAATTGAAGATATGAATATACTTTTCAAGAGAAGAACATAAAAATGAAAATATGAAGACACTTATCGAAGGCAGAAGATTAAAAGATGAAGATGCGAAGACTACTTGTAGAAGCAATATTATGAAGATACAAGTTACGAAGACACTTTTCCAGAAGAGAACCGAACACGAAGACGCCGTGGAGGTGCAGAAAAAAAGGTTTTAAATTAGGCCTAGTTAATTTTAATGTTATATTAGCTTTTCAGTGGCAGAAATATAAAAATTCAAGATGCGGAGAAGATTTTCAGAGACAGAAATATAGAGATTGAAGATATGAAGACACTTTTCAGGAGCAGAACTAAAAATGAAAATATGAAGACACTTATCGAAGGCAGAAGATTAAAGATGAAGATACGAAGACTACTTTTAGAAGAAAAATTATGAAGATACAAGTTACGAAGTCACTTTTCAGAAGAAGAGCTGAACACGAAGATACCGTGGAGATGCAGAAATGAAGGTTGTAAATTAGGCCTAGTTAATTTTAATGTTATATTAGCTTTTTAGTGGCAGAAATTTAAAGATTCAATAGGCGGAGAAGATATTCAGAGACAGAACTATAGAGATTGAAGATATGAAGATATTTTTCAAGGGTAAACTATAAAATGAAAATATGAAGACACTTTTCGAAGGCAGAAGATTAATGATGAAGATACGAAGACTACTTATAGATGCAGAATTATGAAGATACAAGTTACGAAGACACTTTCCAGAAGAATACCTGAACACGAAGACACCGTGGAGGTGCAGAAATGAAGGTTGTAAATTAGGCCTAGTTATTTTTCATGTTATATTAGCTTTTCAGTGGCAGAAATTTAAAGATTTAATATGCGGAGAAGATTTTTAGAGACAGAACTATAGAGATTGAAGATATGAAGATACTTTTTAAGAGAAGAACTATAAAATGAAAATATGAAGACCCTTATCGAAGGCAGAAGATTAAAGATGAAGATACGAAGACTACTTTTAGAAGCAGAATTATTACGATTCAAGTTACGAAGACTCTTTTCAGAAGGAGAACTGAACACGAAGACACCGTGGAGATGCAGAAAGGAAGGTTGTAAATTAGGCCTAGTTAATTTTAAAGTTATATTAGCTTTTTAGTGGCAGAAATATAAAGATTCAAGATGCGGAGAAGATTTTCAGGGAAAAAACTATTGAAATTAAAGATATGAAGTTACTTTTCAAGAGAAGAACCCTAAAATGAAAATATGAAGACCATTATCGAAGGCAGAAGATTAAAGATGAAGATACGAAGACTACTTTTAGAAGCAGAATTATGAAGATACAAGTTACGAAGACACTTTTCAGAAGGAGAGCTGAACACGAAGATACCGTGGAGGTGCAGAAATGAAGGTTGTAAATTAGGCCTAGTTAGTTTTAATGTTATATTAGCTTTTCAGTGGCAGAAATATAAAGTTTCAAGATGCGGAGAAGATTTTCAGAGACAGAACTATAGAGATTGAAGATATGAAGACACTTTTCAAGAGCAGAATTATAAAATGAAAATATGAAGACACTTATCGAAGGCAGAAAATTAAAGATGAAGATACGAAGACTATTTTTAGAAGCAGAATTATGAAGATACAAGTTACGAAGACACTTTTCAGAGGGAGAAATGAACACGAAGACACCGTGGAGATGCAGAAATGAAGGTTTTAAATTAGGCCTAGGTTATTTTAATGTTATATTAGTTTTTCAGTGGCAGAAATATAAAGATTCAAGATGCTGAGAAGATTTTCAGAGACAGAACTATAGAGATTGAAGATATGAAGACACTTTTCAAGAGCAGAACTACAAAATGAAAATACGAAGACACTTATCGAAGGCAGAAGATTAAAGATGAAGGTACGAAGACTACTTTTAGAAGAAGAATTATGAAGATACAAGTTACGAAGTCACTTTTTAGAAGAAGAGCTGAACACGAAGACACCGTGAAATGCAGAAATGCAGGTTGTAAATTAGGCCTAGTTAATTTTAATGTTATATTAGCTTTTCAGTGGCAGAAATATAAAGATTCAAGATGCGGAGAAGATTTTCAGAGACAGAACTATAGACATTGAAGATATGAAGACACTTTTCAAGAGCAGAAATATAAAATGAAAATATGAAGACACTTATCGAAAGCAGAAAATAAAGATGAAGATACGAAGACTACTTTTGGAAGCAAAATTATGAAGATACAAGTTACGAAGACACTTTTCAAAAGGAGAAATGAACACGAAGACACCGTGGAGATGCAGAAATGAAGATTTTAAATTAGGCCTAGATAATTTTAATGTTATATTAGCTTTTCAGTGGCAGAGATATAAAGATTCAAGATGCGGAGAAGATTTTCAGAGACAGAACTATAGAGATTGAAGATATGAAGACACTTTTCAGGAGCAGAACTAAAAAATGAAAATATGAAGAAACTTATCGAAGGCGGAAGATTAAAGATGAAGATACGAAGACTACTTTTAGAAGCAGAATTATGAAGATACAAGTTACGAAGACACTTATCAGCAGGAGAGCTGAACACGAAGACACCGTGGAGATGCAGAAATGAAGGTTGTAAATTAGGCCTAGTTAATTTTAATGTTGTATTAGCTTTTCAGTGGCAGAGATATAAAGATTCAAGATGCTGAGAAGATTTTCAGAGACAGAACTATAGAGATTGAAGATATGAAGACACTTTTCAGGAGCAGAACTAAAAAATGAAAATATGAAAACACTCGTCGAAGGCAGAAGATTAAAGATGAAGATACGAAGACTACTTTTAGAAGCAGAATTATGAAGATACAAGTTACGAAGACACTTTTCAGAAGGAGAGCTGAACACGAAGACACCGTGGAGATGCAGAAATGAAGGTTGTAAATTTGGCCTAGTTAATTTTAATGTTATATTAGCTTTTCAGTGGCAGAAATATAAAGATTCAAGATGCGGAGAAGATTTTCAGAAACAGAACTATAGAGATTGAAAATATGAAGATACATTTCAAGAGAAGAACTATAAAATGAAAATATGAAGACACTTATCGAAGGCAGAAGATTAAAGATGAAGATACGAAGACAACTTTTAGAAGCAGAATTATGAAGATTCAAGTTACGAAGACGCTTTTCAGAAGAACAACTGAACACGAAGAAATCTTGGAGATGCAGAAAAGAAGGTTGTAAGTTAGGCCTAGGTAATTTTAATGTTATATTAGCTTCCAGTGGCAGAAATTTAAAGACACATATTTTTAGGTGACATATATTTCAAGAAGGCGATTGTTCTATCTGTTTATTTTTTTTAATAAATAATTGTATATTACATAAAGCTGAAATTCCTTATTGTGTCCTTTATTGTCTTTGTATTATTTATATTTTACATAGAGTTTTGCCTACAAAATTTTGAAAATAAATTTGCCAAAAAAATGTCTGGGGACGTTCACGGGTAAGTAAAAATGTGCTAACAAAATATTTAATTGAGTGAATTTTTTCATTAGTCAAATCCAAAAAATTCCAAGCATGGTTTATTTTTAGAACAATATCTGCGACGACATCCCGACTAAAATAAAAGATTACATCATGACAAATATTGTCAATAACTTATTTTGGCGTAAAACCCATTTGATTGAAACATAACACAAGTATTTGCATTGCATTGAAAAATATTATCAATAATTAAATTTTCTAGGACGGTACCGGAAGCGTAGTTAAAATGTAAACTGGAATTATTTTTATCGAGTGCAATAATATTTAAAAAAATTGTTTAAATTATAACAAATATAAGTATTTTTTTCAATTATTGGAACTCGAATTTTTTTTTTAAATAACACTTATTTTTAGATGAAGAAGCCGAAGACTATCTGGGCAGACATCCATAATAATAAGGTAATTCTTTTTCTTATTATTTGTAATATATTTCAGAGAAAAAATTGTCAAGAGCATATCTGCCAGAAAATAATTTGACTCATATTCCTTGTGACAACTGGGTAAATTATTTCTTGTGTGGAATATTTTATTTATTTTCACTGTAGACTTTGTAAATTTGAAAATATGCATTTGACGGCTGAATGGTTCCATTCAATGGAGTAGATATTTAGATGAAAATAATTTAAAAAAAAAGAAGTTGTGTATGGGACTTTCAAATGTGAGGTGGAATGAATATTCTAGTGAATAATTTCCATTAAATATCGTTCTAAAGTCTCGTATATGTTTAGAAAGACATCGCTAAGATATTGTCAATACCTGAATTTTGGTGTAAAACAGATTTAAATGAAGCATAACACTCAGAAAGAAAGAAAGAAAGAAAGAAAGAAAACTTTCCGAAATTGTTCGAGGACGTTCACAGAATAGAAAAATAAATGTATAACCAATTTTATTAATTTAATTAAGTAATTTTGTTAAATACTTCAATTCAAAAATCTGGTATTGAATATTTTTTAAAATAGCATTTGTTTTAAGAATGGGTTCAAAGAAAGAAGCCGATAAAGTGGGCTGAAAAATATCTGAGGACATTCACAATAAGGTAAAAAATAAGGCGCTCTAGAAGTGTATCTACAAATATGGAGGTGTTCGCTCACTTTGCATCTAGTTGTGTAAAAGATATAGAGGGTAATATTCACTCGACTAACACAGATTGTCCCAAACTCGAAATAGAACTAAAATGAAAAAAATCAAAATAAAATTATGGCCTAACCCTAACCTTGAAAATAATATCAATAATTGAAAATTGTAAATTCGAAGAAAATTGAAATAAAAAAAAAAAACTAACAAATAATGTAGTCTGGAGTAAGTGAAACGGAATTGAGTGTAAATATATTGAAAAATAAACTGCCAAATGTTACTGGCGGTGAATAATATTTGCCAAACATCATGCTGTATATAATCGGTCGTTTATTCTACCACGGAAAATCTTTAGAAGTAAAATAAATATGCTAACAATATCTTCAAATAAGTGATTTTTCAATTAATGAAACTTGAAAAATTGTAATTGAATTGATTTTCAATTTTAGATAAAAAAATTTATTTTTAGATAAACACTTCCCTTTTTAAAGAAGTAGAAGCCGACGACTAAGAAGACAACAACAAGGTAAAATATTGCATCCAACAATATTATCAATAACTCAATGCCCTAAAATAATTAATCGTATATTTCCCGCGAAAACTTGTGTGGGATATTTTTTTTGTCATTGTAATCTTTGTAAATTGAAAAATAAGAAATCAGCGTATGACTGTTTCATTGAATAAAGTAGATCTTTATATAAAAAAAATTCAAAAAATGAAATGTGTTTGGGGACTTTTATCGCGAGGGGAAATAAATAATGGAAAAAAATAATCAACGGGATTCAAAAAAACTGACAGAAGTTTGTAAAGTGTATTTGAATGGCAAGGTTCAACATACGTATATAATTGCATAGTCATGTAAAGGATTTGCAGAGGATGGGGTATTTACAACTTTTATTTAACCTATTATCGTGATATATAAAGCCTATTTCTTGTGGTTAGTTCTCGCAAACTAATCTTATGTAGTAGGGGCACTGTCAACAATCTTGGGATTAAATGGCAGCAATTAATCAACCATCTTTTATCTATATTCTATTATATATTAAAGCTAAATGTTGTACCATCTGCGTCGTGACTAATTTTCCTAATATTTATAGATTTTCTCAATTATGGAATCGATTCACCCACCACATATATTTATCCACTCCAAGTATGCAACGATGAAAGTAACTATGTGATTACGAACAAATGCATTGGAATCTGGCACTTATGACCCCAAAGTCATTAATATAAAAAGAGACTAAATGTAATATGATTTGTATGTATGACCCATTATCAATTATTTGCTAATATTATGAATGCAAACAATATAAGAACGCATAAATTACCATTCTTATTTGTGTTCCTACTACGCCAAACTTGTATATTTGATGCCTGAAATAATATTTCTTTCGTTATATTGATGTCTATCAAAGTATTGTTTCGTATTTATTTGTATTTTAAATTCCTATTCTTTCCCATTATTCTATTTTTTAACATATATTTCTGTATTTATATAATAATTTTATCATAGAATGTCAATACTGTCCTTATTGGGAACATGACAAATGGTCACTTAAAACATAATAAAATACCTCATTATTGTCTTATTTACTCATTTTTGATACCATTTCTTTTAAATTAAGGATTCTGCCGACGAGAAATTAAAATCATTGATTAGACTTTTCTTAGTAAAAACCAGTCTTTTCATGGTTGTTGATGCTGCCACAATACAAACCTAATTTATAACTTCATATCTTATTATCAACACTTATTATCTTATGAAATCATCTTCTCATCATCATAAAATCATCTTATGACAAACCAGGCCGGCATGGTTTTGTCTTCTGCAAAAGAATCTTCATACTTTGCTGTTACAACTTTCTTAAAAAACAAAATAAACAAAACAAACAAAATAAACAAAAATATATGACGGTTGGGAGGGGGTTGGGTGTTCTGGGGATTGGTGGGCCCTTGGACGGGAGGGAAAAACACAGCAGCATCGCGATCATAATTAGACAATATTTATTTGGCCTATATCGTACAGTACAAAATTGTTGGCAGAATCCGGTAATGAGGTAGTCATTTGAAGTAATCTCCCATTTTAATTTCATTAACTTATTGAAATTACTGCTGAATGTCAGAGCCTTCTTTAAAATTCAGGAATTAAATGACAAACGTTTTATTAATTGAAGTACTAAATTAAATCATGCACACTATTTTATGTTTTACTGATATTGTATGAAATGTTACATTTTTCTGATGTATTTTATCTTCCAGAATTTTTTTTTTGTAAATTTATCACAATTTGTAGGGTGTGCTCCACAAGCCCCAGTTTGGTGGTAGTATCTATATTAGTCTTATTGCCAGAAACCTATTTGCCACATTGCTTAAAATAGTGACAAAGCATTTTTCTGTAACATGGGCATAGGGCGTTCCAGATATTTTTGGAGCGCGATAGGACCCCATTGACAAGTCCTAACGAGTGGTTAAACCGACACCCCCTGAGTCCACATGGAAGCTCGGCAATATATATGTAGACAAAAACTCGTATTTTTACTAAATTTTGGTATGCAACTACTACATTTTTTGCGTTATGTATTTGTGGCCATTGTCTATTTTAATTTTAATTTAATTTTTTTAATGCAAGCCTAATTTGTATCGAAATGACAATCGGGATTATCATCAAATTAGTTGTACTTCCAGGGGTGCAGATTGATTTTTTTTTCTGAACACATTTTAACGGCAGTGATGCTGTGTTTAATTAAGCGCTTGAACCGTGACGATCGATTCTTCTGCTTGTCAAAGGACCCTACAAGCACCTAAAACATTGCAATTTAATATTATACCAATGATTGTTTTTTCTTCTGTTTATAATACATAACCATTGGGCGTCTTATCTTTGCGCCTCTACAGGTGAATCCAGAACATTTGCTGCACATGTTTAATATTGTGCCACCAGACCTTCACAAAATAGAAAGTTGCATCCTTGAACCTTTATACCAACAGACGTTTTCATCCCGATTGTTAAGGGTATTAAGATACGGTAAATTTACATTTAGTATTGTAACGAAGTTGCAAAGTTTTATCACGTTTGATACTTCACAGTGAAATACCAAGGTTTTGATTACGGTGATAGGCTTATTGAACGCTTAAGGCCTCTTTTCAATTTTTTTGCGATGGGAGTAAGTCCCATGTCCTTTTCACACCATTTACTTTAGCAAACAAGATAAAAAAAAATTTACCCCCAATATAGCCACTGGTGACGCGAAGTCTCTCTCTATTATCCCATTTTCTCCTCTCCATTGAGCTTGATTTAGTTCGGCGTGGAAAATGCGGTGTTCGGTAAAGGAGCGGTGGGAGAGAGAAAAGGAATGACTGGAGGAGGTGAGAATGGAAGAGGAAAGGAGAGAGTGTTGAGTGGGAGAGTGACTGGATGCGATAAGAATGGAAGTGGGGTGGGTCAATGACTGAAGAAGGCAATAATGGACGTGAGAAGGGAAGAGTGTTAGGGTGGGTTAATACGGGGGGTGGGAGAGAGTGTTGGGGTGGGGAAAGAATGGAAGTAGGGGAAAAGAGTGTTGTGTTGATGACAGAAATGGAACTGAGATTGTGCTGGGGTGGGTTAGTGACTGGAGTAGAAGGTAAAAATGGAAGTGGAAAGGAGAGAGAGAGTGTTGGGGTGCGAGAGTAACGGGGGGACGTAAGAGTAAAAAGTGTTGTGGTGGGTTAGTGACTGGAAAAGGTAAAAATTGAAGTAGAGAGGAGAGAGTGTTGGGAAGCGAGAGTGAAGTGTGAGAGAGTTGAGGTGGTTTAGTGACGGGAGGAGGTAAGAATGAAAGTGAGAAGGAGAGAGTGTTGGGTGGGAGAGTGTCAAGAGGAAGGGATAATATAAGTGGGATGAGGAGACGCAATCATATAAAAAAAGATACGAAATAAACTACGGATGCTACAATGATTATGAAATATTACCTATACATTTATTTACTTATTAGACTCTTCATCATGCAAAACAAAAAAATTTAAAATAAGCAACGGCATGCCGCAATAACTATAGAATAATAAACGTTTTGTTTAATTAAATACAGTCGTACAATGTAAGAACAGCGTAAAATAAACCACAAGATGTCACAGTGACGCAACAGCAACGTCTGTGAACACAGTGTGTTTCAACGACTGCGAAAAAAGAGTACCAAGCATACTAAAGTACACCAAGATGACGTGCCCAGTAACAGACGTTCAGCTGCGAGAGTTGAAAAAACGTATCAAACATTGCCAATTTGTAAATGCACCATAGGAGACATATTTTGTACAAAGTAAACAGAGGAATGGTGCACACGTGCAGTGTCACGCACGGCTAATAAAGATTAGATAATTTGAGGCATATCAGAGGCATAGTACGTTTGATTGTAGATTATTCTTCATTGTCAGATACTAGAAAATATTTTTTGAATGACATATTTGGGGACACGAAGGTTCTAAGTGCTTAGGACACCAAATGGGCATGATCCTTCCCTGAGGGTGCCAAGTATTATCGGCAATGGTGAACTATATGGGTGTGGTCCAAATTACATAAATAAAACGTGTAAATTCTCAGGACTAAACCAACACGAGTGTTGGGTCTCAGAGCTTATATAACTCATTCACAACTATTATGGTTTGAAGTAATTTATACCATAGCGCTTCGTTAGTTTAATGTGCTTGGATGTCCTTGTAAAACTGGGTATTTGTCTTGTATCTTTTCTATTGCGCGAAGTGTTTCTTATGTTTATTGTTAATATATTTTGGTGTTGTCAAGTAAGTATTGAGAACCCGTAAGGCCAGATAGAGAACGAAACATCTACAAAATGTTTCAGATTTTAAATACATTCATATTCATTATAAATTACAAATCAGGTATTAACAATATGAAATCAGTATTGCACGAGGTATCTCAATTGATTCGGTAACATGAAATGGAACATCACCCACCCGAGAGACATTGTGTGCTAGTGATAATTGTGAATTACTACTGAGAGCAGTTTGTCGGGTACTTCCGTAGTGTGTGTAACCAGGTTAGGACTAGACCATAATTTCAGTTCTATTACGAGTTCGAAGACTGTTTATGTTAGCCAAGTAAATATCCCCTCTGCTCATAGGCTTCCGTCCCTTTACACAACTTGAAGTAGGCGAACAAAGTTGGTTACCTACATATTGGTACACACACTCCTGGAGCGCCACAATATTTACCCTACTGAAAGCAAAAATGATTTAAGTCAAAAATTACAAACGATGAAAGGACGCAAAGGACGCTTCACACTGACTCTCGCTTCACAAACGTTTTTTTTTCATGACGTAGACATCTCCCCCCATAGAGCAGAACAAAGCATATCGTATTTATCATATTCATTATTCCAAACCTCTCCTTTTTATACACAAACACAGCGACTGATTTTGTTTCAATAACTTGAAGAGAAATGGCTTTGTAATTCATCAAAGCAGTTTGATCGAGTGACAATAGACAATAAGTTTATTTCGTCGTGCAAGAAATCACAACACAAATTCAAAATATGAAAAAGTAATTATGCGTTACAGTAACGGACTTCATTGCAATTGACTGGAGGTCGCGAAGGACCAGAAATGGTCATCATAAGTCTGCGACACCAAGATTAAAAACGAGTTAATAAAAATTGAAATAAATGAAAGCAATAAGCACAAAGAGAAACTTATTCATTCAATTATTAACCAACAAGATTGATATGAATCATCATATATGATTTGGAAGAGAATGTAGAAATAAAAGTCGGGGAAATTCAATGGATATACAGTAATTATAAAAATAATTCTCCATATCATTCAGCTGCACTTCTGTACAATTGCAGCAATTAAATTTTTTATCTATTGTCATATGCAACATTAGATCGAGCGATTATTTTATTTGATGAGAAAAATTAAGCAACCTCCATGTACGAATTCTAAGGAACCTTTCGTGCATGCTTCCCACCCTTGTTTCTATTTTCATCGATCTCTATTGGCTAATACAAATATAAAATGATTAAAGCACTCCGATAGGCGACAAGACGGCGTTATTTTGGAAGGGTGCCCCCAAAGCGGTCTCTCTATACGACATTGAAAACTTAAAAAAAAACATTGAGAAAGTGAAAGTGCTTCCACAGAGTTCAGGCAAAAATAGATCAGCTAATTATTGTTCGAATGTTTTCATCTAATATTTAATATAGTGTCTTCAAACCTTAAAGTTGAAGACTTAAAGCTTGGGGCATGAATTTCACCTAAAACTGAAAAAGTTCTAAAGCGTTTTAATCATTCAATTATTCAATTTTAATCGAATTGTGAATCAGAATGCTCCAAAATATCATGGTATTGCATACACCTTAATTTTGTTGGGTGTGTATTGGATACGGATTGTTTAAAATATTCGTAAATTCTGAAATATAACTTTATTTCGACACAGACTTAGCAAAGCAAAATATATATATAGTACAACATATATGTGTGAATTAAAGGTGAACTCACCATGCATCTGGAATAAAAAATCAGGACAGTGCCTAGCGATTCCGAATGCAAACCTGCTGTTCCTACTTTTTTTCCATTGACTATCTTTGAAAACCTCGGAAATCCAAAACTTAACGTAAGTCTTGACTGCGTTGACAATTTTTTAACGTTTTACATTTTTAAACAAAGCTGCATCTATTCATAAAATGAAAATAAAAAAAATAAAAGGCAAGTATTATGTTTATTACATGTTAATTTTGTTTGGTAATCCAAGGTTATTGCTGCACACTCATACAAATGTATTTCCGTAACGTTTCTTCTGACCAACGTCAGACTTCCTCAGACACATAGTTGCACAACCTAGTTACATTTTGTTTACCTTGTCTTGGTCATACGTATTTTTATACTCCTGTAGTATGCTCACCAGGATGGCGGACACCGGAACGTAGTATGTGTACCAGGTTGAGCTTAGGTCATTATTACAAGTACAAATACTGCGATAGTCTTTTTGCTAGTCCCCGACCTCGCAATATGACTAAAACAATGAAAATTGTAATCAAATTTTGGCCTAACCTTACCCTGATAAATATACTACGTTTCGATGTCCGCCGTTTTGGTTCACATACTTCTGGAGCGCCCGTATTTTGGGTTATTACACAATAATACAATTAGGCCGTAAAATTATGAAACAGTGACTCGGGTCAGTAGCAAATATCAGTTCAAGATGCTGTTTATCAAATTTGCGATTCGACAATTATACGAAGTTAAGAAATCATATAATTACACTTCAAAAACTTACTTGTAAAAGCCAAAGGACATATTTGAACAGAGACGAAAACAGCTCTATATTTTGCGTCGGAGCTCATGTAATTGAGAAGCAACACGGACAATGCACAGAACAATCTGAATATATTTTAGTCACGTCAGGATAGAGAAATTTACAGTGTTAATAATTTTTCTCAACAGTCAGCTATATACCAATTTATTACGATACCTTTTCAAATTATTCAATTTTATTTACTGTATTCGCCAATTCCTCCAAACTAATGCTTTCAATGTATTAAAAAGTGTTTCATACAAACAGCCGAAGATCATCAAAACCATCCACAGACCATTTAACATAGGAGCACATCTTTAAAAAATCTTAGGGCTTAACGCATATATATATAAATTCTACTAGAAAAGGTATTTACATTTCTTTATTTTGGATATTTATGTTCCATCCACGTATTTTCAACCTGTCTGTTAATAAAACATACTTTCGTCTTATTATCTGTTATTTGTAGTTACGGTTAGCTAGCTATTTTTGAGGTGGGACGCGGGACTGATTTCGCCATCATCTGATATCTGTTAATCCAGGGCGGTCCAAACTGCGGCCCTCATGCTGCCCCCGGACACATCCCGTGCGGCCCGCGGGACGATTTTCGCGTACACTAAACCATTGGCAGATATTTGTATTTATTGGCAGAAAATGTTTGAGCTTATTTTTAAACTATTTCAACTGGGAATAGTCCTTTTCGTAATCCCGATGTCGGGATTGATGTTTGTTAAAATCATGGAATTTCAATGTTGTATCTATAAACGTCGAAACGGTGTCTGGCGGTAAAGTCCTGTGATCGGTACCAGGATAATGAATTGGCGTGTGCAGACAGGACCAAGCCGTTGAGATGAGTTGTGCTTTTTATCTAAACTTTAAACTTTAAGCTCGCGTCAAGTAACTCCTCATTTGAAGAGACATTTTGTGCCTTTATTTTAGTATAAACACTCCTCTATTTCCAATCGTTGGTTATTTTGACAGCAGTGACAAACGGCGGAGCTGACTTAGCACCTCGCGATCCAGTTTTTTTAGCTGGATTCCGAGTCCCAACTTAGACGGACTTGGTTTTTCTTCTACAATAGCATTTGGTCAGCTCACACTACAAGTAATAAAATAAGCAGTGTAATAAAATAGGTGACCGAGATTGAATGGAGGGAACGTATTTCCTTACCCGCAACAACGTTAAACCACAGTGTCTGTTTTTTTTTTTTTTTTTAAGTAATATCTGTCACGAAAGAATATAATTTTAAGACATCACAAAACCCCGAAACCAAACACGAGAAAAGATACCGAACATACCACGATATTTCTCGGCAAGCAATGTTTTAACTAAAGGCTTTATATATCCTCCTCAAAAAGTTGATTAGAGTGGTAAAATCTCATCTCAAAGGGAGTAAATTCGCGTTGTTTTGATCACTTTTGGGTTTTCTCCCACTGCGGCCCGCCAACCTCGCAACCTTGGACCACCCATTAATCTATTCTTTTACTCTTTGACTCAACTATTACTCATAAGCCCTGGTATAAATACTTGATTTGTGCTCAGCCTACATGAAACAAGGCCTTACAATTGTGAAAGCTGACCACAGCATATTTCTATGAATTTTTTTCGGTTCCAAGGGTTACACAAATCCTATGACAATAGAACGACTGACAACCATAAGGTCATAAGTTGATAACCTTTTAGGACTCCATTTGCTGATTTGATTTGATGTGTCCCTATAGCTGATGTATTGTTTGATTTAATAAGTTGTTGCTTCCAAAGCGTCGACCTAATATTTTCTTTATAAAGAAATAACTCCGTCTTTAATACATCGCATGTAAATATTTGATTTTGATGTTTATTTAAATTGTACTAATGGCCAATATACCTATAAATTCGATAAATTAGAAACCACAAATAAAAAGTGACAGGCTGCCTTCTTCTTATCTTGCTTTGTATCATATTTGATGTTTCTTACAGGTAGGATTTTTTTTTTGTGTGACTTCAAAGCGGGACGCCTCCAAAAACAACGACACCTTAGCTGTGATTTTGTAACTTTACATTTTTCAATTTTACTACATAGGGTTACCTTCTAAACCATCCCGGCTGTCTTCATCGGCCATATTGTCAACGAAAGTTCATGCGCATATTATATTATCTGTCCAAATATCGGGTTCAGTTCAAAAAATAGAAGGTAATTGACGTTAACGATAGAAATAATTCAAATTTCGACTTTTTATGTACAGCAAAGGGAAGAAAGAATAATAAAATAGCCTGGCGTTTTCAAGCATTGAGAATTTACTCTTCGCCCAATCATGTTTTTCGGCGCTCCCGAAGTATGCCAACCAAGATGGCGGACATCGGAACGTAACATCCTATTATAACATAGTCCTATTATCAGTTCGGAGACTAGCCAAGAACCTCAGGTAGTATTTATACCTAAAATTATGGCCTAATCCTAACCTAGTACACATTACACATTACATTCCGATGTCCGCCATCCTGGTTCGCATACTTCGGGAGCCCCTGTTTTTCTGTAGATAACACCTTCTTCAAAAACACGTTGTTCAATGTTACATGTAATACGTTTGCTAACAATGTTAGCGGGAAACAACGGAACAAACAAATTAACGCATTCACCTTCAGTAAGTAGTCTAGCGCTGCGCTACACAGCAACAACAGTAACGAGAACATGTTCTGTATTATGCTGGATGGCTGAACGCCAAAGAGGGACTTTTGGCTGACTTGTCGGGACGGCGGTACAAGATGTTCAAAAGCGGAACTGTCCCGCCTAAAGCTCATGGTAAGCCTACCTACAGGTGATGTATTGTTTGATGAACTTATGTCGGTTCTCCTTATTACGCATGTATCAAGTCTTGCGCCCTGATGGTGGTGGCTATTGATGATTTTTTATTTCTCGCTGGACTGCGCGGCTGTTCGATAAATTCTAAAGCTACTTTGCGATCGTTGCCAGCGAGACGCTAAGGACAATTATAGAAATGAATCTGCAACCCCAAATTTTATTTTGATTATTATATTTCGTGTTGACTTTGATCGTTTCCGTTTCTATCGTGTCTATGTTATTTTCGCGGTATAAAATAAACTTCTCAAATGTCGTCACAGTGTATCCGTTAAATTTCTGAAAAATATTGACCTAATACCATTACTTCTTATTCAAATTAATATATTCACTCAGGAATCTTGAAAAAGTTACTTCATTAGGTACTTGTATTGATGTTTCGAAATTTACAAAACGGCCCACCAAAATTTTGTTGAAACTCACGCGACATTGGCGCAAGTTATCTTCATTTAAAAATTGAATTAATATCTCAGTCACTAAAAGAAAATAAATTAAAACATCCTAACGCAAATATAACACTAAATTTCGACATCTTTGTTGACGAAATTGTGTCCAGATTCTCGTGTGCTCGTCGGAAATCAGGTTGTGCGTTCAACGATGCGCAACCAAAGTGTCAGGTCACGTGTTACATCAGGTATTCCAATAGTCAGTCGTTATATATTCGAATATTTGGCTCAGCCCTATTTAGTAATCATTAGGTCTAATTACATGTCCACTAAATGCGGTCTTGAGAACCGGTTCGAATCGGAACAATCAGCGTCGGTCTAACGGACCGCTAATCGATGTCCATTACATGTCCAAATTCTAAGCGGGCTCGTTGCGGTTGGGCGAACCCGCGAAAACGTTCGCTTTCCCGGCAGGTCTTGGCGCGTAAGGTAATCAGGCAATAGTACCGTACTGAAAATAAGCCAAAGCAGATAATAAGTTGAGGAAATCATAACTTTAATTTCTATTTTATTAAAAGCTAGATGGACAATATGGTAGATGACATACCCCTATCGCTTTTTATTATTTATTTAACAAATGTAGTAGCAATATGTCAACGCTTCTTCCAACGGGAGCATCAACGTAGGATGAACCGGAGGCGTCGGCATATTGCTAACTTCTCTATGCTGTTCAGGCCAAAAAGAAGGAATAGAAAATACTGGATGCTAAAACGGTAAAAAAAAACTTGGTCTAGTACCTTACCCTACTATATCATGACTCAATAATGGAAACAAATTGTGAGCAATGTTAACTTTATTTCGGTCAGCAAAAAATGTAGCTAGCATTCCGTTAGAGTTATACATTTTTAAAATAGAATTTATGACTAAGCTGTTGCTATATCATGCAGGTGCCATTATATTTTTCGATATTTTTAGACCTGAAGACTGGTGGCTCATTATAGATCGCCATTACTCGGATGCAGAGTGGCTGAAACACTTTCGCATGAAACGATCGACCTTTAAAAAAATAGTGGAGATCGTAGAAGAAGAAATGAAGCCAGGTGAGATGGAAATTCATGGGTTTAAAAATGGTTATATTTCCAGACAATTTAATTATTCCTATTTTCAGACGAACACTGGGTGCGTCAGCCCATTCCACTCCACAAGGGCGTAGCCATAGCGGTTCATCAGTTGGCCTCTTCATGCGAATTCAGCGAAACAGCCTCAGTCTTCGGTGTTTCCCAGCCTTCAGTCACTGTGCATTTGAAAAAGTAAATGTATTATAGAGTTCATATCAACAAAGAAAAGCAATCTTATTTCACATAAAACAAGTCTCAGCAATTAATTTACAAAATCATAATCCGAGTAAAATAGGCATACTTAGAGGAACAATATAATATATATTGAATAGACTTGCATGGGTAGATTGAGAAGAAGCAGTTGTTATTAAGATTTTTAAAATTAGTTTTACTCTTATTTGCAGTTTTTGCAAAGCTCTAGTGAATCACGTAGATGAATTCATAAAGATGCCAGGAGAGGCGGAAGCCAAAGAATTAGCTAGACATACCCAGTTTCCTCAAGCTTATGCCGACATTGATGGTACACACATTCCCATTAATCCACCTAAGCATGGCCATTCAGACTTTATAAACAGGAAAGGAACTGCATCAATGGTTCTTCAGGCAGTTTCCGATTGTCTTTACAGGTTGGTGACTTGTTCAGGTCAATTGTTGTCAAACTATGAGAAGGAAAGAATGCTATGAGAACTTTTAACTATTCAGGCACATTCAATAATGTAGCAATGCCAATGCTTTATTGGTAACTTAGTACACATTTTTTCAAATTTCGAAATATCAATATTCGGATGCCTGGCTCATGCCACGATGCCTTTGTACTAGAAAATTCTGGAATATTCACCCAATCCAACAGCTTACCTCAGGTAAGAAAGGGACTTTTAAGGATAGGATTTACATATTTATTCCGGGAGAGGAAAGTGAAAAAGACGGATTAACCATATGGCGAACCACAGCCTCGTGTCCAATTACTATTCTGTTTCGGGTATGGGATTAGTTAGTTATTTATTTGTGGAAGCATGGACTTGATGGTGGAGGGAGCCGTAACCGACCAGCGGTTACGTAAACCACCCTACGGAGGCGAGGAGTCCAGCAATCCCCTCGGACATAACTATCCCCGCATGGGATTTGAACCTGCGAACCTACGTAGTAATCAGGATTGCGGTGGCGAGCATACTCCTAACGCTTAGCTTGATGACCTACGCACTGTTGATAACACTCAGTAAACTTGTTATTCTTACAGGCACCCATTGATATAAATGGGACGTTACTCCCGCTAGTTATATTTGGGGATGCAGCGTATCCGAATCTGCATTGGTTAATGAAACCATATACAGGTGCACTGACTCAACAACAAATTTCATTCAACAACTATCACAGTCGCAGTCGAGTCATCATTGAAAATTATTTCGGAATATTGAAAGCTCGTTGGCGAATTCTAAAAAATGCAGTCCCAGTCAGCCTTGAGTTCGTTCCCCATATTGTAGCAGCATGCTGCATATTGCACAACATTTTGGAGAATGATCAGACACCCGTGGTAATTGATGACTGCGAATCAGCCATGCAGGAACCAAGTCAAAATGACAGGAGGGATGCCGTTGCTGATCAAACAAGGGGCATCGAACAAAGAGATAATGAAATGGAGGTTGCCATTGCTGATCAAACAAGGGATGCGCTATGTACCTACTTATGGGAGAATTTTCCACATCTACTACAGACTAGATTTTAGTATTATCAAAGAAATGACATTTATTTCCAAAAGCGTGGAACAGTAGAAATTATCAACTATGAAAATCTGTAAGTTCTGACTGGACAAGTCTAAAAAGCTATGTCAGCTGTTAGATTCCATAATGCTGTAAATCACTCCCGAGCCTTGCTGATCGCTTCTATAAATTTATCAGTGTTCTGATTAATGGCAGTTATTAGCGCTTCCAGATCTTCCTTGGCTGCAGCTCTGTCTTCATCTGCTTGTTTCTTATTGCTTTCTATTAACCGCTTCACTGCATTTTCTAGCTCCCCTGCACAAAATTACACAAAATACTGTTGGTCATTTATTAAATTACACAAATTCCTGTTGATCATTTATTAAATCGAACAAATTCCTGTTAGTCATTTACCTTTCATTCTGCTAAACTGTATTAAAGATTGTGATATTCTGCACTCAACTACTACAATTCTACTGAAAATTATGTGTTTTACAGCAACCATTTTACTACATCAAAACTACTTTGAGACACAATCTAAAATTTTTTATTCTGTAATAATCAGCTTTCTGTATATAATCATCTATTGTTAAAGCTATTTTTCTTACTTGTTCCCTTGTCTGCAACTGCCTTTTTTCTCCTAAATGATCGTTGACTTGTTCCTGTTTGAGGAATGAAACAATCCATTTACAGTTACTTACAGCTAATTTCGTTTGTAAAATAAACAAAAAATGTTTTCGTCTATATTAGTTTAGTGATTTTGCTGCCTTAGACAGTATTTATTCAAGTTGCTAACCTTGAAGTAGAACATTTGCAGACGATTCCCCCGAAGAATTGAAACCGCCATTTTCACCTGAAAACAGAGACATTAAACCCAGGGAAAGAAATGCGGACAAAAGTCTGAGTCGCGTCATTCAAGGTTTTAAGAATAACTTGTAAAATAAACAAAAAATGTAAAATGGTTTTGTCCATATTAGATAATGATTTTGCTGCCCTAGACAGTATTTATTTAAAATGCTAACCTTGAAGTAGAACATTTGCGGACGATTCCCCCGAAGAATTGAAACCGCCATTTTCACCTGAAAACAGAGGCATTAAAGACAGGGGAAAAAATGTGGCCAATAGACTAATTCGTCAGTCCGAGTGTCATTCAAGGTTTTATGAATATCGACTATGGTAGTGGTTTACACTTGTTTACAAAACAAATAATTTTCCTGAAAGAACAGCAGTCGAATAAATATGTATAAGTTGGTCATGAATTGAAAAATTTATCATATGAACCTTGTATCTGGTTTTCTTCGACGGTTGAATTTTCTGCTGCTTCTGAAAATTGGATTTAATATCGAACGACAATGCTTTATTAGTATATGATCAGTTTAAAAATAATGCTGACATAAAATAACGGTGCTCCCGAAGTATGTGCACCAAGATGGCACACAACCTGAACCCTAGCCTCATACACATACTATTTTCAGGTTGTGCACCATCTTGGGCACATACTTTGGGAATTGGAAGCTCCAAAATAACTTGTGTTAATTTCCCAATTTCTGTTAAGTGAAGTTTGCCGAGAATAAAATGTCTTATTCCAGAGTTTATAACATACCTTCATCATTTGTATTGTTTGTTTCCGTTGCCAAGTCATCCTGTCCTGAGGAGAGTCTGCAACTTGTATTTCACTCTGTTCTAAATACTCCAAGTCACAATTCATAAATCATACGGTATCATAATTCCAAATCATTCGATTCATTACAATGTTCTACAAGTTATAATGGTTGTGAGCAAGGATGATCAAGAACGAACAAATTAATACGCTGCCAGATACATCATTTGGGAATCATACGGGAGGTGATGATGCAAGAAGTAAAACATTGTTTTATTCCACTTTTCACAAAAATAAAGATTTTGCTATATGAATTAATATTGAAGGCTATTTTTTTAAAATTGACAAGTTCTGTGTTCAATATTCCTAATTATTCCTTAAATGAAAACTCAACTATTTCTTAATCAACTTGTAATGAATGCAATCTCTACCTCCGATGTCCACAACTTCTCGTGATTCAATCTCTGAAATGTTCGCATCATTAGTCATTATTAGCTTACAATATTTTAATATGGAAGGGGCATTCCTAAAATGCATAGTGCAATTCAGTAATTGATATGGAACAATTAAGCATTCCACGAATAGCAAAAGCCTTTATAAGCAGCCAACTTTAAGTCTATAGATTGGGAAAACTAAGTGTGATGAGTAAAACGTTCATCAGTACACAATGAGAGTAAAATCAGGCAAAATATGCCATAGCTGCAAATTACCTGAAGAATCGATGCCACATGAAGTACCCGGCTGCAGAACCTAAAACAGCAAGAAAATTTAGTCCATAAATATATGTTAAGAGCAGAAAAGGAAACTCATTGTTCTTACAATATTTCGTGGTCGAGGTCCAGTATTAAATTCATTTCGTCAAAGTTTGGCCATGTAATTTCGCCATATCCTGCTGCACCCGACTTATTTAAAGAAGCCAACATCTTTTGATATTCCATTTTAGGTTTTTTCCACTTGCCGGCACATTGAGCACTGTAAACAGTTTTTGAATTATATTAGTAAAGTAACCGCAAAGATACTACTGAAATATATAGTTGGGATAGTCAAATTCACATAGGGATTTATCTGTGAAAATGGCATCAATTAGGTTCAGTGAATATAATTTTCACAAAGTGCACATTCATATAGGGCTCTTTCTTATATATTTGCTTAGTCTGACAATGGAGAGCTGTAACATTTTCTTGAAATGTTTAAAACTTCATTAATGTCATCTTTCAAAGGCAAATAAATTTTGTTTAAGCTTGCTTTATACTAATTTTGTATCTTAAAACTAGATTCTAAATAATTCATTATATCAAATACTGTCAAACAAATTCTAACGAAAATTGATACAACTGTGACTTCTGAAAATAAATCATTGAAATTACTATGAGGTTAGTTACTTACACTGTGAAATGGTGTCCACTCGCCTCCATGAAACACTGCACTCGTTCAAAAATAACTCTTTTCCGAGCGCTTCTTCTGTCAGTGTCCATAACATTTGCCACATCCACAGCCATGACAGCTGCAAGCAGTGACTTTATATCTTCATGCCGCCATACGGCTTTGACATTTATATTCGCCATAACTTTTATTTTATTTTCCTACAATACAGCATAAAATAAAGTAGGCTATATAGATGATTTGGCCTCTACCAAGATATTCATACTGTTTTGAATCTCTAGAAAATCAAGTATGTAAGCTTATTTAATTTTCGAAGTCAACTTCCATTAACCACATGTCATTATGGCCGGGTCAACTATTGGCAATATAAGCTTCTGACCGCTATAACTATCCTAAATTGTTAGAAAAAGTAACCAAAATCTCCGACAGAGCTTTCACAATACTGATACTAGTCTATAGATTTAAAAATAATCAGATTAATTTAATTTTGTAATTTGTCATATGATGTTATTATAAATTACATAGTAAGAAATAACAAGTTTTATCCTATAAAGTTCTCTATATCTACGGCATAGAGCATCACTTAATGTTGCACCAAGGTATGAAAATTAAGGTAAAATCTGTAACATAAACCATTGGTGGTTTAGCCATTCTCGGTTCACTGAACAGCTGAACTACAACAAGAAACAATATATATATATATACAGATAGATATATGAGGGAGACGTTGTTTAATATCGTTTTCTACAACATAAAAGGTACCAGTTGTCGAGCAAATACTGAAATATAGTCCATGTAATACAGTAATATATCCTCATTATTTAGTCAAATCGATTTGCCTACAATACTTGCAATTGTGTTCATGTAATTAAACTTGCTTTTGGGTATTATGTAAATTCTCATGTGAATCAATCAGTTGGTATTTCAGTTTGGTGGAAATGTTTGCGGCTCGCAATAAATTCCTTCACATGAAAGTGGCTCGCGACACTGAAAAGGTTGAGCATGCCTGAACCCGCATATATATGAGGTACTGAGGAGTCTGGAAAGTCTCATTGGGGTTCCGCTCTACCAAAAAGTTTGAAAACCACTGAGCCAAATACTATTTTGAAGGCGGTGGACATATCGACCATGATTAGTCGCGTTATAATTATAATCCATTGATATTTCAGATTCGATTAATCTTGTCCATTTTTTCACGAAGCGTTCGAGAAACAAGCCCTAATAGATGACTTTCGACTATGAGTTTGTCCAATTATGCACCTTGGATATTTGAACACTCAGGCAATGATTCTCTTCGCTTTATACCAATGCAGATGCACATCAGCATTGTCTTTCAATCATCTTCCACCGGCATATGCTATTGATAATATATTCTTTTCGATTTTCTAATTTGGGGTTGTGATGGTTTTATAATTGAGGCCGTACATTAATAGGACTTGTGATACTGGTCGGGTAGGCTTCACTGCCTTTCTCCCGTGGAGGACTTTGGAGGCGGTCATGAGGTAATAAAAACGAAGCGACTTTTTGTCCACCATTTTGTTTAGCAGTATGTTTAGAGTTAAATGCCAGGGGCGAAACTTTGCGGCTTTTTCCGTAGTCAGAAACAGGAATTTATAGGAACAGACACATTTTCTGTGAATTTGGCGCGACTTGACAAGTTGTATGTAAGTAACATTCAATACTGTGTTCTGGTCTGTAACAGATATATAAGTACATATATATATATATTATTCAATAAAAACATATTCATAGTTATTTATAACATTTTATGGTGTAAAACTCGGGGTTCGCTCGAAAGGTTTTACGAAAAAAACAATGGTCCGTGATTTGACGGTAACAGAATTTGATGACTTTGTCTGTGACAAATATTTACATTCCAAATTGAATTTTATTGGTAACAAGGTCGGAAAATTTGAAAATTTTGGAATCCTCAGCTGCACTTCAATATGCAACACGTTCAGAAAGCTTGATAGCGCCACCGCCCGTCGCAAATATTAGCAGGTTCTGCATTCAGATCTCTTCAAATGTAGCAGAAGATCTTCGCCCTCCGCCAAGACTGATGTCGTACCATGTTAAGAATTCCCTTGCCGTTGGGTCACAAACTGCTGAATCGGAGTGGATCGCAGATCGGTTTCGACTTTCTCATCACCCAAGTCCACGTATATAACACTCCTAATTTGATAACCGCTGCCACGCTCAACTTGAGCTAAATATAGACGGGGGGCCTGGGCCGCCGTAGGTTTAAAAGTCTAATCAACCTTTTTCTCCGGGATTAGGTATGAAAATGATATCACATCAGTTCTCTGAATATGCCCGTTTATTGATAATATTATCAAGCAGATAGTATAGGATTGTGCACCGCACTAGGCGTTTAGAAATTTAAAGATGTTATGAAATTATGCTTCGCGGCTTCTTAAGATATCTGCGGGGAATGATTATGTGCTACTAAATGATTAGTGGGACTTCTCGGATGACGGTTTACGGAAATTCGTGTGTTAAGCTTTTCCATACATTCAAATTGGTGTTTTTATCGAGGTGTGCTGTGAGTAAGCGGTATAAAACCAATGACCAGACCTCATCGAAAGAATACAATTTACTACGCATTATATTTCAGGAAAATGTTTTCCTTGTGCGCGGATGACGTGGGTTGGCGTGTACATCCTAGTGTGTTGCACACGCATTCGTTATTATAGCATTCAGGAAACACAATTCAACGCCGAGCTACATGTGTGTGTACATACGTTTCACAAAATGTCCCCGACATTGGAAATACAATAGTCGTGCAATCAAAAAATATGCCGTGCCAGCGGTCGACCACAGCAAAATAATTATGATGCCACAGTGTGAATTATCAAATTTAATCACTGAATATTACAAGAGAGCGATGCTCAAATATACGTAAATGAAATACAAAACAGAGCACTTTTCGTATCTACGGGTATCAATTTATCTCCGAGTTTCACGTAGCGTCGCGTCATATCGAAAACAGCTGTCAAATCGGAAACAGTGGATGAAAAGCCACGTTCCCATGAAAAATAAAAATATAGCAAAATTTTGGACTGCAAACTCAGATTCCCTACAAGATTCATAGAAAATTAGGAAATAAATAAAAGTAATAAATTATATTCATTATCAGTATCCTCGTATTTTGTACATGAATAAAAGAAATTATGAAAAGACGAATTTATTATGTAGGCTATCAATTCAACGGTAACAATAAGAGATATGTACGTTTTGCATCGGCTGTTATGCTTGCTATTGCACCGATAAATAGGGATGGCGAAATCGAGTCCGGATTCGATTACATAATCGATTCTTCGCGGAATCGACTGGAATCGATTCCGAGTTCCTCTTGTTTGATGTCATATAGTATTGCTTAGGTGGGTATGTTTTCTCGGTAAGATATGTCGTAAGTAGTCATACTTGGCATCTTCATCGATGAATACTGGGTCGCTGATCGGTAACGACTTTCGCCACCACCAGGTTCATTCGTATGTAACTCATGATTTGGTAACCTGTCCCACACTCGACTAAATTTAACCACAATAAATCATTATTGGCCAGATTAGTTTTTTGCTCACGAACAGGCTGGTAAATAAAGCTACTTCGATTGTGATGTCGTGCTTGGATAAATGATAATAATATTCAATTTATTATTAGATACCGATTTCTTTATTTTTGTCTGTTATTCTTGATTCTTCCCGAAGTGGGTCCCGGAATAATCTGTTCTGCGTGAGTTAAGTTAGTTAGTTGGACCGGACCTGAAAACATACACAAAATATATCTCTGATGAAAATAACTGGATGTTTGGCTATAACATACAGCCGAGACAGTTGCGTTGATTTTAGGTGATGCTATTTATATTGACTTCAATCGAGTATTATCCTTCACTAGAAATTGAGCGAGCCATATACAATGTGTCTATAATTATCCCATACACGCATAATTTAAAAGCACATATATATGAATAATATAATTATATTTTTCGAAATTATATTTTCAAAATTCTCTAATTTCTTTCAGTCCACTTAACGAGGGTATATTCGACCATTTTATTCTACCTATTTACACGATGCCCAGAGCAAGCCATTAATCCGCGATTGAATAAATGTCAGTAGCCTAATTGACCAAATTATTTATCATAACAAAAAGTTATAAGTAAATTCCGATTTTAATTGATTGAGCGAGAGAATACTATTTCGGGAGCAACCAATATCGGGTTACAAATATACGCGGTCAATAAAATACCGATTACATACGCAAATTTCGGTCGCTTGTGGCTGTGTGATCATAATTTGGCTTGTTACCTATCGATCTTGATCGGTAAGTATGTTGATAGGTATTTGTATGTCTGTTAGATGCACGCGATATCTCACGAAAGCGAGGTTGAATATGTTCCAAATTTTGCATTCGATCGATAAGTCTTCGGTCTCCGACCGATATTCTCGTTTATTTATGTAATAAGAACCGAATGCGGCAATTCTATGACAAAGGGCCGTTTTCGACTCATCTGTTATCACGGAATTTGATGCGAACACCTCGGGATGAACAAAACCGTGGGTAATACATACGGTGACCATGCATTTGAACCCACGTGTATATCCGCGGGTTCAATCTATATGCGGGTGCTAAAACCCATGGGTTAGGGTTACTATGGGTTCAAATATCCATAAAACAAAAAAATATCCATGGGTGCAATAGTATGCAGGTGCAATTATCGTGGGTACAAATGTACGCGGGTTCAAATGTAATGGAACCAATACATGCACACGAATGGATGTCAGAACCTAAAATAACGCTAGCGCGACCAAAAGGGAGGTATCTCATTAGCATGTGGTTCGCCATATGATTATTACGCCTTTCCTCTCCCTAATACTATCGGCTCTATAAAAATGAAATTAATATACTTTCAATTGTTAGATAGGATGGAATCGCACCCATATGTCAAACTTTACGCAAATAAAAGTGTATATGTTGCAGTATACGATCTAATTCAGAATTACAGGGCGTATGCCACACCTGGGCTATAGATTTAGAGACAAACATCACCTGCTGCCCATACTAGGAAACAATAAGTCGTATGGCCATGAAAACAGTTGACACCTATGTCTATACATTAGTACAACCTTGTGAATCATTGACTTTTATGAGGACTATTTGATTAGTGTCACAAGATAGGTCACGTGATATACCGATTTGAGTAGCAGTGCCTGATTTAGTGATGCCTGAAAATTAAATTCAAATCTAGAACTATTCGAAATTATTTTTTGAGTTAATAAAGACTTTTTCGTTCAGATAGATTGGGAATCTGCCCTAAAAACATGCAAGTGTGTAATCCTACAGAACAAACAGTCACATAAAACCCAGTAATCCATGAAATGACATAAGTACTGATTTAGGAATGGCTGGGAATTTTGTTTGACCAATATATTATAGATATTATTTTCACCTTTTCCTTCAGATGTCATGTTTTGGTAGTAATGGCGCGCAAATTGGTATTGCTAGATTGCTACAGAGTAAAACTTCGAATATGTGCCCTTAGAATATCCGATATGGAGTTCAATATTTATCCTTATGAAGGTGGGGCGGGGGGGGGGGGGGGGGGGGGGGCTGGGGTGTGAAAAGCCAATTAGATAGCTTAATGATATGGCGACCCACTGCCTCTTTTCCGCTCAAGATTATAGTAATCAACTTCAAAATAGACCAATTATATCCATATACAAATATCCCCAACCCGTATTGAGATTAGAGACTACAACAGACATTGACAAAATGAACACAAAGCTGTGATACAAGTTAATTCTGAAAGGTTTATTTTACATTGTAAAATTAATGTCACAAGAATGCAAAATACATAGGATTAACTACAGGTTCTGCTGAAACAGAATGCGACTCAAAAGTTCAGGATTCAAAAATGCTTTATTTAACAGTAAATTATATCTCATTATATGTTTTGATTTATCTGCTACAGAGAAATTTTTTAGCAAACAAACTAAAGCAAAACTTACGACTATACAATTTGCTTGCATTCAGAAATAAATGTAAGGATATGGCTCACTACCAAGATGGTCAAAGGGCATTATGACAATATCACATTTTTCAAATTTTACTTCAATGTATCGAAACTTTCTTTTGGACATGGTTGTAAACATTAGCATCGTTTTTGAGGTCATGCTGGATATTTGTTCGCTTTTGGTTAAATTTAGGTATAAGTCTAGTTTAGTTGAAAAATGATAGGCAATACTAAAATAAGCTATCAGTATTTTCGAATAACAATTGGTCAACCATTTTGAACCAAAATACTTGTTAGAAAACAAGTGAACTGGTTTTATGCGCTAGCTCACAAAATACTATCAAGATAAGCATCTAAAATTTTACAATAATAGTGAAGCATACGAACAATTTTTCTGTGGCCAAGGATGAGGAAACATCGATTATGCTCAGATCATGATCACAAATACCAGGTTTCTGCTTGGGAAAATGACAAGCAGTAGAGAAACAGAATTTGTATTAGATTACCGAACTACCCAATAACACGACAAAGCATAGAAATTGTCGGTCACAATGTTATGACAAGCACAAAAGAAAATTGTTTGAACACATAGGCCACTGAAATGACAAGTACTGAGTTCACATTCTTTTGCCAAGTAGACAGTTTTACTTCTATTAACAACTTTTCGACCCAGCAATACAACATTATACCGCTTTTACTTTAGGGAAAATGGAAATTGTTCATATATATTTAAGTGATGTTCATTCCAGGTACTTTAGAATATGCTTGTATTTTAAATTCAAGAAATGAAAAATTTACTGTTAAAAATGTGATTTTGATCATATGGACACATTACTTCTTCAATTCTGGTCTTGATCTCAAGTACCGGAATTAAAATTTACAGAATCAAATGATCAGATACATAGATTAAGCCTTTGTCAAGCACATAAGTAGAGTGGGACAGAACAAACTAACATCGACTGTAATGCATGGTTATTTATAATAAATGAATACAAAGAAATCCTTTACCACAATAAAAATAGAACTCAGATCGTCAAAAAACACTGCTTCAATTAAGAATTGAGATATTGAAATAAGAGAAATCATAACCATTTCTAATTTTCATTTTGGGTTGGCAAAGCATAATTTATATTATATACGGTAGTTGTTCATGGTGAAATTTGAGTTTATCAATTTTACAACAACATACCATACTTTTATTAACATGAACACTTATTTCCAAGCATTGATTGTACCTAATATGGGACAGTTCAAGACCACACAGGGGAAAACTTGGGCCTTGTGCTTGTGTACAAAAGGCACAATATTGTAATTTAACCACACATATTTATACCAAGATGTCTTCGCCACTTCATAATCTGGGGTACGTAAATATACAATATAGAAATAACAGTATGGTGATCTCAACATTAAAGTGTGCCAAACAGATCAGTTCTTCTATCACTCTATAGCAGTGGTTTTCAACCGGGGTTCGGCGGCACACCCTCGGGTTCCACCAGTACAGTGCAGGATGCCTTTTTAAACTTCCGACAATATTAAGAATTAGGATCCATTTGTTTTGCCAGTATTTGATTTGTTGTTATATATATACAGGGTGTCCATAAAGTTACCTTTACATCTTCAATTTTGTTATGAAGTCAGTTCTCATTATATCTCAACCAGATTTGTTTTTTTATCATTTTTTATTTAAGATTTCACTTTATGGACACCCTGTATTTATATGTAATACAATTCAGGCATAAAAGACAATTAAACTATTGCACAGGGGTTCCTTGAGCAACTGGAATGTTCCATTGGGTTGTGCTCCACCAAGGAGGTTGAAAACCACTGCTCTATAGCTATATTTACTGGAGAGGTTAAGAAAATGAGAAAATATGTACAAAAGCAAAAAATTCATTAAAATTTTAAAAGATACAGGTTGAATGAAAATTATTTAAAATTACCAAACTGTTGCTTATTTTTCACCAAATACTTCTTTGTTTACGTCACTAAACAGATTTCTGTTTTCTTCTCATTATAGGAACGGAATACCTCATACAGGGTCTTGTTAAAAGCAAAAGGCACAAGTAAGCACGTATAAATATAAATTGAAGTGTAGTCAAATTTTTGCCTGTTTGCAAACAAATATTAAGTCAAGTAAAAATGTCGATGAAAATGTCTGCAAATTTTCTTTTTGTTACACTGGAATTGCAAATGGCTGCATGCATGGCAATGCACACAATTACCTAATCCAAGGTGGTCCAAAGCCAGGCCCGCGGGCCACATGTGCCACATTCAGAGAGTAATCAGAATATCGTATTTTAAATTGCTTATCATAAAATAAATCAGAATAATCATTTGACATATATTATATCACTACTGTGACTGAATTGACTAGTATGATGGCTAGCTGAAGCAACTAGCAAAGTTGAAGATGTGATGGGCAGTCTAAATTGTTACCTGGATTTCTATCATTTTTGTCGGGAACATATGCTAATAATATAAGCATGATAAAAAAACTAAACATTGGATGCGAATTTCATTAGCCCATGTTGGCAATGCCTATGTGATAACTATGTGTTTACACAATAGAAGTACTTGTTTTGAATTGCACTGTTTACCTTGGTACTATTGCGGCCCGCGACCAATGCTAAAATAATTTTATAGCCCGTGTAGCCCACAACCTTGGACCACCCTGACCTAATCATTTGCGATTACCCGAGTTACATTTTGAGAAATTTATTATTATTTTCAATAAAAATCAGATTTTTGTGAAACAAAATTTATCGATTTTAAGTGCTCAGATATCCTCAATCCCTCTGAATTAAAATCACATAAAAAATGAAAACAAGCCCTCACAAATTGCTATACTTCACAAAAGAAAGAAAATTTTAAAATGGAATGAAAGAAACATCTTCGAAAGAACTACTACATGAATTCAATAATCTAGCATGATAAAGTGGCTGCAGGGATGGCCATAACCGAATAATTGAACAATTATGTGTGAATATGAAATTCGAACTACACATTAAAACCCGATATTTATTTATACCTATAAATTGTAGCTTACCGCACTTTAATAAGGCTAGGACAGTAAAATGAAATTTGAAAAAATCAATCAATATTTTTAACAAAGCAAATTTTGTTATAAATTCTTTCAATTCTCAAATATGATCGAATATAAGACATTGCAAAATTTCTTATAAACGCTAAATTCGATTCGGACATCCCTGGGTGAAATCGGAGTACATTTCTAACTCTACGATTATCATTCGAGCATGTTATTACGATTATCATTCGAGCATGTTATTAAGCAATGATCAAAATAGACAAAATATTGAAATATATATTCATATTCAAGCATAGTTATGTTCGATATGCTTTGTAAATTTATAAGATATTGATATTTTAAAATCTCAAGTTTTAGTATTGGACAACACTTTTCTACAATATTACTATGACCACTCAGGAATTCCTCTTTCAAACATTGCCCAATCTGTCATAAAATAGCCCAGAGATTCCCAAACTTTTTATCTTGCGACCCCTCACAATATATTACAATTGTCCGCTACCCCTGTTAGAATGACATTGGTATGCAAGCTCGTCGCTTCCCTTACGATCAAAGTCGGCATCGTTAAACGAGCGTGCCGCTTTTTTGGTCCTATGCATTCTTCCGAAATCGTGAGATTTATGTTTTGCTTCGATAATTGTACTTAAAAATCAAATGTTTTGAAAAGTACAATAGATATAATACTTTGTGTGGAATTAGTGTACTTTTTTTGTGACCCTTAAAAATCGCTGTGCGCCGGCATGGGGGATTGTGACCCACAGTTTGGGAAGTCCTGATATTCCAGTAAAATATTAAAAATTGTTACATTTTGACAGTGCCATCTATAGGCAGAATGAGTTCAACCACCCTATAACCGTAATCTGCTAGCAAACAAAAATGAAAAGGTAAATCTACCATTAAATCTTTTTTCGACCACAAGTGTTATAATATCATCTCAATCCTCTCCAATTAAATGTTGATGAAAGCTAAAATTAATAATGCATGAAAATAATCAAAGATAAGAATATATACATAGAGAGTTGATAAAAAGCCACAAAAAGTTATTCATTTTCAAACTTCTGATACTGCGCTCCCCCGGTAGAGAGACCGTATTTGCGACGAATCTCATCATTGCGTTGCTTCCTCTCTTGTCTGCGAGCATCTTGCCGCATTTGTCTGTTCTGACGTTCAACTTCAAGCCTTGCTTCTTCTCTCTGATACCTGAATGTTTATTTTAAAATTATTTGGAGAAAATTCCACAACATCCCTAGGAGAAATTATCATGATATTTTAGAGCAGGCGCATGCAACCGTATATCGCAGAAGTGGGCAATTACTTTTACTTACCGGTACTTACTTTATGAAAAACTATGTATAAAAAGACAGTTTATTTGCAACAGCTAGTCTTTATTTGCAAGTTTATAAAATAATAAGAAGCACAATGTAACAATCATTTGGATGTGATTTTCAACGAAAATTTATACTCATAAAAACTATAGTCATAATTTATTGAGCAGACTCAAGTGGGCCAAATCCAGCCCTTTCCCACCCCTGGTTTATCGATATAGGTCAAAATGTGAAATTATAGTAATACTGAGGAAAGGACCAAGTACAATTGCCTGTTCTGACATAAATTTACCCTTCGGTTTATAGATCAGCAGTGACTAAGTAACTAACTATTCAGGTCATGAAAGTAGTGAAACAAATACCACAGGCATGGCTATGATATGACAACTTCCATTTATTATGAATTGAGCTTCCTCACTAGAATTTATAAAATGTCACTTCCTGACTGTGCTGCAGAGGTAGGCCTGAATTGTTATTTCATTGTACATGTACGTTGACTGAGATTCCAAATATAATACACAGCCTACAAAATGCCTAAAAGACATTATTATGATACTTTTTTGTTTGAGAAACCAAAAATAGACAGTCTGAAATACATACAGAATGACCTAACAAAAACAAAACTTGAATCTTCATATTTTTATGAAAATGAGGCAAGTTTATTTCATAATGCTTTGTGTATAATTGTAACCAAGAGTTTCAGTAACGAAAACATGTTCATACAAAAATTATGTTCCGGAATATGTTCAAAAAATTTAGTTTCTGTTTTGTTTTTTTGTGGGGAGTGGGGGTCACCTCGTATGGCCTATGCCAATCAATTATGACAGAATTTTTCAAAATATCTAATTATGGGCTTACGCCAGCCTTTATGTTAATTTACATGAGTTAGAATAAGTACAATACAGTAGCCCATGAAAATGAGAAAAAGTACGATAAAATTTCACTTGTGTTCTGGTTTAATCTGAATGTACATATCAAAAACAATGCACATACAGATTGTAGTCAAAATTAGAGAATTTCAGTTCTAGTCATGCTTGCACTGAATTTTATGGAAAGTTTCTGAAAGCTTGTAAATTGTGATAGAAAAAAAAATTTGATTCTATTATGAACATGAATTAAAAAAAAAATTTTATAATGAAACAGACTGTCATAGTATTACTGCCGCGAATTGAGGTACAATGTTGATCAAAAAAATGCTTTTTTGTGCACAAATTTACTACCAAGATAGGCATGGTATTTGAAAAATGACTGCAGAAAGACAATTACGATAATTTAATAATCGATCTATTGCGTAATTCTGCCACATCATTCAAATACCAATAACAATAAATTTTGATATTATGCAAAACGGGCCGTTTGATTGATTACTAAAGGCTGAGAGAAAAGAAGGACAATATTAATGAAATATACACAACATATTATAGTGATAAAATATTGCTATCAGGGACATTTTATTTCGATTTTATTCGGCATTATGTGAAACTGAAGGCTGAGGGAAATGAGGGACAATATTAATAAAATTTAGACAACATATTATAGTGATAAAATATTGCTATCAGGGTCGTTGATTTCAATTTTATCTCAGAACTATAGGCTACCAAAATTCAAAGCTGCATCGACTACTCCAGGCAAGGTTTTGTGAATTAAATTAATTAGTCCACCAATAACGCTCAAAAATTCCATAAAAGCAAAATTAGTTCAAAAGCTCTAGTATTACTTCAAAGATAAAAATCTAGAAATACACCATAGTTCAAGTCTTCATTATGGGGTTATATGATCTCAATAGGTCTTTACATGACATTGAAGGCTTCAAAACTTAATAAAAACGTTATGAGAAAAGAAAGAGAAGGTATATTTTTTTGGAATGTTTGTCTAAATAGTTTTTTGAAATACTCTGGTGATAACGGCTTCAGACTTTGATTGGTAAACCAGTTTAACGAAAGACTTTCGTAATTTTTTCAATTGGAATTTTTTCTAAATTAGAACATTCGTTCTTTTGCCTTGTAATCCTTTATAACCGGTATGACCAACCTGCTTTCGACTGCAATCGACTAAGGTCTTCAAAATCACTCGCTAATTGCTAATCTACAAAAATGAATGAACACTGCAAAAAAAAAATTCACCGCTGCCAAAAAACTTGACGCTTGTGTATATCTCGGCTCTCAACACTTTTAATGAAATCGCCACAGAAATTCTTATTTTTTATGTTCCATTTAATTTGTTAATTTGATTATGTAATTGTACTCGCATCATTTATTTAAGACGCAATCGACTACTCGAGACTTGGCGATCGACGTGTTGCCAACCCCTGCTCTATATATACACACCTTGAAGTATTTTTCTTGAAACAACAACACCCACAACATTTGCAAAAGCAGAGTGTAATTCCGATCAGAAGTAACCCACCTGGAATCAAAAACATAAAACAGCAGGTGATAGATGGGATGGGATTAACATACATATTGGAAAGAGAGCAATTTTGTTAAATATTTGCAATTCTCACCATCATACAAATCAAACCAAAACGATCAAATATTCAAATTCATTTTAGTAAATTGATAAATTTAGGGAGAATGTGACATAAAAATGTTCAAAGAACTTCTTTCACATAACCATTTGCCTTGTAAACTATGCAATTTTATTGGCAGTGCTATAACCATTTCCAAAGTAAGATTTACCCATTTTAGCTTTTTTTCATTTATCAATTTGCGATATCAACTTTCTGAAGTGTAATACGCAATATGAACTCTGGGCTACGACATAACAGATTAATGATAACAAATTTGAATAGTAAAGTTATAAAGAAGGGGAATTTGCTGAATAACCACAAAACTGTTGCAGCCTACTAAATGAAATTTTGACACAACAAAAATATTCTGAACCTATACAAATATATAACAGCTTTTAAAATTCAGCCATAAGTTTATCAATAGAAAATATTAGCAAACTGTCGATAACTCACCGATAATACTGCAAGAAATAATCAACGCTTCAAAATTTAGCCAGCAAACCCCCCATCTCGCATCAGAAAGCGGACAATCATCATTTGTAGGGAGAACATGTTTGGCTGGATATTCTTTGCAAGCCGGTATAGGGTTCTTTGCCCCACACCACATGCACTTTACTGCATCAACCTGAATAGAATAAAATAAAAAAATTTATATGCCGTTGAATAGGCCTATAACTGATCTCCAATTTGATAAATTATTTGACTCATTTCGGGTATATCTGAATACAAAATATAACCAGGAGTCTCTCCTTTCACAGGTAATGGCGGCAATCAGCAGACAGTTTTCATATTCCTAGCAATCCATCAATAAAATTAGGAAAATTTTCCCAGCCATATAGCTACATTGAATATAGAACATTCGGGTCTCGTGTAGTTTTGTACCTCGAGTGTGCGAAGCATAACAATTTTTTGATATGTCAATCCTAACCCCCATCTGACTACGCTGTCCCAAAATTACGCATAGTTTGAAAGGCTCTATTACGTCACTGTGACGTAATTTTTGGATGGCGCAATTGACACATGAAAAAATTGTTATGTTACGCCCACTAGAAGTGTGTTAGGTACGAAATTACATGAGACTCGAATATTCGATACTCCCGTAGTCCGTAGTCTGTGTATCAGGTTAGGGTTAGGCTATAATATTATTCCGATTTTCCTTATTTTAGTTATATTACGAGTTCGGTATCTGTCTGTGTTAGCCAAGTGAATATACCCCCTGTCCATAGGTTTCAGTCCCATCATACAAATTGATGTAAGGTAGGTGAACATGATTTTTTTCACCTTCATATTGGTACACACACTTCTGGAATGCCGAATCTTCGATAGAATATATTTTAAATTGGGACAACAGGATGGTGATGATCAAAGTCATCATTCTGTCATTGCATCCTCAAACTTTACTTTAAAGCTTGCTTTTTTTACTTAAAACTTTTTTTATCATAATAACATGTGAATTTTTCCATATGAGAAAATAAATTGCAGAAGTATCACGAGAAAATTTAGTAGTTGGCGTACATAAATAACCTGAGAAAACACAGTGGGGAAAAATCAAAAATACTAATTTGGATTTTGTCTACTTGTATGTAAGTATCTTCAAATATGTTGGAAATGGGGTGCATCCACAAGACCATAACTGGCCTAGAAAACAGAGATGTGCTGCATGCACCTCTTAAGTTACTTCCAGTGGTGGGATTCAAATTTTTTGTCAGCCGGTTCCTTCACAAAAGTCATATTTTCAGCAGGTTCTGTTACAAACAGAACATTTACAGTAACCAGTAATGCTAGCCGGTTCGCTGATCTCATAAAATTCAGTGAGACAGTTCTATAGAACTGGTGCGAACCGGCTGAATCCCACCATTGGTTACTTCCCATATAAAGCGGTGCTTAGTATCAAAATATCACCTTCAGACATTCTTCGCAGGATTTTATAGATGCATTCACGCATGGTGATGTTTCGGCAGATGCACATGATGCAAAAACAAGTAGAATCGCTCCAGAAACTATAAAACACTTCATGATTATAACAAAATTCGATAAACAGTTTTACAAACTACCACTGAGAATTAAATGAAAATAAATTCAAAATGAAACATGTTGAGGAAGTACTACTTCTTATACAGTGTAAAAAAAACAGAAATAGTCTATGATTTTTCACCAGTTCGTCAGCCTGTCAGCTCAGCCTCTTAATAAAGGAGATGCCAAATTCAATATTTATCATTGGTGAAATATTTTTTCGTTAGTAGTTTCGACGTCAAAATATTTTCCAAAAAAATATGATTTCAAAGTTTTCAGTAACATCATTGTTACGATGAACGTTGTATTGAACCAATTATAATTCATCAAAGATGTCATTCACTGAAAATGTCTAACTCAAAACGTGTACATGCAAGATATTATACAGACATCAGGAAATTTACTCTGTACCTAGTCTTTTCGACATCATGACTCTCGAACTATCTGCAGACACAGCCACAGTCCTGCAGACAGTCTGACCTGACGGTACCGGTACGGTACGGTACCGGTATGCTAAACTACGGTGCCATGGAAATGAATGAACTGTGGCAGCCTGGCAGGCAGACCATACCTGGCATACTGCTGTCTTGATACCGGTACGATTATATAACAGTACGGTATACTGGTAGCCAGTGTTAACTCTAAGCAAATTATGAGTGCGAAAGTGCTTCGCAGTCCAAAAAAAAAGTGCGAAAGTGCTTTTGCCGATTTTAACAAGTTAGGTGCCCTAGCCTTTCATATAACCCATTTAAAACGGCATAGATACTCGAAAAAGCGCTCCTCCGGTTAATATTATGAATTAAAGAGAAGCCTTTTCGTTAACCGAGTTCCCTTTAAGCGAATTCATGTTTAATTAAAACAAGCGAATTCATCGGCAACGAAATGACATCTGCTAACACCTGCCGTGGACAAAACTTTCATGCAATGTATCACGGTGTCAGTTGCTTACTCGCGTAAACAGCAAAGACTTTCACATTTGTTACTCCTTCCATCTAACAGACACGAGGCCGGCTGGAAACCATATTAGTTACAGGGTGGATCGTTTGTACAAATCCGGTGCAAAATAATCCCCCCCAATATATAGCAATCAACTAATTAGGGTTAGGTGCGCTGGAAATTCAACTTTTCGATTCATCCCTAAACCTAATCTGATAATTATTAATTTGTGATTTTGAACCACTTTGAAAGTCGCCACCGGCTGTTTTAAAAGATAGGTTAACCTAGGTTCCCTCCGAAATATTATGCAGGATACTCCCCTGTTTTAGGAGATAGGTTGACCTACTTTCCTTTCAAACTTTTTTCTCCGAAATATTACACAAGATCACTTTGAAAATCCTCCCGTTTCGTGAGCTAGCGTGACCTAATTTCTCATTTACATTTATATTATACTATTTCAGAGCTTACCCAAAGACAAGTAATTTTTAAATGTCCACATGCCTTGGTTTGCGTGCGAGTTAGTTTAAATCGGGCAGAAAACATCATATATTGGGAAAATGTTTAGTAATGTCATGTACTTTCAGCATTCATAAATAGCACTCTCTGTAATGCTGCTGACCTAGTATCAAATATTCGCATCACAACGCCACTTGCGAGGTTTCCATATATTTCAATTACACTAATAGGAACGATGACATCAAAGAGTTTTCTTTTGCGAAGGTACACTAAATATAACGAGGGTGATTCTTGAGAAAAACATGAATATAAAAAATAAACGAATGATATGATAATGGATCCCAAATAATTTTGAGAGTGTCTCGAAATACCAATCCATTTGATAAATAATTTTTATTCGACCACTTGAACGCTGATATCCTGAAAATTAATGTTGAAAGAGAATTACGCATTCTCAGATATCGGACATCCAGTCGCGATATTCAATCGTTCATATGCACAAATCTCACATTAATAGTAATTGCTACCCAAGTTTGTAAAGTTTAGAAACCAACAAACAGAAAATAACTAACCTAAAACACAATTAAAATTCAGTCGGCAATAAATTCGTCGCCAAGAAGATGCCATACAAAACAAAAAAGATTTGGTCGCGAGAGTTACGTGAGATGACTGCCGTTGTTTTTTAAGCAGAATGTAAAAAAATTTATAATTAATAAACGGGAGTTACGACGCCCTTTACACATCTGTGTATTAAACTTCCCTGGTAGGTACTTTGGTAAGTACTATTATTATTGTACCTATACACCTGTTGGGAGTATTTCGGACAATTTCGAATTTAAAATAAATGAAAACCAGACCTATAATAAAAACGCAAAAGTAAAATGAACATTTATTGAAAAAGTTATTATTTAAGAAAGACAACATGATCGTACAATTCCGCCAAAACCTCGATGTCGCAAGTGAGATGATAAATAAATACTTCCCTGTATTCGATCAATTAACTTTAGCGTATCGTTGTTCTGCCAACAAACAGCCGGGTGCAAAATATTTCCGTCCTGTGATATGCTCACAAATATTCTCGATATTATTATCATACCCTCGCGTATGTACTTTCTATTAGCTCTTTAGTGATCCCTTCCATCCTTGGCCAAGTCATGTTTCGAATATGTGAACATTTTATTCGGCCATACATGGCCGGCGGGATGTTAAAATTGTAAACAAGAGAGAGGTAAAATCAATCGCGAATTTCGTTATAACGGCTCGTTTACGAATTGTTGCGCCTGTTATCGTCGAAAATGATTACATTTGTTGTATTTTGAGGCATTTAAGCAGTAATAATTAGGGCATGACATCATCAAAATCGTCAAGTGAGATCTTGAAATTGCAAATTCTGTAAATAAAATTGCGAATTATTCGGTAACGAATTCAGCTTTAATGACCGTCGGGGTATTGTTTTGTTGAAAACTATTATTAATTTGAGAGCGCCAAAAACATACAGTCCATGCCGATGCGACTGCAATTTATATGGTCGCAATTGGTGTGGCGCGTTTATCAAACGAATATCAATTATAACCAAGCCTGTCAGCGTGTTTATTTTCTGTTGGCAGGAATCGTAAAATACCATCTTGAGACAAATTCACTTCTATTATAAAATCTTAATTTTCAGTTATTATCGTTATACAAATAACGTGTGGCAACTTTTTAATTTATCGTCGATCAAAAAACCACCCCACACTCGTCCAAACGTGTGTCGAGCTTGAACGACAGGAACAGATTCATCGAGGACCTTAATTAGGGAAAATATGTATTTTATTGGGAATGCAAAATAAATGTAACAAAACGCATTTTTTGTGATATAACTTTGTATTTTCGGAAACGGGTTGCCGTGAAAGGTAAAGATTGATCTAAATTAATTGCAATAATGTTTTATTTTAAATGTAACAAAACACATTTATAACCTTGTATTTTCGTAAACGGGTGTCCTGAAAAGTAAAATATGATCTAAATTAATCGCAAAAATGTTTTATTTTAAATGTAACAAAACACATTTTCGCGATATAACCTTGTATTTTCGGAAACGGGTGTCGTGAAAAGCAAAATATGATCTAAATTAATCGCAAAAATGTTTTATTTTAAATGTAACAAAACACATTTTTCGAGATACAACTGTATTTTCGGATACCGGGTGTCATGGAGAGTAAAATGTGATCTGAATTCACCGTAAATAATGTTTCATTCCAAATGTATCATAACGCATTTTTTTGCGATATAACTTTGTATTTTCGAAAACGGAGCGTCACGAAAATTATTAATTTAATGTTTTATCTATCGTCTAACTAACGTCTGGAACACATCATTTTCGGGGAGAACTCTAGCCCGCGAAACGTCTTTTAGTTTAAAATAGAGAATGTTTCACGCATTTCAAAACGGAAAATCACCAGTAGGTGGACAGGGATTCAACCCTCCGGATTCAGTATTCTATATCCCCCGTGTCAGAACTTTCTGAAGAATGGAACAAAGAACCCGTTAAACCGCCGCGGAAGAAGGGGAGTATTTTTTTGCACTAATAATTAGGGCGTGACAATATCAAAATCGTCAAGAAACTGGTGAATTTGCAAATTCCATAAATAAAATTGTGAATTGCTCGGTAACATTTTAGCTATAATTATCGCCGGGGTATTGTTTTGTTGAAAACACGTTGAGACTTGAGGGAATTAGTTACAATTAGCGCCTGACCTCTATTAGGCACTCGAAAAAAAAAAGCACTCGAGTCCAATCTTTTTAGCATTAAGTCGCATACGTAAAATATCCTGTAAAAGAAGTGCTGTTCATTAACGTCATCTCGTCTTATGACGACGCAGAAATGCTTTTATAGCCGAATTATTCAATCACTATTTCAAATCAACATTCAGGATTGGCACAATTTCAGATTTGCGAAGTTTATCACCATAGAAATACATGAGAAAGTTAATTATCGTCCCAATAAATATCTGCATCACGGTATGGACAATGATATTACCATTCGCATAAAATCGGGACGGTAAATTTACAAATCTTGATAGGTAATATTAAAGCCGGCGCAAATGTTAATTTGAGTCCTCAATGTCGTCAACAGCTGTTGCCGATGTGAACGGGTAAACCCGAAATATAAAACTTCGATGTCCGCCGACCCACAAGAATTCATATTCGTAAAAAAGAGAGGGCGGGAATATAGATTACCCAAAACCTGGATATCGCCTGCCAAAACGATCGGTGACAAGAACAATTAGCGATTACAACGGAATTAACCAGTAAAAAGGCTTTGTTGCCGATTTTTTAATGTTTTCACCACGTTTATTCGGTACTCCTTAAAAATATTCGATTTAAAAAAATATTGAATTTTGCCCACCCCTCCTCGCATATCAATGAGAAATAGTTGTGTAAATATCGCAAAATTCCGGAAAATGCCACGTCCTTTCAACATTGTGATTACAATAAAATGGCATTTAATGGTATTTTGTGAATTTGTTGATTTTGCAAATCTGTGACATGCTGCTAAAAGTTTCGTCTGATTTGAAAATCGCGCAGTTTGGTCACAATTCATCCAAAGTGACTAAAACACTTTACTAACACTTTTTATAGTCATTTGTGAATTCATCGATATCATTGATAGTCACATGACCACTCTCGTTCAAAGAAACGCCCCGGGAGCGTTTTTCGCGGGAGAAGCGGAATCCCTGTGCTTGTATAATAATCATATTATAAACAAGAATTTTGCCGGTAATGCAAAAGCTTTATCTCCTATGTCTGCATCTCATAGGTTAGAATTCCGGTGAATATCGTTATGATATGCAGAATTGAGTTACAAAAGTACCAGTATGTTACTTATTTGTCAACTTAATACTCGAAAATATTTGTTAACTTTGAATTTTTATTCCATTCAAAATCGGAAAAAAGTGCTATTTCTCTTTCAAAATCGGAAAAAAGTGCTATTTCGCAGTCCCTAAAAAAAGTTGCGAAAGTGCTTCGCAATTTTCGCAAAAAAGTGCGCTAATAGTGAACACTGCTGGTAGCGTTATTGTATTTAGTGACTGCTGAACCTGATCTACCGCATTCGACTCATATGCCGTACGGTACCGTTACCGTACCGGTACTGCTACCTGGATACCGGTATCGAAATCATTGGAGATTAATGATACGAACATATTGATAGGCTTACATGGCGTTGAAATATTCAAACTACTATACGTACCACTTTTCTGACGCTTACAACAGTGCTGGTATTGTAAAAAAAAACAGAACTAAAAATAAGCAGACGGGCGAGAAACTACGGTACAGGAAATACACAAACAGTAGTCTACCTCACAGCAACGCGATTTCCAGCCTTTGTTGTTACTGAAGCTTTTTTCTCTGATTAGGGAGAAAATACCATGTGATTATAAAAAGAAATAAATTTTTCAATTATTCATGGTAGTATTATTATTACTAAAAATAAGATTAATTGTTGAGAATTTTTATATTTTTTTGGTTTTTTTATTTGTATGCAAAATGTAATAATCACCTGTGAATATAGGACCCTAATTTATTTCTGCCAACGGTACATCCAGTTACCATATTTTTCAGCGTTAGTAGCAGGAAATTGAATTGTAAAAATTTTATTATTGTCAGCAGCTCCCATAAAATATCATTGATATCAAAAATTGATTAAAAACGAAAATTGTTGCATAATTCCGACATAACACAATGCAACAGATAACTAATGGAATCTGTTACTTATTTTCACCAAATGGGTCTGGCACTACCGTGTTTCCCCGAAAATAAGACTGAGCCTGAATTTTTGAAATGTTTTTAATATAAGCCCTCCCCTTAAAATAAGACCTAGTCAATAACTCGGGAAATTTTTATTTGACGTAGTCGATATCAAGAAATCACTCCTACACGTTTTGAATGATTGATAATCCAGGTTTTGCAGCTATTTTGAATAAAAACGTGTTATTATAAGTAAATGAACATCGGTTTTCATGTATTGTAGATTTGAAAATCTCGTAATTCTCTACTTGTAATTTGATTTGGTGAATGAAAATATAAGACATACCCGAAAATAGGCCCTAGTGTTATGTTTCGGAAGAGAATTGAAATAAGACGAGTCTTATTTTTGGGGAAACACGGTATTTGACACCTTCATAAATTAAAATTTCGCGATTACAGATGGTGCTTTAGACATTTTCGGAGCTATTTCAACATGAAATTGAAAAAAGGGTGCGAGCCAACTTATAAATTTGCGATTATTTATCCTATTTGGGTCTTGTTGATCGTTCGTTTGCATTGGGTACGAGAGACATTCATTTTCATTCAACCAGTAACAAAGGCTCATCCTGCCATCGCACTTCCGATTACTTTGTGTGGGTTCGCTCGCTCGAATACCGTGGGGGATAATTACGCGCTAGAGAATTGCTTGAGTCCTCACCGCCGTATGGTGGTTAACATAACCGCTGGTCAAGTCCATGCGTCTGAACCATCTGACATGCTAACTAATCCCATGCCCGAAATGGTTTGGTAACCCGTAGTTGGCTACGCCCCATGATAAAACCATCTCATTGGTTTTCCACTCTTCCCGCATAAATATGAAAATCTTATCTTGGATCTGATTTGCATACCTAATCCAAAAGGAAACCGGATAAAAGCTTGCAACTATGATTATCATTCCGTTTACGGGGTGGAACACAGACTGATATATTAAAGACCCTTTTCAATATTGAGAATAAATAGAATGTATGGGGGCCGAATAGTCGCATGTATGTGACTACAAATTCGACTTCATGAGTACGGTATTGGAAACCTCAGAAACATACTTGAGACACAGACGACATGTGTATATTTGCTTGGCGTGATACCTGTTTTCAAGTTTATTACAAGTACTAGGGTATTGTTTAGCCTGCCGAACTGGCATGTTCTTAGACAAGCAAGTAGGGACCGACCAAGTCTAACCCATCTGTGGGATTTCGAAATTCATTAGAATACCTTAATTAAATAGACAATTATTATGATTATTTATATTCGCTGTTATATCTTGTTTTGTCTGAAGAAGTTAGACCAGTGCTCTTTAACAGGGGTTCCGCGGAACCCTAGGGTTCCGCAATACATGCAGTGGGGTTCCGTGAGTTTATTGGGTTCCTTAGGGCAGGGTTTCTCAAATTTTTGGTGTTACAGAGCCATTGAAGGAGTTGATTATTATTTACGGAGCCCACAATTCAAAAGCTAAACCTTTTATAATATATACGATAAATAAAAGCCATAAATAGTGCTAAATTTCACAGATAAATTTCATATATATATATATATTATATATATATATATATATATATATATATATATATATATATATTATTGAGATGTGCTGTCTTGTCCATTAGGCAAAATAAGCACGTGCTTAGGGAACAAAGGAAAATGGGGCATCACAGAAATTTAGGCGCACCAAGATTGCGCACAACCTAAACTCAGGTTGTGTACCAGGTTAGGGTTCGAGTTATGCGATATCTTGGTGCGCATACTTCAGGAGGTCCAAAATTGTAATATACAAACCGCAATGAATGCACTTATAATACAATGGAAGATCAATTGACCATAGCCTTTACATTGATTAGCTGAAATTCCATCTGAATCACGGTAAATATGACGCGTGACCTCGACGTAGCATCAGAATGAATAGAAAGATACATATCACGCGAAATTTACTACATTTCATCTTTAGTGCCATGGGTAGCATGTTTCACATGTCGTGGGGCTCTTTAGACAAAATTTACGGTGTTTTTCATTTTTTAGTGTGTATGATATCGTTTCAATCTATAAAAGGGCATAACGCATCGCCAATTTTGATCTGAGATGTTTATAAATTCAGAAAAGTAAACCAGAGATACGACGACTAGTTAAGCACAAGAGACAGAAAGCTTTAAATTAGTATTCCTCAGCTGACAGTCAGAAATTTGGTTTGCCACATTCACTAGTTTGAATTATCTTAGCATCTTACCTTAAAAACTAAAATGAGCAACAGTTTTGAAACGGGATATTCACGCATTCAACAGTTGGAGCAGTGCACACGATAGTCCCATATGAACGCTTTCAATTGAGGTATGAATACACATGCTTCGAATCAATGTAATTTGGTAGCTCCCGAAATATATGCACCAAGATGGCGCACAACCTTAACATAGTATGTTCACCAGGTTAGGGTTCAGGTTGTGCGCCATCAGTTCTGTAGGCGATCAGCCTGGTCATAGGCTGTCAAGTGTGACGTCGTTAATTAAGTAAGATTTTAATCCCACTATCCACAACAGTAGCGATAGCTCAGGGGAAGCGTTGAGACATGATCAAACATTAAGACCGTGGTTCAAACCCCACATGGTGGAGAGAGTTGTAGGGGTGGACCCTCAGACAAGGCAGACAGTCGAGGGGGAAAGGGGCAGGCGATAGCAGCAGCCAAGGAGAGCGGAGATGGAAAGGAAATAAATAGGAGTCAGCGATAACCGATCAGCGGGTTGGCCAAGCGATAAGGGTGGAGTAAAAATGGGAGAGTAAAAATGGGAGACAAGAGGGAGTGAAGTCATCGAGGCGAAAGATGTCAAGGCGAGAGCAGAAAGGGTCAGGCGGAGCAGCCAAGGGGAGCAGAGATGAAAAGCGAAGATCTATCAGCTAGATGGCCAAGCGATCAGGTTGGGAGTGGAGTTAAAAATGGAGATCATCTAGGCTTCAAGATAGCAAGTCGAGCAGTTAGGGGGGAAAGGGGTCAGTCGAGCAGCCAAGAGGTGAGAGTGGGGAGTGAGCGAAAATCGATCAGCGGGATGGCCAAGGAGAATCGAGCAACAGGAGCAAGCAGTTGAGGAAGAAGGAAACAGGCGGCGAGAGCAGAGATGAAAAAGGAAAATAAAAGGGTGCGATATCAAAAGAGCAGAAGATGAGAAAATAAATGAAAGGGTGCGATATCAAAGGGGCGAGAGCAGAGATGAGAAAATAAAAATAATCAAAAGGAAATAAAAAAAAAAGTGGTTGGGCGCAATAAAAATCAGCTGAGGGAATTAATGGAATGAAAAAAACCAGCGAGTTTGCACAAAAATCATAAAAAATAGTCGTAATTATCCCCGAAATCTGACTTGCTTCATAGGGGCGAGAGCAGAGATGAGAAAAGTGGCTGTGTGGTTGGGCGCAATTGATGGAATGAAAAAACCAGCGAGTTTGAACAAAAATCATGAATACGCTATCACACTACGCAGCTCTAGTAATCAGCTCCTGTGCGCGGTATCCATTTACCGTGGTCGTCTTACGTCGTGTGCTACGAGCGGAGATGAGAAAATAAAAATAATCAAAAGGAAATAAAAAAAAAGTGGTTGGGCGCAATAAAAATCAGCTGAGGGAATTAATGGAATGAAAAAAACCAGCGAGTTTGCACAAAAATCATGAAAAATAGTCGTAATTATCCCCGAATTTAGTAAAGGAAAGAAAGTCTTAAAATCTGACTTGCTTCATAGGGGCGAGAGCAGAGATGAGAAAAGTGGCTGTGGTTGGGCGCAATTGATGGAATGAAAAAACCAGCGAGTTTGAACAAAAATCATGAATACGCTATCACACTACGCGAGAAACATTAACATGATACGCTTCACGTAACATAACTTTCGTAATTCCAAATATAGCTCTAGTAATCAGCTCCTGTGCGCGGTATCTATTTACCGTGGTCGTCTTACGTCGTGTGCTACGAAAAGAAAAAAATGGGATTGCTAGTTTTACTCTATGACAAGAACGGGTTCGCTGATATCAAACCAAGATTAGGTATGTCGCATTCTATCATTGTATTTCAAGAGCGTTTTCAGCAGAACTCCCAAATCTTACCACTGACATGGTTATGTACTCTGATAAAATATAATCTAGAGTCATTTTCGCTCTATGATTTCCTTGGCTATGCAACAAAGGAGATTAGGCTAAATAAAATTCAGCGTCGTCATAAAGTTTTCCTGCGCCTTTTTTTTAATATAACTCCGCACTGAATATTATTATTTGTTCACTGTCAAGATTAATGGCCGAAGCATGGTCCCTTTGAAAAAGGCTTAATAATGAATACTTCTCCGCGCATATACTTGAAATATGTCCTAATAATTGACAAAGGAGAAATCTTTCGGGCTAGGCATTGGGATTGCCATTATTTTGTGAATCCAACCTGAAACGTTTCACCGGATGGAACAGGCATAAATTGCCATTGAATGGGTTGGAAAAATATGTCCCACCATTCATCCTGAAAATCCATAATCTGGATGTTTCAAAAATTTCGGCAGAGAAATTGTGTTGAACAGCGTGAGAACTGAACAGACGAAAATTATTTGCTTTTTGGTTCTATAAAACTTTTTAGCGAGAACGATGGAACAATGTTCAGATTAACTAGTCTGTTATAATTTCGGCTTCTATTGCTTGAATACTTGTTGATGTGGTGAACTCATTTATAATCAAAGTCCCATACGAAGATGTTTGTACTAAAATAGCTAATTAGCAAAACCTAACAGTTTAATATGTAATTCCCACAACTTCCGGGTTGTTATTACCAAATTATTTATCAGAATGCTATGCTAAAACAGTTAGGCCAGTTGGTGACATATATACTTCTATAAGTGCTCGTGAAAAATTATGCGCTTAGAATTTTTATTTTGTAAATTAATGCCTTTTCTTTTTTATCTTGCTGGAGTTCAAACACAGACATGGGGCTTGTGGCTTACGCTCATTTTTTCACGCCGCCTTTAACCACTCACCTTAGCGAACAGAATTCGGACTCTGAATCAATGAAAATAATCAAATTTTGCAAAGAATTTATTTGTGGAATATATAAAAACGGTTCGCACCACATCGAATTCTACAGCACGGATTCAGAGAGTGGATCAGATGTTTTAAATACTTCTTTTTGAATTCGATTTGTAATGTTCACAATTGAACATGAAAACGGCAATCGATAGTTCGATGTCCAAATTAACACATAATGACAAATATTAATGAAAATAAAAATCGAGGTTTTGAAAATGAATAAAGCATTTTTGAATATTTATTACATAAAACATTGCACCTAAATGTACTCATTGAGAGTAGATGGTATCAGAATCGAACCCAAAACTCAGTTTTAGTCGTTTACAGAGGAGGCGATTCAAACGGAGATTTGGTATATCCTCATTCCTAGAAGGGAAATTAACCAGCAAACTCATGATTCACTTTGAATTAACAAAGATAAGATAAAATATTTTAAAAACATTTTTTTATCAAATACTATATATATTTTATATGTAACTTATCGTTATTTATTTACTGTGGATAACATTTAAAGTTTTTCAAAAAGGTTAATAATAACTTTTCGATGGACAGCAAAAGAAAAAAACTTTGCAGTTTCCACAACACCGCCCCTTGCAAGAAAGACATGCAGCTATGAAGACAATTAAAACCAAAATGCCGACGACTGCTCCACCGATAAACCAAAATAGGTCAGGGTGGCGCTGGGAATGATGCCCAGTAGTTTCGCTGCTTTGAGTAGTTGTTGTTGTTTCGTTTGAACCTGGGAAAATATAAAGTTGATTCGGGTAATTTGGGACGATCTTTATTAATAAATGATTAGGTGTTTATATGTTGAAAATTTGGCACTGAAAAATAATAAATGATCGCAAATGAAATAGGAGAGGTTTATTTGCGCAGTAAAGATACATATTGTTTTGCGATGATCAGAAAAGTCTAAAAAGCGCGTTGCATGCTGACGTGCATGAATTTAAGAATATTCTAACAATTTCATCAATTATTACCACGCGTTTTCGCATATGCGCTGAGATCATTATGTACATCAGGATGACTAAATTCATCTTTGTTTTGCTGTGGAGAGAGATTAGCGTGACCACCAGCAAATAATGGTCTCCTATACACTAACCAAGTTCTTGCTCGCGGGGCAAAGGATTGGTTGAACAATCCAAATTTAGAATTATACATTTCGACAAAAAATGACTTTATTGTGATGCATTCTCGACTTTTTGCAGAAACATTTTAACTGGTCATTTGCCCAAAGCCGATGATGATTATGCGTGGCCACTATTAGCGCGACAGGTACATTACCCCATTTTCAAAGTTCATGCTTCTAGGGTGAGTACCGTATTTTATAGATCATAGGGCGAACTTAAAATTCTTTTTTCCTCTCAAAAACCGATCGTGCGCTCTATGAACCGGTGCTTCTAATGTATGAATTAGATAGTGATTTATTACAGTCAAAACAAGTTCCAAGCTCCATATAACTTCTTGCGCTTTATATATATATATGAAGAAAAACACTATCTAGGCCAGGGTGGTCCAAACCCAGGCCCGCGAGCTACATGTGGCCCGCCACTTCTTTATCTGTGGTCCGCGTCGCACTCGGAAAGGAATCAAAAAAATCGCATTTCGTGTTGTTTCGTCATAAAATTAATCAAAAAATCTTTTGACATATTGTTGCATCACTAATGTCACTGAATTGACTAGTCACTAGTGTTATGGCTTGCTGAGGCAACTAGCAAAGTTAAACGAGCAAAGTTCTTGGCACTATTGTGACCCGCAAACAATGCAAAAGTAATTTTTTGGCTCGCGGAGCTGCCAATCTTGGGTCACCATGATCTAGGCAATTTATTGATAGTGCGGCATATAACCTGGTTCGCCTTCTGGTCTGCAAAATACGGTAATTGGTCAACTAATCCAAATTAGAATTCCATAGCTAAACAGTGAATAATATGTCAACATGAACATAAGGTGGGCAAGCGCCATTGCGCAATACCACACAGAGCATTTTTACAGTAAAATACAGTTCTTGCGCACTTGCGACATTACGTTTACAAAGCGTGTATGTGTATCGACATATTTTCTAACGTCTAGCTAGTTTGTTAAATGTGTAGCCTACTTTATTCGCATTGTGATAATATATTATAGGCTACTATTATAATCTTTCACAAAGTTTGAAATTATTCAGGACTCTGCTAAGCCGCAAATATTTAAGCTCAGTGAAGTAAACGTTTGCTCAGTGAAATTGTTTTTAAGAGGAAACATTGGCTGGCGGCGTTGTGGTTTAGTGCAGTGGTTCCCAAACTTTTTGACCATCGCCCCCTTACAGTAGCTTATACAACTTCATCGCCCCCCGGCCGGCACTCCAAAAAAACGTAAAGTCAGAAACGAATATATTACAGACCGAATAAGAAGACAAATCATAGCTTATGTTGTTTTTTAATGAGATGGATGAGCTTGGTGTCCTACAGCGAGTTTTTTATTATATCTAAAATTACGCCGTTTACAGATGAATAGAAATAATCAGCCTTTTGTTTTTGGATTCATGGACTCGGATGTGGAAGAAGCCGTGACCAACTATCGTGAATCTCTCGAATAGAATATAAATTTTATTTCCATATTGCATTGCATTATATTCGAATATTTACTGCGCTATTGAACACCTGCCCTCAGCATCAACTTTTTTTCGTGTTTCCATTTGTCTAATTATAATTAATTGAATTGTAGGCTCGTTACACAAGTAGCTGTTCGATAGAATTTTCAGGATATAATAAAATTTAGTCTAAACGTGTCTCACGATAAATTTTGTTCCGTAAAAAAATGTAATTTACTCCTCGAGCGTAGATTATGGGTAATATTAATTCATCGTCAAAACCGCCATTTGGATGTTTCTCCGGGCATTGACTTCCTTGTTTACTTCGTGACATTGGCCAATCAGCAAGATGCAAAAATAAACGTAACAATGCCCTCTTTCGCATCCGCTCAGACACACTCTATCAAACAGATTTTCAGGCGTGGTCGTGAACATTACCCGGTGGTTTCGGAAATTCATATCATTATGTCATGAAACGAAACCCAGTGCAATTAATATTAGTTGCGAGCTTCGTCACGTTAGTATTACGATCGACAAAAGCACAGTTGATAAATGGTTACCAAATAAGTTCGACTTGGACCTTGTAAAAAACAATAAAACGTCGCAAGATAAAGCATGAAAATGAATAAAGCATTTTGGAATAATTAATACTTAAAACATTGCACCTCAATGTACTCATACTGTGTAGCTGCTCTAAGAATTGAACTAAGAACTATCATTCCTCATCAAGTAATGTCGCATGATAAATCATATATATTACAAGTTGTTGTAACTATATAATAAAACGTGAAATACATGACTCCAGCTGCTACAATGTACGTAACTTGTAAGCCTTAACAAATTTAAATGTGTTACATTTCAGTAAGAAATAGTCTACACATTTGTCAATTACGTTGTTATTAATTTTAAGTTTATTTAATGCACCTGTATGCAAACAAGAAAATCCGCAAAGGCCGTCACATAAACACTTTTCGTATGAATTTTTGCAAGTTGACGAAGGACTGCATGCAGGTTTGCATTGATAAGTTGATTCTGCCTCGTTCCGAACTGGGCAATCAACACCCTCGTTAATGACGAACGCTGTTGCTGGGTTTAGAACTGCAAATTAAAGTAATAACATTGTAAAGTTGGCGGGAACTCTCTATACGTGAAAAATGACGATAGTTTCTGCAAGCTTTGCTTTGTCAGATTGCTCTTGAACAACGAATCGGACTATTTTGATTATTATTTGTCATCAGTAGTCAGTAGTTTTTTTTTTTCATTTGGGTAGGCAATGAAAATGTAGACTTCACAAGCATATATACATTACATTCAGAACTGTACAGTGTTCTATTTTTAGTTATATTTATGTCTAACTCATCGCGAATTAGATCGATTTGAGCAGCAAGTTAGACTTGGACATGCACTGTCTAAAAGTGCTAGACGGAATCTTGCCTGCATGTTTATTATTAACGGCGTTTTCCAACCTTTTTTGGTCGCGGACTACTTTCTCACCAGAGAAAATTTTGCGTTAAGTGTTAATTTTGTGATCGAACTCTGAGTGAGTAAGAAAAAAAAAAAAAAAAATTCAGAAGTCAGTTTGTTATCCATATTTGCAAATTCCCTTGAAAACCATAGCGAGGGTGCTCCGTCATTAGAACTGCGCGCTCTGACAAACTCATAATGTACCACGCGATCACTGGCGGCGATTCGTGTCGGCTTTAATTGTCCGTATTACCTTTGTAAAATTAAAAAATTAACAATATCTTTATAGCTGACTCCTGGATTTGCTGTCTTTTTTTCTGAAATGTTGTTACTGCGTATCTGTTAAAATCTGATAGAATTCACTTAATGATATTTCATATCCAAATTAATATATCCGCTCAGACATTTTTGGAATGTTACTTTTTGTCATTTGTATTGGTGATTCGAAGTTTACCAATTGGCCCACTAAAAAGATGTAAAACTCATGCGACATTAGCGAACAAGGAGATCATCTAAAAATTGGAGCAATGGAGTTACAGGAAACAATAGATAAAAATAAACACAAATATCAATTTTATGACTCAAATTTTAACGTAAGACAAAGGTTCAAGTATGTTATTCCACAAGTGTGTTGTGCAATCCAGTCGTTTGATTCAGAGAGGTGCGATTTTCGTGTCATGTCCAAGTCACGTGTTACCAGGTATTCTAATAGTTTAATGTTAAATTATTTTGACCAGCCTTACTCAGTAATTATTGACTCGGTTAATTATTTTTTATGTGAATTACCTTGCCTTTTATGTTTTATTTGAATACTAACTTAAATCGTAACTTTCACGACACTTAAAATGTTAGTGACCAGTAATATACCACTACATAACTTTCTAAAACGGTATTGCTAGTTGAGAACTCATTTAAACGCGCCGTGGACTCATTTGAGACCGCGGACTCGGGTTGAATGTAAACTTGCGGAACCCTTGAATTGTATTGGCGAAACCGCAGGGTTCCGCAGAACTCGGTTGGAAACCATTGCGTTAGACGACCACAGAAGTTTGAATCGTGCGCCGCAGATGAGGACTTGCGGTATGTTTGACGTTACGAAAGTTATTGTAAGCATGTCATGACATATATATTTTCTGGAATGGGGAACCTGCGAGTTTGGTACAAATAGAACTTTTTCATAAAATATAGAATCCCAACAATAATTATAAGATGAGATACAGTTATACTGTATTAAAACTTTACGAATCGAACTCAGAACTGATTTTCTAGCTTGCAGAGGAGGCGATTAAAATCTAGCATAAAAATCAAATCACCAAACTCGTGATTCACTCTGAATTAACAAAATTAATTATTTATCCTGAAAGATATAATGAGTTATTTTGAAAACTGTTTTCAGATCGCCATATAAATCACCTCCTCTGTAGACGAAAATGAGTTCCGAGTTCAATTCGAAATGTTTGAATACACGTTTCAAATCTGAGTTGAACTTAAAAAATACCAATAATGTTTTAGAACCAATTTGATGGTTTATATATGAGCGTACCTTTTGCTTACCTATTAATATGTACAATACACCAATCAAGCATGGATATTCAGTATCACAATATCTCGCCATGTTCTCATATCACTTCAAATTTGAACTTTCAATATTTATAATTTTATACACTATTTTTATGTTGAGAGAAAAATATACAAATTTTAATGTATATATTTGACGTTGAATGAGTATTTGTTCTGACCATATATATAGCTTATTACAGCGCTTCCCCAGAAATAAGACAGGTCTTGTTTCAATTTTTTTTTTCGAAAAAGAACACCAGGGCTTATTTTAGGAACATGTCTTTTATTTCCATTCCTCGACAACAAAATTACAAAGTAGAGAATTACGAGATTTTCAAATATATATACAAATATGAAAACCGATCGATTTACCTATAAATACCACGTTTTTATTCAAAATAACTGCAAAACCTTGATTCGTATATATATATATCAGTTAAAACGTGCAGGAGAGATATCTTGCTATCAATTAGGTCAAACAAATTTGCGCTATCGACAAGGCCTTATTTTAATGGAAGGGCTTATATTAAAACAATTTTAAAAATTCAGGCTAGGGCTTCATTTCTGGGAAACGCGGTAGTACCAATATCTGCAACCTTGTACAGACTGTAGAAATCATTTGTACAAACGATTGTCGAGAAAAAAGGAAGTTGGTGACGAAATTTCACAGTTTGCACAAATTTACGGCCTTCAGCTAAAGAATAAAGGTTGGCAGTTGTAATTCCAAATTCCATACTTTTCTGTCATCGTATAATAATTCTTTCCTGACTAAGGTATCGTCTTGGGTGTACTTCTCAAATTTAGGACTGGGTTAACCATTAAACTAAATGAGCACAAACTTATGGTACCCAGGTAAAGGGACACCGCTTAAATATTCGTAGTTTCAATGATGACCTAGTGTTTACTGGAACATTTCGAGTTTGTCGTGCGAAACAGACTTTAATATTGACCCGACTGAAATAAATTCTTGCTTGTTTTTCGTTCTCAAGTATCATTTGGCCCCCTATATAGATGTTTGTTGAAAGTAATTAGTAATAAATACTGTAACTTACTTATTTGATTACAAATAACATAAAACAGCATTTTTATGTTCTCATTTCCTAAATATAGTCTTAAGTCCAAAGTTTTTAGGGAATCGAAAAGGCATGATCCGGATTTAGGTATCGCATATATAAGCGGATACCGAATGTACGCAATTTCCCTTTCAGAGATAACTCATACTTTCTTTATTCTAAAGTTAAATTGACTTGCGTGGAAATTTAATTTCTTTGCTGACGGAAATAATCTTCTTCGTGACTGCTTCTACTCTATGGTTTCGATGTTGCATCGTAATCTTGGTACATATGGTAATATCACTTTGTTTGATTAGATCAGAGTCACACTGCGTGGTGCAAAATAGCGATGTTGTTTGTTCGAGAACGTTGTCTCGATAATTAGCAAATATGTTGCAATAATATCAGTTCGCTAATTGAATACAGGCATAACGAGCTCGGGGAAATGTTCGTTGATATAGGCAAACTTGTCTTAAAATTAACTTTGACATTACTTTCAGTCATTTATTCTCACTAATCACTTGTGCTAGAGGCTCGTAACCTACCTCTGATTAGCCCGCACGGATTCACATAATGTGAGTGATAACTATGTGCAAGAGAGTTGCTGGACTCTTCGACGGCACAGGGTGGTTCACGTAAGCGCTGCTTGGTTACAGCTTCCTGCGCCATCGAGTCTATGCATCGCAAACAAATACCTGGCTAACTAATCCCTTACCTGACATGGACTGGTAACCAAACGAGAGGCCGTGGTTCGCCAAATGATTAAGCCGTACAATTCGTCTTTTCCCCAGGATAAAATTGTAAATCCAATCTCATGAGTTTCAGCCGACATTCTCACAAAAATAAATAAAAATAGCATAAACTCTTTCCACGAACTTGCAAGTACCGGTATATATATTAGTAGGATTTCGTTAAATCATAGTATAACTCAGTGCTCTTCAATCTTTTTGTTATTGTTGAACCCCTGATATAATTTTTCGTTTTTTATGGAACCCCAATTAACAGAAAAAAAAAACGAAATACTTGTAACACGAAAAGCTGAACAACAACTCTATTTTGTAGTATAATACCAGTGGTTCCCAAACTTTTTGTCTTTGCGGACCCTTCTGGTGCTCTCAAAGCGGTCGCGGACCCCTCTAAAGTTTTTTATTTGAAATCTAGTTTATAGCTTAAACAGCAACCTAATGTTTCATACAGGTTTAACCAAGTCAAAAATAACACCAAACTAGTGGACATTTTCATTTATTTTGTCAAATCGAATACACTTAATAGGATTTCTGCTGTTGCATATCAGAAGCAAGTCTACGTGGTCGTGTTTTTGATAACGATAGACGCATATCGTCTTAGTTGGTTACGAGCCTTGGATTTGTTTTGAACGAGAGCAGAAAATCCACTTTCAAAAAGGTAGGTGGAGGCGAATGGAACAATAACACGTAATGCTTCCAACGACACTTCCGGGTACGACGGCAAAACAGGGTTTCTAGACCCCATCAAGCGATCAAAAAAAGCCGAATCAAGACATAAAAAATAAAAAAATTTTACTGAGTACAAAAGCCACATGATTTGTCAGATTTTAAGCCCTTGGCAACGTACTGATGATGATGTAGAGCCATCAGTTCATTCAGTGAGGCACACAAATAGAAAGTAAAGTTCCTATACAACTGTAGAAAGTAAAATAAATATCAAGCGGACAGAATTATTTTACCATTCAATATATACAATACAGGGTGCCGCCTCAGTCTGTCAGTATGTAATATACCTACATGTTTCTACTTAAACTTGTGATACACCTTAAAAAATTCTCCCTATATCGTACTTTACTATTGAATATTTTTTTACCTTCAAAATTTATAAACCATCAATTTTATAAAAAAATTATCTAACCCCCTGCCGCTCACAGGTGGAATTCAGTAATTTTAACGTAGTTAATCACATCGTTACTGCAATTGCAGAATTAAACTAAAGCTCTCATAAAGTATATCAGGCATAATGAAAATTAAGTTACAACTATTTTTTGGAAACAGAACGTAAAACTGACAAATAACACGCAAAACTATAAAAACGAGGCAATGTTTACAACCCTGCTTGAACATCTGTCTGAGCAGCTGCAGAAACTGCAATTATTTCTTATTGGGTATGGGTAAGAGTTAATGTAACAAACAAAGAAATCGATGCTCCAGGAAATCCTAATTTTAAGTAGCTGTGACGACCCTTGTTTTGCCTGTTAAATGACGTTATGTGATATCGTTTCAATATTTGGTATTCTATCAGTGAGGACACTGGGGGCGCTGTGACACTGTCGGCCTTCCTTTTGTTTTTGCGGCATGTTCTGCACCGTGGGTTGACGAAGGGCAGTCGTCTGAGTGTTTCGGTTGGATTGGTGGTTGTTTTGTGTCTGTGTGGATGCCTCTGGTATTCGGGGATGTTTGTCTGTGGTTGTGTGACTGTTGGATGTTTTGTGCTGGACAGTGGACTGACGTAGGGACCATGTTATTGTTTGAGTACAGTGCCATTACAGTTCATTTACCGTAGTGTAGTATTTTCAGTTTTATCATGAAATTAGCTTTTATCAGTACTATTCAAATGTTGTGCACCTATAGAATTGTTCGTCGTCTTTTAAAAATGCCTGTCGTAAATTATTTTCGGCCTGTTCTGCAAATGGTAGTAGCTAGTTTATTGTACTGGATTCTAGGGGTCATTTAGTTTCTATTGAAAGTTTCTTCGATTTCAGGGTTCGTCTGTGTTTTTTATGGTGTAGGCTATATGGTCTTTCTTGATATTTACTGCCTGGTATCTGTTATTTTTATTTTATGCTTTTCGTTCCTTTGGAGTGTTTGGTTGTTTTGGATCGTTCACTCTTCGAGTTGTTAAATAAATGATATAAAACAGCGTAAGGACTTATACTATTGATAGGGAAACTAGAGGACAGATCATATTAGAGGATATTCTGAACCTGAATAATTATTTCATACATTGCCGGTACGCTACATAGCTAATAAGTACAGGTAATAGGCTATCGTTCAGTTGTTACACACTAAATATTGTATTTCATATGATTTTAATAATACACACTAGAATAGACTTGGAAAAAGCCAAACGGAAATTCTGACGCCAAACGCGTTTGAAAAAAGCCAAAAATGGCAAATTTGGCGTTAAAAAAGCCAAAAATGGCAAATTTGGCGTTAAAAAAGCCAATATGGCAACCCTGCGGCAAAATGGAGCACCAAAACTGAGGAAGTGATCACTGTAGCTGCGTTCTCGTTTTTATCCATGTGATGTCATAACTCATATTTGTCACAATAGGTCTACGGAAGATAGATCAAAATAGTTTTTGTAAGCTATTGTCACATTGTCATAGGCAGCAAATGTTCGAGCGTATTACAAAAAAAAAGATATTAAACTGCAAATAATTTCCTAAAATCTTAATTCAATCGCGGACCCTCTGGAAATGCTTTGCGGACCACCGGGCGTCCGCAGAACCCCGGTTGAGAACCACTGGTATGTACTCTCTCTATTCTCGAGCAATATCTACATACTTTGAACATCATGTAACTAAGGTGCAACAATAGTGTTCTTGTTAGTTGCATAACAATGACTGAAGTGACGCAACAACCGAAAATATTTCTGTTTTTTCCTATTAACTGCGCTGTCTGTGACTAAACCTCCTGTTTAACGAACTGGCCTACTTGAAGTTTGAAAGAGAAAAGGTGGTCTAAGAATATTTATAATGACGCATCAACATGCTGAAGGAAGAAATAATTTCTCCTGAAAAAAAAAAAAAACGCGGAACCCCTAAGGCATAGGTTCTCAAAGTGCTCCGTACGGAGCCCCAGGGCTCCGCGAGAGAAACCCAGGGGCTCCGCGAGCTATTCGATTACTTTTTAAAATACTGACTAATTTCGTAACTGTTCAAAGAAGCAATAACAGCTTTGATAATATATGACAACAGTATAGCCTCGAAATATGGCAAAGAGGCGTAATTAAAAAATGACATTATTTATAAGCAGGAGCGCAGCAAGGATTCTTAAGAGGGAGGTGGTTCAAAATTGGAATCGGAAATTTCCGCGCAACATTCTTTGCGATTAAAAAAACGGATAACGAGATTTCTGTTGCGTAAAATATTCAATCCATGTCCATGTCCACATATTCAATCGTTACTCACGTTTGATTCGAGATTACTATTAGGATTACTAAAATGAAAGCATACTATTCTAAAATAACATAAAATACGTGATAAACTGCCAACTATAAATAAATTGGAGTCGTATTTTTGCGATCTTGGAATTTGTCAAACTTGATTCGTTCTTTCGCACTTAAGATTATTTTTAAGCAAGATATCGCCGTTTAAAAAATCGCAATGTCTGGGCAAAATACGAACAATTGAAATTTATTTTATTGCATTCGGCTCCGTTGGTAGTTTCAGAATGAAAAAGGGTACATCGCGGATCGCGCGCACAATTGATTGCGAGCGGCTCCGTTGGTAGTTTCAAAATGGGTAAAAAAGGTACATCGCGCGCACAATTGACTGTGTTTCGATTTCGCAGTTACTACTACGATGAAGACCTAACGTAACACCAAATTTTGTGATTTACAATGTCTATAAAAGCGTTTTCAATCTGAGGCGAGTCTGCTGAAACCAAACGTGTGATCTTCCATTTTAAGTTTTAGTTTTAATATTTTAGAATGCCGCTTTTCAATCAAGAAATGTGAGTTGCGGATTTACCTCTTTATTAATTATTATTTTTAGCATTTCATCGTCGATGACTATAATATGGTAACATATTTTTCACATTCAACTGATAATTCCCCACGAGAACAAAAAAGCAATTAACGTCGTCATTGTGTAACAATACATGTATATGCCGATCGACCCCTAATTTATTAGTATGTTTGTCAAGTGTCAAATTTACAGCTTTAGTATATATATATAATTTATGCTTAAAATTTAGTTTTATTTATGACTTGCATCAACCCTATTAAAAAAGGTTCAGCATTTAAATTGGCTAAAGTACTTTTAACTTGCTCAAGAATATTAATCTGAAAGTTACAATTTTAACATTTATTTTGGGGCTCCGTGAATAATAGTCAACCTTTTCAAGGGCTCCGCAACACCAAAAGTTTGAGAACCCCTGCCCTAAGGCATAGATTCTCAAAGTGCACCGTGCGGAGCCCCAGGCCTCCGTGAAGGAAACCTAGGGGCTCCACAAACTAATCGATTGCTGATTGGCTAATTTTGTAACTGTCCAAAGAAGCAATAACAACATTAATGAAATTTGACAACTGTGGCGTCAAAATATGGCAACATTGCAGCAATTCAATTATATATATGACATTATCTCTAAGCAGCAGCGCAGCCAGGATTTTCAAATAGAGAGCCGGTTTAAAATTTGAAATCGAAAATTACCGCGCAACATTCTTCGCGATTAGGCCACTCGTTGAAAAAAGACTTTTTAAACACACATGTGCGTCATTTGTGACAACTTGTTAATTTTCTATAAATAAATTAGAAAATACCATGTTGTATGGTAGTGTATACCTTATGACACATGGTACACCTTATCCGTGTGGTACACCCTTTCAAGTTTTTGGTACACCCTGGGGTGTGCTATACACCCGGTTGACGAACTCTGCTCTATAGCAATACAAAAACGTCACATTATAAGAGCAGCTTAAACATATGCACAATGAATGTATGGGACTTGTATGTACTGTACTCGAACTGATTTAAAACGGGAACATTGAGAAAATATAAATCGGTTTTGTTTTCCCCCAACATATTGTTCTTAAAGGCAATTATGTTGTTGTTGTGGAGTTCCTCTTTGGTGTACTTGAATCACGGTCAGATTCGGCACAGAAGGGAAAGCACAATAATTGCAAACTGCAACGAAGTCTTGGTGGCAATACTGTAGGTTTCTGAGTACTACAGTCTTACACACAAGCTGTTATCATTCTCGCCAGAATGTCTACGATATAGCTTTCCAAACATTTATTACTCTATTGAGAGGGGTTGGACTAAGGTTATTTCCTTTATTTGTACAACTGACTGGTGAAATCCAGAAGCAGCGTCCGCATTAGACAATTAACAAAATATTGTGTCGCTATAAACATGTATATATTTTATATATCGTGTTTTTGGCCGATTAAAAATGTGATTGATGTGTACCAAATTTTCAATGAAAGATTAAAGGGCTGTACTACTTCAAAAAACGTTGACCAGCACTGCTATAGAGCTTTGTAAGTTCGACATGATTTTATGAAATGACGGAACCTGTTGTTAGTGAGTTCGATACAAATAAAAACCGTTCCTCAAATTTTGAATCCAATCACTTTTGTTGGTGGTCCATATAACCATCTTCAGCCATTTAGTCGGGACACACAAAAATTTAGTGGGAAAGACAAAAGAAGAAATCGCGTATTGCCAGTAATAAATGCGCTAAATCGAGCACTAACTGGCTTGGCGGGCCGGGTTGTGGCTTGCGAGCCCCCTGTTGCACATTCCTGGCTTAAATCATAGATTTCTAAAAGATTCAATAAACTAGAATAGGTGCTTAATAAACTCTGCTTAATGTAATAATGATAGTGAAGCTTGTGCGCCATCTCGCGGAGTACGCTAGTACATACAGTTTTGTGAAATATTTGATCTTAGATATTTTCATATTTCTAAACCCGAAAAAATGCTTGAATCTTTTTTAGGAAATTTAGCCGTTGCTTATTTATTACCTTGTTCCGTGTCAACAAAAATCAATATTTAAAGAAAAATCGTTATTGAAGTACTGGCTACATAACGCGTTCAAAATTTTGTAGAAACAGTAACATCCCTTCCACAATATATATATGACCGCATTTACAAGTCAGTGACTGTTTGTAACTAGCGTTATTTGAAACAATGTCATAACGATTCATTACTACCCAAAATCTCGTTCAGTTTATCGTTACTGCAGAAGACTGACAAGCCACGGAAAACAACCCAAATCAAGAAATATATTGGTATGCGACATATACATGTGTTTTGTATTAATAGCATAAGAAGTTCGAAGTTAGTAAAATAGAAAAAAATTAAAATATATACAAATATTCAACGTTAGAATGAAAAACTCCGATCCATATTATAAACAATATACAAAAATAGCTCTATCACATAGGTTTCACCACACAAAATTGTTAATTGGATGTTTATGGCGAAGTAATATGCGTGAGGAGGTAGAAAATGGTGCTGCTAAGAAACAAACTTAGCCTGTCCCATACTTGAAATTTACTGAAATATAGCTCTCACTATCGCTTGAAAATTTATCTATGAAACGCCTGAGTTTATAAAGTAAAGGATTTTCATTGCTATGCCAGAAAAAATAAATGAATATTGGAATATATCACAAAATAGAGATTGTGGAAGATAAATCAAATATGAGAACCACGAATGCATTGAAATTCATTTCTCACATATAATGCCATGTTGATAACTTGTAAGTGGATCGTTCCCCATTCCCTGACCGCTGGATAATGGGTCAGTACCAACGTATATATACAAACCAGGTTCGCCTCTTGCTGGGAGGTTTCTGCTTCACCATTTAACATATGCGGACCTTCTCCCGTCTCGCATGAGGACTGCATTTGTCTGTTAAATACAAATATTGAACAAGATTAAATGACGGAAGTTAGAAATCATAGCATTTATGCTGTAACTTAACATTTAAAATTGTAACAAAACGATCACGATAACCTTGCATCTTGGGTGCTCCCCAAATCAGGGTTCGGCAACCTACGGCCCGTGGAGTAATATAAACCGGCCTGCGACGCTGTACTGAATTGCAGTACCAAAACAGATGTTTTGACGATTATATCCTTTACCTAATAGAATTTATCGTGAGACACGTCTAGACTAATCTATATATATATTATAATGTAACAAGTATAAAATTCACAATTACTCGTTTAATGAGACTACAATTTAATTAGAATTAGACAAATGGCAACAAAACGCAGAAAAGTTGATGCAAACTGCAAAGGGTTCAATAGCGCCGAAAATATTGAAATAGAATTTTTTTAGATGAAATGCAATGAGGAAATAAATCTATATTCTATTCGAATTTGGTTTTCAACTCTCCAAAAATATGTGTGGCCCGCCAATGACTTGCAACCCTTAATTTTGCCGCGTGCGACAAATGTTGCCGACCTCGCCCTGAATTTTCGTACCAAGATGGCGCATAACCTGAACATAGTATGTGACCAGGTTTGGGGTTTTCAGGTTGTGCGTCATCTTGGTACGAATACCTCCGGAGCGCCGCATCTTGTTTGTAAAAAAACGGTCGTTTCGAACTACTCACCGATATATCGACTTTCATGCCTGTCCAGATAAAACTACCTGTCGATATTTTTTGACGAATTTCAACCATCAAGTCGTTCAGATGTTGCTCGTTATAAATGTTTGCCAGGAGTCCACTGTTTTCGGCACAAATTCTCCTTGCTTCATTAATTTTGATATCGAGCTTTGAATGCACTACTGACCAGAAGCAATGGCCGCGAGACCTTACGGCACAAAACTCTAAATAGAAATAAAGAAAACTTCTTGTTATACTAAACATTATACAAACACACTAACAACACAACGGCAATCAAGCTCACATTTCGATTTTAGCGCTGTTGTGGCCACTGATAAATTAGACTACCCATGTTCGTGACAAAAGTTGTGGCTCTTGATTGACCTTGATTCATTTTTTGAAACCAAAAGTTTTTGTCATGAACATTCATTTTTTAAATGAACAGTATAATTAACTTATTTCTTTTTATTACGCAAAGTTGTGTTAATTATGAATATTGTTAATTTTGGTTACGAAAATAAAGCTTGCATGCTATTATCTCGAACACATATATAACAAATCCCTTATACATACTGTTCGAGTATTTCATCAGAAATAGCTTTTATTATCAATAGTTTACTTTGTAACTTGATCAGCTGGCAATTATCTGAAATAGAGCTATTCATTTCACGAATTATTTCTTCTATTTTATTCTGTTTTTCAACCAAATTCGCGATCACTCTATTGCATTCTGAAAAGTAAGATGAGTTTGATTACATTACCCAGCATGTCAACGAGAATTAACTTAATTATATCTGGATTGACATCAAATAATGTAGAAGGTAGTCTGGAACGGGGACCATGATGAATATTGGGCTGGCTTAATAAAGTGCTGAACGCCGTACAGATTACAAAAAGTTACTCAGTGCGCAGTTACTTCTGCATGAAGAAAAGGTTCGATGCACTCTGTCCTATAAGCTGATAACTGTAACCGCTGACTAATCAAAGCAAGGCTTGGAAATTTTGTACATGTTTAGTATACGATTCTATAGCTATGCGGCACACCTTTATTACGTTTACTGTTATTTCATATCAGAATATTTGAGTAATCAAAATTCTATTTGGCAAATGGAAATCCATATTTAAGAATATTACTTGTAATAAAATCCAAGTATTCCCCTTGAAAACCCCTATTTATTTTTGAAAACACAGGTTATCCGGCTTGGCGCAGATATATTGCAAATGATGCAAACACTCACCGGTTCCTACATCTTTTCGAATTGCTCGGTTTATTTTTCTATACTTAACTTCTCCGGGCGATCTCTTTTGCCCCCGTAAACCTGCATCGCCTTTAGGGCCTCGTTTCCCTGGTCTTGAGAAAGAAGGATTTCTGGAATATAAAAGTAATTTTCAAGTAAAATGAAACGATGTGTTTCTTCCCTAAAAATATTGCAAATTTCAAGACGAAAAATAAATTTCCAGATTTTTTTTGTTGTTCAATCTCATTTAAAAAAATTAACTCAGAATTTAAAGAAATCATAACAAATTTTTGACTAATGAATAATCTATTTTTGTTTAAGTGAGTTATGTTTATATTTATGATAATATATATATAATTACAGTCGTGTTAACGTCTTCTAATTTTTTAGCATACCTTATAAGAACGATGGTAATAATTGTTGACACGTTATTTGAGGGGTTGGGGAGTCACATAAATGCCTTTCTTTTAAAGATATTTAGATGATTTTTGCAAGATTTACTGTTGAAAGATACCCGATGCGGTTACGAGTTAGGGGTTGTTTGTCATCAATAAAAAAGTAAGCAAGCCAGACAAAAATTTTTGGAAATTAGATTATTTATTTCATTATACGACGCCTATTCACGCCTTTGTCCTGAACATAGCCAAGTATAATTGCCACTGATTTATTTCAAATATTTTTTGAAACACGTGATTTCAAACTGATATCCATGACTTTCGATGCCATCACAGCCAGGCCATTGCGACCAGTGGCGCAACCAGCGGGGGGGTTACGGGGGTCGTGTCCCCCCCGTTTGAAATTTTTTTTTTTTATTATTGTTCTACGTTAAAACAACGTCGTTCTACGGTCATTACAATCCGGTGAAAACTACTTTTTTCCAGTGCTTTATCACGTCGACGTAATTTAACACCGCCCGACTTCAATCATACCTTTTTGCTGATAGTTACGTAATAATCGCTATCCCGCGTATATGTTTGTATTCGAAAATGAGATATGTTATCTCAAAAGTAGAAATCGCGCGCTGTCGATGCGAATTGAAAGCGACAATAGCATAATGCTATCTCTCTCTCTCTTGTGACGAATACTCTCGTGCTTCATCATCTTGACGCAATGTAACGCCGCCCGTCTTCATGTTATAATAATGCAGTAGAAACTCTGAAAATCTGGATACGAAAATTATTTTCGGAAAAATATTGCTTCGATTAACCTAAGATTTTCTACATATGAATGGCCGAAAACCGAAAACGCCGTAAACATCCTACCGCCCCCGTCCACGTTCTGATTTAAAAACATTTCACAATTATTTCATTTTTTATCGCAATCGAAAGCAGCCATGTGTGGCACGGCAATAACTAACAGTCGTCGTGAAAGGTTTTCAATAAACTCTGACTTGAAGTGCTTATAAGACGTCGAGGACGTTTTTGGTTGACGATTTTTTTTTTATATTTGTTATCGTATATTTCAATTTAGTCAAGATATGTTGTGCGTCTCGGCAATAAACTCAAAAACAAATCCTGTCCTAATTAATTGTTTTCATCCGTAGTTTCGATAGTTATCGAACTCAACGGGAAATTTTTTAATTTCTTGCAATCTATAAAAAAAGCTTCTAAATATTATTTGGTTTCTATCGGAGATTTTATCGTTATCCCGAGTCCCGACGTCGTTGATAACAATATCGTTCATTTTAAGTTGGAGGTATTGGTTTATAATCAAAAAATTATAACACATAACATGAAAAATTTAAATCAACGCTGACTCAAAAAGTAAAACACGTTTTTCCATCTTTATTCTCCATTATTGGCGAACGGAAATTTGGGAATCGGGTTTAACTAATTCGATTATGATGACGATGGTAAACAAAAGTACACAAACATACCATACCGTTCTTAGTTTTTAGTCGTTATTTCTCTGTCCTTTCTTCTTTCTATGTGCATATTGAGAACATAAAACGTGTTTTATTATTGAACTCTGCGCTGATTTGAATATTTCATGTCGGCTGTTATGTATTTTTGTTTGTAAATGAATACCGCTAACTTTAACTGAACTGATGTTGTCATCAATGCCGGATGCCGACGAAATCCGCGATAGATATTAAATACTATTTAAGAGCTATTTTATACGCGCTAAATTAGAAGAAATGAAAAAATTTCCTGTTATGTTCGGTCACTATCGAAACTGAGGATGAAAACAACTAATTAAGACACAATTTGCCGAGGACGCCTAAACCATCTCGACTAAGTTAAAATACCCGATACGAAAATATTTTCAATCAAAAACGTCCTCGAAGTCTTATAAGTTCTTCAAGTCGGCGTTTATCGAAATTCTTTCATGTCAGCTGTAATATATTGCCGAACCACACATGGATGACGACGCTAGGATATGTGCGCCATATTCGTGATTATTATAAACACGAAAAAACAGTATTTGAAGTTTGCGATATTTGAATTTAAATTCGATTTGGACATCCCTGCATTAAATTAGTCAGTTTTTAGTTGTGTTTCCAAAAATTAGTTGTAAATCAATTATTTTAATTTTCATTATGTCTTCCGGTGAGCTTCAGTTTAGTTTAGAATTTTTCCGGGGTTAGGGTCGGGAAAAGGTCTTGACGAATTCACGAAGTCTTGACGAATTCACCCAACGAGCAAGGCGCGGCACGAGGGAAACACTGGAATTTATTCAAGCCGTTTTTCACTATCAACGAGGCGCAAAGCGAGGGAAACGTTGAAAATAATTAACAGCTTTTCGTTAGCAATTCGCTGGAATGTAATGAACGGCGTTTTGCTACCCACGAGGTGCAAGACATAGCGAAGCGCCGTTAATGAACGAGTGCAAGGTAAGCGAAAAGCTGGGAGTTAATCGATGGCGTTTCCCTTTTAACCATGAGCAATTTATCGTGGTCAGCGGGGCGACACCCAGTGGCGTTGCGACTTACGTCGTGGTTGCACTGTGTAAATTCCGGTCGGACCCCCCCGTTGAAAACGGCCTGGTTGCGCCACTGATTGCGACCACCATAAAATCTATACTGGGAAAGAAAATCAAGAAGGATTTTTTGACAGTTAATCAACACAATGTTTGTGAAAAGTATGAATTTAGAAAAAAATAGTTTAGAAAAATTCATTAATTGGAATTCAATTAATTCATTCAATTAATTCAATTAATTGGAATTACCAGTTTTTAAATGCGAATGAAATGTGTTTCAAATGTTGATGAAAAACTAGACTTCTTCTTAAAATGCTGTCAGTAATTTTTTGTTTAGCTACAACGAGCCCTAGATATATAGGTAAAGCTAAAAAGAAACGGGATTGACGTCACAGATTGCGCAAAACGATTAATTAACCATCGGTAATCAACACTTTTACAGTGTGGCGTAACATGTCAAAAACGAAGCGTTTCCTGGGCAGAAAAAACTTGGATCTTGCATCACGACAATGCTCCTGCCCACATAGCCCTCAGCGTGAAACAGTTCTTGGTCTCGAAAGAAATCACCACGTTGCATCATCCACCTTATTCGCCGGACTTACTTCTTTTTGCGATTTCATTCTTTTTCCTAAGCTGAAAGGTATTCTCAAGGGGACACAAGAGTCGAGGATATCAAGACCAGCGTGACAAGACACCTCAAAACAATCACAAAAGAAGAATTGGGCCAAACAATGTTTTACGTTTGATTCTTTCCCAATTTGAATTCCATAAAAAACGAAATATTAAAGAATTCAGTGATTTAACAAATTTTTTGAGAATAGTAACAGCTAAAAATATAAATTGATATGTAAATAGCGATATAATTAATGATTTGATTACACATACTTTTCCTAGAATTGTTAAATTTCTCATACGCCAAATTTGTATAATGTTTTGTACCTGCTGCAACTTAAACGGTGTGAGTTCATATATTTTATTCAAATCAGCCGTAATTGTAATTCCTAATCATTTAAATTCATAAGTCCATTGAGATTGTGGTGAATATTTTGTTCGATTATGCCACATTTAGTTCCAATATTCATTGCTTGTTATTTTTCAGCATTTGTTTTGCATTCTCAAATAGTTCCAAACACTTCAGCTGTTCGAAATAAGGTTTCAATGCTTTTAGATGAACCATCAGTGAAGACTATTGTATCATCTGCAGCTAGGGCTATTTTAATTCGTTTTCGTTTTCTGCAATTTTAAATCCAGTGATATCTTTATTTTTACGAACCATCGTTGCAAAAATTTCTATTACTACAAGGAATAAATACGATGAGATTGGGTCACCTTGTTTTAAGCCCTCTTTGTGGAATAATTGCCCCAGAAAAGAAATTGTTGTTTGTTATAAATAGTTTGTTTTGGTTATAAAGAATTTTTATCTACGAAATGAAGTTGTCTTGATATCCGAATGATTTTAGTGACTGCAACAGGAAACACCATTCGACACTATCAAATGTTTTACAAATATCCAATCCAATAATTGTACCAGGTATTTCATTATATGTTTTATGGTTTATTATATCGCAAAGTAATCGTATGTTTTCTCCCATTTCTCTGTTTTGAATAAAGCCTGTTTGATCTTTGTGAATTATATCGTTCATTACTGTTTGGATTCGTGTCGTGAGAACTTTACTTAAAATTTTGTAATCCGTATTCAATAGCGTAATGGGTCGATAGTTTCTTAAATTATCGGCGTCTTTTCCTTTCTTCAATATAAGGGTTATTATTCCATCACATTGGGTTTGGCTCATGTGACCAGTGATACACGCCTGGTTATAACATTTCAGCAGAGAGTCTTTCAAATCTTCCCAAAAGACTTTATAGAATTTTGCAAGGTACTCCGTCTAAACTTTCTGGACTTTTGCCGTCTGTCATTTTAAAAAGTGCATTTTTACATTGCTGTTCTGTTATTTGTCCTGTGCACCTAAGAGAAATATATTTTATCATAAGAGATATATTTAGAGGCTCAATAATATTTTGGGTATAAATATGGTCAGGTTGACCAGAACTATACAGTGATTCGTAAAATCTTTGTATTTCTTTTATTATATCCTCTTGATTGGTTGAGATACCATGTTCTGTTTGTAAGGTCGATATTGTAGAATTTAGCTTTCTTCTTTTTTCAAGTCCAAAAAAATACTTAGAGTTTTTTTCTCCATCTCCAGCCCATTTTGCTTTACTGCGTATAATATGTCCATGTGTTATGCTTTGATATAATAAATTTAGCTTTTCCTGTTCCTTTAACCTTCGGACAGCTCAAATCCCTGACCATTTTATGGGTATTTTTAAACTTATTTTTTTTGTCAACCATTAAGCCCTAAATCTTAACTCATGGCTTTTTGAAATCGTCTGCTAGAGTTCTATTCAGCAATATATCTTTAAAACACACTCATCGAAAAAAAAATTTTGCAAAAAAATTTCAAAAATTTCTAAAAAAAAATTGAACTTTGAAATATTCTGTGTACAGTAGAGGGTTAATAATTAATTCCTAATTAATTAATTTTTTCTTCAACGTTTTCGTCAAGTTTTTCCTAACATAACAATACCAAAACGACTATTATAGCATAAATCGTTATTACTCTGAAATTCACAATTGTATTTACAGTATTGTCAAGTTCAAGGTCAAATTACCGATATTGATGACGTCACAGCTCTTATTATTACTGCACAGACCACCCCCAATGCAAAAAAATTAAATTTTTTCGACGGAAATGCGCGTAGAACGACGTAAACAATCCCATACGCACATTTACGCGTTAAAATTACCATTAATTTTACGTTTTTTTTACATACAAAAAATCTCCATACCTCTGCCAACTATGGAGCAGTCAAAATCATATTTATCAAAACAACACAGCGCCAGGGATGGTCAGGGATAGTTAGTATGACTGAAAATACATGCTAAAACAATAATAAGTCGTTATAAAGGAGTATTTCCTGTCTGAGCTGAGTGGACATTTTCAGAGGTCTGACAGGCAATTTTGAAATCCACGCTATTTATACGATTCGCACTTTGCGTCACGGCTGGAAGGTTTTATCGCTTCTCTCATACCAGGGCATTACGTCAATAAACAGCTAAGAGCGATAGCAACAGTAGGTTACCATGCGCTAGCCTTAATAGCGTTGAAAAGCCCATATGGGCTTACCGGCTGTGGGAGGGTTTTAAAAGATTTTGATAGGTGTCTGTCGAATTATTTGAGTGCATTTCGTTTCTTAGTTGGCTGATTTTAGATTCCAATTCTCTTCTTTGTTTTTGCTTCACGCACTTCTGTGTACTTGCATAAGCTATGCTTTCCCTCTTATCAAACAACCGGTTCATGAGAATGATCAAATATTGCATTGGATATTGTCCTTTTCATTAGATTTAGGTAATTTCCGTCTTTTAACAATGTACAAATGAGTTTATGTTCAAGTCTAAAGTACACAGGGCGTGGTCTGAATTGACCGCAGGAATAATAGCACATTTTGTCGTCTGCGTGACTAGATGTTTGGAAATGAGAAAAAAATCGATACGTGTCATGATCTTGGTTGGGTTTTGAATATGAGAAATACACTGTTTTGTCGGATATTTCGATTGGAAGACGTCAGATAAATAATATTCCTCCATTATATTGAGAAGAGTGTATCTAGACCGTTGATTCGCATGAAGTGGTCGACCTCCTTTATTGTCCAGATCATCATTCAAAATTAAATTGAAATCACCAGCGAGTATGACGTGATCAGTTTCTAATGTTTCTAGTACATCAAGCATTAATTGTTCGAAAAAGCCGACATTATCTTCATTAGGTGCAATATATGTTGTATGTATGTGTTGTGTGTGCAATATATGTTATAGTAATTTGTTCAGTTCAATGAAAGATAATGTGCGCCATCTCGCGGACATCGCGCATTGACTCCAAAGTAGCTAAGGTCACATGTTCAAGAGAACACCTCTTCAATTTTCTATTATTATGGAGCATTTATTATGGCTATTTTTTCGTCTTTGTTTCACATCTGTACTTGTTTTACCTTTTATTTTAGTTAGTGCCTTGTATCTAATTTTAGGTTTAGCTGTAAGAACGAAACTCTTATGAAAATGCGATTTACACCTAAAAATGTGGCATAAGCTAAATATACTGCGGCGATATACAGTTTTGTAGAATTTTATATTTTGAATATTTTCTTTTTCCCAAGCTCGGAAATGAACTCAAGGCTATTCTCAAGGTATTTCGTTCACTCTCGCTTGCTGCCTTGTCTCAAATTCATAATAATTGTGTGAATCAATCTTTAAAAAAACATTCATCATGGATAATTAAAGCCTAGCGCCCCCTTATCATCTTGTTTAGAGTTCGGTTTTGTATAACCAGCAACATCCCTTTCACACTAGAAAAACTGTGAACGACTGTATACCAAGTTTTGTTTAAAACGGTGTAGTGGCGATATCCAAATTTTGTTTCCGGTATCGTAAAATATTGAAAAGTCACGTGTGACAAAATCCAAATCAAGAAGTATATTTCTATGTGACATATACATGTGTCTTGTATTAATAACATGAGAAGTTCGGAGTTAGCAAAAAATAAAAATGAAAGTATATACAAATATTTAATACTAGAGTGATCAATGTCGCACCACACAATGAACAACATACAAAAATAGTACTAGCACATGAGTTTTGTTAATCAAAATACCTAATTTGAAGTGTATGTCGGAATTTATCGTGTGATCGATCGGGAGTAGTGTTGTCATCGAAACAATAAATCAAATCTGAACTTGGCTTCTGTCCGTTCGTTTATGAAGATCAAGTAACGATTAGAATATTTATAGAGTTCTTCTGATCGTATTAAATTCGCGTACTCCGCCTTTAATAAATTATTCTTGTTTTTTTCGCTTTGCTGCAAATCTTTTTTTTTTTCAACATGAGAATCAAGTCAAATTGTTGACGATATCTGCTTGAAATTTGCTCGTTTTATTGTTCACAACTTTAACAGAATTGCAAGAAACTCTACAGAAACTGAAGAACGCACATGTAATATAATAAACAAGAAAACAAATTTGACTACATATTAAACTTAATGATAAACAATTACGATGAAGTGTACAACCTTATACAATTGAAAATTAAAACAAACGTTTCTAATGTCGAATTTTAGTATATAGTTGGAATACAAAAAAAAGAAAGTTATCGTAGATTTGCTAATTATAGAGCGCAAAACAGTTATTTTCGAATATATAAATAAGAAATCTGAAATGCTTGCATGTGGCCTTTCAAAGGCGAAAATCTAAAACAACTCATTTGGATCGAAAAACTTGTTCTATATTTAAAATATACTAAAAATATGGCTCACACTATCGCATTGTTATGCCAGAAATGATGAAGGAATGTTTTTAACATTTCCAAAAATTTGATTTACAAAACAGGGATTGTGAAAGGTTAATCAAACATAAGAATCTCGAATGCATTGAATTTTATTTTTCACAAATCACGCCATGTAGACTGTTTATAGGAGGATCGTTTCCCATTCCTTGTCCGCTGGATGATGAATCAGTAAGAACGTAGATATACAAACCTGATTCTTCTTCTTGTGGAAATTTACTATCCCACCATTTAACATAGGGTGACCGACTTCCGTCACGCATGAGAACTGCATTTGTCTGTAAATACAAATGTTAAACGAGGATGAATAAGGAAATTTGGAAATTTTAGCACTAAATAATCTGTAATTTAACTTTGAAATCGTTACAAGCACTTACGAATACGCTTACGCTTGAACCTAAAATTGTCCACATCTTGTGAAAAATAATCGTTGTGAACTACTCGCCAATATATCTACTTTCATGCCAGTCCAGATAAGACTACCTGACGATATTTTGTGACGAATTTCAACCATCAAGTCGTTCATATGTTGCTGGTTATAAACGTTCGCAGGAAGCCCATTGTTTTCTCCACAAATTCTTCTGGCTTCATCCATATTGATATCCTTGGATGAATGCACTAATGACCAGAAGCAATGACCGCGGTACTGTACGGCACAGAGACCTAAAGTGGAACAATGCAAGGTTTCTTTTTAAACTTTTCGTGGCATTGTAGACTTCAATTGCATCGAACAATCACATTTAATAGAGTTACGTCCCTCGGTAGACGTACATGATGCTGTTAGTGTTGCTGTGAACAATTTTAGAAACTTTAGCCTTTTTATAATAAAAATAAATGAATAGTTTGAATAACTTATTTTTTTCTGGAACGCAAAGGTTTGTTAATTTTGATGATTGCTCATTCTAATTGCGTAAAATGGCTTGCGTCCTCTTTCTTGAACACGAGTACTTGGTAGTCCAGGGTTTATTTATATCCTGTATTCTTGTTTGAAACTGTTTGAAAACAATCGGCAGTCACCTCATCACATCAGTAGTAACATTGGATCTCTCTCAATAGTTTACCTTGTAACTTCAGCAGAATTCGAGGATCAGGGATAGAGCTATTCATTTTTCGAATCATTTCTTCCATTTTATTAATTTTTTCAACCAATCCCGTGTTGACTCGATTGCATTCTGAAAAGTAAGATTAATGATTCCGATCGCGTGGCGTGCATTTCAATTGCATTGCAAACTTTCATTCAAAGAAAGAGCTCAAAAATAGTTTTGTTTTTGTCTAGCAGACAATTGTATTTGCTGCAAAATTTGAAGCCATCTAAACTGTATGGCGATTTTAATTTAAAAAATATTTTGATTACTATTTAAGGGCTCGAGCTCTTATGTCATTACCCCCGGTTGTTGTTGCTCGGTCACAAAGTATCGGCCGGCCAAAGTATTCTAATTCGTGCAATTCAGTTTAATGATTTTTTTAATTGAGCGAAGTTACGCTATATTGTACTTAGATATTTATTGGATCTCCGCTCTAGGAGACCCTTATTAGTAGACATTCTGTCTGTTTAGATGTAGCGTCTTAACGGCCGGACCAATCTGGATGGAATTTGCACGTCACCCTAGTAATGTGCGTTTCATAGAAATTTCAGATAGGGGTTTCGTTTCCGTGGTAACAACGAAAAAGCGCCGATTGTTAGAAATTTCCAGTTTTTTCACAATTGGTCGCCGTTTTCTCGCCAACTAAAGCGAAAATTACAATTCCAAGAATGCTACCTCTTTCCGATAAGTCGTCTTTGGTCTCGATACTCTATAAACTGGAGAATCCTTTAGAATTTTAGTGAACATTTTTTTATTTATTTTTAGCCACATATCAGTCACGCGAGTATGTCAACGCAACGCGCAGCGTTTGAAATAAACTCAACGGAACGCGCAGCGTTTAAATGAACTGGCATATTTAGTAGTGTCTCCTATTACCCGTTAGTAAACTGAAATGACGCGGGCCTCAAACAATGGCGGAGATCCAATTAGGCGCCTACCGGCTTGTTGCTTTGTTATTTACTTGATACAAAAAAAAATAGTTTATAAATTTGTTAAAATTTTATCTCATGATTCGAATCAAAATAGGGGAAAAAAAGTGTTTTATGATTTGTTACTCATAAAATTATAATCTATAGCTCTAACTTAGTAATATTTGATTTCATGATTCGAGTCAATTTGAAACCATTACTAATTCGGCTTTGGTCGAATTTTGTCCAACTAATTCTGAAACTTACCAATTTCTACATTTTCTTGAATTGCTCGGTTCATTCTTCTATAATCAACTTCTCCGGACGATCCCTTTAATCCTGCTGGGCCAACATCGCCTTTTGCGCCTCGTTTTCCTGGTCTAGAAGAATAAGGGTTTCTGAAATATAAAAGAAATTTTTAATTAAAATAAGACAGTGTGGCTCAGCGGTAAAATTGTATTTTGATATGGGTTGTGATAATGTAAACTCAATGTATTTTGGGCATGAGTTTCAGCTTTTCAAAATCAACTTTTCTGAAATATTGCCTAGTTTCTTTGATTAGTCGGCTGCCTATAATTTATTTATACGTTTTTTGGATTACAAGGCTCTCTAAAAAACTATGTTTTAGGTTCATGTAAGATGATTTTCTATTATCCCACTCTATCTAAACTAACTTTGTGTTTCCCTAGTCAAAAAATAGTAAATTTTGCTAAATATTACTGACAATATATAATGACAGATCCGAAGACGATCAAAACCCAATTAATCAAACGTGCCCTTTGCTATACTTTCCAACAAGCCGCAAGTGAGCGACAGGAAGTAAGGAGAATATATTTTATGTAGGTTCGAAAAGCATCATGATAAAATGCAGAAAAAAACGACCCGGTGGTATGGAGTCTTGCATAAATATTAGAAAATGGTAACACACTAAAATGCTAATGGGCTAAGGTGTCTCTAGTCTAACTAAATCATCATAATCACAACCATAACCATGAAATGGCAACATATTTCTTACCTTGTACGTCCAGATTCTTCTTCCTCGACATTTATGGCTTCCAGTTGCATGCAGATACGTTGTTGATTTCCTCCATTTGCAGTACAAGCGACGTACAAAGCAAAGAAGAGAAGTTGAACAATTTTCATCGAAGCCATTTGTGTTTGGGACTGAAAAATTTAAAAACCAAATGACTATTTTAATCGACTAATATGCAAACACACTCCAGAACACAATTAAAAAACTAAATAATAAACCTAATTTTTAGAGGCGAGTCAGTTAAATTTACTATTCCTAGTGTTTCTCTTCCACTATTTTTCTAATATATATATTATCTTCAATTGTCTTAATTTTAAATAAGTTGGAGCGATAATCTAATCTAACTTTGAGAAAGGGTGGTCTTAGACCGGATATGAGCAATTTTTTTTTGCGAGAGCTGAATTTAAAAGATCTTTCTTGCTGAAGATCGCGTTGGGAAATGCATTTAATTTTTTATAGTGTCAAATTTGATAGTTGTCGCTATTGCTGAATTGGAGATGGAAAGAAAAACAACAATAGTATTTGGATAATCGTAGTTTGTATATTTAAAATAAGGTTTAAAAATTTAAAATTTTGCATGTAGTTGTAAGAAATTTCCACAACGTCCTTATTAAGAGGGGCTCACAAAATGCCCATCCCGGCCCTAGTCTATTCTATTTGTGATGCCTCTCCCTTTCTCCCCACAATGGCGTCATATAAACTTTTATAGATAACATTATGACGCCTTAATAAACTAAAAATCAAAAATTCTGGTGAAATGCGAATTTTTTCAACGTACATGCGTTAACAAGACAATACGTTGCATTGAAGAGGCTGTAATGAAGGCTGTAATAAAAAACGTTATGGCACCAGAAAAACGCGACATCATGGAACCCGCTTCTATTCCTGAAGAGAGGAGGTGGACGTGTAAAATTAATAATAAATTAAACGTTATTACTAGTAAATTAGATTTTAAATTTATTTATTTATTGAAATAAAAATCCTCGGAATAAAAAAAGGTACTCCTGTAGTATGCAAACCAAGATGGCGAGCACCGGAATGTAGTTTGTGTACCTGGTTAGGAGTAGGCCACAGATACATATACTACGGGAGTCACTTGTAATAGAACGAAAATGGAAGAAAATTGGAATAAAATTATGACCTAACCCTAACCTGGTACACACACTGCGTTCCGGTGTCCGCCAGCTTGGTTCGTATACTACAGGAGTACCGGAAAAATACCTCTATAGAAAACTTAATACAGATATCATCATTTTCAAAAATTAAAAGCATGACGAGGGCAAAATCGGTTCGATTAATCAAAAAATGAATCTCAATTTTAGGAGCTGAAACGGATTTTTTTTTTCAAATTTGGGCACATTGATATATTCTAACGTATTCACTTTTATAACCATTCAAACAATACCAACTCCACATAACGTAAATATATTTTGCTGACAAATTACCTTTGTGAGTTAGTTCTTTCTTGTAACAACTTGTCCCAGTTTATCCGATCTGCTTGTCCGATTTAGCAAATGATTTTGCACTGCTTTTCATCGCGATTTATATACGAGAGGAAAGTTTGTCTTGTTGAAATATGTAAAAAGATTCGATAAAGAAGGAAAAAAATATTTCGTTATCACGACATCTCTCGAAAGAGTAAGCGTGTTTATTAACTTCAAATTATATTTTATTATCCTGCAGAAATGGCCCTCAAAACGAAGAATAGTTCAATTTATAACATACAAGCCTAAATATATTTTATGGCTTAATTTATGCAAAGAGACGTTTCAACATATCTGCATGATTGAGAAATGAAGAAGAAAAAAATCTCGACTAATGCCTGCTTGCCCGCAAAAAAGAGGGCTCAGTAATAAAATGAAAAGAATATCCTATTCAGAAACAGATATTTTAAATATATACCATACATAATTATTTCATGTTTACAGCTTTTGTACCACTCTCGTTTCATTAGGATCATTATGGCTTTATATATTTTATCGTATTTTTTGTGGAATCGTGCATGTATGGGCGAATATTCAAGCGATCACCTTAGCCTCGAATTATCCACGTTTCTGACTAAAATAGATATTTCGACATAGAATATAATGGAATTTATGACTACGCGTTCTCTCATTGGTTTTTAATTAAAAAGCAGCGGATTTTCGACAAAGCTCGAGGGTCCATTCAAAATATACATACAAAGTAACTGTTGACAAAAAATATAAGCGTAATAATAGAAATATAATACGTAGGAAAATCTAAACTGTCATGCACATTTGCTACCCACATGATCATCAGTTAGCGTATTGTATAACATGTAAAATATTTCAGACTTATTTTGTATCAATATCACTATCGAATTAGTTCCGGAACATATATAAAAAAGAGCACAAGTCCAGATACACAAAAGTAATTCAAAAAATACTGTGTTCAAGTCGTCTTGTTCTTCTTTTATGAATTACAGGTTTCATTGTAAACTTAGTTGCAAAAATATATTTTTCTATTTTAAAGTGAACCTCATTATGTCTTAAGATTAAACTTACTATCTTCTCATCCCATTGAAATGTAACATCTACAAATATCCCAAATATCTGACCGACTTAGCATATTCTCGAAAGCATATATTTTTTACAATGAGTGATGCTGCGACTGCAAAACACGCTCTATGAACGTTATTTATTTTCAACACAATCTTCTAGTAAATCGTTGATTTTTAAAGTACCCGTTTCGTCACTACGATTTTGTACTTTGATTCAAACAACCTCAGCGAACTGTTAGAATATACTGACAACGTTTGGACAATATTTACATCAATAAATTGGAAAATGTTCCTACATGGATTAGAAAATGATACTAAACATGAAATTTTGAATTTCAACTTATTTTGGGAACGCCAAAGATTGTTCATATTTAAAAATGGTATTAGTAATATTTCCAGTAAGATTGGTAACACGGTGAACTCGTTTCGCACATCAATGTTTGCCAATGTAAATTTTATACATCACATGCCCCAGCAACAAACACATTTCATTGAGATCTTTATTTCTTTTATATAATATTGATCGTCGTTTTCTGCAATCGTTCATGCACGGATCATGCAATATAGAGTATTCGGCAACGTCGTGTGCAATACGAGAGTGGTACAAAAGTTGTAAACCTGAAATAGTTTTGAATGATATATATTTAAAATATATGGGTCTATTTACGATATTCTTTTCGTTTTATTTCTTTGCCCTTTTTATTGCGGGTCATTTTTGTGAACCCATACAACCATAACATTTTATTTCGTTCGAAATGTAACTCAATACGCTACCTATATTTGATAAAAATTATGAGTGATCAAAATAGCCAATATTTCAAATTATTATATTGTCCTACAAATGCAGCCGTTATGAAATTTCACAGAGATGAGTCCTCAAGCAACCATATATCAACAGCTTTAGGGAATTCGTCTTCAACATTTTAAAAACTTCATTAAAATAACAATGTTCTGATAAAAAAAAAATGAAAGAGCTAAATAATTTCCGACCTTCTCACGCGTATAACTTCCAATTAATTACTTTGATGGAACTATGTAACAGTTCTATTTTTGTATGTTGTTTATTATGTGGTGAGACATTGATCACTCTCAACGATGAATATTTGTACATATTTTTCGCTTTTTACTTTGTTGTTTTAACTACAACCGTGTTATTAAAACATGACACATGTATATGTCTCATAGCAATACATTCCTTGATTTGTGTTACTTTGCGTTACTTTTCAACTTTAGCGATAACGATAAACTGAACGAGATTTCTGGTAGTAGATAACCGTTATGACACGGTCGTTTTAAACAGAATCTAACTCCGAACGAGATGGTGAAGGGGCCATAGGTTTCAGTTATCGATAATAATGTTTTTTACAGATTGATTTACACAATAATTGGAATTGATAACAAGGCAGTTAGCAACCAAGAACTGCATTTCATGAGAATAAATTTAATTATTTTTGAGAAAATGGGAATATTCAAAATTCCGAAGTTCACAAACCTGTTTATTGCCCTATTGTAATCAAATTAGCTCATGTCACATTTTCGGGTGCAAATCGCATTTTTCATAATAGTTTCGTTCTAACAGCCAAACCTAAAAATAAATATGAGGTATTGCCTGAAATCAAAACTAAAACAAGTTCAGCTTTGGAACAAAGAACAAAAATACCCTGTTCCATAATAACAAGATATTAAAAAAGTTCTTTTCTAAAACATTTGACCTTAGCTACTTTGGAAACAGTGCACAATGCAAGCGTACTCCGCGAGATGGCGCACATGACCTTTTAATAAACTGAGCAAATGACTACAACATATATTGTTTGCTTCTTATTGTTGCAAATATTTCACTAGAAAGTAGTTACTCCGAATCGAAAGAAATTTTCTGTTTTTATTCAAAATTGTAATACGAGTTTATGGTTGACCCACAAAACTAAGCCTGTTTCCGACTTTGAGTATTACCCAACTTCATAATTTCAGTATCGCAGTGGAACGTACCATTAATATTCGCACAGAAAGAGTTATAGAAGTTTTCATTCGGAAGCTTAAATACCATGTTTAGATTAAGCGTAAACATTGGAGATTTATTTTTTTGTCTACGATTATTCTTTTTCAAACATACGTCTTTTAAAGTTAACAGTTCTATTTTGTGCCATCTTTCCATTGTACTACTTTTTGAAAGTAAAAAATCGAGGAAAAAGAAAGAATGAAAATCTTATTTTATTCACAAGCAATTGCAGATGACTACTGAGCTAAAATTTCCCAATTTCTTTGCAAACAATAAATTGTATTCAAGTCTATGTGGCCTTGAATGTTTCAAATTCCACGTTATCCTTTGCTTCTACTTTACAAAAAGGAATCCATAAAATACCATGTCAACAACGTGTCTGTTGCACCAGAAGCACGTACTTCCACGTACTTCGTAAATAAAGCATGAGATAGTTTGTAACAAATTTGCAATTTGTCACTTTAAATCATCGAATATTACCACAATTAGCCTTGAAACCTTGACTTTCGACTTAGCACCTGTAAATTGCAACGAGCATAAAATGATTCATACTCACGGGACAAATGAAATCATTGCTATTTTTAGACATAAAACTAGGTCATTTCATAACTTTACAAGATAATTGACCTAAATAACCATGCCGATAAAATAAGAAATTATCAAACACGAGACAAACTTGAATTTGATTGGTCAAGAAAAATCTTCTTCCCGGAAAAGTAATAAATAATGATAGACAAATTATCCTCTAAATTGAGAAACTCCCAATTCCATATAAATAGACTTATCGGAACAAAGAAGTTAGAGAGAGGAGTGGTGAACGGTAGGACAAAGGTTAGCTGTTCTGGCCAATCCAGCTGTTATCTTATGGACAATACTATTTAAGGTACAATTATAATTATGCTTTACCTTAGGGACAATGCTATTTAGGGTGTAAATTGTATTTTATGCTTTAAGTCGTGTTTTATAATTTCTTGTTAATGTAAATTGTAATGGTTTAAACGGAGCAATAAAATAACATTAAAGTAAAGATATTGAGTCGATCTGTTATATAAAATTAACAGGAACTCCCAATTGAGCTCGTATAACTTCTGATTAATATAATTGTTTTATATCGGAGTCTAGACAGTCGGAGCGCAATATATACCGAAGTAGTAAATCAATCAACTGACGGAGAAGATAACCAAAAAGAAGCTTCTGGCTATAAGTTAAGCTACGAATTAAATCGCAATTTTTATCATGCTTTGTCAATTGCAACATTATATTTGAGTACGGAATAATCTATCTTGTCCGGTAATAAATAGCATTCATCCTAATATCTGCTGAAATCTTTTTAACATTTAATGTAGAACACTCAAATATGCGTTCCAAATACCTTCAAAATCGAACCTTAAGTTGCCATTTAGTCCAAGAGCTCGAAGACTTATTCTTCTACATAAAGAAAGGATTGTAGTCGTTGACTGCTTGGTTACCGCTCTGTTCCATGTGCTCAGTAACTACAGTACGTTCGATTTTTTTGTAAAGATTGAGCTCTTAGAAAACAACAATTTTAGAAGAATATTTTGATGGATTTAGCGCTTAATTTAATGCAGTTATTTGGCAATCTTTTCAGTAATTATATCTGTTGAGACTCCGCGAAGAGGTGAACTATTCATTCTTTATGGTAATCTTATAGGTTTGGTATGTGTGATTACTAAACAGATATACGAAAATAAATTGACCAAGGTTGGCCCAAAATTTAGTGTAATTGATTCGCAATGTTAACAATAATTCGATTCTCGACAACAGGGTTAATTATTTGGGGTTCGATATTATGAGTAGAGGCTTAGCTTGTGTAAATACAAGAAGGCTTAATAAACAATATTGTTCAATCCTTTTGTCAAGGCTTATGTGATATATTGATAGACAGGATTTAGATATAACAATATTGTCGCAGGTAAAAAATCTTGAAATTATAATGGCCATTCCACAGTGTTATAAGTAAACACCAGCTTTGACACGAAACTAAATGTATCTAAATTGAGGCCAAGTAAAAACGCTATCCAGTCCACAAAATCTCGTCGTAGGTAAAAACGATATTCTCATCAGTTTCTTCCTGCCAGAATATAAATGCGACAAAAAAAGTTGGGTGCTCCCGAAGTATGCGAACCAAGATGGCGGACATCGGAACGTAACATTGGTAACAGGTTAGGGTTAGGCGATAATTTGTTTCCAATTTTCCTTATTTTAGTCTTATTATCAGTTCGAAGACTAGCCATGAGCCTCCCGTAGTATTTATACCTAAAATTATGGCCTAACCCCAACCTAGTACACATATTACATTCTGATGTCCGCCATCTTGGTTCGCATACTTCGGGAGCCCCAAAAGTTGAATTGGAATAATAAAATTTAGTGATGTATTTTGCGCATTACACAACTTTTGTTCAAAGACAACTGTCTTAAAAAATAAACTGTGTTATTTTGTGTCATTTTTTTTAAATACTTTTGAAAATGAAAGAAATGTGAGACAGAAAGAACTTTGATTTTATTCACAAGCAACCACGGATGACTACAGAGCTACTAAATAATAGTTTCTCAGGTTTTGCTGCGGAATCAGATATTGTCGACAGTTCTCTATTTGTCCTTCTTGATTCAGTTTTTAGATCAAACATGGAAACCGGATTTGTCTACCAGGGCAGATATATGATAGAACAGTCAAGACAACGAATAACGTGAAATCAACTAAATGACTGGAGTACAGAGTTTGCAGAGAAACTGTAAAATCAAGAAAACAAAACTTATTTGTAGTTTTCACATCAAACGCTAAAAATTTTCAGCAGAATGCTATTTTAGCATTTGATATGAAAATCGCAAATACGTTTTCTCCACTATATTTGAATGCTATTGATTCACTGAAAAAGTTTTCAACTAGACATAATCGGCTGTTAAACGTTGGCCAGGCATGGTAGATGATTAATTTGATAAAAAGGGTTTTGATGTCTCTCACAAAAGTAAACCAACCTCGAATTGTATTCAAAATCGCAGGTTATATGTTGTCACGCAAGGTAAATAACGATGTTTATTTTGAACAAAGGGTCTGATGTTTTGCATAAAAGTAACGAAAATACTATTTGTAGTCGAAATCGCGTGCAAAAAATTGTCAAGTATGATAAATAAATGTGATTACCGTATACTGAACAAAGCTTCTTCTTTTGTTGTACAAAAATAAACAAAGGCTCTATTTGTGTTATAAGTTGTCACGTATGATAAATAACTTTGCCCTTACTGGACAAAGGTTTTCTGTCTTGTTATAAATTTGTTATAAAATTTCAAGTGTTGATTGATTTAACTTTTCTTGATCAAGAAATTTTTTATTTTGAAAACTTAAGAACAAAAAAGCCTCAACTCTTATGGAATAAATATAATTTGTGTTGCGACTGTGTGACGAGGAATGAACCAAAAATAGTTTCCGTCAAACTAGTTGTGAAAATTACAGATACTTTGTACAAAATAACGTTGATCGTTAAAAAGTCGTGCTTGGCCAAACTACAACTCGGAGTTTCACGGCATTCATACTTAAACTATCAAACGTAACAGAGCAAGAGATAACGTAAAATCAACTAAAGTCAACACTGACATGAGTACAGAGTTTTCAGAGAGGCTGTAAAAAATAATGAAGAAAACATAACTTATTTGCAGTTTTCACATCAAATTTGAAAATATTTCAACAGAATGCTATTTTAGTAATTGATGTGAAAACCGCAAATACGTTTTATTTATTATTTGAATGCTATTGGACAAGTTCGGTTATTAGAAGTTGGCCAGGCATGGTAGATCAAAATGCTTATTCTAAACAAAAGTTTTCTGTCTCTCACAAAAGCAAACACAAACACTATTTGCACATGGAATCGTGTGTTGTAAGTTGTCAAGTACGATACATGAATGTGCTTATTCTGAACAAAAGTTTCGCTGTCATATACAAAATTAAACGAAAACTTAATTTGTACTCGAAATGGCGTGTTATAAGTTATCAAGTTTGATAAATAACGATGCTTATTTTGAACAAAGGTTCGCTGTCTCGTACAAAAGTAAACGAAAACACTATTTGTAGTCGAAATCGCGAGATAAAAGGTTTCAATCGTGTTAAATAACGATGCTTATTCATAACAAAGAGTCTGCTGTATTGTACAAAAGTGAACAATAGTATGATATATAAAGGCACTAATGTATTTTACAAACGTGAACGAAAATTACATTCTGTTCATTTATTCTCTAAGAGAGATCAGTTGTGAAAATTTAGAGTGGGGTGCGGGTCATAGTCATTTCTGCACGCCCATAATATATCATTTGAAGTTAGACGAGCTTACTTCTTTCGGGAGATATCGCGTTTTAGCATTTTTGGACACATAGTAGACATAACGATCGTTTCAATGTTATGTTGTTGTTATTATTATTGTTATTATTTTTCGTCACCCTCATTATAAAATCGCTTTTCTCTCCGAATACTGGACCAATTGCTTTGAAATTTTCAGTGCATGGTTAAAGTTTGATTTCTTTTTTCCAGAAAACTATTAATTTTATTCATTCCCAAATTTTCTATGAATCCTAGGAGATCTGATATTTCATTCAAAATTTCGATGATCTAAAATTTACTCATGAGAACATTGTTTTGAAACTTATTTCAAGCGGTTGCGTGATCAAGCCTGCAGTTACGGTACTGCTAAGTTACCGGAGTTACCGTACCACAGGGAAATTGACTTATTCCTTTCGCGATCTTACTATTGCAGTAATGTAGGTTTCCTAGCAAATCTATCCTACCGTATTTGTTAATTTTGATAAGAGCAATTTGAATTGGGTTTTTATATGCCAGAGAAGAACCGTTCCACGATCGAATAGCAGGCATACATAGGTACTGGTAAACAGGCAACAGGTACTGGTAAGGTTTACGCTCTCATCTTGTCGTTACAATTCTGATGTAAACAACATAAATTTTGTAGCCTACTTTATTTTTTTTATTCGATAAGATGAAATGAATTGAGTTCACGGAAGAACCGTTCTGCAAACGAATTTCAGGTACTGGTAAGTTGGCGTACCGCATAGAATTATCGGGAAATCGATATTTTTTTTTCATTTTGCCTTGGTACCGTAATGGAGAAGTGACTTGGATCACTTGATATTTCAATTCACGTTGAAATTGGAAGTGGGACAAAACAGGCTTTTAGTGGCCCGGAGTAGGCTACCTGTCAATCAAGTCATCGAGTGGTGAGAAAACGTGTAGAAAGCCACGCCCACTCGTTACCTAATCCTGAAAAGGCGCTTTTCTCATTCATTACTGGACCAATTGCTCTGAAATTTTCAGTGCTTGAAGATAAAAAAATTTATCAGAAGGCTGTTACTTTCATTTACTTCAAACGTGTCCTCCGTATATTTGAGCATAGCTCTCTTGTTTTTTTCTCTTTTCTCTCGTTTGTCGAATTTTTTAATAAATTTCAAGAACAAGAAAAACTTCCGTCTCTTATCTAAACCGCGATAACAAGCATTGCAAAGTTATTTTCTAAATCCGACAAGCAGATCGATATAATCTGGGACAAGTTATTACAAGGAAGAACTTACTCAAAGGTAATTTATCAGCACAATTTGTGTTTTGTGAAGTTGCATGTTTTTGGTGGTAAGCTGGTATTTTTTTTGTACGCAAAAAGGCTCGACGTAAAAAGGCAGTCTGGTGCCTTTAATTATTAGTTTTTAATTTGTTTTTAAATTAGGGTGGCGTGCTAAAAAATGTTACCAGTTTTGAAATTTTTTAGAACAAACCTAAATTGCAAAACATGGAGAAAGACTAATACTACGGAGAAATGTATAAAAAAACGAGAATGACTGGAAATTACCAATACTTAATTGGGGGAACTACGAGAAAGTGACATTCACCGTCGTTTCAGCATTTTAGTATTCGCAATTTCCCGCATTTTAGGGCTGACTGTACTTAGTTTTGGAAGTAAAGTTTGTTCAATTTTGAACAGGTTAACTATTTCTCATACAAAATATTACCTTTTGAATAATTAAAACAGTGAATACGGTGCAATGAATAAATTCGCCTGAAATTGGTTATCTCTAGCATTCACCTTAGAAAAAATTAAAACTCTGTTTTTGATTGAAAAAAAAACGTTTTACCCTAACAGTAATGCCTTTTATATTTTGAAAGCGATGAGAAAATGAGAAAATCTGTATCGGATAATCTATTTATTGTAGATTGTTATTATTTTTACAGTTCAATGGCCCTTTATTTATCATAGACATGTGAAAGGAATGTAATCATAATTTAATTCACCAGTATTGTTTAATTTTTCTATTATTTGGACGACTCGCAACTAGAAACGGGTTTTACAAACTGTCGTTTTCTAGTGCCATGATGTTTTAGTACAGCCAAGGCACAAGTATGTTCAGAGTAATCACATTTTATGCAAATCAGAAAAATTAATTTAAGGCGTCATAATGCATTTTATAAAAGCTTGTATGACGCCATTGGAGAATACAAAAAGAGGCCTTACGAATGAAATAGAATACAGTATGGATAGACAGACTACGAACCAGGGAAAAGCATTTTATGCGCCCCGTGCTCGGAAGTACAACTGCATACAAAATTTTGATTGTGGTGGATTATTTAAAATATTCAAGCTACGAGTTGTTCAAAAAAAAAACAGTATAGTATACTGAGCTGATACTCTTCTAAAAATTTCATTTGGTTTTGGCTCTTTCAATTCGATGTGTGAATTGATTTATATTTTGGCTGATTGAAATCGTGATTTTGTTTATACAGTTTCAAACACAAATGGCTTCAATAAAAATTGTTCAACTGCTCTCCTTGGCTTTGTTTATCGCTTGTACGACAAATGGAGTGAATCAACAACGCATCTGCATGCAACTGGAAACCATTAATGTTGAAGAAGAAGAAGAATCTGTGATTGGACGTACAAGGTAGGAAATATAATGCGATCTTATACTTATGGTTGCAATTATAATGATTGAGACATCTTAGTAGTCCATGGGTAGTTCAGTGTCTTACAGTCTAAGAGTTAACCCAATCGACCGAAATTAATGAGAAATAAAACTATAAGATCTCGAACTCCATGCGCAGCAATATGCCAGAGGTGTAATAAATTGTTTTAATCCTCATAAACCATTCCTTGTCTGCGTAAAAAAGATTATCTGTTCAGAGTAAATCATTTAGGCATGTAAACACTGCTGCATATACACAAATATAAACAGGTCTTGACATAAGTGCTTTAGAGTAACCCTTTAACCCTTTAATATTCCAATGCTTATCCTAACTAAACTAAAAAATAAGAAACTGAAATCGAAACAGAAAATATTAAAATATACTTCAATTAAACATAATGAATATTATTTCTACTTTTTTAATTAAAAAGTACTTTTTATTTCAGAAATCCTTATTCCTATAGACCAGGAAAACGAGGCACAAAAGGCGATATTAGCCCACCAGGAGAAAAAGGATCGTCCGGAGAAGTTGATTACGGAAGAATGAACCGAGCTACTCAAGAAAATGTAGCAACCGGTAAGTTTCAAAATGACTGGTACAAAATTCGGTACTCCCGTAATGTGTGTACCAGGTTAGGTTAGGCTTGAATTTTATTCCGATTTTCCCTACGTTAGTTGTATTACGAGTTCGGGGATGTCTGTGTTAGCCAAGTGAATATCCTCCCTGCAATTGGTTTCAGACCGTTTACACAACTTGATGTAAAGTAGACTAACAAAATTAGTTACCTCCATATCGGTACACACACTTCTGGAGCGCCCAAAATTAACCAAAATTAGAATAAACTCATGTTTTCAAATTTTCACAAATTTTTAACTCAAATCACAAAATTAAATATCACAAGGTCATAGTTACAGGTTATAATTGTATATGGTATAATTTAAACAACAATTAATAGAAATTTTTTTTCTTCTTATTTTGATTCGAATCATGGAATTAAATTTTACAAAGTTATAAATTATGTTTTTTTTTCAAGTAAATAACAAAGCAATAACCCTCTTAAGTACATATATATACCGCAAGTGTACTTAAATCGACATAAGAACACGAGCTCTTAAATACTAATCGAAACATTGTTCAAAAATAAAAAATTGCCATTCAGTTTTGGACGTCTTCAAATTTTGTTTGCACAAATTATCTCTTCTGTTTGCCCAGTACATCGGTATAGACTAGGTGAGGCAAACTCAATATCCATAAGGTTCCCATTGATGCCCTGCACTCTAATACAACTTGATGTGTACGCCACGCGAATCGAATCTATTGTCTTATTTTCAGAATGCAATAGAGTGAACACGGGATTGATTGAAAGAATTAATAAAATGGAAGAAATGATTCGACAAATGAATAGCTCCATCCCCGATACTCTATTTTTGCTGAAGTTGCAATGTGAACTATTGAGAAAGAGTCAAAGTTACTTTTGATGAAATAAACACGGTTTTTATTCAAACAGTATGTACTAAGAAGTTCGACAGGAGAAGATACAACCATACACTCGATCACGATAACTGCACAGAACTTATTTTTTCCCAACCAAAATTGACAATATTTAAAATTAACCAGTCTTTGCTCTGGAAGAAGAAATAAGTTGATCATACTGTTTTTTTATTATAAAAAGCGCTGACGTTTTTAAAATTGTTCAGACCAAAATCACGATCCTTAAATTTGTAAAAAAAAAAGGGGGGGGGGGCTAACATCGTTATGTAAGTTTACCGAAGGACGAAACTCTATTGATTGTCGTTAGTAGATGCGTGATGCAAATGAAGTGTGCAATGCCACAAAAATGTTTAGTTTAACGAGAAATTCACTTTGTTTATTTTAGGACTCTGTGAAGTACAGTCTCGCGGTCATTGTTTCTGGTCAGTATTGCATTCATCTAGGGATGTCAATGTGAATGAAGCAAGAAGAATTTGAGAAAACAATGGGTTTCCGGCGAATATTTATAACAAGCAACATATAAACGATTTGATGATTAATATCCGCCAAATGATGCTTGGCAGTTATTCGTTGGTATGGACTGGCATGACTGTCGATACATCGGTGAGTAGTCCACAACGACCATTTTCCACAAGGAAGATGTTAACAATTTCAGGTTGAACGCTTTTGTAAGCATTTGTCACGATTCCAAGAGTTAAATTACAGATGCAATGATTCCAGCTTCCATTATTCATTCTCGTTTTACATTTGTATTTAACAGACAAATGCAGTTCTCATACGAGATCGAGAGGCGGCATCCCATGTCAAATGGAGGAATAGTCAGTTTCCTCAAAAAAAAATCAGGTTTGTATATTCTCGTTCGTCCTGTATCATCATCAAGCGATCAAGGGATGGGGAATGATCCACCTACACGAAATTAACACGGCGTGATATGCGAAAAATGATATGCAATGCATTTAAGATTTTCCCTGTTAAGGACTTATCAAGCGGCCACTTGTTTTTAAGATGCTATTAAAAGTATAATTCTGAATTTATAATTCAAAAATTAAATTTTTTTCAAAGTGTTTGTTCCATCGTACTCCACGAAATGGCGCACAAGATGCTTTATTCAGAACTGAGCTTTATTTTGTATAGAGGAAGAATTAGCGACATCTAGAGAAGAAGTTGAAGAACGAGTCTCATTTTGAACCAAAAATTAGAAAGTTGACACGGAATGACATTTTTCTTAACCCTTTTTAAGCCTCAAGCCCTGCCCATTTTATGGGTATTTTTAAACTTATTTTTTTATGTCAACCATTAATCCCTAAAGCTTTATTCATGGGTTTTTAAAAGCGTCTGCTAGAGTTCTATTCAGCAATATATCTTTAAAACACACCCCTCGAAAAAAAATTTTGCAAAAAAATTTCAAAAATTTCTAAAAAAAAAATTGGGACTTTGAGATATTCTGTGTACAGTAGAGGGTTAATAATTAATTCCTAGTTAATTAATTTTTTCTTCAACGTTTTCGTCAAGTTTTTCCTAACATAACTATACCAAAACGACTATTATAGCATAAATGGTTATCACTCTGAAATTCACAATTGTATTTACAGTATTGTCAAGTTCAAGGTCAAATTACCGATACTGATGACGTCACAGCTCTTATTATTACTGCACAGACCACCCCCAATGCAAAAAAATTAAATTTTTTCGACGGAAATGCGCGTAGAACGGCGTAACCAATCTCATACGCGCATTTACGCGTTAAAATTACCATTAATTTTACGTTTTTTTTACATACAAAAAATCTCCATACCTCTGCCAACTATGGAGCATTCGAAATCATATTTATCAAAACAACACAGCGCCAGGGATGGTCAGGGATAGTTAGTATGACTGAAAATACATGCTAAAACAATAATAAGTCGTTATAAAGGAGTATTTCCTGTCTGAAGGGAGTCACATTTTTCAGACGTCTGACAGGTGATTTTGAAATCCAGGATATTTATAGGATTCGCACTTTGCGTCACGGCTGGAAGGTTTTATCGCTTCTCTCATATCAGAGCATTACGTCGATAAACAGCTAAGAGCGATATTGACTCTATAAGTACATAAATTTTACAATTTATCTAAAAGTACACCCATATGGGCGTTCCGGTAGAAGGGTTAACATACGGGCTATTCCAAGTTACACTACAGGACAATTCCAGAAATTTTGCATGTTGTTGGATGCAATATCTTTTCACATTTTCAGCTACATGTTTTGTTTCATTGTCCAATCAGTTGCTTTATTGAATATGTAAAAAATTGCACAAAAGTTACACCCAAGACTTACTTAGTAGATAAAAAAAAATATAGTAAAATATAGCGTGACACTACAGGACGGCAAATCCACCATGCACTAACAGTACGTTGTGTTGTGCTGTAAATTTTTGCGATGGTACAGTAGGAGCCTATAATATTTTCTGGTGCAGTAGCTGAACTACCCCTCTATGTGTGGCTCAAGTTACTTAATGTAACACTGTAAATCCATGCCAATAATGTGCATATTGTATGTGACACTACAGGACGTGAAACTACGGGACATTTTTCCACTTCGGAATAGCGGCCTCTATCATCTCTTAAAATTTTGGTAATAAATCGTTAAATGGGTGAAGAAATGTCTTTTGGTATCGAAAATTAAAAAAAAATTACTTTTACTACACTTTTTGAAAAATTGATGGAATTTAACTTTAGCTTGGAATGGCTCATACATGAACCTATCCCCGACCTCTACATAAACCTACTTGCCTCTACGGAAATGTATTTAATTGATTCGACATGGAAACAGACATATTGTGAATCATAACCATAAATAGCAAACTTCCTTTTCATTGTTATATAAATTTGTCTCACTCATCACTGAGTAAAAATATAAACTTTTATCTTTATCTATGACAATTCATACCTCAACCCATGCTAACTATATCTAACATGACAATGTTTAAATTTTTTTAAAAAATTCGCCACTGTTTTCCGTTTTTCCATTTGCGGCGACTTGACAGACTGGAGTTTTGTCACAGATAGTACGTAAGATAATGAATGCCTTGTGACTTCCACCACCAACTTTCCAAAATCTTCACAGATATATTTCAATATATTAATAACTAAACTAAATATTTAACTATAAGTTAAAAATATGTGGCTAACTTTTTATTACAGTGAACTCAATCTCAACTCATTATCTCACTCTGAATCGTGCAGAAAAATTCAGGTTAAAACAATCACAATACAATTTACGTCAGTGTACCATAAACTATGAGGAAATGAGAAATTGATGACTTCGAACCATTATCAACCTTACTACGGATTAAAAATCAAACAAAAAAGAAATTAAAAACGATCAGCTCTTTAACTGGCTTTTGTTTGTGATTATCAAAAGTTGTTCAAACCTGATGCTTACGTTAAACTTAAGCAACTATCGAAGGTCTAGATATACCCGTGTTATTATTTGCAAGACATCAGCATGGAAAAATGAATGACTCAAATATACAAATGAGAATTGAATTCAAATGAGAATTGAAGCAATTTTGTGTGGATGTACTAAATGTGAATATGTTAAATGAATATTTGCTGCAGATTTGCTAGAATTGTGAATTAGCTAATATAAACAAAAAAATTGTTTCGAAAAGCGAAAGGCGTTTCTATAGACTTGGTTCTTATATTGTCTTTTGATACTACAAAAATACTGTTTGTCCTTTAATTGAGGACCCTGTATTTTGCAAACTCATACAAAAATAAATGGCCGATTAAAAATTATCCATCAAAACAACTTTTTATTTGATATACTGGGATCATGATTTGAAGCCTTCAAAAAAGAGTCTATTAAAACTCAACTATCAGTTCTCACCCATATTTAGTCGAGATATCGGTAGGATGTTTTGAAGAAACTCGTATGAATACAGTTCTTGATTGTGTGTAGCCTGTTTTTATGTTTTTACAGCCGTACTCTGAACACCTTTTTTATTTGTTTATTGTTTGTTTGTTTTATTTGTTTGTTTTACAATCCGTTTTTTGTACTTTCATGAAGAATATATCTATGCTAGCGACAACGATGCCATAACAAAAATATCATTAAATGGGATATTTTTGTGTACGAGTCATCGTACTGTTTAATAAAGATAAAAGCAAGTTTCCAAAATTCATTTTTTTTTTTCGTTTTAACAAAACGCCTATTTTTTAAATTTGTTGAAAGAGAGTAACAATATCTCTCCGTGCCACAAAATGAGTGAATGTGTATACATGGAATATATTCGGTTACAAATTCTGTTGGGCTCCATTATATTCTGCTGTCAAAGGAATCGACTTCCATCAACAAGATAATATTTGTTCCTATAAATACAAACTTAAGGATTCTAAAATTGAAGTAAAGTTATTAAAATATCTGAACTCGGTATGAAGATTCTTTCTCGAATCATCCTCATTAAACTTCTATTGATCATTGAAGTTTTATCACTTCTTCAAGGTTAGTATCATATTTTTTGCCACTAATTGGCATACTATTGTCATTGAGTTTATGTATTCATAAATAAATCAGATGTACAAGTTTGTTGGTCCAATTTGTGCTGTGCTATTTGTTTTACATCAATCGATAATAATAACGAATAATTTCGTTTTTAACTCGTGCAGACAGACTTTTTATTTGTGTGCTTTAGAGCAGAGGTTGTGCGACCTTTGACCCGTGGGCCAAATAAAAATTGTGCCTCCCGCGGAAAAACTGCCAATTTTGAAAAATGCGCGGCCCACGAAATGATTTTTTGGTTTAATTCAGTACGTGCAAGTAATTCCAATTCCCTTGCGTTGCGAAGCCTATACCTGAGTCAAATTTATTATCTATTCCTCCATTTATGACATTACAATGCCCCAACAGCTAGCTTATGTGCAAACAACGCATCTCTCAAAGCCTATGATAAATAAAGGGGAGACCCGCAGTTTCACTCAGTTAATCCGATCTGTATTAAAGGTTACACTTGCTTTTAATAGTTTTTCGTAGTTATATAAAGTATACAGTGTTAAAAAGGAACGCCAAATTCAATCTTTAAAAGATTTATTTATTTCTTAAATACAATGAAGTAGTTTTTAAATATGAAGTACGGTATTTGTTTGTTTGTTTCATCTCTCTCGTCCTAGAAATATGATGCGAGAGAGGAAAAGCACGCGCAATCGTCGTCTATAATGGCCGAGTGGCTTAAGCCGTGGGACTTGAAATCCGATGGTATATTCCCCGCTCCCAGGGCTTCGCTCTATTCAAATTTACTAATAAGTCTCATTACCCAATTTTTTGTGGCTTCTGATGCATTATTTTTCCATGAGTAGTAATTTTTCACCAAATTGATCCTTTCTTTGACATGCCCAACTGGAAAACTTCACTCACGAAAAAAATGAATGAGTGCTCACGATTGAATTGAACGCTTATGATAACTATGGTAACAAAACGTAAAATAAAATCTAAAATCTGTTTTGAGAATGAAGTATGATGATTTAGATTTTCATTTTTTAAAGTTTTACTGGAATCGCTACCTGTGATGTGATTCGTTGCGACGACGAAAAGTTTTGCGTTACATTTTTGACTTCCTGCAATCGTACCTATTGTTTAATACAATGCAAGACAATGTTTTTTTTTTTAATTTCGATTTTAGTTTATAATTGTTATAATTTCATCATTTGGAAATTAAAATCTACTGTTAATGATGTCGCCTGAATTGATGCAACAAGTTTTAGAGTAATGACGTCATAGGTCACATGGGTTTAAATTAAATTTGCCTGAATTACGCAATGGTTGCTAATCAGATGTTTCTATAAAATAACAAAAAATCTCTCTATTTTAAAAAACAATTATGTCATTATGCCTGGGAGAAAACATTATATTTTGTTCAGGAAGAGGCCCTGCCCCTTATCACTTTTTAAATGATTACTTTGCGTACTTTCATCATTGTGAAAAAATAAACTATTGACTTCCAAACAGAGGCGAGGCAATACTGACTTCATTTACCCGATCGTCGTTCCAAAAAAATGCGGGGACATCAGCTGACTAGTAGTGTGAATCACAATGCAACTCTGATAGTACAATGTGTCAAAGCTAGAATAGTAAAATAAATAGCTTTTGTTGATTGCGTACTATTAAAAATATTCGCCAAATTATCTTCTTTCTCTGTTATCAAATGAATACATGTTTCTGAAGAATTTTTGAGACATTAAAAAACTTATTTGAATAATCTAAATATCGTGTTAACAGGAGAGAAATGCATGGTGCCTAAGCTGTGTAATAATAGACCAGTGTGGGACACATTCCGTGGTCATGAAACGGTGAGGTTTTATACTTGTTGACTGCATTTTTTTCTATAAATACGTATATAGATAATTCAAATTCTATTTAATAGCATCGATAATATATTTATTTATTATTTACTACTAACTCACTCACGCCTAATGTCGTTTTCAGAAATTTTACAAGAAATTTTCCCAGGTGACGTCACAGTCATTGTTTGTTTAATATTTTTAATATAAGGCATTTTTATGATTGAGTATTTCATTTACTCCTTCAACAATATTTGTAATACATAAGAGAAAACTATGTAAGAGACTATTCATTTTTATTTGAGATTCATTTATTTCGTTTCAGAATGAAGACTTGGAAATAAGGGAAAAAGCTATAAAAGGTTTGCGAAATAAAAAATACATTTTATGGCTCACAGCATCTTTTAAAAGTTTTCGTTATCAAAATTAAACTTTACTATTAAAATATTAAATTTTAGGTTTTATTGCAAGATTAAACAAAAAAAAAACGATTAATTACAACAAAACAGCCTTAGGTTGATGATGTCTATTATTCTAATTTTGAAAAAAAAATATTTTCGAACTGAAATAAAACAAATGATATTTCATTGACTAATGGTGGCAAAAACACTTTTAGACTAATGACGTCATAGGTCACTTGGGTTTAAATTAAATTTGACTGAATCACGCAATGGTTGCTAATCAGATGCCTTCTTTAAAAAAGTAAAAACAATCTCTCCATTTTATCAACCATTCTAATTTTAAAAATACCATCAAACTGAATTGGAACAAATATTAACTTATTGAGTAATAGTGGCAAAAACAGTTAACTTTAGATCAGTTTTTAATTTCTATTCCTGGTATTTCAGATCGAATTGATGAGTTGGCTAACCTAATAAATCTTCTACAAGATAAAGTGGAAAAAACGGACACAAGAACCGGGGCGACTACCGTAACGGATGTAAAAGGAACAAACGCGTCACGGGGTAAGAGTCAACAACTGTTATTTGCAGTTTTCTTTTTTGTATTCAACTGACAAACAACTATTGTTCAAGAAAGATTTGCAGTTGTACTAAATTAATACTAAAAAAGGCTGTTTGTTATTGGCGATAAAATACTGAAAAATTTTATATTAGGAATAATCAGTATTCAATAATTTATTTTTTCACCATGCTGAAAGTACGAACAACATAAAAATAATCGCATTCCAGGGTGAAAAGAGACGCTGAAAACCAAGTATGGTTATCGAGCGGCGGCACCCTTGGGGAAGTTTAACAGAAACGTAATAAAAAAATAAAAAAATATATTATTTAATAAATAAATAAATGAATAAATAAAAGAAAAAATACGTCAAAGCAACCTGGTACATATCAAGCAGTTGTCAGTTCAACTGAAGAAAATCGACTCCATGCTACACAGTCTAGGTAACCATGGGAATAAATGGAATAGCATAATTTTGTTCAAAAAATTATCGAGTATATTTGTAAGCTTTTGTCGGATTACTATAAAAACAACCACATACCCTCTTAATAAAATTCAACTCCACGATAATGGACTTTGCGACACTTACTCGAAAAATAGGACCGTCGAACATTTATAATTACTGCTGCTATGACATCCCAAGATTATTTTTAATCAATCTTGCAATAAACTGTAAATATATTCAATTTACCAACAAATCTTAGAATAATATATTTTGTTATAGAATACCTTCTCATAACGGAAATAGGCATTTGAACACCCAACGTATATTATCATAGTCCGCGATGCACAAAACTACGGCAGTTATAACTGAAAATATTAATATTAAAAATAATAATAACATACGGACACAGAGTAGGAGGTAAGCAAGGACAATATGCTAGTATCACCAGTATTCGATTTTGACCACCCTTTACTTGTCACTCTATTTACTCAATATCACTACAAATACTACACACATCATCCAAGTAAATATTATTTCTGATTTAAATTATATTTTCACCAGAATATAATAATAAGAAGTCTTCGTTAGTCACAACTCCAACTGTACCTGCAGTGGACGGCGGACAACAGCTGATGCTCTTTTTTCTACATTTTTACGAACCACAAAAGCAGAAATTCTTGAATTAGACACAACACAGATTTAGAATTGTGTTTTTATTAGCTTTTTTTTTCCATTTTAAAGTGGCTTCAATTTCAATTACCATATGAAATAGGCTACACTAGTATGGCATGTTTGCTTTTACATAAGTAATACTTGATTACTTGATTAGAGGCAGAAATCGTTATTTGTAATCATGGAATAATAATAAATATTATAAATACATTAATTTACTCGATGTTTTAGTATATATATACCATTTTTCATAATTCGAATTTAACTCGATTTCGCCCTTTAAATTTTAGATTTATGAGAAATAAAAGTTATAAAAAGCTTCAAATACTACTTTAAATACTCCTAATTACAGGAAACGCGGGTACGACGAGTTCTCCAGTTGCTACTTCGACCGCGTTCGCAACAATTCCTGAGGCTCACCCTTGGTCATCCACCGATGCATCGCTTCCCACTATGATTTCTGAAACTAGGAATTACGAGAAGCTGCAATTGAGCACAATTAAGGGTAAGCGTCCTTCATTTAATTCATATTATTTGTCTTGTTTGATCTGAATACGTAAGCGAAACAAGTGGATAGATATCTATTCCAGGTTATTCCCACGCTGTTGGTGTGCAGAGTTGCTACGCAATGAATAGAGTTCTCCGATTTTTGCGTTCTCTGTCAGCAAACCAACATTCGGTCCGATAGGTTGATAGAGAGCTATTTCCCGATTGAGCTCGCAAGAATCAAAAACTTATCAGTACACTATAACTTCGTAACAGAAAACAAAAATAAACAGATTATTTCTTCTATAGAACTTGAACACGAAGAGACTAAAATTCCAGATACGCCACAAGAGGATATGACTACAATCTCCTTAGAGGGAGAACTGTTCGTTACAGCAACTGCAGGTACATTATAATTTGATAATTTGAGTCATATTAAGCTGAAATGGTAGAAAAATAGTAACGTGCTACCATTGATGTCGTTTTAGCTGCATTCCGCTAAGTATTAGAAACGTTTTGACAGTCAAGTGAATATACCCCTGCCCATAGGTTTCAGTCCCTTTACACAACTTGATGTAAAGTAGAAACACAAAATTTTTTACCCTCGTATTGGTACACATACTTCTGGAGCGCCCAATTGATACATTGCGCAATAATGACAAGATCTAAAACAAAACAAAACGAGATAGTATAACAGAAATTCATTTCTACTGTCCATTGTGGAAGTTGATCTTATAACAGAGTATACTTCTTGCCTTTACATAGCGGTTCACGTAATCGTTTGTCGGTTGCTGTTTAATCTATTAACCCCGCCAAAAGGCTGTCTTTAAAGTCGTATTATTGGCCAATGAAACCCTAATAAAGCCTTTGCAATATGGGCCCAACCACATTGTTATTCTCATCCTGACAAGTAACATGTCATGCGGTCGTGTTCAGCGGCATAAAGCAGTGAAATCAAAAATTCCGAGCTATCGCAGCCGGAATAAAATTTTATAATTAAAAAAAACTAAATATTTTTTACCTGTTCGACTTCAAGCTCTGTTGTAATTTATTTTAGAAAAATGTGGCTTCACGTACAATTCAAAATGCTTTCGGGCGATTGTCTATAAAACATGGAATGTCACTTTCAGCGATGCCCAATCGCTTTGTGGAAACAATCTGGCTAACATTTATAACGTCGAGCATTATAGGCGGATGCAAGAATATTTACACTCAATGATTCCCGATGGACTGAAATTCATTGCAATTTATACCGGAATGACTTACAAGAACGAGGTAAATTGAAATATTATTGAATATAAATCACGTTTCATATGTGATCATGAATATTAAACTAAGTTAAACTTGTAACCATTGGAGTTAACAACATTTTAAGTTAAGCATGTTAAGTTTATCATTTTTTACGTGTCATTGTCGTTTAGTTTCGATGGCGATTATAGGTCCTCATTTATATTCGTCAAAGACGAGTTCATTTTAACGACGAACATATAACAAAAACTTTGACTCTTAATTAGAAATTTTTTATTAGAAAGTATTTAGTCAGTAAAGGTAACATTATTCACTTAGTATAGTGGACCATCGTTGTCACTAATAAAATTTGAAAAACATTAAAAAAGTAAAATAAAAAACTGAAAAAAAAATTTTAAATTTTTTTATTTTATTTCCGGTTTATTTTCCTTTTTTTTATTTTTTTTTTTTTAAACGTTCTCATTTTATTTTTACTTTTCAATTTTTTTATTTTTTTTTAAATTTTACTAGTGACAACGATAGGTCACCATAACTCAGTATTTTATATGAAAAATCGCTATTTAGTTTGGTCTTTCAACGGTATAAAGCAATTGTTAAATTCTGAATTCACACACACACACTTCGCATGTGATGAATATTTAGTTAAGAGTCATATTTCAGTCACCAGATTTTATATTATTTTATATAAAAAGTAAATTTAAATATTAGTTTATATCTAACTTTACAAATATAAAAAACAATCTCTCTATCGTTGTTAGGGCCAATTTCTAACGACGTCGGGTGAAGGTGTAGATTTGTCAGAAGAATTGTGGCATCCTGCTTTTCCGTCGGCATCGAATCCACGTGTTGGTATTGATGTCAATCGATTGCTCACTAATCAGGGGATTATCAATCAAGAACCAACCTACAAACTCAATGGCGCCATTTGTGAATTCAACTTATAACTGAACTTCACCAAAGCATCGATAAATAAACTGGGGCCACAAGAAACTAATTTGAGAGTAATTATTGCTCAACCATGTATCTAGGTTTATACTTGCCGAATCTATTGCCCATCAATGATTATGGACATGTATGCTACACTCTATAAACCATTTCTTGTGAACCGCTAAAAAAGCTTCGCAGACCGTCATCTGTTTGCATCTTTTTGCGAATTCTAGACTAATACTTGAGCAATCTATTGTTCATTGAAGAATATTTATGCTACATTTTGTAAATCATTTTTTTAATCTTTAATATATAGATATAAAGTTCGGTGGACACGGAATATATTCTATATTAGAAACATTTTGTAAGAGTACATCGACAAGGTCAATTTCATCGAAACTTCTCATACATGTTTATTTGATGAATTTGACTACTGAGGCAAAGTCAAGCCAGAATTTTTGTTTCATTTTGTATAATTAAATAAGATAATAACGATATCACAACATTATTTAGTTTTTACATTGTTTTTACGATTTTTTTTTATGAACGAACTGTATCTTTCTCACTTTTTCTCGATTTATAGCTTAATTCAAAATAGTGTTTTATACTCGAAATTAATGAAAGGTTCTCCACAATCTTATTCTAATGACTAATTCTAAAATACATTTTTTATAGTGAATTTGAATGTAATGTTAAAATTTAAACAGTATTAAGCATTGAATCTAAAATTTGTTGTTGAAGAAAACAAGTGGAAGTTTTATCACTCGAATTTTGATTTCAAATCAAAAATTCAATTTTTTTTTCTTAAAATTCAGTGCGGTTATCTGTATGCTTTTCTTAGGAATAAAGTAAAGTTGAAAAATTTTAAATTTTTTTTCAGCAAGATTCTTTGTAAAGTATGATTATTTGTTTCTGTAAGATTACTTAATTCTATTATATTTTATTTGTTAGATGTTATTTTTAACAGATTTTTTAATGGATGTATTTTTAAACAAACTGTTTATTGCAAATTTATTTTGATATTATTCAACAATGTAGGTTCTCGACCGGGAAACCGTAGCTCCCTAAGAGAAAGCTGTAGAATGGGGTCACAATGAAAAGAAAACTCCCCGATATTCATAGTTTCATTGCTTTATAAGGATTTTCCACAGGGTGTTTTCATTTTGTTGAGCATAAATTGTTTGAACATAATGGGATTTGGAATCTACCAATCCAAATAACACTATAAATAACACTGGAATGATAAACAAAGGGATCATGAGTACTGGCCATGAAAGGTTGGGAGCCACTGATGTAGGTAATTGATTTATAGAGCAAATGATTCCAAAATTTACATGTTTTGCAAATAGCATTTCAAAATTCAGTATAGGGTACTGTTTACTAATGCTTTCGTAAGTAAATTAATTTCTTTGGTCATCACTAGTTTACTAGTAAGATGTGTTTTAACACGTTCTGTTAGAATAAATTTTGCGTTTTACACTATCATTATTGGTTTCATATCGGAAATAAGTTTTAAATATTTTTGTCGCAATAAATAAAATTGTACAGTAAATGTGTTTTTAATTACTCAGTGTGAAAATTAAGTCAAATGAAAACTGACTTACATAATAAGTGAATACTTATTTAAATTAGATTGTCGCGTTATAGAAAAAATCACCCAAATCAGAAAATAGAATTTAGTTGAAACTGCCCCAAAATATTTGATTCGTTGTTTGTATAGGTTATAATACTTCATTTTATTTACATTATTAAGTCAATAATATGACTCGGCAACGCCAAAAAAATCTAAACCGTCATAAAACTGAGTTTAAGTTGTTTTTGAAAACCCTTACGGCAAACGAAAAACCGTATTTCAAAACTGATTATCAAAACTAGTAATTATTATCAACGAAAATGGATACTCGATTTACATGACTTATGTTAAGTATTATAAATGGAAAATTAAATTATGATACAGACATTAGCATTAAACTAACCCCTAACTAACCCTAACCCTAGCATTAGCATTACAATTTCTTAAACCACAGTACATAACGAAGATAAACGAAACTTTTGAGAAACTTTCAAGTAATAATTCGATTACCTATGTAAATACTAACCCTCAATCAGCTTTGACATCTCTCACAAGAAAGTTGTTTTTGTGTAATATGAAATCGTTTTTTTTGTCTAGATCAGCACGCCATGTAACTTTTTTAATTGTAAAAAGGAATGAAATACTCTAATCAGTAGACTAGAGTGTATAATAGGTCTTTGTGCGATCCGATTCGTTTCCTATTTTTTTAGGTTTGAATTGTGTTGTAACTTATGATAGATGACAGGGCAACAAATTAAATCTTTACTTTTTATAGAGCAAATGAATTTGTTTCTAGTTAAAAGTTTATCTGATTTTATTTTCAATTCTCTTCGATATGAATACCAAAAGCCCGAATTAACGGGACATACTAAGAAGTTCCCAGTACCCCATTATGAGGTCTTTGAAAAATAATAATGTTCAAAATTAGACTAAGATATCCGTTCTTTAAAACCACTTCCATCGGTGTTTTAAAACATGTATATCAATTGGCAGATGCCTAATTGGAATTTAATCTGTATCGCTCCATTCAACTCTTCAATAAAAATCTCTTCAAAATTATAATTCCAGTAATTGAAGTAAATATGAATACAATAAATTTAAAATACGTCAGTGTATAAGATGATGAGGCACTAACTCTTAACTATGTTTCTAACGATGAGCAGAAATATTGCTACATAAATAAATCTTTAAGTCAAACAATTATCACAAAGTCTAAGCCAGAAATCGGAAACAAAACTAAACTAGATTTCGAACGTTACGTTTCGAAATTACAATCACAATTTCTCTTTTTTCCCTGGTCAAATAACTTATAAATGGAATTGTGTGCGATTCTAGCTGTTTGCAATCCTACAATTTGTTTTTTATTAAACATCACCCAACTGAAACGAGTTGCAAGTAGCTGCAATATTAAACCTATCAACATATGTATGTATTCTTTCGGCGTATCAACCCATATGAATACCCACCAAATTTGAAATCATTTTCTTGTAATGACGTAGGAACTCTTGATCGTCATGAAATTCGATCCAAGTGAAGAAACATAGTGAACTCCAGTGAACAAAGTCGCGCCAGATTAAAGAGTTAAATGATATTTACAATCTATAAAGTTGAACTAAAACCGAAAATTTTTCTAAATTTGACACATTTGGAATAATAATTATTTGAATATGTAATGTCGAATATATTATAAATTAGGTGATATTCAAAAAATATAAAATTTATTTGTAGATCACAATGCGTTCAATTTTTAAAATTACTAATTTGAAATAAAATATTCTATATTATTGTTAAAATCAGAGCTGAAGCAAATGTAACCAATTCCAGTTGCATTCGAATTTTCAAATCGTTTTGGTCACCGCCACCATCCCTCTCTTGGCCAATTAGTTTCTGAGAAATCGTATGACATTGATAATCGTATGACAGAACCCAATATTGCACTAAATGTCCCTATTAAATTGGATTTTTTTTATGTAAGCTATTTTTGAAATATTTTAATGGCACAATGGTTCAACATGACGAGACATTAATAAAATAACGAGTTTCCATCATATAATTTATTTTTTCTGCATTACTTTAGTGAAAGAGATGCTTCAAAACGTCGCTTATTTTTATTCCCTGTCTGGTTTTCATTTGAGCAATAGAGTCAAAGATATCTCAAGCGATATAAAATGTGAGAAATGGACGAAATATTAAAAATTAAATTTGACTATAAACAAATCATTTATACAAAAAATTCAAAAACATACGAATGTTTATACAATATAGATGGGCCTTAGAATCGAAGGTTGGGAACCACTGCCTTGGATAAATAACACAATTTAATTTTTTTTTTTTTTTTTGATAGATTTGATTATTTTAAAAGCTAACTTGAATGAGAAAAAAAGCTAACATGAATTTGAAAATTATGGAAGACTAGTCATATAACATAAATAAATCGTACATTGGGACGCATATAACGTACAATTGCACCTGCGATCGATAATGTATGAGTACACATCTCCGTGGATGCAAATGTATGTGGGTGCAATCAAAAGTCACGTTTTGTCATTTTGTGATATTAAATAGTGGTAATATTTAGGTTTATTTATTGACACAAAATTTAATCATCCTTATTTGTAATCCTTATCGAGTGAAAATCCTGGTTTGAAATTCTTACTAAAATTGGACAACATACGATATTTTGTTTATACCGAATGACCAATGGCACCGGGCCAACTGTTGGACATTGGACCAAACTTGACAGTTGACGCGCTTAGAGGCGGACGTATTTTCTCTTCTCTCGCTTGTACAATTAATGAGTTGCTAAAGCGCCAGTAGTCTAGCTGACTTTGATATCTTAATACTGTATCAGCATATCGGTGCATATCGTCGATTTTGCCACTCAACGCTTTATAGTCAGTTAGTTTATACCAAATAAAATGGCAGAAGTACAAGGAATCAGCTCAGCTTCCGTTGACACCAGTATCCTGCAAAAACTGGACATTATTCAAATGAAGCAGAAATCTCTTGAAGATAGATTTCCGACGGAGGCAAGCCAAACACCTATAAGTAAATCTCCTAAATCAAAGCGAAGAAGCAAAGCACGTCATCTACATCATCACCATCATTAATAGGAGAACTAAAACAATTCGCATCCGAAATCAATGTAATAAAATCGTTAGTTGAGAAAATTAATAGAAGATCCAAAGAAAATGAGATAAAAATAGACAACCTCGAGCAATACGGTAGACGGAACTGCCTTATTCTCCACGGATGTAAAAACATTCCGCCGTCTAAACCGTATCAGAGATTTGAGATGTTCGTAGCGAGGACTCTAAATACAAGTCTGAAACTCAAATACCCTGTTCAATTTGGCGACATTGATACAACACATATTCTACCAAAGAACTTTAAAGGAAATATACCGATCATTGTCAAATTTATACGTCGATGCGTTGAACACCAAATTTATGCTGCTAAAAAAATATTGCTTTTGGATTTTTAACTTTTGACATCTTGGTAATAATTGTTATTTTGCAGAATACAGTAATTGAACTCACTGGAGAATGTGGCAATATCAATAAATTAAAATGCAGAATAGCTTGTAAGAAAAGTTCCACTTCAAGCCGACAAAAAATATCGTATCTACATTAAACATTTTGAAAAAATTCACCTATTTTTTAAAAATACCTTTGTTCGTTTATTACTACCGTTAATCGACTTATTGAGTATGTGACATACATCATTTCAATATAAGCATTTTAAACAAACAGTTTTAGAGACGCCCGTCTTACATCCCAAATATGATGGTATGATATCATTGATTTTGAACCGATTTTGATTGTAACTTTAACAAGTTCCATTGATATGTGTTAAAAGTTAAAACAAAAGCTTACTTATATTCCGATATTATTTGAAATTTTAACGATATTGAAAATTTGAAGTACGGAATATGATGCTATTTTTGATGATTGGTTTAACTTATGCAATTATATCAACGTATTTTTACTGTGATAAATTGAAATTATGCAATATTTTTAATATATTTTTACTATGGTTGATTTAAAATGTGCAATAATTTCAATGTATTTTCACTGTAGTTGATTTAAAATGTGCAATTATTTTAATTAATGTATTTCTACTGTGGTTGATTTAAAAATGTTCAATAATTTTAATGTATTTTTATTGCGGTAGATTTAAAAATGTGCAGTATTTTTAATCTATTTTTACTGTGGTTGATCTAAAAATGTGCAATATTTTTAGTATGGTTGATTTAAAATTATGTAATATTTTCAATGTATATTTACTGTGGTTGACTTGAACATTATATGCAATTATTTTAATGTATTTTATGAGTTTAGCACTTGAATGCCGAACCTTTACTCAACAACAAATTTTTAAAACATATTAACGTTAAAAAAGCTTTTCCAAACCAGGCTCACACGGATGTCTGAAATAATCTATGTCTGAGCGAATTCGACGGCAATAAATAAAATTCTAATAACGGAAAACAATTAGAATTATCGCAGAGCAAGAATAGTCTAAATAGCGCTATTGCATTGGAAAGAATATTAAATAACAGAAAATTCCTTGTGTTAATTTTTAGCAAATTCTTCATTTATGCGAATCCTTCACGAAGCTCACGTTTCATAAGTAGGCTAAATTAGATATTTGATATGTCATCGTAATATTGACTGGCTATTGCAGTGAAATGTACTGAAATTAAAAACATATTTATTTATAATTTCTCATTAGCAATTTATCAAAATGCGTGACACTTTTTATGCTTACATCAAAAGAATTTTGTTTATACAAATTAATAGCAACAATTCACGTATCCTATGATTAGCTGCTTGATTTATTTGTAACTGCCACATATGATTCTAATTTACATAATATCAATAAACTGGGTCATTTAGGATTTGAGTATGGGTCTTACCATGATTGAAAATGTTTCCTAACACGGTGGGGTCTGAACCTTATTTTTGGGTAAAGTATTATCAGTCTTGTGTAAATTTATTGAGTTTTCATATTCGCCTAAACCTGCATTTTTTTTTTGCTGTCGTGCTGAAGTTGCCTTTACTTTATTGTTTTTAATATCAAGTAATTTTCTCTTTTTTTTTAATTTTTGTGTTAGAAAATCAAATCTGTCATAAAAATGCAATACTTGTGTTAGTTGTTTAAAGGGGTTCTAATTCATATATATATATATATATTGACTTCAAATATATAGGTTTTGTAATATATATTTAAAAGTCGTAATCCGTTCAGAGTAAACTGTGATTTTCAATGTTTTGTCAATTTCCAAATCAACTTTTAACATGTTATATAGCTTGAGATGCTTTTGACAGCCATATTAATTCATTTATTAGATGACTAGGTTAGTTTAAATAGTTCACTGTAGATTCTGTTTGTGTAGGATGGCAATACAACAGAAAGAATCCGGATGCTAATTTGTCGCTGAAAGCAAAATAATAGGTGCTCAATATTAAAGTTGGTTCTTCTGGTATGGAAAATGGTCATTCCACAAAGAAAAATTACGTCAAAACTGACTCAAAGTTCGGTAAATGTTGCTTTTCACAGAGCTTGTAACTTTTTTAATGAAAATGCCGACGAGTCCTTAAAAAATTGGGTAGGAATGTGCAAACTTAACGAGGAAGAGTTGAAAAATATTAGGGAGGAAATAGAACAATCAGAAGAAAACTTAACAGTAAATGAAGTAATTATTTTTGACCTTATACCTACAAAGCACAAATTAGACAAAAAGAGTCAACATACTTTCGACCTGTTAAAATTCTTTCGAAATCGATATGTTCATTTTGACGAAGCTAACAGAAAAGTACAGTTTTGTTTTGGAGGGAAAGGCGGATTCTGAAATTTTTTCTCGTCGAAATTCCCTAAATTATTCATGCACATTTTTAACCGAATGGTTGCATACGATGCTGGAAAAAAAATTTCGTCCTTAGTACCAGATGGAACAGCTTACCTAAAGTCGATTCCTTTTCCAGAGTAAAGCTATTGTTTATTTCTGTTAGTTGCCAAACCATTTGATTGAAACGTATTGGCGCCAATGTCATACTTTCAAAAAACAACGTTTTAATTAATGGAATGCATTGTAGCCTACTTTATGAACTAAATACTGTTATGACAGTTAATTTGCTTCTGAATAAAATTTTAATTAATCGAGTAAAAGGGGATTCATTCTTCATAACATACTCAGCTCTTTTATAGTTGATATCAATTTTCCGTGCCTGCCACGGTAAGTTTTCGAATGATGTACATTACAATTTTATCAGGTATTATTGTATAACACGTACAGAAATGCCACTCGTGTACGACGATATCGTTCGGTGGATTTCGACCTTTTTAACTGGAAAGTAGACTAAACCAATTTAATGACAACCCAACCTGGCCTGTCATTTTGATACAAATCAGATGTTGTCAAATTTCAACATAGAAAACTAAATCATTTTTAGTACAAAAATATTTCTTTTGTGTGATGTATAAATATCGCAGTAAGGAGTAGATACTAATTACACCGCAGGAGCCAAAGGGCGGTCATTGTCAATTACAACTAATACACATTGCATAATAAACGTGGCAGTCACATTGCATATTTTAACAACCGAAAGAAATATGTAAGTGAAAAACGTTTTCCTATAGAAATTTTGCCTGAATATAATACCGAACTTTCATGTGGGCCCAGGAGGAGACGTTGGTTTACCCACTCGTTAGGACTTGTAAATGGGGTCCATGTCTGTGTTAATTCCTATATCCATGTCTATATGTTAGCAGGATCTATTAAACTGATAAATTGAAAGAGTGTGATATCGAGTCAAAAAGACTCCAAGAACATCGCAACCTGTATTGCAAATATCAATGTTTCTCTTCTTTGTTTGTTAGGGTTATACCTCGTCGTTGTTATGTTTTTAGGGAACAAACCATTAGGTTTTTCTTGGGTATTCCCGAAGTATGTGAACCAATATGGCGGACACCGGAGGTAGTATGTGTACCGCGTTAGGGTTAGGCCATAATTTTATTATGATTCAATGATTTATTGAGCTCTGATATTAATAACTTCAAAAATTCACATTTTTCAGACTTGCTGCATGCGGTTCTTATACTAAAAATTTTTGCCTACCCCTGTTCTATGTTATCAGAATTTTTTTGTTTTTTGTCAATCACATCCAATCAATTGAAATAGTTTGATTTTTGACCGGATCAAGGCTATAACAACAGCTGGTCAATACAATCATCATTCAATATCGAAGTAACACAAGTGTAATTTCTCCCGTATCCAAATATATCGTTCGCATGACAAAACAGTTCGAACATAAGACTCAACGCAATGAAAATAAACAATAAATCTTGAATTTTAACATTTTGAAAATCATTTAACCCAACATGAGCTCTATTACGCTGTTTACCCTGAGATGTTCCGAAATTGCGAAGGAAATTTTATAATCAATATTTTCATAATATAGAGTTTGCACTTCTTCAGTTATGCACGAGTCTCAATGAAAGTAATAAACCTTACCAATGAAGGAATAATTAGATTTTCAAGTGACTATTAGGAAGGCAATGAGTCGAACAGAACCCATGTTTCAATGTTGGTAGGTCATGATATAAATTAATTAAAGTATTATATGGACACTTAGCAGCAGGTCTAGTTTTTGTGTGTTTCGTGGACTTAGTTTTCGTAATTAGAGAAACTGGAGTGAAACAACGAGCTTAGATAGAACGAAAAACGGAGAAATATATTTGTCTCTGACCACTTCAAATTTGGAAGTAGAATTGAGCGGAATAAAAAGTAGCACTTATTCGTCACTGCGCTCTTTGTGTATATGCTCTGCTTTTCTTGTCAACATTTGGATCGTGCGCGTAACGCAGTACGCACGTACAATACCCAACCATTATAAAACTATTATTGCTGCTCAGGCTGTGTTTTATTTTACGGAATCAAACACTAATACAAAAGAAAATGGTACATTGTTAAAAACATTAAAACAAGTATACGCGTATATTTTCAAAAATAAATTATTTATGTCTGTCTGTTTTACATAAAATATAAATCGTGGTTTATTCAAATTTGGCATTGGATGAAATAAAGCTGAACATATCCTGATGATAAAATTGAATGATGTGCACTTTAACATTGTAGAACTCTGTGTTCTCACAATCAATAATGTCGTTTGGCTATTTTTATTTTCAAATTGTGTTCATTTTTCCAACACGTTTTTGCGCCTTACTCCAAACAAGACTCGGTACAGGAAGTAGTGGGTACTCCCGAAGTATGTGAACCAAGATGGCGGACACCGGAACGTAGTTTGTGTACCAGGTTAGGGTTAGGCCCTCAGTTTGATTTCAATTTTCCTTATTTTAGTTTTATTACGAGTTCGGGGATTAGCCAAGTGACTCCCGTAGTATTTGTACCTGAAATTATGGTCTAACCCTAACCTGGTACACATATCACGTTCCGGTGTCCGCCATCTTGGTTCACATACTTCGGCAGTACCAAGTAGTGATATCTAAGGGGCTAATGCTTTGGAAACCACTGGAATCTATCTGTTGACATTGACTCTCCGATTTACTGAAGATTGGTTGTATTTTGGTCTACCTGGGAATTAAAACTAAAGTTTTACCCCAACCTTGACGATCATATGCACACAATCGAACGTTCGATGCTCTTTGCTATACCCTAGTTACCTCCCCATGACAACATTGTGAGACTGTCCCGCGCTATAATTGCCATAGTTGAGGTGGATTGGGGTGCTTGAAGTCGACTTTTTTTTTTAAAACGGCGACTGCTTGGTATGTACCAGGTCGCCTTGACGTACCTATTGCTTTTTTTTATTCATTATTATATAACATATTCAGTTCGACTTTATTCTATTTATCACGTTCTGTTAGACTTGCTCAAAGGTGCCGCCGCTCGATAACCAGTATTGGTTTTAGGCGTCTCCTTTCATCCTGAAATGCGATTTTTTTTCATATTTCCTATAATATGTGTATATATAGTTCGTATATTCAGCATGGTGAAGAAATAAATTACTGATCACTGTCTGAGCTCATCGTTTTTTCACTGCCAAGAAATTGCGCCCAATTTCCCGCCTGTCGAATGCTTCGGCAATGGTGAATATTCAAACAAGCAAGCCGCCAGCAAAGATTTCTATATTTGTTCCTTTACATTCTAGTATTTCACCAATTTCACATAATATTGGGTTCACTTAATATTGGATAACGAATAAAAATAAACACATTAAGACAAGTTGAATTCTTGACTCCGTACTCCGCCATGCATCATGCTATAAGGCATTGAAATCGTTTTCATCGAAATCGTCCATATCTTCAACTGTAAAAAAGCAAATTAAATGTTACATAAAGTTAGAATATTTGGGGATGTTTGTAACAAGCACAGTTCATTATATGTAATGAGGGTTCCATTACATTGGCACCATGTACATTTGAACCCGTAATTTGAATCCATGACAATTGCACCTGCGTACTATTGCACCTATGGATTTTTTTTACGGATGTTTGAACCCATACTAACCCTAACCCATGACTTTTAGCACCCGCATACAGATTGAATCCGCGAATATACCGGTGCAAATGTATGGGTTCAAATGTACGTGGGTGCAAATGTACGGTCCCGGAATGAGGGGTACTCGTGAAGTATGAGAACCAAAATGGCGGACACCGAAACGTAGTATATGTACCAGGTTAGGATTAGGCCATAATTTCATTACAAAGTTTCCTTATTTCAATTAGTTCGGGGACTAGCCAAGTGACTCCCGTAGTATTTGTACTTCAAATTATGGCCTAACCCTAACCTGTTACACATAGTACGTTCCGGTGTTCGCAGTGCTTCACGTACTACGGGAGTACCAAATAAGTAAATTCATTTCTTAATACTTTCATTATGTCAAAACTAGTTAAGTCAAATTGGTACTTTTCCATACGCCTGTTGGAATCGTGAATATTGATGAATGTTTTCACAAAGTATGTCTTCCTCATTGTGACAATCTGTGTGCCATTTATAAGATTTGTCCATATCGCACGAGTTTACTAAGGTTAACCGCATGCAGTTCTCTACCTATCCCTGGACACCTCATGGAATCATATTTATTATTCATGACCATTTTAAATAATTAGTTTAGACCAGGAGTGTGCAACCTGTGGCCCGCGAGCCAAATGCTTTCCTCAAGTGAAAATTATGCGGCCCACAGAGAAGTGCCAATTTTGAATGATGTGCGGCTCACGAAATGAGTTTTTAATTCAATTTGGTACGTGCGAGTAATTCCAATCCCTTTGCGTTGCGAAGCCTACACTCGAATTTTAATTTAGAAATTTGTAAAAATTTAAGATTCGCGGGCAGAAATTGCAGAAATCAAATGAAAAACAGAATTATTTAGCCACAAGGAGATTACAAATATTAATAAATATGACATTCAATATTATTAAAAATAACTTTCTAGGTATAATATATATATATTTTTCAGAATTCACCTAAAAAAAATGTTTTTTAAAAATTTATGATTCGCGTTTAGAAATTGAATAAAAAACCGAATTATTCAACCACAAGGAGATTACAAATATTAATAAATATTATTAAATATGATATTATTAACAATATTATAAAAAATAACTTTCTAGTAATATTATATATATATTTTTTAGAATTCATCTAAAAAAAATGTTTTTTAAAAATTTATGATTCGCGTGTAGAAATTAAATAAAAAAACGAATTATTTAGCCACAAGGAGATTCCAAATATTATTAATTATTATTATTTATTATATTAATAACAATATTTAAAAAATAATATTTCTGGTTGTAATTATTTTTTCCAAGACCCGTCTGTCAGGCTAGGCACAATACTATCAGACTTTAGTAGAGTATATTCAAATAATCAAATTCTCACAAAAATAATTATTTAACAAGATTTTATTTTTAGTTTCAATTAATGATTTCAATTGAAAAAATCGATAATGCTCAGTCATAGCCCATTTTCCGTTTCTATCTTTAAACAGTAAACACTCAATAAAACAGCATCCATTACTTTTGAACAGGCGTTTCTTATTTGGCAATGTAAAGTCGTGCGACCTACATACTGCTTATATGTAAGTCCAGACAAATAATTCACTTAATTATATTTAATATATTCTAAAAATAAAATGTTAAAGTAAATGAAATAATCGGACAAATATTTGACCTATTTTCGTTATCTTCCGCGATTAGGCGTAATTATAATTACTACTGATGAATTTAATTCATGGCCTTACAAATGTATAATAATTTCACGTGAACTTTACTATCTGGGGGCAGAATTTGATATAATATTCCCATTTGAACGACATGAACAATTTTACCGACAATTTGGTTTCTAATTGCGATCATAGAAAAGAATATTTTAACGACATAATTAAACTATTACATGTAAGAGAAAAACTATTACAAACTAATAAATAATAATTATTACAATTATGAACAAATTCATCTAACCATTATACAGCAGAACTGTAATTAAAGATCGTGATTCGAATTGCACAATGTCACAGTTTGCTTTTGTCCCTATGGTTGTAAATAAGTCAGAAGACTCAGAGGTTCCGGATTTGTTGTCTATTGTACGGCGACTTAACACAATATAACACTTAACACAGAAAAAACAGACACAACAAAACGCAGCCGACCTCCAGCCCAGCGTTCGTAGAAAGAGAACAAAAAATATATTTTATCTCGCACGTGTAATGGGTAGTCGGAGTCCAGACCCAGTTAAAACTGCCTGAATCCTAAATCCGCAGAGCATACAGAGAAATGCAAAAATTTATCAACGCAATACAAACACGGACATAACGGCCCGGGACAACCGATTTGTGTTGATATGGTCTTCAAACAAAGTGGTGTTTTACCAATTTCAATCCGAACAAAACAATGGCCAGCCAGACACATAGTAGGGACCTGTGGGTATGAAAAATTATCGGTATTGTGAGGTATATACATTTGTTTTTTTCGTCTCCAGCTTACCACGGTACTGCTTGCTTCACCCCTAATCTAGTAAAGAACCATAGGGCACGATATCGACATTCGTTGTTTTGAAAATCAAATTATCTTCTATGTTGGTGGGTCGGATGAAGCCTCATGCTATTAGAATGTAATCGACTGGGTGGGCAAGGCCGAACCGGGAAGATGCTGGCCATCCAAAATAGTAGCTTCTTTCGTTTAAAAGACTGCCTGTTCGAATTCGAGACGTGGAAATTTTCTACAATGAATTGTTTCTCAGTTCTTATATGTATTATTGAAAGAAGTTCTGCACAAAAATGTCGGCCGACAATTTCTGATTATCTGAGAGCAGGCGGGTCGTCACTGCAAATAGGGATATATGACTTAGAATATTTTGTAAATAACTTAAGTTTAAATTCAAAAAGAAGTCGAACTAGACTTCAACTAATTAGCAGCGCAATTATTTAACAGCGCAATTATTCATAATGTATCGTATAGCAAAACAATCTTGATTCACTCGATGGCGCCATTGCGCGGGACAACCGGTATCTAGTAATGATGATCTCGAAGTATGTGAACCAAGATGGCGAAATCCGGAACGTAGTATGTGTACCAGGTCAGGGTTAGGTCATAAGTTTATTCAAAATTTCTTTATTTTAGTTCTATTACGAGTTTGGAGACTAGCCAGGTAACTCCCGTAGTATTTGTACCTGAAATGATGACCTAACTCTAACTTGGTACACATACTACGTTCTCGTGTCCGCCATATTGGTTCACATACTTCGGGAGTACCCTAATAAATCCTTATGGTTCTTGACATTTCCGTATCTTAATTTATCGTTGTTGTGTGTTGTTTAGTATAATACTCAATACCTTATCTAAATCTGCTGCTCTAATTCCGCCCGTAGGTGTCGCTGACACAATGACTCAATAGTCTTTCGCGACTCGTCGTCAATTGCGAAATATTGCTTGTATTTGACTTATTTTAATTTCTTATTATTTTACAATGTTTTTCATGCATGACGAAATAAAATATCCGAATTTGGACACAGATTTTATTATGCGTATTATTTTTACACGCAATCCCATTCTGAACCTCGAACTGAGAGAAAAATCGGCTTCAAGTACTTTTTCATTTCTATGCTGATGAAGTTGAAACAGCGGAAGCACAGAATTGTGTTAACAACATCTCATCTGAAATCTCACCGCCTGGTCTACAAAAAATCAGATATATTTAGGTTCGAACCCAGCCCAAAGTATATGTCCAACTGTTACTTAATAGTTTATGCCTATGGAATTAACACAGTTTACTAAATTCAGTGGGAAATGAAGCACTGGTCTGCGATATGATGATGGTGATGATAGTGTTACATCATAATACCAGACATGTACAAAGATCATTTGATTTGAAAAAACGTCAAAAGAATTCATAATTTAAAACTATTCAAAGAAAACGTAGAACTGTTCAAATTCTTTCTTTCTAACTCTCGATTGAATCTGACTCCAACGCGTCCCAAATTAATTGACCTTCTAATTGATTACTTACGATGAGTTCGTACAGTTTTAATATGGACGTGCGTGGGGCGCTCCAGAAGTGTGTGTACCAATATGGAGGTAACTAATTTTGTTCGCTTACTTTACATCAAGTTGTGTAAAAGGACTGAAACCTATGGGCAGGGGGTATATTCAATTGGCTAACACAGACAGTCCTCGAATTCGTAATAGAACTAAAATAAGGAAAATCGGAATAAAATTATGTCCCAACCCCAACCTGGTACACATAGGGAGTTTCGGGCGTAAAGCATAAATATGATGAAATTTCTTTAGTAAACTTATTTACCTAATTTTTAAAAGTAAATGGCCAGTCATGTAAAATGAAAATCACTTATTTATTTTGTTTTTCAGTTTCCTCACACAGTAAGATAATTACACTATTACAAAATTTGCACGCATGTTACTATGTATATTAGGTAAATTCATTTTATCAGAAACGACAACCTTGAATGATAGATATGTGCTATAGATATATTTTTTCAAAACAATTTTATTATCAAAATTATTCGTGTGTTATGGGATGCATCAATTATTGGAAAGCGCTTCGATCTTCGTTTCGTTGATTTCAGTCATATTTCTTCTTTGGCTAGTAAAGGTCATTGAGATTCTCATCAATAAATTCGTCGATGTCTTCAACTGTAAAAAATTATAAACCGTTGAAATAGCATAACACGATCTCAAGACACAAAGAGACAAGATATTTGCCACTGTGAAAAATATTCTTTATTTCCTTATCGCTATATGGCATCCAATTTTTGTCTTCGAAATGGCGCTAAAGAAAGATTCACAAACAATTTTCCAATCATGGCTAGGCCGTAAATTATTATTATAAATTGGCAGCTAATAGTCCAAAAATTGTAAAAGAATATTTTCTTAGAGTTTTGTTATTTGTGAATAATAGGGGGTTAATATTTCGTTTTCATTTGTACGTGAAATTTAAAACTTGTAAACAGACTACAATTACACTCAAGTCTAGTCAAAGTTATACAGAAAACGTACATATATTTTCCTCGTCCGCAGATCTTTTTTCTCGAAATCCATATCCATACCGGTGATATCTACTATAGCCACCGCGATAACGACCATATCCCCCATAGCCACCATTTCGCCCGTAGGCCGCATCGACCCTGTTTACATAAAAAATTATTTTGACGTACATGTGTAAGGTATACATGGCCTATCAGGATACAACAATGAATGGATACGAGCAGTGATAGGATTCGGCGCCTTCGCAGGGGAATCGTAATCGTATTAATCTGACACATTTTCAACAACAAGACATCTATAAGTCGTTATTACCTATCGCCCTGTATCAGTAATCTTTTCAAATACTTAAGAGTTTCTGACGGTGTTTTGGGCAAATTTAAAATACTGGGTCTAATGTTCAAATATGTCAGTTCCATTAGCTGAAACCTTTATCCCTTTGACCTGGAAACTTTAATTGCAATTTATAAATTTACAGGCTTTTGTTCTTGAGACAATTGGGCAAAACAATCCATGAAATAAAATACGAAACGTACGCCAAAATTGTATTTTTTATTACGCATCGACCAGAAAGGGCAAGAATCGCTTTTAAATATAATGTGAATCCTGTTTCTCATACTTATTCGAGAACATTGACAAAATAAAGTTTTAATACTTACTCATAGTTGATTGGCAAAATTAGAAGCATCACGAAACAAGTCATAAATAATGTTTTAGAATCCATCTTATTAAAATAAAAAATTATTTCAGTTAGCAAAGTCACAAATTGGGCTCAAACTGTTCTATCTCCAAAATGGCTTGGAGCGAGCAGCGTTTAAAATATATTCAAATATAAAATAGGGTAAATGAATGATGCAACAACGACTTATTATATTTTCTGAAGAATTTTACGTCTAAAAACATATGAAGATAGCACATGAATTAGATGCTAAACGGAATACGATCTCAATGAGTGGTTCTATTTTTAGGCCGCGCCCCCCATTAGAAATTTGTCGAGTCTCGCGCCCATATCAAAAATAACTTGCTAACAATAAGTAACAAATAAGGCGTATGACCTAAGGTGAAAGTATGTTTTATTCAAAAACATGTTGAAAATATGTGGATGAAACGTGAATATCCAAAATAAAAAAAATGTAAATATTCAAAATAAGGCGGGAACGATTAAATTTAACAAATATTTTTATTTTTAATCAGTTTCACACTCCCTCAAAAAAGTTTTTTTGCCTCACCGCTTGAGAACCACTGATATAAATGATGGCACTTTTACATACACAAGCGTGCAATACATAGCGAAACGATTTTATTATGAGGTAGATACAGTAAGTATGTGAATAATTATTTTAGCGTATAATGATATGCGTTATAAACACAATCGGACTTGTCCTGAGAAGATTTGTTTCAACTTAATAAAAGCACGAAAGATCATCCGCCGCGTCTCCCCATGTTACAGATACGGTAATCTCGATTCCGCAGAATGTACAATACCTGTATATATATGTAGTATGCAACAAGGTACTCCCGTAGTGTGTGTACCAGATTAGAGTTTATTACGAGTTCGTCCCTTTACACAACTTGATGTAAAGTAGGCGAACAAAATTAGTTACCTCCATATTGTTACACACACTTCTGGAGCGCCTACAACGACACATACCGCTTCAATGGAAAGCGACCTTTAACAATTTTTTCTCAAAAATCAATCGTGCGCTTTATTAGCCGGTGCGCCTAATGTGTGGATCGGATAGTTTTGTTTTCTTTAATGCCTACACTCAAAATCTGTACCAATATTGCTTGAAAACCGTTTCGTCTTATAACCCGATGTGAATAAAAATCCAATATGATCCAATTTTATTTGATGCCCAAAAGATACTCCTGAAATATGCTAACCAAGATGGCGGACACCGGAACATAATATGTGTACCAGGTTAGGGTTGGGCTTTTAGTTACAAATTCTACCGGAGTCACTTGGCCTGTCCCCGAACTCGTAATATAACTAAAATAAGAAAATTTGGAATAAAATTATGGCCTAACCCTAACCTGGTCAGATACTACGTTCCGGTATCCGCCATCTTGGCACGCATACTTCAAGTCATGGTCCGTAAAATACGGTAAAACAGAGCTCAATTCTCTATTGAACTAATAGCATAATTGATATGAGGTTAATTAACAGAAACAACTCCATAAACAATCATCCACTAACTGTGAATCCAATGCATAACAGTGAATTTGGAGGGAGCCGACTCTGATGCCCCCATGGTCGTATCACTCGCTCCAGTCTTTACCGAAAAGAGTGTCTATTTATTGTATGTATGCTTTCATTTATTTTTTGTTGTTGGCAAATGCACAATGCACCATATATCACTAATAACCTCGAGGGGGTTAAAATCGGTTGTCTCTTCCAAGCATTTGGGCCCTTAGGGGACGTATACGTAACCGACGTATAAATCATATCGATCAATCAACTACGGGCGAAAATAGTAAATTAGGTTGTAACTGACATTTAATTGATCTATTCATAAAATACTGTTTTCATTACTTAGTTAATTAAGACCTAATCATGCGGTTAAAAGAGCGTTCTAAAAAAAAGAGCGTTCATCACTACAGTGTCGAGATTTTTTCACTTGCTTTTGCTGAATCAAACGAATGTATTTTTATGAGCTTCTAGCCTAGTCTAATAAAGTCAAAAAATATCAATCAAACCCGGCATGAATAAACGGCAAACTAAATGGTAATACGCCCATTCACTTCTAAAGCGTCACTCGAAGCTACAAAAATTAGAGAGTATTTTATTATTTTTTCCACCTATATTCATGTATTATCACAGGCTTATAGTCCCATTAGACGATATCTAATCCTTTTCCGCTATTAGTCTATTTCACAAATTTGAGTTGGGTTGCGCGTGCCAATTATCCTATCTTTTCTCTATGCCTTTATGCTAGTGGAACCGTATGCGTATACTGCAAGGATACTGTAGCTGGAATAAACATGACTATTCTATCCAAAATTGGATTCTATCTTTAATTGGATAGAATAGTCTATTTCACACCGTGAAATTAGTACCTTTATGTCCCATGCTTCAACCTGATTTGAAGTTTTGAAGGCTTCTGAATTTCTGACTTGTGCAATGGTCCTTTGTGTACTGTACTGTCTTGTAAATTTTTATACCATGGCGGATTATGGGAAAAATAACTTATTCTATATTATGGTATTAGTTGACAGGCATTGATGTAGAACATTGGATAAGTTTTCTATTTTGTTTCGAGTGTTCTGATCTGATTTTTTCAGTTTGTTAGTTAATGAGCAAGTTCATTGTCATTTTGAACTATTTATAAATTTTACTCGATTTCTTTGTTTTCTGCCGTGTTTTCAGCAATGTTGTTGTTGTTTATTTCTTATTTTTTTTGTGTGTAATTATATATGTTACATAAAGAAGTAAAATAAATTCTTCACTACTTATGTTTGTATTTTGTGCTGAAGAACGCACTATTTATCCGAAGGTTCTATCTGCTTGGTTTTTAGTAGGGAAATGTTTGTTCCAAAGGGGAATCCCCTACCTCGATACCGGAAATCCCACTTCGTTGCTGGTAGCATCAAAATAAAAGTTTTTTTTTATTATATGCAAATTTTACGTCGAAATTTAGTTTATAGTCAAATAGATTAAGGAATCAGGGTTGCATCAATACCCCAATATCACCACCAAAAGTCGGCAGTGGCACTGTGTTTCCCCGAAAATAAGACCCAGTCTGATTTTTAAAATGATTTTAATATATTCCATACAGATATGTGCCTTGCCTTACTACTGCCTGACTGCCTTAAATACTGAAACAAGACTAGGTGTAGGTGCGAAAATTCAGTTAAATGAAATATTCATTGAAATTTATGAACCTGGCACGACATTCAAAAGGATGATATGGTCATTTTTAAATAATGACTGCTGAAATGTTTTGCATTTTTTTTTTTTTTGAATAAAAACGTGTTACTTATAAGTAAATGGATATCAGTTTTCATATTTTGTATATTTGAAAGTTTCATTATTTTTTACCTTGACAATAAAAGATATCCCCCTCAAAATTATCCCTAGTTTTCTGAAAGAAAATTGAAATTAGACCCTGTCCTATTATTGGGGAAACGTTTTGGTGCATTACAGTTATAAATACGACTTGCTGATTACGGTACTTGCGTATAAGACAAGGTTGAAATCCAATGAGTCATAACATATTTGTCATTGTTCAAATGTTGTAATTGTGACTGGATGGAAATGCTGTATCACTGTGTCAGGGCATTACTTTGGCTAAATTTTAAAATTCAACATGCTTATTCAAACATATGTGTTTATACTTTCAGTTATTCTGCTATTTCTATAACTGGATATCTTGTGAAAGTGTCAATTGCAACATGGGGGATAAGAATCAAATCGAGCATAATGGTGCTTTATCTCAGTCATTGGACAGGTCTGTTTGACATTCTGTTTTTATAACAACAATTCAATTGAGTATTATCTTTTCTAGTTGTATATCAAGAATTCAGTATCATCATTGCGGAAAACCTATGTTTAGGCTAATTCGAATTTTGTGCTGTGAAAATATCATAATCTCATGTTTAAGTAAAGCATTTTAAGTTATCTGCCCAATTCACAATTGAATGTTAAAAAGTCATTAATCTAAAAAATAGAAAATGTGCAACAGTGCTCCACAAACCAAACGAAATTATTGAGTAAAATCAAATTGAAATTAATTAAATAAATTGCATTTTACGGATGCTTCCTCGACCTTTGACCCCCAAAAAAATTCTCTCCATACTTTACCATTGTAAAATTCTGGAAAGGTTCTCTATGCTAATGAAAACTACCATATGCACATATGCAACTGCACGATCAAAATTTCACGGTATACATTTGTGCATCGCTACTATTCTCAAATTTATTTCTGACATTCATAGTATAGAAAAAATATTGAACTACTGGTATGACTGGATGTAGACTTCAAACACTGTAGATATTATCATAATAAAGGATAAGAAATCCTTTCTATCTGTTTATTCTGACTACATGTCATTAACCTATTCATGTTTTTGTCATACTAGTTTTCGGAAGAGAGGAATCATGTGTGATGTAACAATTATCATTGGAGAAGAAGAATTTCCAGCCCATAGACTTGTTCTATCAGCTGCTTCAGAGTATTTTGAAAAAATGTTTAATGTGGAGGTATGATGTAATTTAGTTTTTGTCCACTGCATTAAAGTAATATACACTTGCAGGTTAGGAAGATTTTCATAAATACCTTAAAGAGGTGAATAGATGGCAATCATCTGGCAAAATACAGCTTCTTTTTCTGCTTACTAGACTCTGTCGGGTGGTAACTGTATTTTCGGGAAGGATTAGCTTAGAAGGGTGGGGAAGCTGATTCTGGTTGCCATATAGCTCACTCCCCCGGTCTATCTTGGATAACTTGTGTGTTTTTTATTTACTTTTTTATTGATTTATTGCTTGCATTCTTATTGACGACATCTCTATCTCTAAGTCTATCTTGAATAACTTGTGTGTTTTGTCTATCTTGAATAACTTGTGTGTTTTTTATTTACTTTTTATTGATTTAATGCTTGCATTCTTGTTGACGACATCTCTATCTCTGAGTAACTGCTCTAAATAAATGTTTTAACTGCATGGGTTTTAGTGGTGCAAAGAGCAGCATCCAATCAATATGTTCATGAACTATTTTGCACTCATAAGAAGTCCAATGTTACTCTGCCAAATGAGCTATATGTTATTTGATATATTGTCATTTTTGTGAAATTCTGATAACGAAGGACCTGTGGGTATGAGGCATCATGGTAAGTGTTGAGAATATGCCTGCCATCGCGCCTCTGATTACCATATATAGGTTCAAATCTTATGGAGGGATAATTATGTGCAAGAGAAGTGGCCGTTGCCTGTCTAATCTCTGTCTTATCTCTTTCCCTCTTGCTTGAGATAAATATGAAAATCTAATCCTACTTTGTTTCTAGAAATTACTGAATTAACATTGGAAATTCAAAATTCACTTTTTTATGCATTTTTTACATAGTATTTGACATGTTCGGATTAAAATATTCGACCCCCAAAATTATGTAATATATGAAATATAAGCCATTTCGAAATGATTCTTTTATATCTCATGTATAATCAGAAATCAGTAGTTTATTTTATCATCATACTAAAAGCACACTTGATATACAAATTGCTATAAATAATGGAAAAGCATTTCAAGGTGAAGGAAGCTGCGGCGAACCAAATTTGGTTATCAAGTAGCGGCACTAATAAGAAAGTCTAACAAGAAAATGATTATAACATATCGAACCATATTGTAAACGTTATTTGGAAAAAAACAATAACTAATTCAAGGCATGTCGACCAGGAATGCCCTGTAGTAGCGGGTTTCTACAACGAAACAACAACGAAAAATGACTCTGTCGACAAACAATCTAAGTAACTGTGACAAGAGAGGGATTCACGAAACCGCTGGTTGGTTGCGACTTCCTCCACCGCCAAGTCCGTGCTTCCGAACACAATTAACTAACTAATCCCATACTCGACATGGAATGGTAACCGGACGAGAGGTCGTGGTTCGCCATATGGTTAAGCCGTCCATTGGCTTTCCTCTCTCTCGGGATAAATATGTAAATTCTTGTATTAAAAAAAAGAACAATTTTTTTGTTCCAGATGAAAGAGAATGTGACAGGCAGAGTAGAAATGCAAGAGATTAGTGTTCCCATATTCAAAAGTTGCCTTGAATATATTTACACTGGATTGATCAACATTCATGCTGATAATGTTCATGAGTTATTGAAAGCAAGTGCACTGCAACAGATACAAGGTGAAATTATGTAGTGAAAAGCTTGTGTATTCATTTTTTTGTGTAATTGCCTTCAGTGTTGAAATTATTTGATACTCCCGAAGTATGTGAACCAAGATGACGGACTCCGGAACAGAGTATATGTACCTGGTTAGGGTTAGGCCATAACTTCAGGTACAAATACTACGGGAGTCACTTGTCTAGTCTTCGTACTTGTAAAAAATCCTAAATAAGGAAAATTGGAATAAAATTATAGCCTAACCCTAACCTGGTAAACATTCCACGTTCCGGTATCCGCCATCTTGAATCACATACTTCGGGAGTACCAATTATTTTTGTGGGCCACTGGTGTTTTTTTATCATTATACATTTCGGACCTCTTGAAGTATGTGCATCAAGATGGCGCACAACCTGAACATAGTATGTGTATCAGGTTAGAGTTCAGGTTATGCGACATCTTGGTGCGCATGCTTCAGGAGCACTATCATTTCCACTTTAAGCAGCCACATATTCTATTTCAAGAGAACTAAAATCTTTTTGGTTTGCCTATGCCAATGGATGGTTCACGTAACCGCTGGTCGGTTAAGGCTTCTTCCACCATCAAGTATATGCCTCTGAAAACAAATAACTGGCTAACTGTTCTCATATCCCGATATGGACCCCGACGTGGGTGAAAGAAAAATAAATTACTGATTACTGACTGGTAATCGGACAAAGGTCGTGGTTCGCCATATTATTAAGCTGTAGCATAGTCTTTCCTGTTCCCCAGGATGAATATGTAAACCCCCCTCCCCCCAATTTAATTAACCCTGTTTGGTGTGGCAGTCATTTTTTCTTCACATAGTTTGGCCTTTTGGCTTCTCAACCAGGTGTTGAAGTGTAGACTTGAACCATGAACCTTTACTTTAACCGTGTTCGTGTTCATTAAGATTTTTAAAGTTTTTTAAATTGTATCATCATAGAGCAGGGGTGGCAGACACAAGTGGGCCGGATGAAACACTTCGATGGACCTAATTCGTACCGCGGACGCGTACCAGCAGGCGTAACCTGTTAACAAATGCAGGGTGATCTGAGATGTGGTGGCAAGCGTATTCCTAATGCTTAGCATGAGCCAACCACCAAGATAAGACTGTGCCAGATTCAGCTTTGTGGAAATTTAATTTTGATTTTTTTTCAGATCTGAAAAAGCTTTGTCTGAATTTCATGCAAGAGAATTTGAGTGTGAAAACCTGCATGGAATCATTCAACATGTCGAAGCTTTATGAGAGTGATGAATTGAGAGAAAGTGTTGAAGATTTCATGATTAAAAATTTTGAACAAGTCTCAAAATGTTCAGACTTCAACAAGTTCATGGATGAGGCATTCTTGGGGAAAATCTTGACTTCAGATGAATTGAAGGTTTGTAGAAGAATTATTCAATGTTCTAGTCTTCAAATTTGGGTGTATGTTTCTTATAAAATTCCTGTACTCCCGTAGTGTGTGTGTACCAGGTCAGGGTTAGGCCAGCCAAGTAAATATACCCTCTGCTCATAGGCTTCTGTCCTTTTACCCAACTTGATATAAAGTAGGCGAACAAAATTAGTAATCTTCATATTAGTACACACACGTCTGGACCGTTAATTTTTCTAAATAGGAGTTTTCTGGAAGCTGGCTTTTAAACATTTTTAATGAAAGTCTACATTAGCAAAAGAGTTTATTTCCTATTACCGTACGTTCTACAGGGGGTCAAATGTTAGTAGCAATGTTTGAGTTGTATATTTCAGAATTCTCATCTTACCAACTGGCCAATGCAAGTAGGATGCAAATTTTTACTTTTAAATTTCTTATTAATTGTAGTTTTTCTTATTATATGCACATATTTTAATTGAATTCTTTTTCCTGTACTCCCGTAGTGTGTGTACCAGGTTAGGGTTAGGCCATAATTTTAATTTGATTTTCCTTATTTGAGTAATATTACGAGTTTGAGAGGTGTCCCCCCTGCCCATAGTTTTCAGTCCCTTTATACAACTTGATATAAATTAGGCGAACAAAACTAGTTACCTCCATATTGGCACACACACTTCTGGAGCTCCCTTTTTCCAGCTCGATACTATATTTCCACTGTTGTATCACAGATACCAAATGAGAAGATTCTGTATGAAATTGTGATGTCTTGGATCAAGTACGATTCCGTGAATCGAGAGGAATTATTTCCACAGTTATTTCAGCAACTAAGATTGAGTCTCCTGCCTGTGGATTTTCTGTATGCTGTCATGAGTGAGGTGGGGTTTCAAATCTATGTGGTATAAATATTTATTCAGGAGCTTTGTCAGAATAGAGGGCTGTGTTTGCCATTGGCTCTGCTCCCCGAGATAAATATGAAAATCATATCCTGTAGCAGGTACAAAATAATTCCTCAATTACTCAACCCGATATCAAAAAGGCTAGTCCACGAAGCTTTGTTGGGTCATGGCTTACTATGTTGACCACATGTATGCATAAACCAGGGGAAGGAGCCTGAGCTGGAGTCATTTTGGTGGAGCTGGAGTCAAGCTTATCATGTTAGATGGAACTACAACCTTAGCAGGAGCTAACACAAATTTTAGTTGCTTCAGCTTCGAACCATCCGATTGTATTTCAATATTTATAATTTTCTAATACTTATACAAATATTAAAATCTATCCCTTCCAGCTCATAAAATATCATAAATTTCACATTATAATATCAACTTAAAATCTCAAGTTAGATTTGTATATTTAAAACTTTAATTTTAAACCTGAATATCATACTTTTGACTTTTTTAGTTTATGAATGATTTTGAAATGAATTCAAATGAAAATAAATTATTCACATTTTCTTTGCAATACTTCCTATACAGGAAATCATTAGAAAAAATGAAAAATATGTGAAGATAATACAAGAAGCCATAGCACAGGTTTATATGGGAAAAGTGACTGAAATGAGGAGATCTGTTGATAACTTCATGGGTAGGTCTATCTCCTGGATTGCAATTGGTCATATTTGATATTTGACCAACCTCATAAATTTCTTTTTGCTATTGCAATTGTATTTCCAAGTATAGGATAAAATTTACATATTTATTCCGGGGAGAGGAAAGCCGATAAAACGACCTAATCATATGGTGAAACAAGTCCTCTCTCGCAGTTACCAGTCTTTGGAAGATGATAAGACGTTATGCTCTATTCATTGGCTAGTTCTTGTATACTAAACCTGGTGCTCTATAATGAGTTTGGTCGATGAAGATTAAGCCAATTCGGAGCAATGTTTTCAACCATGTCTGAGCGGCTTCAAAAATCGATTCTTGGGGAAACATCCATAGACATTCATCTTTTCCTCTATGGTGTTATCTACTGTTGCACTTTTTCAATTGTGTACATACCATTGGATTTGCCTGTTTTTCATGGCCAAATATAGGTTATCGTAATATTGGTCTTCTTTCAGTCTAACACGAGGATTGTATCAAGTATCTACATTTTGCCTTTGTCTCATTCCGGTATTAAATTTTTCTACCCTCTATCTTTTCCATATATCTATATAATGAAGAAACGTTTGGCATTGAAATGGAATTTTAATATTAGATCAGATTTGTTCACAAATTACTGCAACCATTTCATTCTGCCTCTACCAATCTCTGTAACTAGAGAATTTACCTCTTGAATACATTTTCAGGCAAACGACTTTTATTGATGAAAAAAGATGTGACGTTGAGTGAAAATACTATTTTGAGCTTTACGCCAGAAACAAATACTTGGAATAATTTCCCTGGGGTGAGGTGATTTTTGCTGTGATAAAATGGTAAAAAAACATTCAATATAAATAATATATGGTTCAAGGAAAATATAGACTCTTCTCACACTATCATGTCATATTGGATTGTAAACTCTGTTATCAATAACAAAAAAGTTCTTATGCCCAGTTTCAAGTTTTAGTTTTCATTTATGCTCAAATTTTTCTGGTTGCCAAAAATTTAACTTGTGTTTGTATTAATTCCTGAGATAATTCTTAGAATAGAATAGAATACAAGGAATGCATCCTTGGTCTCGAGATTGAAAAAAAAAACGCTAAAGACCTAATAAATAGCATGAAATACCAAATAAAATAGATTTATATATATATTTTTCAGTGGAACACAAAATAAGGATTATGTCACAATGTTCTAAAATAGTGATAAATGAGTGTAGAGCAGCGGTTCCCAAACTATGGGTTGCGACCCACTGGTGGGTCGCAAGAGGAATCTCAGTGGGTCGTGAAAAGATGTAGAAAACTTTGATTAATTATACTGGTTATTAGGATCGATGGCAAAGCAAATTTCGAAATAAACTGCAACAATTTTTTACGTCTTAAACTATCGGAAATTGAAATAATTGTTAAGTCTATTATGGAAAATAGCAAGAAACAAGCTCATCTTTCTCATTAGCTTCACTGAAAATACAATTTGTGAAAATAGATTTGTTTCCTCCATCAATGTTTTATTAATTTATTAAAGTTAAATGGGTCGCCATAAGCTGTGGTAGAAAATAGTGGGTCTCAACTCTAAAAAGTTTGTAGAGTTTTCTCTACACATGTTGACCTGTTTAGTATTCAAATTTGATTTATACTTTGTTTTAGGGATCGGCCTTCTCTGCTGTTGCATGTGCTGTCATGGATAACAAACTTTATGCTGTCGGATCCACTCTTGAAATGAGCATTTTGGATTTGAACAATAATAAATGGTCAACTGTTGATGGTGATGGTGTGAATAGGGGAAATTTTGCTCTTGCGGTTCATCAAGGTTTTTATTCTATTACTGATTGGATAGGATTTACATAATCATCCCAGGGGATAGGAAAGTTGATAAGAATGCTTAATCACATGGAGAACCACGACCTCTCGTCCGGTTTCCAGTCCATGGGATTGGCTTTCCATGGGAGTTGCATTCAAAATTATTATTTCGAATATGAAATTTCGAAAACATTCGAAAATAAATTCATGTAAAGTGAGCTTATCTTAATGTATGAAGGAATTTGCATACAATAAACAATGGAATAACTGTTATCTACAAGCTAGCTACCAGACATTTTATGTCCGCCGATTGCCGTGATATTTGATAGTAGTATGCCGTTTTACTTTCATAAGTACGATTATAATAGGGCAGTTTACCATACATTTTACGTCCGCAGATTGATGTGGTATTTTAAAATTGTAATGCTTTTGTTTTTCGTGAGTACGAAAATAGTAATCAAAAATTTATTATGATCGATCAGATTACCACACATTTTATGTCCGCAAATTGTCGCGATATTTTAGAGCAGTAATGTTTTTATTTTTTCGTAAGATGACGCAACCATGAGTAACTTTGAACAGAATTAAATTAACACGGCAAGGCATTTGAAATACTGTTATCGTCATGGATTTGAATATTTTGCGCAACATAAAATCATCCTAGTTGAAAGTCTATATTTTTTACTATCATCATCAAAATGCATTAATTTTTTCATGAGTCGACCCAACCACGAATAAGACTAAACACAATTTAATTAATACGGTAAGGCATTTTAAATGCTTGTATCTACCGTTCATGGATTTGAATATTTTGCGTAACAGAAAATTATTCTGGTAAAGGTTAGATACTTTAACTATCACTATCAAAATTATTTGCCAAAAGCGGGAAAAAGTGTAAATTATTTTTCCTGATAAATTAACTCGTTTTTTTTCGACTTGCGACAATTTATTGGGTGTCGTAATTTGTAACAAAGTGCACGAGTTTATTTAACTTATCTAATATCTGACTATGGATGGATCTATGCGAGACAGGTGACTTAATGCAAATGAATGTGTGAATTAGAATGCCTTGTAAGGGAATGGCGACAGTGCCAATCACGTAAACACGCAAATGTGTCGCAACAATACGAGGCGCACGCTCGCACAGGAGATAACAAACTATCGAAGTCCCAATACTATTTCACCGTCATTGAAACACGTGACAAAGAGCGGAATATCGTTTGAAGATTTCCCCCAAAATTGAAACACCTCGCTGATGGCAAAAAGTGGCTAGCATTCGGAATTATTCGAAAATCAGCCGAAAAGGTATTCTAATACTTTGAAATTCGAATATTTGATTCGTTTTGGACAACCCTGCCTCTCACACATAATTATATTCTCACGGGATTTAAACATGCAGACCTATGCATGGTAATCAGTTTTGTGTTGGCGAGGGTATCCTAACATTTAGCACGATGCGCCACACCGCCGAGCCACTCAATAAATAAATATTTGACTTATCTGCAGACAACCAGTATTGGTAGTTTAGGCACCCTTCTTTAGAGTGAACACCAAGTAGTGTTATTCACATTGTTTAATCAATGTTGTATTGCATATTATTTTGTGGGTTATTTTTTTTTATCGGTAATTTAAAATGAGAAATAGGTGCCATTCAGTATAGCAGGGGTCGGGAACCCATGGCTCGCGAGCCATATATGGCTCTTTTGGCGGCGGCATATGGCTCCCACAAAAATCTAATATTCTAAGGCTAAGCTTATTATTGCAAAGAAATTTCAAACGTGTACATAGCTAAATTTGGCAGATAATTGCCAGTACGTTTGAGAACGCGCGCCTGTCGCAGGTCTATGTTATGTAAGAAAATTACATGACCAGCATTGTGACAAAACTAAGGGATTCTGGAACATATTTTGTGACATCACAAAATCACGGAGCAATAGAGCAAAGCTTTTCGCCCGTTTTTACGTACTGGTTACAGTATTTTTCATATTCAGATAGGTAAAATACTACGGAGATGTCTAAACAAAGGGAGGGTGATGAGTATCATAGATTTCAGCTTGTGTCGCATGTGAGCATCATAAGCAACCTTAAATGTATATTGGCATTGTATGTGTTGACTTTGAGTAATAATTTCAGGCCTGATTAAATAGAGAAATACTATATGGCTCGCAAGGAAATGCAGTTGAAAATATGTACCTTTTATGGCTCTCTTGACCAAAAAGGTTCCAGACCCCTGCAGTATAGCATTCAATCCTAGTTTGGGAAATTATTCAAAAAAAAAATCAAAACTATCATTTTTTCTCATTTTTCAAACCATCTTTATCGTGTCTCGTTTTTTGGGTATGAAACTCTTGATTTGTGAGCTTTGATGATTTTTACTCCCCAATGTAACTGAATCTTCCTACTGGAATTCAACATCAACTTTTATTTGCAGGCGATTTATTTTTGGTTGGCGGTAACGAACCCGATTATCGCCGATCCGTTTCTAGCTATTCGCCGATAACCCAACAGTGGAAGGAACAGCCCAGCATGATTAAACAAAGATACCGTCTTACTTTAAATTCATTAGGAGGTATACATCATATGTTCGAATCAATGTATAATTATTGTTGGCGCAGCAATCTGGATATTAGATATAGCCAGTCTGAAGACTGATACAATTTTATACATTACTTTTTATTGTTTAAAATATTTGTCTTCTAATATTAATAAAGACAATTAATGTAAGTTCCAAGTCCAGTCTGGTAAAATTGTCTAGCTGAATTTTTAGTTGAACCATTACACCAAGTCTCTACCATATGTACCATGTAATTTGCATATAAAATTTAATAATCTTATTTTGAAAAAGATAGTGAGGCATAATAATATTTATTTTCAATAAGGTGCTTTGTATGCATTTGGCCATGATGCTCCTGAGAAATTTTTCAACAATGTTTGGAGTCCAATACAGGATTGTGTTCACAGCTGTGACATCAAAGTTTCTGCTGTAAAAGATGGCTTGATCTACGCTATTGGTAACTATTATGTCATTATATTTCATAAACTTTGGTGAATGTATTCTCAGACTTTGTATAGAAACCTTCGCATACAATCAGATTTGGATTTGTGTTTCTCGATAAATAAAATAAAAGCAATTCATCATTTTTTTTTTCAATTCATAAACTCATTTGCGCCACCCTGTGTGCATAAATTTAATTATATAAAAATCATTCGATTTATAAGAATTAACTAACTACTACAATTCAGATAACTTTAGAAAAGATTAAATTGAATGGCTGATTACAAATTCATTCATTAGTGAATTTAAATTCACTGCCAATATGAAGAAGGAAGTGAACAGTGTGAAACAGGTAAATACCCGTCGCTAAATGTTATTGCAAGTATGAGTTGCTCAGCTTACAAATAAAATCACTTTGTTCATGATGATAAACAAGAAAAGTCACTACAGCAGCAATATTAATATATAATTATTATTACTTTTCCTCTTTGTAATGCAAATTATGTTATTACAATAAAAACAGGCCAGTATTGTGTACATCCTCGAACTGATGCATTCATGAACATCTATCATCCAGCTGATGAGTTTTGGTGTTGTCTGAATGGCTTCACCCTTCCAACGGGAATTTCTGGATTTTGCAACCTCAGTGGTGAATTATACATTGTTGGCAAGTAAGTTTTTTACTTTGAGGTACTTTTAGTCTGCATGAGGTTTAATATGGATAAAACTAAACAGAAAATGTTGAAATACAATACAAACGTATAGTTTACTGCAGGGGTGTGCAAACTGCGGTTCACAAAACATCTTTTCTCACTGAATTCGTTTAAAGTCGTTGTGAGATCAAAAACAGAAAGAAACAATTTTTTGTGTTTGCCACTACAGTGGAACGAGAAGAAATTTTGTAAGTTGGATTTTTTGTATCAGAGCTGTTCTGTTCATAGGTAGAGTTTATAGTTGCTGCCTGCTGTTTCACCCATTTAGTTGTAAATGACCCTTCTGTAATAAAGGTTGCACACCCCTGGTTTAATGCATTAAATAAGTCTGGAAACCTGCAGACTTCCTTCTCGATAGCAATGCAACTTTTCCAAATCTGCATTTAAATGAGCTTACGAAAATATTTTTCACTTACTAATCACGCTGACTCAGTTTACAAATAAGCAAGTTGCCATTGTATAAATTTCATGGGGGGGGGGAAACTAATTTGATGTTACAATCTGCATACACGGACAGTAATACGTTAAGGCAGGGTATGGTAATGGTTACACGGCTAATTGTACATATGCATGGGCTTTGATGGTGGGAGATACAGTAATTGGGAAGAAGTAAAGTGAACTACTTGATGGAGAGTAGCCTATTAAGTCTTTTTGCACACTCGAACATTTGGGCTTAGGCAGGGTAATCAACAGGTCGGCACTTTTGGTTTCAATAATTTATTTAATAAAAAATTTTACTTCATGCAGGTAGTTTCTCTGATATCGGTTATCGGAATATCCTTTTTAATTTTTTTGTTTTTTTTTGTTTTTTCAGGATCTCAAATCATTTTTCTTTGCATTAATTTTTTTAACATTTTTGTTGTTTAGTGATGGTGAGCAGAAAACTTCAATTAAAAGAATTGATTTAAAAAAGAAGTCTTCTATCATTGTCTCACAAAAGTTTGAAGATTGGAGCAACGTTTGTTTGGTTGCTTATTAAGTTTTTGTCATAGCAAATTGCTTGATCAGGCTGATATAATTTTTTAGCCTAAAACGTCTCCAATATTATATTAGATTTCTCTTGCATACTGATATTGAATCATTGTTTAGTTTTTTATGTGAATTAGTTTTAAATCTCTCTTAGTTTTAGTCTAAATTTTGTAATTTTTAAAGGTATTTTTCATAATTTTTATGAAGTCTATTTTATGACTTTTCCAAAGGCTACAGAAAGCTAATATGAGAGTTTATCAGACATTGTATAACTATTGAAAAAAGGATGATGATGCCAGTTTTCCTGATTATTATGTTCCTATTGTTATTGTGTACAGAAGTTGCCCTCCGCAGAAATGATTTGACATAATGTTTTTATAACTAATCAATAATACTATTTCATTTTAATATAACATTTCAAATCATTTCATTAAATATGTGTTTACTTTTATTTTGCTCATAGTTTTACTGTGTTTACTTATCATTAAACGCAAACCAATTTTGTAGCCTACCTTACTTGGCAAGGTTAAAACAATTCTACCGTTTTCATTGCTGTAAGCGCTTGTTAATAAAGCACTTCTATCTTTTACATCATTTATTTACTTTCGCCATGTACGCCAATGGTACATGTAATTTGTAGCCATGTTTTAGAGACTATTTTTTTAGAGATTAATTCAATAAAGCATACATGTATATGAGTTCCAAAAACATTGATACAATCCTTGAGATTGAGTTTGATACCGGAAATCCCACTTCGTCGCAGGGCGCCATCAAAATAAAGTTTTTTTTCTAATATATGCAATGTTACGTCAAACTTTAGTTTATAGTCATATAGATTAAGGAATCAGGGTTGAAACAATCCCCCAATATCACCACCAAAAGTTGACAGTGGCACTGTGCTTTCCCGAAAATAAGACCTCGCCTGATTTTTAAAATGATTTTAATATATGCCTTGCCTTAAATAATACCTGGTGTAGGTGCAAAAATCAGTTAAATGAGATATTTATTGAAATTTATGAATCTAGCAAGACAATAAAATAGTTGATGATATGGCCATTTTTAAATAATAAATGCTGAAATGTTTTGCAGTTTTTTTTTGATTATCAGTTTCCATATTTTGTGTGTTGAAAGTCTCGTCATTTTTTACTTTGATAAATAAAAGACATTCCCCCAAAATGATCGCTAGTGTTGTTTTCCGAATAAAAATTGAAATAAGACCCTGTCCTATTTTGGGGGAATCGCTTTGGTACATGACATTATAGTTATAAATACAATTGCCTGATTATAGTACTCGGTATGAGGCGGGGTTGATCTCCAGTCATAACATATTTCCCATTGTTCAAATGTTGTACTCGCCACTTGATGAAAATGCTAATAGACCAGATAAACTATTAGTGAATTCTTTTCGCTACATTTCAAAAATCTGACACGCTCAATTCACACATATGTATTTATATTTTCAGTTATTTATCTATTTCTCTAACTGGTTATTTTATGATAGTGTCGATTGCAACATGGGAGATAAGAATCAAATTGAACATAATAGTGTTTTATCTCAGTCATTGGACAGGTCTGTTCGACATTCTGAGTATTATCTAATTGTGAATAAAAAATTCAGAAATAGCATTTTGAAAAACCCATTTTTAATTGTTAATTTCGTGCTGCTAAAATATCATAATCTCATGACAAGCAACAAGGCTCCTTAAACCAAACAAAATTATTGAATAAAATTGAACTAAAGATAAATAAATAAATTTCATTCAATAGATGTTTTCTCGACCTTTGACCCCCAAAAATTTCTCTCTATACTTCACCATTGTAAAATTTTGGTTCGCGATGCTCAGGTAAACATCCATATGCGGCTGTACGATAACAATTTTCACGGTATACATTTCTACATCACCACCATTCACAAATTTATTCCTGGCAATTATGGCATAGAAAAAAAATTGAATTATAACTGGATGTAGACAAACACTGTAGATATTATCATAATAAAGGATAAGAAATCCTCGATATGAATGTATGGGATTTATTTCTATCTGTTTATTCTGACTACATGTCATTAACCTATTCATGTTTTTGTCATACTAGTTTTCGGAAGAGAGGAATCATGTGTGATGTAACAATTATCATTGGAGAAGAAGAATTTCCTGCTCATAGACTTGTTCTATCAGCTGCTTCAGAGTATTTTGAAACAATGTTTAATGTGGAGGTATGATGTAACTTTAGTTTTTCTCCACTACATTAAAGTGATATTGGTGATGAAGTATCTTGCACTGATGGGAAGTCCAATGTTACCCTGGCAAATGAGCTTGATGTTATTAGAAAATTGTATTTTTTGTAAAATTTTTAAAACGAAGAGCCTGTAGGTATGACACATCATGTCACCATGCCTTTGATTACCATACATAGATTCAAATCTCATTGGGGATATTTATGTGCATAAGGAACGGCCTTCCCTAAGATTAAGCCGCCTTATCTCTTTCCCTCTTCCTCAAGATAAATATGGAAATCTAATTCAACATTGTTGCCAGAAATTACTGAATTGTTGTGAACCTAACATTAGAGATTGAAACTTCTCCTTTACCACCGCATGTTTTGAATAGTATTCGACTTATTCAGAGTAAAATATTTGACCACAAAAATTATGGAGTTTATGAAATATAAGCCAGTTCAAAACTATTCCTCTATATCTTATGTATAATCCGTAATCAGTAGTTTATTTTCTCATCATGCTGAAAGCCCACTTGATATACAAATTGCAATAAATAATGAAAAAGCGTTTCAAAGTGGAGGAAGCTGCGGTGAACCAAATTTGGTTATCAAGTAGCGGCACTAACAAGAAAGTCTAACAAGAAAATAATTATTAAATATAATTAAAAACAATAATTAATTCAAGGCATGTCGACCTGGAATGCCCAGTAGTTGCGGATTTCTACAACAACAACGAAAAATGACTCTGTCGACAAACAATCTAAGTAATCGTGACAAGAGAGTGATTCGCGTAACCGCTGGTTGGTTGCGACTCTCTCCATCGCCAAGTCCGAAAACAAATAACTAACTAATCCCATACCCGACATGGAATGGTAATGGTTCGCCTTATGGTTGAGCCGTCCTATTGGCTTTCCTCGCCCCCAGGATAAATATGTAAATCCTATCTTGTAAATCCTATCCTAGGAGCTGAGTTGTATTGGAAAAAAATTCCCATTTGTTGTTTCAGATGAAAGAGAATGTGACAGGCAGAGTTGGAATGCAAGATATTAGTGTTCCCATATTCAAAAGTTGCCTTGAATATGTTTACACTGGATTGATCAACATTCATGCTGATAATGTTCATGAGTTATTGAAAGCAAGTTCACTGCAACAGATACAAGGTGAAATTGTGTAGTAGAAAACTTGTGATTCAGATATTTACGGTATTTCCTACGTGCATGAAATAATGTACAAATAAACAGTGAAAATAAATCAATTGGGAGAAAACAAAATAACAGACCTACAATAATTTGACTGCAATAGGTGAGGAGTCGCAAATAAACTATAAAGTTATCGTCAGCGACACCTAAATTGCTGTATACAGCATCAGATGACGTCAAATAAACAGTATTTAAACATATTTTTTTGAATGAACACGATTTGGAAAATGTTGATGTAATTGAGAGAGCCATTCGGAGAAAAACAACGTTTAAATTGTCTGATTGTTCTGATCTGTTCTGATAAGCATGGCGCTACCTTGTGTAATTGACTTTTTGTGGACCATTTGTGTCTATTATCATTTGTCATTTCCACTTCAGGCATTCACTAATACTATTTTAAAAGAACCCAAATCTTTCTGGTTTGCCTATGCCAATGGACGGTCCACGTAACCGCTGGTTGGTTACCTTACAGCTTCCCCCACCTTTAAGTCTATGTATCTGAAACAAATAACTGGATAACCAATCCCATACCCGACATGGACTGGTACTCGGACGAGAGGTCATGGTTCGCCATAAGATTAAGTCGTAGTAGAGGCTTTCCTCTCCTCTGGAATAATCGGGATAAATATATAAACCCCCCTCCCCCCACATTAAATATGCTCTGGTTGAAGTTGCAGTCATGGTGTTTTACCCTACATCCTCTGTATAGTTGGGCCTTTTACTCTCTCACCTTGGTGGTGAGGTGTAGGCTTGAACCATGAACTCTTAGTTTAACTGTGTCCATGTTCATGAGGACTCAAACTCGAGTTTGGTAAGTTGTATCATCATGGGGGAAGATTTTATTTTGAAGATATTTGTTGAAATCTGTCATATTTTGATTTAGGTAGTATACGATAGGTTTTTCCTTACATATTCCAGGGGGGGCGCAAAGTAGTACAGCAGTAGTTTTGCGAACCATAGTTTCTTGTCTGCTTACTAGTCGATGTTGAGTATGTGGATTGGTCACCAGTTAGAATAGGATAGGATTTTCATATTTATCCCGGGTGAGAGTAAAGTCAATAAGACGGCCCAATCACATGGCATAGTATACCTCTCATCCGGTTACCCACACAGGGTGATCAGAGATGCAGTGGCAAGCGTATCCCTAACAACAGGCCAAGACTGTGCCAGATTCAGCTTTGTGGGAATTAAATTTGATTTTTGTTCAGATTTGAAAAAGCTTTGTCTGAATTTCATGCAAGAGAATTTGAGTGTGAAAACCTGCATGGAATCATTCAACATGTCAAAGCTTTATGAGAGTGATAAATTGAGAGAAAGTGTTGAAGGTTTCATGATAAAAAATTTTGAACAAGTCTCAAAAAGTTCCGACTTCAACAAGTTTATGGATGAGGCATTCTTGGGAAAAATCTTGGCTTCAGATAAATTGAAGGTTTGGAGAAGAATTGTTCAATGTCCTAGTCTTTAAATTTGGATGTATGTTTCCCATAAAATTTCTGGTACTCCCGTAGTGTGTGTACTAGGTGAGGGTTAGGCCATAATTTTTTTCGATTTTCCTTATTTTAGTTCTATTACGAGTTCGGGAACTGTCTGTTAGCCAAGTGGATATACCCCCCGTCCATCGGCTCCAGTCACTTTATACAACTGATGTAAAGTGGGCAAACAAAATTAGTTACCTCCATATTGGTACACACATTTCCAGAGCACCCTTTTTTCATCTTGATACTATAATTTCCACTGTTGTATCCCAGATACCAAGTGAGAAGATTCTGTATGAAATTGTGATGTCTTGGATCAGGTACGATTCGGAGAATCGGGAGGAATTATTTCCACAGTTATTCCAGCAACTGAGATTGAGTCTCTTTCCTGTGGATTATTTGTATGCTGTCATGAGTGAGGTGGGGTTTTAAATCTATGTGGTATAAATATTTATTCAGGAGCTTTGTCAGAATAGCGGGCTGTGTTTGCCATTGGCTCAGCTCCCTGAGATAAACATGAAAATCATATCCTGTAGCAGATACAAAATAATTCCTCAATTACTAAACCCGATATCAGAAAAGCTATTCCACGAAGCTTTGTTGGGTCATGGCTTACTATGTTGACCACATGTATGCATAAACCAGGGGAAGGAGCCTGAGCTGGAGTCATTTTGGTGAAGCTGGAGTCAAGCTTATCATGTTAGATGGAACTACAACCTTAGCAGGAGCTAACATAAATTTTAGTTGCTTCAGCTTTAGTTGCTTCAGTTGCTTCAGCTTCGAACCATCCGATTGTATTTCAATATTTATAATTTTCTAATACTTATACAAATATTAAAATCTATCCCTTCCAGCTCATAAAATATCATAAATTTCACATTATAATATCAACTTGAAATCTCAAGTTAGATTTGTATATTTAAAACTTTAATTTTAAACCTGAATATCATACTTTTGACTTTTTTAGTTTATGAATGATTTTGAAATGAATTCAAATGAAAATAAATTATTCACATTTTCTTTGCAATACTTCCTATACAGGAAATCATTAGAAAAAATGAAAAATATGTGAAGATGATACAAGAAGCCATAGCACAGGTTTATATGGGAAAAGTGACTGAAATGAGGAGATCTGTTGATAACTTCATGGGTAGGTCTATCTCCTGGATTGCAATTGGTCATATTTAATATTTGACCAACCTCATAAATTTCTTTTTGCTATTGCAATTGTATTTCCAAGTATAGGATAAAATTTACATATTTATTCCGGGGAGAGGAAAGCCGATAAAATGACCTAATCATATGGTGAAACAAGTCCTCTCTCGCAGTTGCCAGTCTTTGGAAGATGATAAGACGTTATGCTCTATTCATTGGCTAGTTCTTGTATACTAAACCTGGTGCTCTATAATGAGTTTGGTCGATGAAGATTAAGCCAATTCGGGGCAATGTTTTCGACCATGCTTGAATATGTGTCTGAGTGAACGAAGTGTCTGAGCGGCTTCAAAAATCGATTCTTGGGGAAACATCCATAGACATTCATCTTTTCCTCTATGGTGTTATCTACTGTTGCACTTTTTCAATTGTGTACATACCATTGGATTTGCCTGTTTTTCATGGCCAAATATAGGTTATCGTAATATTGGTCTTCTTTCAGTCTAACACGAGGATTGTATCAAGTATCTACATTTTGCCTTTGTCTCATTCCGGTATTAAATTTTTCTACCCTCTATCTTTTCCATATATCTATATAATGAAGAAACGTTTGGCATTGAAATGGAATTTTAATATTAGATCAGATTTGTTCACAAATCACTGCAACCATTTCATTCTGCCTCTACCAATCTCTGTAACTAGAGAATTTACCTCTTGAATACATTTTCAGGCAAACGACTTTTATTGATGAAAAAAGATGTGACGTTGAGTGAAAATGCTATTTTGAGCTTTACGCCAGAAACAAATACTTGGAATAATTTCCCTGGGGTGAGGTGATTTTTGCTGTGATAAAATGGTAAAAAAACATTCAATATAAATAATATATGGTTCAAGGAAAATATAGACTCTTCTCACACTATCATGTCATATTGGATTGTAAACTCTGTTATCAATAACAAAAAAGTTCTTATGCCCAGTTTCGAGTTTTAGTTTTCGTTTATGCTCAAATTTTTCTGGTTGCCAAAAATTTAACTTGTGTTTGTATTAATTCCTGAGATAGTTCTTAGAAAAGAATAGAATACAAGGAATGCATCCTTGGTCTCGAGATTGAAAAAAAAAAAACGCTAAAGACTTAATAAATAGCATCAAATACCAAAATAATAGATTTATATACCGGTATATATGTTTCAGTGGAACACAAAATAAGGATTATGTCACAATGTTCTAAAATAATGATGAATGAGTGTAGAGCAGCAGTTCCCAAACTATGAGTTGCGACCCACTGGTGGGTCGCAAGAGGAATCTCAGTGGGTCGTTAAAAGATGTAGAAAACTTTGATTAATTATACTGGTTATTAAGATCGGTGGCAAAGCAAATTTAAAAGCAAATTTCGAAATAAACTGCAACAATTTTTTACGTCTAAAACTATCTAAAAATTGAAATAATTGTCAAGTCTATTATGGAAAATAGCAAGAAACAAGCTCATCTTTCTCACTAGCTTCACTAAAAATTTAATTTGTGAAAATAAATTTGTTTCCTCCATCAATGTTTTATTAATTTATTAAAGATAAAGCTGTGGTAAAAAATAGTGGGTCCCAACTCTAAAAAAGTTTGGGAACCACTGGTGTAGAGTTTCCTCTACACATGTTGACCTGTTTAGTATTCAAATTTAATTTAAACTTTATTTTAGGGATCGGCCTTCTCTGCTGTTTCATGTGCTGTCATGGATAACAAACTTTATGCTGTTGGCTCCACCCTTGAAATGAGCATTTTGGATTTGAACAATAATAAATGGTCAACTGTTGATGGTGATGGTGTGGATAGGGGAAATTTTGCTCTTGCGGTTCATCAAGGTTTTTATTCTATTACTGATTGGATAGGATTTACATAATCATCCCAGGGGATATGAAAGTTGATAAGAATGCTTAATCACATGGAGAACCACGACCTCTCATCCGGTTACCAGTCCATGGGATTGGCTTTCCATGGGATTTGCATTCGAAATTATTAATTTCGAATATGAAATTTCGAAAACATTCGAAAATAAATTCATGTAAAGTGAGCTTATCTTAATGTATGAACGAATTTGCGTACAATAAACAATGGAATAACTGTTATCTACAAGCTAGCTACCAGACATTTTATGTCCGCCGATTGCCGAGATATTTGATAGTAGTATGCCGTTTTACTTTCATAAGTACGATTATAATAGGGCAGTTTACCATACATTTTACGTCCGCAGATTGATGTGGTATTTTAAAATTGTAATGCTTTTGTTTTTCGTGAGTACGAAAATAGTAATCAAAAATTTATTATGATCGATCAGTTTACCACACATTTTATGTCCGCAAATTGCCGCGTTATTTTAGAGCAGTAATGTTTTTATTTTTTCGTAAGATGACGCAACCATGAGTAACTTTGAACAGAATTAAATTAACACGGCAAGGCATTTGAAATACTGTTATCGTCATGGATTTGAATATTTTGCGCAACATAAAATCATCCTAGTTGAAAGTCTATATTTTTAACTATCATCATCAAAATTATTTGCCAAAAGCGGGAAAAAGTATAAATTATTTTTCTGTGAGTACGAAATTACGGATCAAAAACTAATTATATTCGGGCAGTTTACCACACATTTTAGGTCCACAAATTGTCGCGAAATTTTAGAGTTGTAATGCTTTTGTTTTTCGTAAGGACGAAAATAGGAATCAAAAATTAATTTACCACGCATTTTATCTCCGCAGATTACCGACACATTTTAGAGTAGTAATGCATTAATTTTTTCATGAGTCGACCCAACCACGAATTAGACTAAACACAATTTAACTAATACGGTAAGGCATTTTAAATGCTTGTATCTACCGTTCATGGATTTGAATATTTTGCGTAACAGAAAATTATTCTGGTAAAGGTTAGATACTTTAACTATCACTATCAAAATTATTTGCCAAAAGCGGGAAAAAGTGTAAATTATTTTTCCTGATAAATTAACTCGTTTTTTTTCGACTTGCGACAATTTATTGGGTGTCGTAATTTGTAACAAAGTGCACGAGTTTATTTAACTTATCTAATATCTGACTATGGATGGATCTATGCGAGACACGTGACTTAATGCAAATGAATGTGTGAATTAGAATGCCTTGTAAGGGAATGGCGACAGTGCCAATCACGTAAACACGCAAATGTGTCGCAACAATACGAGGCGCACGCTCGCACAGGAGATAACAAACTATCGAAGTCCCAATACTATTTCACCGTCATTGAAACACATGACAAAGAGCGGAATATCGTTTGAAGATTTCCCCCAAAATTGAAACACCTCGCTGATGGCAAAAAGTGGCTAGCATTCGGAATTATTCGAAAATCAGCCGAAAAGGTATTCGAATACTTTGAAATTCGAATATTTGATTCGTTTTGGACAACCCTGCCTCTCGCACATAATTATATTCTCACGGGATTTAAACATGCAGACCTATGCATGGTAATCAGTTGTGTGTTGGCGAGGGTATCCTAACATTTAGCACGATGCGTCACACCGCCGAGCCACTCACTAAATAAATATTTGACTTATCTGCAGACAACCAGTATTGGTAGTTTAGGCACTCTTCTTTAGGGTGAACACCAAGTAGTGAATCATTTCGTGGGTTATTTTTTTTTACCGGTAATTTAAAATGAGAAATGGTGCCATTCAGTATGGCATTCAATCCTAGTTTGGGAAATTATTCAAAAAAAAATCAAAACTATCATTTTTTCTCATTTTATAAACCATCTTTATCGTGTTTCGTCCTTTGGGTATGAAACTCTTGATTTGTGAGCTTTGATGATTTTTACTCCCCAATGTTACTGAATCTGCCTACTGGAATTCAACATTAACTTTTATTTGCAGGCGATTTATTTTTGGTTGGTGGTAACGAACCCGATTCTTACCGATCCGTTTCTAGCTATTCGTCAATAACCCAACAGTGGAAGGAACAGCCCAGCATGAATAAACGAAGATACCGTCTTACTTTAAATTCATTAGGAGGTATACATCATATGTTCGAATCAATGTATAATTATTGTTGGCGCAGCAATCTGGATATTAGATATAGCCAGTCTGAAGACTGATACAATTTGATACACATTACTTTTTATTTAAAATATTTTGTCTTCTGATATTAATAAAGACAATTAAGGTAATTTCCAAGTTCTAATGTTCCAAGTCAAGTTTGGTCAGATTGTCTTGCTGGATTTTTAGTTGAACCATTACACCAAGGCTCTACCACATGTACCATGTAATTTGCATATAAAATTTAATAATCTTATTGTTGCTTATTTTGAAAAGGATAGTAAGTTATATGAAATTTTTATCTTCAATAAGGTGCTTTGTATGCATTTGGCGATGAGGCTCCTGAGAAATTTTTCAAAAATGTTTGGAGTCCAATACAGAATTGTGTTCATAGCGATCACATCAAGGTTTCTACTGTAAAAGATGGCCTAATCTATGCTATTGGTAACTACTCTCTTATTGTATTTCATAAGCGTTGGTGAATGTATTCTCAGACTTTGTGTAAAAACCTTCGCATACGATCTGATTTGAATTTGTGTTTCTCAAATAAATAAAATCCCATAAAAGCAAGTCATCAGTTTTTTTTTTAATTTATAAACTCAGTCTCGCCACCTTCTGTACATAAATATAATTGTATGAAAATTATCCGATTTATAAGAATTAGCTGATTAACTATTGCAATTCAGCTAAATCTAGAAAATATGGAATTGAATGGCTAATTACAAATTCATCTGTTAGTAAACTTGATTTCACTGCCAATATAAAGAAGGAATTGAACAGAGTGAAACAGGCAAATACCCAGTGCTAAAATGATATCGCAATTTGCAAGTATGAGTTACTCAGCTCACAAATAAAATCAGTTTATTCATGTTGAGAAGGAAAGTCACACAGCAGCAATATATTCAATATTGTAAATTTATTTACTGTCATTTACTCATATGCGTTGAAATTCTGCTCCCTCTTGGTAATTTAAATTATGAAATTTCAATAAAAACAGGCCAGCGTAAGACACATCCTCAACCTGATGTATTTATGAACATCTATCATCCAGCTGATAATTTTTGGAGTTGTCTAAATGACTTCGCCCTGTCATCAGGAATTTCAGGAGTTTGTAACATCAGTGGTGAATTATACTTTGTTCGCTTGTAAGTTTTTTTAAGAAGTTTGCCATTACCAAATTCGCTATCAGTAGTTTGCGCTTACATGAGGTTTAATGGATAAAACTAAAATGAAAATTTTCAAATGCGATTTACGGTAACTGTTTTTTTGTCAGCTGTATTTAATAAGAGTGGAAACCCAACTCTTAATACTCTAACAAGACAGCCTTTTACAAATCTTGATTTAAACAAATGTTAATTTTGGAGAAATTTATAGAATAGCGAAAGTTGTTACTTAAAAATTGATTGGAAAGAGGAATGACGAGAGGATGTTTTAATCCTTTATTGAACCACAGCCACAGACAGTAAAAAGCTGAGACACTTCAGCTATTCAGGTATTTGCCCATAAATATGGACTTTATGATGAAAAGAATAGTAACTAGGCGGTAAAGTGAACTCACTACTCAATGAAAAGTAGTCTGGCAAGCCTTTTTACATGAGATTTGAACCATGGGACACACACAATGTAGTCAGCGGTACTAAAATATTTCTATCGCCAAATTCCCTATTTTTTTCAAAATCATTTTAAACATTGTCATTATCTATATTTTAAGTGATGTTCAGCAGAAAAGTTCAATTAGAAGAATTGATCTTGAAAGGAAGTCTTTTATCATCGTCTCACAAAAGTTTGATGATTGGAGCAATGTTTGTTTGGTTGCTTATTAAGTTTTTGTCATAACAAGTTGCTTAATCAGGCAGATATTTTTTTTATCATTGAACTTCTCCAATATTTTATTAAATCGGATTTCTTCGCATACTGATATTTAGTCATTGTTTAGTTTTAAATCTCATTCTGACATTTTGATTTTTTGTCCAACATAAAGTGAAACTAAATTAAGAAATTATAAATATTCCTAAACCCTTCTTATTCTTTCTCTTTTCGCATGTTGTATTACTGTTGACAATTTTTATGCACTATCATGTGATATATTTTTTTCTTGTAATTTTAAGCCTCAATTTAGTATGTTTTGAGAAATTGATTTATGTGGCCTCGTAACCGGGCTTAAAACCCCAAATTTTTTTTCTTTTTACTCCAATCATGATATCTGCTTCAGAGTGTTTTATCCCGAAACTTTACTTAGGGGTCAGCTGACCTTGAAGTCTTTCCCGCCCTCTTCCGATTATATTTCATGATTATTGTTTGTTTATTCTACTGCAATATGTAATGAAATATTCGGAAATAAATCATTATCTATCTATCCAATATGAAAGTTTTTTATCAAATCCTGTAGAACTATTGAACAAAAAGGATAGAAACACGATAACTCCTGGTTTTATGATTATTCCTATTGTTATTATTTCTGTTCAAGAGCTGTCTACTGCAGAAATGATTTGACATAATGTTTTTATAACTGATCAATAATACTCTTTACATTCTAATATATCATTTACTAACCATTTTATGGAATATCTGTTTACTTTTATTTTGCTCATAATTTTACTTTGTCTTCTTATCATTATACGCAAACCAATTTTGTAGCCTACCTTACTTGGCAAGGTTAAAACAATTTTTTTAACCGTTTTCATTGCTATAAGCGCTTGTTAATAAAGCACATGTATCTTTTACATAATTTATTTACTTTCCACCGATGGTACATGTAATTTGAGTCATGTTTCAGGAGTTAATTCAATAAAACATACATGTATATCAGCTCCAAACAACATTGATACAATCCTTGAGATTGATTTAACGATGTTGCTGAATTTTATTAAAACTATGTTCTTAAGCTTAATATGATTTGTGGTTATGTTGTCAGAAATGTTTAACATTTTTTAAAATTCTAAATTTCATTTACTATTTCCTAATTTTAAATTTATGTATTTAAAATGTACCAGTAGCGCAATGTAGATAATGGATGCAATTATTGGCATATGTCACACGAGTTCTCAAACTTTTGTGTTATGGATTCATTGAAAAGTATGACTATTATTTACAGAGCCTCTGAATAAATTTGTAAAATAAAAACAAGGAACGTATTGTTAATTAGGTACTGAATAATGTCCCTAAAATTTTATTTACTCAAATTCAAACTGCTGATAATACGATTTGTTTAAATAAGCCTGGTAGCGGTGTTGTATTCTATTATGTCTTGATTCATTTTTGACTTGATGTGAAACAGGTTGTTGTTGTTGTAATCTGCTAATTCGCAGATTTGGATATGTTTGGTGCTGTTTTTAGGATGCTAGGGTTATTGTGAGGTTTTTTCATATTTATGCCAACAGAGATGAAAGTTGGCAAGATGGGTTTTTCATACAGTGAACAACAGCATTCCGTCTAGTTACCAGTTTTTCATTCCAAATGTTTGGGCGTGGATGATGGGGGGAGATGTTTTTGACCAACGAAACTGCAGTGGCGAGCAATCACTCATAGATAATCATGTTCAAGGTTATTTGAAACTGAAAGCTCACATTGAAACCATGATGTTAGGCTAAGATTTCTAACTTCGAATTTTTGAAAACTACATTGAAATAAATTGTCTTATATATATAGGTTGTTAACATCAAACACAAAAAGTTTTACAATGCCAGACCAAACAACAAATTTGGCAGTTGGCTGATTGTAAATGTTGGAATATGTTTTCCATTGCACAACTGAATTTGTGTAAGGGTTAACAGGTTCGAATCCCATTAACAATTATGGGTGGGAGCTTTCCAATATAAAGTCTATGCAACTGAAACTATTGACGGATTAGGTAATCCAATACAAATTCTCAACTTGCAACAATATTCGGAAGGCTAAGGTCCGCCATATGAGTTCCCTGATCAACCTTTCTCTGTCCTCAATAAGTAGGTAGAACTCCAACTCTACTCTCCAACTCTGGCTATTTGTACTGAAATATTGTCGAGTGCTTTGAGAATAATTCACTTACACATTCGCTTTATAGATACATTCAAAATACAATTTATTTTCAATTTCATTTTAGTTTCTTTTTGCCATGAACTAAACCAGTTTTAAATTGCTCTATATTCTTTTCTTAGAATAAAACTGTACATTTAGTTATAAAATTCTAGCATTCATTGATTCACTATATATCATAGTTTATGCCATGGCTTCTGAATTTGAAAGTTCCGTGGAACCAACACAATCACAAAGACTGATGTCATCACTTGAAAGGTTGAGAAAAAGCAAATTTCTCTGTGATTTTGCTGTTAAAATCGGCGATAAATCATTTCTTGTCCATCGCACAGTTCTTGCTGCTTCTTCAGAATATTTTGAGAGAATGTTCGCAAGTAACATGAGAGAAGTCAGTGATGGTTTTGTTATTATGAAGAACGTTGACCAGGATGCAATTGCGCATTGTATTGACTTTATGTATACAGGAGATATCAACTTTACAAGTGAAAATATTGAACCAATTTTGCATGTGTCCTGCATGTTACAAATGATTGGCCTGAGAAACCGTTGCTTCAAACATTTGCAAAGTCATTTGTCTCCTAGAAACTGTATTTCTGTGATAAACTTGGCTAAAATGTATCGTCAAAAAGCCTTAATAAAACAAGCCGAGAACATTATTAGCGAAGATTTTGACTCGTTTGTTTCATCAAAGATGTTTCCATCTGTTGAGAAATCTGATTTATTGCGGTATATTCGATTTTCGCATGTGACTTATCAAACGTCATGGCGAGCTGTGATAACTTGGGCAAAAGCAAATAAGGAAACCAGGGTTGAAGATATTATTGAACTTATAAAATCCATTAATATAAGTGGATTTCCTTTCAAATTCATCCTTGAAACTGTCTTGAATGATTCTTTCGTTAAGAGGAATTTAGAGATAAAGAAATCAGTGATATGTTTGCTTTTCTCTGATGTTGAAAATGTTAAAAGAAATCTTAATATTGATAACTGCTTTGTTCTGAAACAATTAGCAGAAAATCAAGATCTTAGCAATGGATTTGTGATTCAAAATGTCATAAGAATCTTCATGGCTCAAAATTTTGAACTCATAATCAAAAAAGAAGAGTTTTTGGATATTCACAAAGATGATATTGTTTTTCTTTATGAGTCTCCTCATACAATATACTCCATGGAAACCAGCAAATGGTTTGCAGCTTTGAAATGGGTTAAGAAGGATCTTAAAAGCAGAAAACGCAATTTTTCTGAAATATTTGGTCTCATTAAACTTGGAAATATTTCATCTGAATTTCTCAAACATGAAGTACGATCTGAATCTCTGGTTACAAAGTCAGAAAAATGCAACAATTTGCTCATGAATGAATTGTTTTCTCGCTTAACATCTGGACCAAATATCCAAACTCAAACCAAAGACTCAACTACAAATGTGCATGTGGACTCTACCAGAAAAAGTAATTACGTTTACTTGGATTTGGCTATATTGCAGTGAGATCTTTGTCATATTTTACCCCAAACAATTTGTAAATATTATAATTTTGATTAAAAAAACTTGAAAAATTAAAAACAAAATGAATTGAATGATCTAACTCTATAATACCAATATGTTTAGATTAGGAATCATTGTTTGTATATTTTATTCTTTTATGTAGATTTTTCCCTCTTAATTAACTCATATCATAATATAACTTACCGGTAGGTATCTATCAGTTGGGGTTGCGCGAGATTACCTTCCCTTGCTCTATGTCTTTGGGCCAGTAGATTCGTATTTGTATAATGCAAGGATGCTGTAGCAAAAATAAAGATGATCATTATATTTAATATAAGAGTCTCGCTGCACACTAATGCAAATTTATTTCCGTAATGTTTCATCTGACGAGACTTTGACATATCATTTAGTATGAATCAAATATCATAATATAACTAATGTCTAATTTAACTTCTCTGTATTTGTATTATCTGTGTGTAAAGTTTCATTTTGAATGATTGCTATTTATTTTAGGAAAGACTCACAAAATTAGTAATCAACAACCACCCAATGGCACAATGTCACAGAAAGCATTATGGCATATTATGCCCGGTTATATAGCAGTGGGATGTTTTGAATTAACCTTTTCTTTCCCCCATGGATATTTACAGGTATTTTTCGAAATGAAATATTGAATGTGTAAATTAAACGTCAAATTATAACATACCCCTTTTCGTAATTATTTTTTATTACTATTTAATTGTTAGAACATCTAAAATGGTTATTCTAATAATAAATACTGATAAAAATACTCAAAGTGTATCCAAATTTTCAGGATCTATTATATCATGCTGATAGCTTTTGTGCTTATTTACCTGATGACCCAGAAGGGTGGGAACTTTGCAACTTATTAAGACAAACGTTCAAAGCTGAGTTGCTTTTTGACATTGAGAATATTGATGGCCAGACGGGTCAGATTGTGTGGAATAAAGATATTCCTGTTAAAACCAGCATTTATGGAGGACCAGCAAGGTCGGTAGTCTTTGAATAGCTATCCTACACTGATGTTACTCAGTATGATGTGCGCCGCTATGCTGTTACCGAGGGTTACCTCATCTGTACTTTCCGTTGCCCGGAGCGTGTTTTTTTGTGATGGATTTGGTTTTTGAACATTATTCTTTTCAATTACATATATTTGTTCGACTTCTTTCTATTCTACCTGTATCAAAGTTAGACTTTTATCACGGTGTTGATGCTCGATAACCAACATTTTTCGAGCATCCTTCATTGTGAAATGCCATTGTCCTAGTTTTTGTTTGCATCAAGTGTATGTCTATTTTGGTGAAAAATAAACTAATGACTGACTGAGTAGGGGTCATGGATGCCTATTTCATTGAGTCTATAAATAGTTTCCCAGGACAAAAAAATTGGACAGTAATGTAAAGCAGTGTATTACAATTTGTATTCCCGCTAATTGATTTTCTCAATTTCACCAATGGTTTGATTACATAAGAAGCATATACAGAGGTGGGAGCTTCCATGCTTGTTCCCAAAACAATATTATGGCTTTACACTTATCTATATATTATTCTGTTTATCTTTTTTTTCAAATTTACACCCCCTCGAATATTAATCTCGCTGATTCTAAATAAAGCACAAACGGTGTTAGCAAATCGATTTAATTTGCCGACGTTTCGTATTTCTATATCATGCCCTGATGAAGTTTTTCTGAATTGAAATTTGAAACGTCGGCAAATAAAATCGTTTTGCTAACACCAGTTGTGCTTTATTTATCATCAATATGAATTCACCTGGTTGAGAGAACTAGTTTATTAATTTTTGTTGTTTTTGTGGTATTAACTTTTATTTTTGAACAAATATCTGTTTTTATTTGAACATTAAATTTACATGACTGATTGAACTTCTTGTTTGGTTTTAGAAATGGTTATCCTGATCCAGGATACCTAGGTCGGTTACGTTCTGCATTGAAGGCAAAACTGTCATTCTTCAAACCAAAAACAACTCCAGAAGAAAACAGTGCAGTGCTAGTTCCTGTTTACTCAAGCCTTATCAACGAGAGCGAATTTATGTCTGAAGAGAGTGATTACGATGCTGATACTGAATATTGAAATCCTTGCATTTCTGCTATCATATATAAAGAAAACAGTGCAGTGCTAGTTCGTGTTCTTCCAGATTGGGATTCAGATATTTTATTCCGTCGTGGAATATTCTAACGACACAAGTAAACAATTATAATAATAAATGATCAATTTATATCAACAAATATACAATATTTCCACAATCGAAGAGGGGTCGCGAAGGACTACTGAAGTCATCGTATCAGTGACACCTCCACGCTAGCTAGTGAGCGTAAACTGATTTCCGAAGACAGTTACTATAATGTTAATATTGAATAATGAATTTATTTTCAAACTTTCCAACTGGAATTTCCCTCTAGTTATAAATAGAATATAGAATATGCGCAGCCAAGAAAACTTTATTTCAGTTTTTTATAATCTATGATTTGAAATCATTATTTGCTTTGTGTGTTCATAACTTATAATTTTACAACATCAATTCACTTCACCTTGATTGAAGAGTTTTGCTGCAGACCAGTTGGTCAGTTATTTGTTTCCGCTAGCATGGACTATTGATGGTTGAGTGGTTACGTGAACCACCCTACGGCAGCGAGGAGTCCAGCAATCCTTTTGCACATGATCACCCCCGCTTGGGATTTGAACCTGCAAACCCACACAGGGTAATCAGAGATGCGGTGGCGAGTGTATTCCTAACGCTTAGCACGGTGCGCCACACCGCCGAGCTATAGCCATGGTCATAGATTAAAATGAGTGCCTGAAGAGATTGATCAGACGAAACATTACAAAAATACATTTGTGTTGATGTGCAGCAGGACTCTTGAATTGCATTTTATGGTATTTTATTCCTGCTACAGCATCCTTGCATTATGCACATACGCATCCACTTGCACAATGGTATAGAGGAGGGCTACTCAACTGGTGGACCACAGTCCTAATCCGGACCCTTCGAGTATTAAATTTGAACCAAAGCTGCTTGATTTCAAATGCATTGTTTTTTCTGCTATCTCATAATCATAATTCTATTTTCGCTAAACCATTGAGGAATAAATTTTCATAGCAATATAAGTTCCTCAGATCATCTCCTCACTTGTTTACCCTACTCGCGTTGGCTAATCAGCAAGATGTCGATGGGGGCGTAAAACGGGTGCTATGGGGACGAATATTTCAGATCTTCTCAGCAAAGTCAGCTCTCAGCTACACAACTGAAGCCTTGCCATACCGGCACTGAAGCGCGATACTTAACATTGCTCTTGTACTTAATAGGGTATATTTTTAGAACGATCGGACCCCGGTAATTTTTAAATTTTGAACCTTCAGTAAAAATGGTTGAGTAGCCCTGATATAGAGCAAGAAATGGTAATTAGTCTTGTGTAATATAATTCATTCATTGCATATTTTTTTCCTTGTTGCGCTTATGTAATTCTAATGCCATTCCCTGTAAATATAATTTCTAAGTTTTGAATATGATTTTTTCTGCATCGATACAAGTTTTCAATTTTTTTTCAATAATGGTGACCTTGTAATGAAAACAATAAATCAAGTTTGACTTTTCATGATCTGTAATGCTGTATTTTTATGTTTATTCACTTTTAACTCGAAGTTAGGCCATATTGGATAGTTTTGTTTTCAAATTGTCTGTATTTGTCAAGTCATATCATAGGTATACAGGTGTCGCTGCACGATAACCAGTGTTGCTTTCTAGCACCTTCAACTGAAGTACCAGTGAATGAACTAATTGAGGATATAGGATAAATGAACTACAGATTGTACTACTGGGTTCAAGCCCTCCACCTCACCATAGCGCATTATAATATGGTGATAAAATAAATTACTGACTACTGCCCATGCCAAATCCAAACCACTCCTCAACTTTCATCGATGTGCTTTACATTTTGAAAATATGTGTTTTATTATGCCATATATAAATGGCAGAACCTCAAACATTTTTAGGCCAGGTATATATTAGAGATGTATCGGTATCAGCAATATCGGCCATTTTTTTCGGTATCTGCCATGTATCGGTATCGGTTAGATTAGGGCCGATATTTCCGATATATTTACCTTTTTTGATATGGTTCAGAATGTTTTAAAAGATTAGTTGGAATACTACTTCTCAATTTATTTTTTGTCCGTAGAGATCGTGAGCTATGAGCCATACATGTCCCCACCCCCGCGAGAGAATCGGATTCACGTGTTTTTACCTATTTATCAGCCAAACTAGCTCAACTAATTTGGCTATTTTCGTTGTCAAATTTTTATATTGACATTTTTAATATTACATAGTAATAATGAAGAAATATATCAACACAGCACATAACAAAAAGCAACTAGGCGCCCAGTTTTGAATCAGTGGAACAGTGGAATTGGGGTCCTTATTAACGGCACATAGACTTTTGGCACGGGTATCAATTCTGACTGTTTGTCGTCAAGTACGAGTGTCATTTAGTCCGTCGACATCGATAAACTCTATTACGACACAATTATTTCTCTACGCAGGTATTAATTTTAATTTTGTTCAACTACACAATTACTTTATAGATATATTGACATGACCGCCTAGACTGTCTCAAAATATATAATAGCAATTGTAAAATATTATAAACTAGTAAAGTAGAAAAACAACCTCGACGGTTATAGGTAGGCCTTTTTTTTGTCGGTGCTAATTGATATTCTTTCATGTTGGCTTTGACTTATTGCATCGACGATTACGATTAGCCACGAAATAAAATATTTGTAAAATGCTATTAATTTGAACGCAGGACGGCGGCGCTAGAATGTGTGGGTGATATTCGATATTCTTTTAAAAACGAATACCGATATTCGAAAGTCGCGATATTAACATTAAATTCAAATTGGACGTCCCGGCTTATGAGTTTTCTAATTGAACACCGAGATTACTAGCGTTACTGTACAATGTATCTTAATCAGTTGAAGCAAACACCAAACATTAATTTCATATTATGTGATATATCTTTTTTTCGATCTGAAATAATGTGTACTAAGAACAACGCTCAAAGACCATTGTTTTAACCCGTCTGCCCTACACAGCACCCCTAATTAAATAATAATTACATAGTATCGGAATATCGGCATTTTTGTAGTATCGGCGTATCGGTATCTGCGTTTTTAGATGGTATCGGATCGGTATCGGCGACAAAAGTGGTATCGGTACAACTCTAGTATATATATCCCTATTCCACTTTGCTTTGATTTGTTTATAGAGGACCAGAAGTAACACATCAAATACTTCGAAAAATTTTATAATATTTTCAAATGTTTATTTGCGTGATCTGTCAAAAACTGCCCTCACCTGAAGCCTTTTTTACATGACTTGCAATTTTCCCATGCAATTTTACTGTTCGCTATTTTGATCAATCAATCACATTGTTTTTTATTAGACATTCAGGCAAACAGGCATAATAAATTGAAAGTAAGATAAATTTGAAGAAAAAATTAATTTGGGATCACCAATCCAACCTCTTTCGGTTTCCTATTACCTCCATTTTTACAGGAAAACTGTGTTTGTTACCATTTTGCTAATTTTTTCTGCATTTGTTTTCATTTGTCTTAAAAATGAACTGGATGATGTCCTCTTGAGGCTTGTGTTGTATGATTACCAACCAACTTGAACCAAGAAAACGTTTAGTCGAATTTTTTATCCTATGTATACGTATATATTTTGTAATCATTTAGAATATTTAACCTGGTACACACACTACAAGAGTACCCAAATTTTGGGATAAAATAAAGTATGATTATAGCACTGAAGGGAGGAAATAATTATCAGTGAGACAGCGCATATGTCTAACACTGCATTTTGCCCTAGTCTTAGTTAAAATATGGTATGGAAATCAATTAAATATTAGGGGGTTAAAGAGTGAAACAGCAGTCGAACATAGTGAAATTAAATAAATTACCTTTGGATGTCAGGATTGTCCTGCAAGGGTATTATTTTCATGAGAGATTGCTGAAATGAAACAATAACTATGGTGTTTTATAAGATTTTTAAGCAGTAACATTTTATTCAACCATTCCATACAGTATGAGGAAGGACAAAAGCCAATGTGACTTCTCAATAAAAGCAGGATCTGAAGAAATTTTCGCTCATAGGAATATACTCTCTGCTGGATCTGATTACTTTAAAGCAATGCTTTCTCACGATGTAAGTAAAATAAGTTATCATTTTTATCCTGAGGGAGAGAAAAGGTGATAAGACAGCTCAATTATATAGTGTACTATGGCTTTCATCTGATTACCATTCCATGTCGAGTTTGGGATCAGTTAGAACAATGTCTGTAACTCTATTGTTTGCAAAAATTTTTCAAAATTTTTTTAAGTTTGAGTCAAGAGTTAACTTTTTCTCAACCCAGCGTTGGGGTCGATTGTGATATTTTCGCAACCCACAGTTCTGGTTCGGATAAAATTGCTGATTCTCATACTTTGCTGGTGTGATTTCCATTCAATTAGGTATGAGAGGACTGCTGGACTCTCTGTCATTGCCAGGTTGTTAACTATCTACCATCCAAATTGGGAAGATAAATAATCGAGAGACCATGGTTCGGTATATGAATAAACAATCTCTATTTCTTCTTGAATATAAAAATCTAATCCTACTCGTCTTCATTTATAAAAAATGTCAAAATATAGTGCACAGCATAGTGTTGAATAAAAATGTTTACATCTTTCTCAGACGAAAGAAAGCCAGGCTGGTTTTGTTGAGATAAAGAAAGCAAGTCCAATTTGTGTGGAAAAATGTATCGATTTTATATACACTGGAACAGGATCTGTAGCTGATGGAGATCGTCAAGATTTGATGTATGTGGCTCATATGATGCAACTACAACGTGAGTTGTGAAATAAACTACCGTGTTTCCTTGAACAATGTCTTACTTCAATTTTCTTTGAAAAATGACCCTAGGGCCTATTTTTGGGGATGTCTTTTTTTTCATGTATTATTAAAAGCAAAATTACAAGGTGGGAAATTATACATAACAGGAAAACCAATATTCATTTACTTATAAATAACTGCTAAACATCTATTATTGATCATTTAAAATGTGTAGGAGAGATTTTTTGCTATCAACTAGGTCAAAAAAATTTTCGCGCGATCGACTAGGTCTTTTTTAAAAGGGAAGTAATCATTTTTAAAATCCAGGCGTAGTTGCTCCCTACTTAAATATATATATCAGTGGGTGTCTGGACAGGGCCTTGTTTAAACCAAAAGCTGAATAAGTGTCATAACTCATAATTATGGGAAAATGTGGCAACTGTTCCTTCGTAGTGGAATCCTCATACCATGATATGTTCACAACTAGTACAATCCTCCCGATTAGAATAAAGATTATTTGGTGATTGTGAAAAAATCAAAAATATAATTTAACCTTTGAATCTTGACTTGGCAGTATGGCCCATCACGCTAACTGTTAAGAATTTGCTTTCCATTGCAACTCTGACTCCCCTTTTGCAGGTTCGAATACTGTAGAAACAATTATGCGTGAGAGAATTGCTGGACTCCCCGCCGCCGTAGAGTGGTTCATGTAACAGAATATTGGCAAACTTCAACAAATAACTGGCTAACTGATACCATACCCGACATGGACCGGTAACTGAACTAGAGGCTGTTGTATACCATATGTGGCACGACGGTGTGCCTCATCGTGCTAAGCGTTATGAATACGATTGCCACCGCACCTCTGATTACTCTGCGTGGGTTCGCATCCCGTGCAGGGATGGTCATGTGCGAGAGGATTGCTGGACTACTCGTGGGCCGCCGTAGGGTGGTTCACATAACCGCTGGTTCGTTAGGGCTTCCTCCACCATCAAGTACATGCTGCTGAAAACAAACTAGCCGGACTGGTAACCGGATGAGAGGCCGTAGTTCGCCATATGATTAAGCCGACTTATCGACTTTCCTCTCCCGGGATAAATATGTAAATCCTATCATCCTGTCTCCTAGTCTTTCTTTCTCTGGGAATATGATAATACTATCCCATTCTCATAATGATGAGCTGTAAACCAAGTTTGTTGCCTACTTATATGATAAAAGTAAAACATATTTGAATATTGATAAAGCAAATTGCTAGACCCTTTCAATTAGTTTTTCATTAACTATATGAAATATATATGGTCAGGGCTATGTGATGGAATTGCTGTATTTCTGGAGAACGATTTGTCACCTGAGACCTTTGTCTCAACAAAGCAAATAGCAAAAATGTTTAATTGCAAAAAATTGGAAAATCATTGCAATCAATTTTCTCTGGAGAATTTTCGATTAATTGCTGTTTCGGAGGATTTTAAGGACCTGGAAAAGGATGATGTTTCTTTTCTTGTGACTTCCAAAGAGGCAAAGGTTTGTATTATTTCAATGATGTGTTTAGCATTATATTCTGATTGATTTCTTGTGTATCCAGCCATTTAGATGTAGTATGTTGAAACTTGAAACAGATGTTGAAAAGACTGTACAAGTGTTTTGCATTTGGCATGAACTATTGTATTTCTGGCGTTCCAGAAGTATGGTGGTTGGTGGTAACTAATTTGGTTCGCCTACTTCACATGAAGTTGTTTAAATGGACTGACATCTATGGGCAGGGGGCATATTCACTTGGCTAACACAGACAGTCACCGAACTCGTAATATAACTAAAATAAGGAATAAAATTGTGGCCTAACCCTAACCTGGTAACCACACTACGGGAGTACCGCATTTGTTAGGTGAGGTGTAGAGCTTGGGCGTGAACCCAACAGTATAATCAGTAATCAGTAGTTCATTTTTTCACCCTACATGAAATACACTTCATGAATACAGAATGGGAGACGCCAGAAACCAATACTGGTTATCGAGCAATGACACCCTTATACCTATAGACGATATTTTTATACTGTACTGTTAGTTGTTATGGGAACATTTACCAATTCTATGTATCTAGATGTTATATGGTCAATTTTTTATGAAAGGTCGCCAACTGAATGTGAAGTTCATATTTAAGATATTACCTTGCTGGAATTAGTGAGAAGTTTTATGATTTGCTGAAATAATGTATAATATGAAGTTATCAGGAGCAAGACTGCAAGCATTACTACAGAAGGGAAACAAAAAGCGACATATGCTTCTTTATAACATTATGCGATTTGTGTCCTATTCCTTCATTTCTTTTTTATCTTACCTATGATTACTATAAAGAAGAATCATATTTTTCAGGCAACCGTTGATGATAAATGTAAAGCCTTAATTCTATGGGCTCAATATGAATCAACTGAAAGAGCTTTGGTTTTTGAAGAGAATTTTAAATTGCTTGATTTGAGTAAAATGCAGAATGAATACATGAGATATTTGCTAGAGAATGAGGTATTTATTGCTGTTTCTTAGATTGTGTGTCTCGATCAATTGCCTTGGTGTTGACCATCCTGTGCAGGTTCTGTTTTTGTGGTTGTTTATCACGTTTGAGACTCTTGACTCCACATTGTTGCTGAGAGGGTTCAATGTCTGCGCATGCATTCGAAAAAAAAAGCTTGTTTCTTGCTTATAAAATTTTTCGCAATTTTTCTGTTAATTTCACCTGTTAAATATAACGAGCTATATTTTGTACCCTCATTCCCTCTCCCTCCCCACTTCATAAAGATTTCCAATCTTTTTAATACTTCATGGACAAACAGTACATCTCCCCAGTGATTTCAACCTTTATGCTGACATTCCATCTTTCAGAAACCTCTCTCTCACCTAGCTGTTTTACCGAACTACAGTTATTAAATTTTTTATCACCCTCTTCAACCCAGCATGTAAACAGTACATCTCCCCAGTGATTCCAACTTTTATGCTGACATTCCATCTTCCAGAAACCTCTCTCTCACCTAGCTGTTTTACCGGACTACAGTTATTAAATTTTTTATCACCCTCTTCAACCCAGCATGTAAACAGTACATCTCCCCAGTGATTCCAACTTTTATGCTGACATTCCATCTTCCAGAAACCTCTCTCTCACCTAGCTGTTTTACCGGACTACAGTTATTAAATTTTTTATCACCCTCTTCAACCCAGCATGTAGCTCCTCTGTCAGGTATTTAATTCTTGAGGAAACATGGCAATTCTTGCTTTAAGTCTACTCATCATTAAGGTAGAACTTTCCAGATGTACAGTGTAATTCAATTTATCGCCTGAATTGGACCCAGTTAAACGACAGCTCTTTATGACAAGAGCCTACTTATCATTTAATACAGAAGCTTAACCGTGCTTGAAACCCAGCGATATAAAAACCATTTATTAAAATAAATAACTTGTTGTTTCTAGCCACTTGTCTGTGACTCGAAACCATGCTGGAAAATCCTTTTTGCTGCACTGATGGACAAAGCGAAAATAAAATCTGAAGACCATATCATAAATGGTGAATGTGAGATGTTAGAGTTTTCTAGTTGCTGTATATCCTCACATATAAGCCAATGCCCTAAAACAGTGAATTTATAAATATTTGCATATTATAAGCTGATCTTACAATGGTACGTTCTTATCGCATGGTTCGAGTTTTAGCTGTTGAAATTAAATTGGCATAATGTAATTTCATTTGAGTGTTATCAGAGTTGGCACGTATAAGCCGACCATTTAGTTTTGCAACTCGGCTCATATTTGAGGATATACGTCAAATCCATAACTTTGATTGGGATTGTAAACAATCTCAATCTCGTTTTTAGCAAAGCGCACCATGATTTTTTATTTGAGCTGTGTTAATAGCTTCACTCCAACCAAGCTGCTAGTAATGTTTGTAAGGATCAAAATATTACAGGTTCTGTATTTACTGCACAATTTAATTCACCTTGGAGGTTGATTTTTGCGTGTACAATAACTTGTGGTCTCGAGTTAAGATCTTGAGTTCCCCATGACAGTCACCTTACCAATTTGTAATAATTTGCATTGTAAAACTAGCTGGTATGTTCAGTACAAAGTTTAGGTACCTCATATATGTTGTGTATCATAAGAAGAAAAAGTTTTATTCTCAGCCTATGTTCAAAAATATGCATGAAATTACCTAAATACAATGTTCTTGTATGTAAATTTACATGAAATTGCATTTTACTATAATCTGTGGAATGAATAGTCAGAATCGGTACTGCATGTTACTAGGTTAACTTTTTATTGTAAAAGTTTCTAAAATGATGTCCTATTTTCAGATAAACCGAAAAATCATGGTAAGCTCACTTCTATTATACATATTGGCTTGGCTTAAGGGCGGTCCAGAATTATGTGTCCCAATATGGAGGAAACTAATTTTGTGCGCCTACTTTACATCAAGTTGTATAAAGGGACTGAAACCTATGGGCTAGGGGTATATTCCCTTGACTAATACAGACAGTCCCCGAAATCATAGTAGCATTAAAATACGAAAAATCGGAATTAAGGTGTTCATAAACTAAAGCACATAAATATCATAAAAATGTTATCAGTTAAAAGAAAAGCAAAAACATCAAGATATTAGTAACAATGTAAAAGGATAGAAGCGGAAAGATTTCACCATCACCCTATACAATAGAACAAATTGTAATAAGTTTAAAAATATTTAAACCATTAGGCAAAGCACTTACATTTTATGTATTTTTAAATGCAATAATATAAAACTCGGATTTGTCATTCTCAACTTTGTTCAGTTGTTGCTGTGTTTGATAAAACTTCAAAGTCAATTCAAGGTTTAAATCTAGAAAACAATCAGTGGGTGAAACTGCAGGTATGTGATAATACAAGATTACAGGGTGTCCATGAAGTCTTTTACAATTTCAATTTTGTTATGAATCAGTTTTCAATATATCTTAACCAATAATTTGTTTTTCAATCAATATTGAAGTATTTTCACTTCATTTAATACAATCAATCAATCAATCAATCAATCGTTTATTTTGTCATCACAAAAAAACACGTTCAAACATAAAGTGACACAATGAATAAATTACAGTACTAATCATGTTTTTGCGTGACCGGAGTCGCGAGGGACCTAAGAAGGTCTTCAAGCAGCGACACCTACAGCGCTACAGGTTAGAATAAATATAGTTAAATGAGGGATAAAATGAATAAATCCTAGGAATAAGTCACAACTGATACAATTACAGCGACATTCGAAATGTATGCGATTATGACACAGTAAAACAGAAAATGTAACTTTCATCCGAGCAGGCCAAAGCAATATATGGTATTGATAAATTCTCTTTGCAATTTTGAAAAATTTCAAGAATTTATATCATCATGTTCTTCTCTTTATTGTAATTTCTGACCCAACCTGTTCTGGTGTAAATGTTAACAGCATTTATATACTTGAATAAAGCAAGCCATTGCTTGAATAAAACCACAGGGGCCATCTGTATTGTGTCAATGTTTTTCTATATGCTATTTACCAGACCTTTGATTTATGGTATGGACTTGATGATGGAACCGACCAGCAATCCTCTTGCACAAATTTATTCTCACATGGGATTCAAACTTGCGAACCCACACAGAGTAATCAGAGGTGCAGTGGCGAGTGAATTTTCAATGCTTAACGCTTAGCATGACGCCGAGTCGAAGAATACTTTTGTCTTGTTGAGTTCAAGGCGAAAAATTTCTATTATGAATTTCAGTTTTATGGTATTTTAGAGCATTACAGATGAGATTGCTAGTAAACAATTTGTGGCAGTCGTCATTGATGAAGATATTTACATACTTGGATACGATAAGACAAACTATTGTTTGAAAAACTATTCTGATCCTGAAGCAACTTGGGTTCGAGTCTCTGATCGGAAGTCAAATGGTAGACTGCGTGCAGTGACTTTGAATGGTGAGCTTTATTCAATTATTTACATTTCATTCACTAATTTGGCGCAGCGGGTGATGTTAAGTATTAAGGAGTTCACTTACCATAGTACCTCTGATTACCCCGTGTGTGTTCACAGATTCGAATTCTATTGGGGATAATTATGTGTGAATGGATTACTAGACCCCTCAGCTCGGTGGGTAGGTTAACGTAATGGATGGTCGGTTACGGCTTACTCCACTATCAAGTGCATGCATCTGAAACAAATAACTGGCTAACAAATGCTATACCTGAAATAAACTAGTAACCGGACAAGATGGCTGTGTAACACCATGTGATTAAGCCATCTTTATTAGCTCTCCTTTCCCTTGAATGAAAACCCTATCTTTTTATCAGGTAAACTTTATGTTCTCATTTACATTTTGTCCAGGTAATTTCATATTGGGATAGTAGTGGTCTGATCCTTTTTCTCCCATTCTTTAACTCACAAAAAATGACAGCATAGCATGATGGTATAGCCATGTGGGTAAAACCACTGAAGCATTACTTCCTATAAATACTGCCTGAGGTCATTCAGTCCGCAGGTATAGAAGAGGCTATAGCCTTTTTTTTTGATATTACTCATATTTCAGATATATATATATCCCTGCTTCTAATTTGATTCAAAATTTTCAAAATCAAGCTCAAGCTAAGTACAATTGTATGCAGTCTTCCACTAATGTGTTAAAAATATGTTTCAGGCATAATTTACGCTTTCGATGATTCTGATGATTACAGTTCAGCTGTTGAAAGTTTGCGAGCTCCAAATGAGACATGGCGGCAAGTGACTAAGAAACCGGTTTCATCCTATGAATGCTCACTTGTGTCGGCAAAAGGTTTGTTGTTTTTCACGATACATAAAAACTAACCAGACATGTAGAAGGTGATCTGAATAAGCTGTTATGTATTTTGTATTAACTCTAGGTGACGATAGCCTGTATAGTGTATTGACCCTTTTTCTTGGCTGAAATTATTCTTTCACTACTTGCTGCTTAATCTGTTACTGCTATTGTGTATTAATTTTGAAGAGCTTGACAATAAAGTAGTGTTGTAATGGAAAATTGGTGCTTGTTCATAAATAACTGAAGGCAGAATACACTACGCAAGTCTCTATTAATATCCATTTGATATAAAAATATAATTCGTTAGAGAAAATTTCATTTACTTCTGTTAACGATTGCCAGCAGTATTTCCATGATACATTTTTTAACTACTTTGTCTTTGTGGAACATGTATGTATCTTGCATCAATCTGTCAAAACAATAATTCTTTATTTGGCATCACACTATAAAATCAGTAATGTGTGAACTTGTGGAGTTTAACACAATCTCTATAGATATCAATATTCCAGTAGTTTCACAATAAGTCTTGCACTGATGATAATGAACTTTATTGATGTAGCTAAATCTATTTACGGTAGGTTCCATCTACTGTCTTGGAGGTTACAAAAATGCATATTCTATTTCCAACAATCTGAAATTTGATCCAGTTAATTCAAAATGGCACACATTACCCAACTTGCCTGCTGGAAGATGTTATGCTGCAGCTGTAGAGTTGGACGAAAAGATCTATGTGCTGGGTATGTAAGAACGACCCGCTTTTTCTTCTCCCTTAAAAACGTAGGAACAAATCGCATATTTCTCCCTCTCAAAAACGAAACGACAAACTGCTTTTTCACCAAACGCCAAATCTTGCAATTGCATATCGCTCGCTCGCAATGAAGATGTCTTTCATGTAGCTTTCCAAGGTTACTTTCTGACTACTAGCGATACCGGTTACTTCTTCCTGGTGTTTACTCATCCAAGCCTTATTTATGCATCAACGTCCAACGATTTCATGAAATTGATAATAAATCACTTATTGTAATGTCTGGAAAATCAGCAACACAATGGCAGTCCATTAACGACATAAATTTACCTAAACTAGGTGTATAACTGCAACAGCATTGTCATAGTAATCATTTGAAATGTGGGTTTTTGTGCCTCGCCCTGCAGTTCTCTTTTCTTTTATATCTTATTTGAGAGAATTATCCCGGTGAACATGTTTTTTATCACTGGTTTTTCATAACTCTATTTTAGGGGGAAGCCCGTTCAATGATTACCTTAATACCACATCATGTTTTGATATTGCATCGGAAACATGGACAAATCTGGCATGCATGCATCATGCAAGAATGCAACTTGGAGCTTGTGTTGCACAAAACAAAATTTATATTATCGGAGGGTGAGAGTCTTTTCATCCAATATTACTGATATATTCGAAATGACAAATGATTTCCTTCGGCTGACTACTGTCTACTATCTTACTCCTCTTTTGGCCAAGGTGGTTAAGTATGAGAACCAGTGGCGGCGCGCCAATAGGGCCAACCGGGGCAATGCCCCGGTTGTTTTTTCGGTATAATAAAAAATATTCGAAAAATACCTCAATATCGGTTGCACAGACTGTCTACACTAGCCATATTCTCCCGACATGGTTCATTTTTCGCTCGCAAAGCCTTCGCCGAACGTCGACGGGACGACGCCGATTTTGCTCCGGTTGCTCATTGTATATCGTATTCTCTCTTTTATCTTCCACTCGCCGCGTTTGTCTCGTCTGTTTTCTGTTTCTTTTACTAAATCATCGGGGCCGATCGAGGCTAGCCCCGAAATTAAGACGACACAATGCCGACGTTTCTTACAACAACGTGTTGACATATTCACGCATTCCTTCTCGTTCGTTGGTTGCTTGAAGAGTTGATAGTTTCCTCGCCTTCGTTTTTGTCGCTTGTTTCGCTATTTGAATCAGTTAGAGACCTTTAGTCCATTTGCTTTCGATTTTCCACATTCCTTTTGAGCTCCTCACTTCTTTCCGGCTTCGCATTTCTTAGCCTTAGACCTCATAATGAATAAGGTTGATGCACTACTTCGCACTCCGTTTTCGCAGCTGCCGCTGGAACAAAAATTAGAGGTACAACGTCTTGGGCCTTATCAACCAAAAAATTGTTCACTGGAACAATCCCTTGACGGAGGAAAGCGTCCGGCGTAAATTCTGCGCAGAAACTTGGTATAAAAAACACGAATGGTTGTGTTACAACGAGGACAAAAATGCACTTTTTTGTTTTTATTGCCTACTTTTTGCTACCACCCGTGACTCACGTTGGTGTAAATTTGGTTTTAGAGATCTTAAACATCTTTCCGAGCGTGCCAGGGATCATCAATCTTCTATGGAGCATCTGGACAATGCAGTAAAATACCGAACATTCGGAAATGTTAATATTGCAGCACAGTTGGATGAAGGGCGCGCGGTTTCTATTCGTCGGCACCACCAAAACATCGAGAAAAACCGCCATGTTCTCGGTCGATTGATAGATGTTTTGAATTTCATTGGTTGTCACGAGCTGTCCCTCCGTGGGCACGATGAACGGGCTGGCTCTTCTAATAGAGGGGTATTTTTGGATATGGTGGAATACACCGCATCCCTAGATACAGTATTGAGAGATCATCTTGATGACGCAACTGTTTCGAAAGGGACATCTAAGGATATCCAAAATGATTTGCTCGACTCAATGTATAAAATTTATTTACAACATTTGGCTCTGGAAATTGAGAATTGCCAGTTCCTTTCGATTCAGTCTGACGAGACAACTGACATCACGTGCGTTTCCCAACTGGCTGTGATTTTTCGGTTTGTGAAAGATGGTAAACCTACCGAGAGATTTCACAGCTTTGTACCAATCGATGATCGCACGGCTTGCGGGATATCGGCTGTACTGAAAGAAGTGTTACAGCCTTACAACGCGAAGTCAAAATTGATAGCTCAAACTTAAGACGGCAGTCATGAGTGGGTCAAAACATGGTGTTCAAGTTTATATAAAAGAAGATTTTCCTCATGCGCATTTTTTACATTGTTATGCACACCAATTTAACCTCTTATTAAAAATATGTGTCTTGATACCCCTCTCGTCCGTATATTTTTTGCAAATGTTTCGGGGTTTTCTTCATTTTTTTCCGTTTCGCCGAAGCGCTCTGACCTCTTTCGCCAGATATGTAGCCGCCGTCTCCCAGCTTGTGCACCAACACGTTGGAACTTCCAATCACGCGTGGTGCAGGGCGTGTCCGAAATTAGGTCTGAGCTCATTGAGTGTTTCAATGGCATTCAGAGCTCTCCGGTTTGGGACGAACGCTCTGTGAAGGAGGCGGCAGGTCTAAAGCGTCTGCTAGAAGATGGTGAGTTTTCATTTTTTCTCGCTTTTTTCTCCACAATATTCTATCACGTGGATGTATTATACGGCGCATTGCAGTCAAGGCTAATGGATGGAGCGTCTGTGCAGTCGTGTATTTCAGACTTCTGCGATGCTGTATCTCGTATCCGGGAAACAATAAAATACGACGACACATGGAGTGCTTCTTTACGCCGCGGGCAAACAACGCAGCGTTTGATTTTGTCTGCAAAGGAATGCTGTGACATTCTGGTGAATCAAATAGGCGATCGTCTGCGCACTGAACACCTTGCCGCGTTCTCTTTGATGAACCCCAAAAATTTTTCAAAATTTGCACGTCAATTCCCCATCCATTTGTTGGCTACTGTCTCCAAATTTTACCCCATGATAAACGTGGGTAAATTGGAAAATGAATTGCGATGTATATACACCAATCAAACTTTTTTGAACATCACATCAACTTGCGCGCTATATGGGTTCCTCATAGATAACACTCTAGTAACTACCTTTGCGGCGTCTGCAAAATTTCTGGACATCATTTTGATGACGCCTATTTCTTCCGCCGACGCAGAGCGAACATTCAGCACGCTGAAGCGTATTAAAACGTATCTCAGAAACACAATGAAGCAAGATAGATTAAATTCCTTGGCTGTTTTATCCATTCACAGAGACGTTATTTCTGGGATGCATGACTTTAATCAGCGCGCTATTGAGCATTTTGCTTCCAAGAAACCGCGGCGTGTTGCATATATGTTCAAGCAGTAGAAGTCTAGCAGCATATATATCTATGAGTGAGCGACGCATGTCCTTTTCTTTGCATTAACTTTCCTTTCTTCATAGTAACGTTTTAAACCCTATTTTAGGTTTTGTCTGCTTTCCCGAAGTTTCTGTTAATATGTCATTGTATTTATCTGGGTAAATATTGCCTTTCCTTTTGAAAGAGGTTTCAAAATAAACTATGTCTATATTTATTAATCCCTTGACTTGGACCGGTTTTATAGACACTTTCTTATCGTTAAAAATTGTCGCTTTTGCCGATTGGTTGTTACCGATGGAATGGTTTTTATACTCATAAAATGATGGGAGAACTTACAGCGCTCATCCTGTCCCCGTAGATGGGGGTGACTTGGTCCCGCAGTAGCTTGCCCCGGTTGTCAAAATGACCACGCGCCGCCACTGATGAGAACTGTAATAAGAATAAGTACAATACAATCAATTAAAACCCTTATATGTGCGAGAAAAGGCTGAGATTCCACTTTTATTGTAAAGTTCAGATCTTATGGGCTTGGCGGTGTTGTTGCAAAGCATTAAGAATATGCTAGTCATCGCACCACTGATAACATGACATAAGTTGACAGGTTCACATCCTGGGGAGGTTAATTATGTGCGAGAGGATCACTGAAATCGTCGCTGCTGTAATGTGATTCGCATAACCGCTGGTCAGTTACGGCTTTCGTCACCATCAAGTCCATGCGCTGAAACAAATAACTGACTGCCCAATCCATACTCGACATAGACTGGAAACTAGAGGCGAAAGACTGTGGTTTGCCATGCTGATTAAACCATGTTATGGGCTTCCCTCTCCCAATGGATAAATAGATAACTACTATCCCTATTGCTAAGATGCGCGAGTTTAATAACCAGCACCATAAATAAAGAAATTCAACATTGGTACTGCCAATCAATATGTTAAATCTAGTAGTGATATTTGCCTGGGGAAAGGAAATCGATCCATTACCCAGAGAAATTTGCTAGGCAGTCTTTTCATCCACGAACATTCAAAATTAATAATATTTTGTGTTGCCTTGACGCCGATATAATTAACCCACAATATATTTTGGTTTATTATCAAGATTTAACATATGTAATCAGTTCTTCATTTACTCCGGTATAAAAACAGCAAAATTTATAATATTTGAAACCATAATACTCATGCCCATAAATATGAAAACTTGTTATCAAGTGATGTGAATGACGCTAGGCTGATATAAAAGTTGAGTCCACGGTCCCTAAAATACTTCTGAGGAAATTCCTTGCTTACCTGGTGTTAAGTCTCTTATTTGTAACAGACTTGGTTCAAACGACAACATTGAGGAGTATGACCCAGTACAGAACACTTGGAAAGTCATTGGAAACACTACTGAGAAGAATATTGAAGCTGAAGCCTCACTTTCATTAGTTCATATGGTGTAGCAATATAAACAGCCACTGCTACCATACTTATTAAATAATAAGACCTACGCCAAATATTATGGGCCTGTTCTGTTGAGAAGCCTTCCGTATAATAATCTCTTAAATAAGTAGGTTTATTTCGATTTCCCTTAAAGACCAAACAAAAAAAATTAAATAAGCAATGCCTGCGTCTCACCGACACAAAAAATATTACTGTACGAGACACATGGTAAAGACAAGAGGGCGTTGGTATATATGGACACGAATACCACAAAAAGTTTCGAAATAAATAATAGGAATAGTCTTCTAGTGGCAAATACAATCTTGCGCCACTGAAAATTTCAAAAAATTGATCCAGTAGTTGGGTAGATTTTTTCATTTTTTTGTAACAACAAAAAAATACTATCAACAACATATTATTAGCAACATGATACATAGGTCCAATTTGTGTCCAAGTAAAAAAAACACGGTCAGACGCCGTCAAATTGGACGAAAAATGACCTCTTATTAACTTAAATTATATTATCAAAAAATCTGTAGTAATTTTTATCGGAAGAAAATAAACATATGTATTCAATAGTGTGGTGTCGAATGTTTTAATGGTATTGTGGTTGAGTAGGACTACCCGCTAAAAGTAAACTCTGTTAGACGGTAACTGCCTGTTTCTTCGGTTATCTGAAAGTTGCATCCATGCCCGATTGTGAGTCCTATCGCCGTGCTTTACCGCTTCGATTATACTTCCCTATACGGTTACCAGTAAAATTTAATATAATTTGGTAAATCAGGTGGTCTAGCCCAGTGGTTCCCAAACATTTTCATCCGTATGTCGAAAACTCTCTCTTCCAAGTGTTTCATGCAGTCAAAAGCAATACAACAAGCAAAAAAGGGTAGCCTACTCGATAAAATGAGACGTCGTGCATATTTTTCATATTTTGTTTTCGTGCTATGTGTTAGTTCAATGTTTTGTTGCCGGTCTGCGAAGCCATTTTATTTGATATTCTTTGTCCGCCGATGTAAAAAGGTTGGGAACCACCGGGCTACTGGATCGCCTAAAAATCTTCTTAGGTCGCCCATTTTGACGACAAAAATATTTCTAGAAAATTGTATTTTATATCGGTTATTGAGGTATTGCTCAATTTTATCAGGGGAATATAACAGCGTCTTTACTGCTTACATGCTGTTTGGTACGCGAGTATATCATTGCGTAGCGAGATTTAACAAAATTCATTTTCTAAAAAATTCGCGTTGCTGAAGAAAGGGTTTTGGGAACAACTGGCCCAGTAATAATAGACGATAAAATAATTGATAAAAATAAATAAAACTGATTATAGAGTCACGAGAGCAAACAAAACCTTAGATAAGGTTCAAAACGTACAGATTTTAGATTGAAAGATGTTGTTAAAAGAGCTGGTATATATGTGTTCACCTCAGAGTATTAAATTAATCGGCGTGGCTTATCGTGCTAAGCGTTAGGAATGCGCTCGCCACCGTACCTCTGATTACCCTGCGTAGGTTCGAATCCCATGCAAGGATGGTTATGTGCAAAAGGATTGCTGGACTCCTCGCCCCGTAGGGTGTTCACGTTACCGCTGGTCGGTTACGGCTTCCTCTATCATGCTCCAAAAAAAAAAAAAAAAAGTAACTAACTAATAACCCCCCCTGGATCAGCGATTGTGGAGTCGTGATGCCGTCATTTTTGGTTCACATAGTCACATGGGGATATAGAATAAAATATGTAAACATGGATAAGCTACGACTGCTAAATGTACCGTACTTTTGGTACTAAAACATACCCGTCGCCATACGTGTCAGATTGCCCTAAAGTGAATTAATATATCCAGCTCATTCTTTAATCAGCTCTATTGAGAGATATTACGTACTTTTTGAATGACGTTTTCAGGTATGGGGAAGGAATGATATATGAAAAAATGTTACGCACAACCACTAGAAGTTACTGTGGTATGAAACTACACCCATGTGATTGTATATTAATATGTCCGTTTCTGCTTGTCTAAAGCCTTACTTAAAGTGAAAACGTATGAAGCCTTATGATTATTAAAGAGTGGCACAATACATGGTATATCGCAGGACATAAAATAGCAAGTCTTCAGGTGTAAGGTACCCAACTAAACTACACTCATTACGTAAACGTAGATTAATATGTCAGTTTCTGCTTGTCCAAAGCTCTGGCTAGAGTTAACGTGCATGACACCAGTCACACCACTGTGAAACTAGCAGCAATTTCAGCCAGAATATTTTCACACATTGAATATAGTTTCCACGTGCATATAGTATTCATTTATAGTTACACATAAAAATTGAAAAGGCTGATAAAAATATAATTTTACCACGGAATTACATGAAAAATCTCTAAACTGATTAATACACTGAATTTGACGAGAAAATAGTGTTTAAAAAAAGACTAACTAAGCGAAAAATGATTTTTCAGGTATTTCGCAAAATACGAAGTTTCAAAAAATTATCGTTTTTGAAAGGGCGATTTCTCGAAAATCGCCAATAAAAGCAGCACCACAGCACATTCGGAGAAAAGCAGATAGATACTTTATAAATTTGATTTCACTATACCAGAATAGTAGCAGCACGTTTTGAATCGGCCATATATAATACCGAACATAACGTGTATTCTCAATTTTATAAACAATGTTGACGAAACAAGAAGGCGTAAAATGAGCAGTGGCGCAACTACCTATTGGATCTTGTGGATAAATCCAGGGGCGGCACGTTGCTGGAGGGCGGCAAAACGTTTCAAACGAAGCGAAAAAACGTTTTAACTGAACCAAGGCAGTCACATTAAACGACCTAATTTACCAATGAAGCCAAAAAATTACACAAGATATACGTCTAAACCAGGCTCGTGGCCCTCTTTCAGCGCCTATTTGCACTCGCGGTCTCCGTGTTCGCCAATCAGAACGTGTTGGATTGTATTATGTGTTTACGACCTATTATGGAAGGCAAAATCAAACCACAGACAAGAAAGTAAGCGCTATCCAGTATACAATCAAAGGGAATCCTGCGCTTAGGACTGTCTGACGAGATTTATCGTATTAGGCGCAGTCTTTTTTATAGCTAGACGGATGTCAACATCAAGGCGGTTTATAAATTTTGTTTTTGTGGTAATAAAAATTGGCTTTTGCTCCGACAGAAACCCGAATTTAGTCAATGTGCGTTCCTGTCAAATCTAACTCGCTTGGCAGCAAAGAAACCGATGCCAACGTCTTTCACCGGGGGTGATTTTTGTTGCGGTATTTTGGAGTTCAGATGGACGTATTGATTTATTGCCCATTACATACTAGCAATGCCAGCATTAATCACATTCTTTGGCATCTCAATTTACTTTGGTAAAGTCAACGGAACTGTTGTTGTTAGTACATCTTTGTGTGCTTGAAGGCCCAGCAAGGAACGCAGCTATGTGTTCATCCAAAACGGTACTGTAGTTCAATTTTCGTAATCGCGTCTATAATACGCTAGCAAAGGTTATCTCGCAGTCGAGTGGAACTGCCATTCTGTAGGTTAGACAGGGTTGCCATATATATCATGCTTATTTTAAGATTTGTGTTTATTTTTCTAGCTTGCGTCTTATAAAGTAACGATGTGCTTATTTTTAAGAAAAGTGCTTATTTTTGAGTTACGTGCTTATTTTGTCTTGAAACATGGGCGACTGGTTCGTGTTTTACGTACAAACCTTGCGTGGAAACGAAATATGGTGTTTATCTTTATGGGCAGCGCGTATTCGAGCTTCGCTGCGTTATTTTGTGACGTATCAATTATCCACGTTCCACCGTGACCATAACTGGACTATGCCGCGACCTCATGTCTCGGACAGATTCAGATTCAGATATTTATTTTCATCGTGCAAGAAACAATGCAAAATAATAAACACACATAAAAATAACAAAAAAAACGAAAGACGTTGAATCTAGCAACTGATGAGGGGTCGCGAAAGACTCGGTGAGTCATCCAGTCAGCGACACTTTTTTGATCAGTTTAAGCAGCAAATACAGGAGAGAAACATTTTTTTCAACTTAACCTAAGATACACAATGATAAAAATTTAACAGAGCCGTGAGAAAAAATTTGTAATATATTTCGTATAGATGGCGCATTAGCGACATCTAGAGAACAGGATATGCCCGATGAGTGCAAGCACAGCATAACTCTGCTGACAAATATGACTAAGCATAAGAAATGACGCTGCTGCCCAGCAACGAGGGTCGTTACTTGTTATGAAAGCGATCGACAGACAAATTAACTTATTGCCTCAATAGTATACTTGAAAATAGGAAATATTTATGCATTTAGCTAATGGCACATGATGAGTAGACAGAAATAGACAATACCAAGCATGAATCAGATAACAGCAAAGTAAATAATGCACAACTTTCTGAATGCCGGAATGACAGAATGAGGATGCAGTAATATGATAGCAGATAGAACATACCGGCAGATGGATAAAGTGTATGTAAAATGATATTTCAGCGCAATAATTCTGCGAGAAACCAAAGTATTAATATTACAGATTACGTGTGGTTGTGCCCCCCCCCATTTAGCTTTAAACATCCGTAGCTTTAAACATCCGCGCTTATTGTTGGCTCCAGGTAGATGGCAACCCTGAGGTTACTCCAGACGGCCTACCGGCGAACTACTTTATTGGTAGATTTCAAGTTCCATTATGATCAAACAATTTACGCACAAGAAAGTGAATACACCCTGACCCTGTAATCGCAAATAATCATATTCAGGTAATGAAACTGCCGTGGAAAGTATGCAAACGAAGTCGCTATATAATAAATTATTAGTCTTGTGTCGTATCAAAACCTACTTTGATATCGTTTTACTTGAGATCGACTATCGAAAAATTGGCGCCCCGACCTCCACGTTTAATCATATTTTCTATTACATTTAATTGTATATGTAAAAACAAATTATATATGTTAATTCAAATTTATATGTATTTATATATTTTATTATTTATTCAAAAATATATGTATATGTTCAAATTTTAATGGAACATTTTATTTAAAGAAGACGCAAAGCTATACAAAATATAGCATATGTCCATAATGCCCCACTCAGTTAGGCTACTGTCAAAGATGATTTACATCGGGGGTCTCAAACTCGCATCCCGCGGTCCAATTGCGGCTCGCGGGATGATAGTTTGTTGCCCCCGCCTTGGTATTAAAGTTTAATGTTAGTGCGGCCCGCAAGTCATTTAGCACGAATAATGCTTTTAATATAACAGCGTTTCCCAAACTGCGTTCCGCGGAACACTAATGTTCCGCGAGCATCTCCCGAGTGTTGCGTGGAAAGGGAATCAAAAATACATCTAAATTGGTCGCCATGACGATCTGAGAATCATGAAGGTTTTCCCAACTGACCGTTTAAAATTGCGTCACCGTTGGCCTAAATTGGACTAACTAAGTTAGAGTAGTGGCATTTGAAACATCAGCGCAACAGTTATTACAAAATGGAATTTGATAATTTCGCACATCCCTAAGCGTGTCGTTGGAAGTGAAGTTTCAGTAAACAGAAAGGTTTGTGATGAGCACAGACGATTTCAAAAAACTGGGAAATGCAATATTTCTTTGTTGAGCATAGGAGCATCCAGACATGTTTTATCTGCACAGTTGAAGTTGCAGTGCACAGGGAATACAATTTAAACAATTTATTATAAAAAACCTGATGCGGCCGGGACTCATCCAGACTCTGCCCCAGCGGCCCCCAAGTAAATTGAGTTTGAGACCTCTTTACATAGTCTACAATAAAATTTTTATTTTATTTCACTGTCGCAAACTTGTTAACACGTCATCAAAATCTGTTTTTTTCCAATGTTTCTCTTTAAACACTTAGAAGTGCAAGATCATTGAGATGATTCTGTTCCATTGATGCACGCGAATACGGCAGAATAAATTTCAGTTTGCTGAAAGACCGTTCACAGCTTGCAATTGAAACTGATATCGTTGACAAAATTTGTAGAGAAATTCGCAGATTGGGTAAAATATCGTCTCCAAAAGACACGATAATACCAAGAATAGCCAAAGGAATTTCTGGTTGACCTTCAGTTCTGTTACTGAGCAGCATTCTGGAATCTTCAATTTCGGTGAAACGTTCGTGGCCATTGATGTCTGTGTCGTAGGAATTTGCAAAATATGAGCAATCTCGTCGAATTGTCGAAAACGGCATTGGAGTCTTTTAGCACAGTATAATAAATGTTATGTAACTCTGCCGCAAATTACGATACTCTGACAACCACGAAAAACAACCACGTATTACTCAAAACATGTATTAACATCATTCAACCAAATTCCGTTGCCATTTGTCTCCAGCACAGAACTAATATCAACTTACATCGGAGTGCGCAGGCAAGAACTTAACGATACAGAACCACGTAATTAACCTCGTGTATTTTGTTACCTAACGTTACCAAATCAATTTTTGCTTTGTTTCCCGGCCAGATTTTTTTGCCATGTAATTACGATGGAAATCAGACCGTGCGCGAGCTATGTGCCTGATGACGTCGGCAGTCGACGTAAGTGGTCTGACCAAGTGTGCAGTTTGCCATGTACTAAGGCTAGATGTCTGCCGCCAATGCGATCTTGCTTGTGACTGTTTTTTTACCCTTGTTGTGAAATTTTTGCAAGCCCCATTTTGGCGCCCCTGTACCTTGGCGCCCGGGGACATATGTACCCCATTGCCCCCCCCCCTAAGCTACGCCTCTGCTGCATGTGCCAGCAATACTGCCCATTGAAAGTGATTTAGTCGAGACATTATCTTTTGACGATATAATTTCTGAATTTGCTTCAATGAAAACTAGACATTGAATTTGGAACTTTCGATAAAATTTACTATTCACTGCTTTAATTCTTCTGTTGTGTGGAATTTTATTCAGCTTTTACGACGCTGTTGAGGGGGCGGTATTTTGCACAAAGATCCAGGGGCGCCACATTGCGTTGTTACGCCACTGAAAATGAGTTTCGTTACTTTATTCTTTCCGCAACCCATTCCAAGTTTAATAGACGTACAGTATTAATGTGTGACAATGAAAAAAATATTATCCAGCAACTTCAGTCGAAATACAAATCCTTTTTTAAATTCGTTACGTCCACATTGTTTATAAAATTGAGAATACACGCAATGTTTGGTATTATATATGGCCAGGTGAAAACGTGCTGCTAATGTTCTGGTATAATGAAATCCAATCTATAAGGTTTTTTTTCCGAATGTGCCGTGGTTTTGCCTTTCTTGGCGGCTTTCGAGAAATCGCCGCTCCGGAAACGATAGTTTTTCGAAATTTTAAAATAAATTCACGAGAGGACGTAAAATTATTTTCTTGTTATTTTATACTTTGCGCAACTTATTCCAAGTTTAATGAACGCACAGTATTATTTTTATGTCCCAGAGAAAAAGATGTTGAATGAATTATCCCGTAAATTTAGTTGAAATACCACCAAACTGTTTTCAATTAAATATGCTGCTATTTTAAAACGTGCTGCTGCTGTTCTGACGTAATAAAATTCAATCAATAAGGTATCTGCTTATCTCCGAATGTGTCGTAGTGCTGCCTTTATTGGCGGTTTTCGAGAAATCGCCTCCTCAAAAACGATAATTTTTCGAAATTAGTTATTTTATATTTTCTGAAACTTATTCCAAGTTTGATGAACGTACAGTATAGATTTATGACCAAGAGAAAAAAGGATTTGATGAATTATCTAGTAAATTTAGTTGAAATACAAAACCCTTTTGCGTCTACATTGCTCACAAAATTGAAAATTATACGCTTTGTTTGGTATCATATATGGCCAAGTCAAAACGTGCTACTACTCTTCTGACATAATGAAATCGAATCTATGAGGTTTCTACTTTATTCCAATGGGGTTGTAATCATGCCTTTTTTGAGGTTTTCGGGAAACGACCGTCTTAAACGACGAAAATTCAGTCATTTTTAAACAACTCTTGAAAAAGTATTTAATTTTATTATGCACTGTTACAGTCGTTTTAGCTTATTTACTATATATTAACAAGACGAACAGTGTAGTTAATGATGTTTTGCTTTATTTGCTATTGTAAAACTAATCAAAATATATACAGTACTTTCTTTTAAAAATTATTGGGAACACTTAAATTTACGCGTGGGTATTTTCTGCGATTCCTTGTTTTGCTGCTGGCTTCACAGAGGTATACATGACATCGGATCTGAACGCAGTGGCGGAATGCTTGGAGAAAATGTGATTGCACTTATAACTTGCGGAATAATGCCGGTGCCTCATTCTTCTACTCTTAAAATAAATTTCAATCGCATAAAGAATTTCTAAGAACTATTCTTTGTTCTATTTTTTTTAGTAATAATTGTTCTTAATAAGTATATTTTTTGTGCTTTTTTATTTCAAAGACCAGTGGAGGATATTATAAAGAGATCCACAGAGAATTTTATTAGTATGGTAGACGTTTCAGATATTAGTAAACCTCGAAATTAAACCAAGGTTCGTACAATCTGCCTTGTCACGGATTTTAGTTTCAGATATGTGATAACACAAATATAGTACATCCATTATTACAACTACGCATATTAGTTTTTGTTATCAAACGTTGAGCGAACAATAAACTATAGTCACTAATGTTGTCTATGGGAAATGGATATGGCTTAACTTGTTGTACAAAGAGCGTAAAGGCATCGTTTTCCCTCGACTTCGTTCATACAACAGCGGTCCAAATATTTTGTACTTCATCATCGAAGTCAGCACGCCATTCAAGAGCCCTTCTAACACAACAATCGTGGAAGTATATTCTCATTTAACGTGTTACCATATCACCAGGCCATGATTCAAACTACGTTGGAAAATGTCGCAATTATCAATACTCCTAGACGCTTTGTGATGTCACAATAGAAATATATCACATGCGCCGTGATTTTCTGACTTGATGTTTCATTCATCTCGTGTTCATCCCGAGTAAGCAATATCATGGATCTGAACGCAATCAATCTTCACCAGCTATACGCTAACGGCGTATTTGATAATGTCGATAGTACGATCGGTTTTTGCAAAGAGCATGGCCTTATTTCTCGCAACATGGCTTGCCACGGATGTGGTGCTGCTATGAGTGAGAAGCGGATGGCCGCGAAAAATAACGGTAAAGTTTGGCGATGTCCCGAGCGGGTAAGTTGAAATGTTTGCATTAAAACGTCTGTAATCGACTAATGTTCACGTGTTGATTTTTTAGAGTTGTCGCAAGACAACTTTCATTCGACAAGGCTCCTTTTTCCAAGGAAGTCATCTAGAATTGTGGCAGCTGGTAACTTTTTTGTACTACTGGGAGAAAAATACAAACTAGGATGATTTTATGCACGAGTGCAGGATGTCCGAAGCTACGTGTGTTGATTGGTGTAATTTTGCGCGTGAGGCTTGTATTTATTAATTGCTTAAAACAAAGCTCCAATGTTAAACAAAAAAATGAAACGCTGCTGCAGATATGCTCATCTGATCTAATGCGGCAACAAACGGTTGTAGGTGGTATTGGGCACATCGTAGCCATCGATGGTGGCCAGGAGGAGAAGGGGGTCAAATGCCCAAGCGAGACCCATTCGGTAGCAATGGGTTTTTGGAGGAGTAGAGTTGGAGACAAGGTTGTTAGCGAGTTTTAATGCAATATATACCATGGACACAGTCACATAATTCAAAACAACATGTTTTGTTCCAGAGAATGCTTCCTCCAGCTTGTGCCGAGTCGTGATTGAAGCACGTTTGATGGAGTTATTACTCGGCACATTGCTCCTGGATCTGAAAGTGGCCTACAGCAATTTGTCTAGTATTTAATATTATGTTTATTTTAATTAACTTGAATGGGGTTCTTTCTTTTTCCTAATCGGGTTAGCAACAAAATGGTTCATTGGTAAAATTACCCTAGGTAAGGTATTCAATAAATTTCTAGAAAAATAATTTGATCATTCTATTTTAGATCCCCCACAGAATTATGTCCACCGGACTGTTAATCATTCTCGTCGATTTGTGTCCGCCATTGGTTGCCATACAAATGATATCGAAAGTTTGTGGTGTGACTGTACACGCAAATTTAAAAGAATGAACGGCGTGAGCCGGGATTTCATTCCATCTTATATTGATGAGTGGTTATGGCGGCGTAAGCGGGTGAAACCCCACTATTTCGCCAACATTATCCGTGCCATAGCCACAAATCTAAGATATACAGTGTAATTTGCGTAACCATTCTCATTTATTGAGTTTGGTTGACCATTTTGCATATGCAGTGTGATGGACTGCTATATGAAAACCCTCATAGAGGGGACATTTTCAATGCGTTCGTTTACACATACCGAATATGGTTGATATAATGACTTTGCTGAGCATAAGTCATGTATTTTGTCAGAATCAAACGGACACCAATTTAGAGGGTTGAATAAAAATCATGACCATCGACTAAATTTTATATGTTTTTTAGTTTCTTACCCTGGAAACGTAACAATGCGATTTTTTTACTTGCTATGGATTCAAACAAACACGAATCATAGATTGCACTGAAATTAAATTTCGGGCAATATTCCTGGTATGCTTACTATTATGAGTATACTGTAATACAACGACCCATCGAAAATTTCCTTCAGCCGGACTACCCAATACCACCATTATGAACGCAAATCGAAATAAATATAATATATATGTAGTTGCGTCAGGAGTGCGCAGGTTTATGCCTAGAAGAGGCATGCCCTTCCTTTTTCAGTTTACATTAATCTGTCTAAATACTGAGAGAAACAATATATATCATTGTTCATTGATGAAATGGCGTCATCAAACTGCGAGATAGAACCTAAATTGGAATATTTGGAGATTTGGGCTGAAGTGCAATTGCACAGTGTTTGTCTCTTCAAGCCATATTTATGCATTTAATTGAACATTTTCATAAATTTTATCAAAATCAATTGTTGTTGAAATCTGTAGAAAACTATACAAAACAAAATGCCAATTAATAAAACAACATAAATTCACTTAAACTAGGCAAACTGCAACAAGATTGAAATAGTAAGAAGTTGAAATATGAGGACCTCTTTGCTCCCACCATTTATTTGCTACGAAACTTAGTAATGCGGGAAACATACACAACAACGAAAGCATAAAATCAACGCTCAGGAGTTTGCGTGATTGCACGACATTTTTCCACGACCTTGTTTACGACAGCCGATATTATGAATGTGCTGGTGCCGAAGTGTGTATGAATCAGTGTACCGAAGACAATAATGTCATCCATTGGATCGCTTGAGCACTGTTTTGGTTTTACTCATTTTCTCAAAAAGAGCGTAAATGAATATCTGCAGTGCGCAACTAGTTCATAAATTTTATTTTCCTTCATATCTTGCTTTACTAAGTTATCAACGATTTGATGGCCTTACTTTCCGACGTCACCTGCAGCCCAGAACGAAAAATCTGCAATCTTGTATTCTTGTTTTTAAACTGTGATTTCAATACTCAAGTATAATGGAGGTAAATTAGGAATGCGAGAATATATAACAATTTGCAAAAAAACTGTGCTACAATATCTGTTACATCCATCCTTTTATTTCGTAACAGTAACATATGACTTAATATATTCCGTTTCTGTGTCATTATAAATTAATCAACTCTATTGCGTGATTTTGACGCCGTGTTGACGTAATGTTTGGAAGACATATCCACGTAGTTCCGGCGTCCTTATATTTCAATCAGCTATATTGCGTGATTGTGACGTCGTAGCGACGTAATTTTTGGACGGTGTAGTCACAAGGAGATCTAGAATAAAAAATGTAAAAATGGTTAGCCTACGACTACTTAAAGTACATGTGGTACTAAACCATACCTATCACCGTACGTGTCTGATTGCCACGTGCTCGTATGGGTTAATATATCACGATTCTGCATGTATATGGTTTAATCAGCTCTATTGAGCGATTGGGACGCCGCAGTGGTGCCATTTTTGAAGGGCGTAGTCACATGGATATCTAGAATAAAATATGTAAAGATGGATAGCCTATCACCACTAAAACCACTTGTAGTACTAAACTATACCAATCGCCGTATGTGATATATATCTAGTTCCTGCGTCTTTATATTTCAATCAGCTATATTGCGTGGTTGGGACGTCGAATTGATGTCATTTTTGGGTGGTGTAGTCACATAGAGATCTAGAATAAGATATGTAGAAATGGTTAGTCTACGACCACTGAAAGTACTTGTGGTACTAAAGTATACGCATTGCCGTAAGTGATATATATCTAGTTCCCGTGTCTTTATATTTCAATCAGCTATATTGCTTGATTGTGACGTCGTAGTGGCCTCGTTTTTGGATGACGTAGTCACATGAAGATCTTAAATAAAATATGTAAAAATGGTTAGTCTACGACCACTGAAAGTACTTGAGGTACCAAACCATACCCATCGCCGTACGTGTCCGATCGCCGCGTATGGGTTAATATATCCCGATTGTGTATCTTTATGCTTTAATCAGCTCTATTGCGCGACTGAGACGTCGCAGTGATATCATTTTTGGAAGGCGTAGTCACATGAAAATTTAGAATAAAATATGTAACGTAATTTTTGAATGACGATATATGCGAAAATTCCTACGCCACACCCACTGGAAGTTATTGTGGTGCGAAACTACACCCATGTGAATGTGTATTAATATGTCTATTTCTGCTTGTCTAAAGCCTTACTTAAAGTGAAAACGTATAAATCCTATTTATTATTAAAGTGTGACACAATATTTGGTATATCGCAGGGCATAAAACGTAAATTAATATGTCAGTTTCTGCTTGTCTATGGCTTTTGTTAGAGCTAACGTATAACGAATAAAATAATAGGTATTTTTATAAGATTTACATGTTTATCCCGGGGGAGAGGAATGCCGAGAAGACGGCTTATCCATATGGCGAACCACATCCTCTCGTCCGGTTACCATTTCAAGTCGCAAGTGCAGTTTTAAGTATTTTGTGGCGTCTGCAGCTCCCGCAAAACCATGGCGGTATTTCCATACCATGGCCGCTACGGCTAAACTTATGGCGACTGACTTTTTAGCTGCCACAAACCAATGACGAGCTGCCGTTACCGCGGCAGCAAATTGAAAACCAATGGCAGGTAAAATTTTGCTGCCCTAACCACGGCAGGTGGGCCGTAAAGACAAGGCTGTCCCTTATGGTGACGAATATTGGGTAAGTTGTAACGTTTTTCTTATGAATACAGTTTTGTTGGATTTGGGGTTAGGGTTTAAGTAGATATGATTCCGAATGATCAATTAAAATCTGGTACATTAATTTGTGAATATACCGTTAATACTGATTACTGAAAAGCTCTATAAAACCATGGCAAGAGCTGCCGCGGTTCGTTCGTGGCAGGAGCTGCCATGAAGTGGTAAGAACTGCGTCTCCCAAGTCGGGTATGGGATTAGTTATATTGTTTGTTTTCGGAAGCATGGACTTGGTGGTGGAGGAAGCCGTAACCGACCAGCGGTTACGTGAACCACCCAACGACGGCGAGGAGTCCAGCAATCCTCTCGCACGTAACCATCCCTGCATGGGATTCGAACCTGCTTGCGAACCCGTGCGTGTTGTACCCAACTATATCCATTGCGTGAACGTAAATTAAAATATCCACCCACAGAATCACATTGTTGCTCAGATGAGGCATTTGTGAATGTTCGTTGTCGGAAATTGGCGTCTCGCTTGTGTTTTATATTCATTTTGGGCTCTGCGGAGCGACCATGAAATGAGCGAGATCGCTGGCGTTGGGAAGTTTATGGACATGGATGTAATATGTATTATATATGTGATTGATAAATTGGTATTGTATGATTTTATAATTCGTATATACAATATGACTTTTTTAAATGGTGGTAATTAAAACCATGATATTCAAAATTCTAAAAAAATGATTAAAAATCTTGATCTAATTCGGAAACTAATTATAAAAAAAAAAAAATCATTCTATGTCAAGAAAAAAAAAAATAGAGCAAAACTAAAAAAATAGCATAAAAATTTAAACAAAAAAAAAAACAAAAAAAATGAACGTAGTCGCAGGCGCCATTACGAGTGACGTCGTTATACTTTGACAAGCTCTATTTCGTGATTGTGACGTCGCAGTGACGTAATTTTTGGATGCCGTAGCCAGGTGGGGGTTCAGGAGTGACATATTAAAAAAAATTGAGCAACGCCCACTAGAAGTATATGTGGTACTAAACGTGGATTTATGAGAGAGATCGCTGCCGTTAGTGAGTTCTTTCTCGTCGGCGCAGATGCCATTTCAGGCGATCGTAGGCATACAGTACCGGTACCGGTACTTTGGCAAGCTCTATGACAGTATGGCGTGATGATGCCGTAATTTTTTGATGGCATAGTCAGGTGGGGGTTACAGTACAGCACACTATCCAAATTCCAAGAATTTCCCTCCATTTGGCTCAATAAAACAAACACTTCATGTGTCTCACAAACGAGGGGCCTCTGCCCTCTGGGACCACGTCAGATGCTTCATATCACGCCGTGCTTGTCTCAATAATAATCTAAATTAATCGGAGCCGTCACATGATCAAAATTCCCATTTTCCGCTAAAAACTCTCGAATGCCACTGTTAAATTTTTTTTGCTCTGGTAAATCGGATCATTTCTTCCCAAGGAATTCAATGATGACGATACTAGATTGCGCTTTTTTGTAGTATTTTGCGCAACTTCATTACCGTATACTGTATTATTACCGATATTGAATTGAGGGACAACAATGTCCAGACGTCTCTCCAAAGGAGGGGTGTCTGATCATCTGTAAAATGGGTTTCTCTGAAACGGGACAATGTCACCCGATATGTATAGTGTGCCGTACTGGGTTAGAATTGACATTTGCAAAAATCATTATGCTACGCTCACTAGAAGTACTTCTGTACTTGGGGTACAAAACTACACGAGACTCGTCAGTCCTAACCCCCATCTGACTACGTCATCCAAGAATTATGTCACTACGACATCACAATTACGTCATAGAGCTTGCCAAATATACGTAGAATCGCCCGAAATGGCCTTGGCGCCGACGATAAAGAACTGACTGGCGTTATCGATCTCTCTCCTATTGGAATCGTTGCGACGAGAAAACGAGAGAAAATTACGTCACTGCGACGTCACAATCACGATAGGAGAGAGATCGATAACGCCGGTCAGTTCTTTATCGTCGGCGCCAATGCCATTTCGGGCGATTGTACGTATATTTGGCAAGCTCTATGACGTAATTGTGATGTCGTAGTGACGTAATTTTTGGATGACGTAGTCAGATGGGGGTTAGGATTGACATATCAAAAAATTGTTATGCTACGCCCACTAGAAGTAAGTTAGGTACAAAACTACACGAGACCCTACTTCTTCTTTGTTGTATGTATGTTGAAGTTGAAATTCAATGTTCAAAAGGTAATTTTATTATTTTAAGGGTATGTGATTTATAAAATTTTTCATTTTCGTGGTACTCTTTATTGCTATCAGTTTTCATAATTTCGGGTCAACACTTTTTTTATGGTACCTTTTCTAAGGTTTTGTTGCATAGTTTTAAATCCTAATAAAGTCCTTATAAAAATATAGTAATAATATTTTTTCACAGTGAATTATGTACGATTGTATTTCAATTATTGGTGTAGTTTTTGAATGAGTTTATAATTTATTTATTTAACTTCTGATGTAAAAAAGTTACGGTAGTTTTCTGAGATACAGTCAACTTGTTTTTCCAAGATCATGTATCTTTGCTTCTTTTAGTAATTATCCAAACTATTACCTGAAATTTATTTATTTAACTTCTGATGTAAAAAAGTTACGGTAGTTTTCTGAGATACAGTCAACTTGTTTTTCCAAGATCATGTATCTTTGCTTCTTTTAGTAATTATCCAAACTATTACCTGAAATTTCTTCATAATAGACTGCATTTTATATTTGAACTTTCAAGTTAGAATTCCCACGATTAGTCACTTATTAACTATGCGCATTTATGCAGTCAAAATTTATAGTATAATCTGAAATGAATTTACTTTTCCCTAAATTACTTTCTATACAAATAAGTTCCATTTTCATTTTACCTATTAATTTGCTAAAACTTTTTATGAAAATAATGCTGTTTGACTTGTTCACCTATCCTGACTGATGTATTAAAACAAATTTATTTGTAAAAAAATTCAAAGTTTTACGATTGTGGTCAAATCTGGCTTGTGTGACAAGCTAAAAAAATTAATCTATACTGGAACTTTTGGACTAGTCAAAATGAAATAAGGACCAGGCCAAATTCTTGAATATCAATTTTTTCAAATATAGACTTCCTTCAGAGGTCACAGCCATATTCGTTCTGTTGAATGTTTATATAAACCTACCTCGTTCAGTTAATATAGTGGAATGCTTGTGCGATATATGCAGACTGTCTTTTATTATTTTGCCTTCTTCCTATATCTTACTGCACTGTATTTCTGTATTTGTATTAAAGTACTGGTAATCAGCTAACACAAGTAGCTACCTTTTACTATCTTGCCTTCCTCATGTATCTTACTGCACTGTATTTTTATCAAAGTGATTAGTTAACACAAGTAGCCCAGCTGACAAGATGTCTGTAATACAATGTCATACAAAAGAAGATTTCGATAAGCAACTTTGTGATGCTGGTCAAAAACTTGTTGTTGTCGACTTCTATGCGACTTGGTGCGGACCGTGTAAAGTGATTGGTCCCAAAGTTGCAGCAATGAGTGGGGAATACAAAAATGCTGTTTTTCTAAAAGTGGATGTGGACGAAAATTCAGACACTACTGAAAAGCATGGAATAAGTGCTATGCCTACATTTCTGTTTTTCAAGGATGGTCAAAAAGTTGATGAACTTGTGGGAGCAAGTGAAGCCAAGCTGAGAGAGATGATAGAGAAGAATATTTAGAATCTTTTCAATATAGTTTTGATTTCCTGTAATTGATCCAATAGCGATAAATTATCCCAAAAATCATTTTGAATTCGGGAATGCACAATTTGTAGTCAATTTTAATATTTGTAGTGTTGTAAATTGTAATCTGAGGCTAATTTTTTAATACAGATGTACTCAGTGAAGATGTTACCTGGGTTTAAATAGTTGAATACAGAATTCCGATTTTGAACAAAGTTTGATAAATGTATTTATAAACGGGAATGGGTTTGATAATTTATTTTGCAGTTCTGATTTAAAAAAATTAGTTTTCTGCGATACAGTCAACATATCTCTTCAAGATCATGTATCTTTGCTTTTTTTAGTAATTATCCGAACTCATTGCATTTTATATTCGAAAATTTTGAGTTAGAAACACGAATAGTCACACAATTTGCTTATGATGAAGTCAAAATTTGTTGCCCAATCTGGATTGAATTTACTTTCTTAGAATTTCTTCCTATACAAATATGTTCTATTTGCACTTTTCGGTATTACTTATTAAATTTGCCCCAAAATGAACGCAATTAGGCTTGAGCACCCATTCTGATATTTTACAACCAGTTTCTCGTAAAATTTGTAGTTTTACCCAATGCAGTCAAATCGAGCATGTTATTTATATCATGATTTGCTAAAAATATTCTTGAATATTAATCTTTTTAAATATGGACTTCCATAAAGCTCACATGCATATTCGTTCTGTTGAATGTTTATTCAAACGTTCTAGTTAATATAGTGAAATGCTTGTACGATATATGCAGATTATCTCTTGATTTTGCAAATTTTGATGATAATAGGGAATATTCAATATTGTGATAATACATTATTCAAATTTCAGTTTTTTCGAGTGACTATTTTTTATAAACAAATTTTCAGGTATTCGAATTGTAGTACTGACAATAATATTGGTTCTGTTTTATTTAGCTTTGGGATATTACTTTTAAAAATTGAACTTTCCATAACATGTGAAAACTTGTACGATATTCTGAAGTCTGGATATTTTACATTGGATTGAACAACAACCATGGGTGGATGTATAAGGAGGCTGATCGGCCCTCCACAAAATTCAAATACAAATGGAAGCAACCGACAACCAAAAATGTCACAGGCATCATTTTCAAATATTCAACAACAACAACGATCTCAAAGTAAGAGACTACCAGAATTTTTTCTTTTATTTATATCTGCTTTTTTAAATTTATTTATCAAATAACATATCGCCGGATGAGAACAGAACAGGCCTAAGTCACAATTTTGAGTTTTGAGAAAAACGCAAAAAACAATTTGGAATTTTTTTATTTTTGTATATCTAGATATTCACACTTAGTAAAGTCCTGATCTCTGGTTATTTTAGTGTGGATGAGAATATCTTTGTAATCAATATTTTTTGGCACTCCAGCTTCAATTCCTTTCTGCTTTTTTACCCCCATAAGAGATTTTGGCCCATTCTGTTCTCAACAACTTCTGAAATTTTTTGTATGGGATGCAAGGTAAAACAAGATGACTTAGGCCTAAGTTGCACTGAACAAATTTTTAGGGATGTAAGTTTCGGACATTTCATTGCTGATGTTCATGCCCATCATATTGGAACCTATAATTTTTGTATGTATAATTCATACTCTCAGCATGGTGAAGAAATAAATTACTGAGTGATAGACCAGTGATTGTCATTACCAAAATAATGTATGTAGGCCTTCTGTTAGAATACATTTTGATTAGGGCGAATTTTCCTAGAACCATTATGACTAGAGCTGTGCATTTTCGAATACGTCATGATTTCAGGATCGGATATTATTTCTATATACTTGGAAAATATGTATGTGAATTTTATTTATTGTAATGTGTCTTCTAAAAACATAAATTACTGAAATCATGAATCCATTACTCAGGCGACTGAGAATTCGTCTGAACCAATTTGATTAATTTACTATCTGATTCGATCCGAAATGCCCAGTCCTAATTATGAGTCTATGACATATCATTTTTTGAATAAAATCAGCAAATATAGGTGTCCATAAAGTCGTAAAGAATTTTAAAATTATAAAGGTAATTTATCGTTACCATATATTGACTTGGCCCACACAGATGTATTAAATGAAGTAAAAATACTTTAACAATTACTGATTAAAAAGCAACAAACCTGGTTAAGATATATTGAAAACTGACTTCATATCTAAATTGAAAATTGTAAAGGAACTTTATGAACACCCTGTATATTCTAAAATTGACAGTATTCATTGTAGAATTTTACACAAATCATTGTTAATTTATAGGATTTAGATTTGATCATATCGAATGTGGGAGATAAATTTCATTTTAGATTGATTAAGACTTGCTTATTATTACAGAGAGTGAAGTGAAATTTAGATTCTTTTTATCTGATCATCAGATGCAAATGCCTGAGATAACAAATTTTCGAATGAAGTTATTTTAAATTATTCTCGAAATTAAGATTTGACAATTAAGTAAAACGTAGAAACTATAAATTGTGTATGTGGGTGGTTCATGAGTAGAAGTCATTCAGTCAGTAGTTATTTTTTCACATGCCGATAGACGATAGTACACATTGTACATATAGAAGTAAAAAAGATTTAGGAAAGACACGATAAACCAGTTATGCGGTTAACCAGTAGCGCGGCGGTGTGGCTCAACGGGCTAAGCGTTAGGAATACGCTCGCCACCGCACCTCTAATTACTCTGCTTGGGTTCGCAGGTTCGAATCCCATGCAGGGATGGTTATGTGCGAGAGGATTGCTGGACTCCTCGCCGTCGTTGGGTGGTTCACGTAACCGCTGGTCGGTTACGGCTTCCTCCACCACCAAGTCCATGCCTCCGAAAACAAAACAATATAACTAATCCCATACCCGACATGAAATGGTAACCGGACGAGAGGCCGTGGTTCGCCATATGAATAAGCCGTCTTATCGGCTTTCCTCTCCCTCGGGATAAATATGTAAATCCTATCCTAATGGTTATCGAGCAGCCTCACCCATGAGGGAATCTAACATTAAATCATACTGTATCATAAGTATTGCTAACTTAGTCGTATCTATTAATTTGATTACCTAAATACATTTTTCCTATATTGATTTGGGGATTAACAAGGTTTCTAAATAATTGTTTACTCTCTCCAGCTTTTGGAAACTGTTAAAAACAGGGTAATTAATCGGAACTACAATAATTACCCTCTTGAGTTATTATTCAAACAATTTTTCAGAATGTATTCATGGTCTATGGCTGTTTCTGTAATTGTATTTGTTAATATAACGGTTTCATCTTGACCCATTTTGAAATTGTTCGAATATCTCTCATTTTGGTTTGTGAGAAACACTATTATTAATATTTTTTTACAGTTGTCTTATTTTTATTCTTTTTTTATTGGTATTATTATCGTAGGAACACTTGATAGGACATTTTCATTTTTTCCTAATTTTTCCCGCCACACACAAATAAGTATGACATCATTGTTTTAGGTTTTCAACAACCTGCCATGAACGATATGGAAATATTTATTGCTCTCTATGATTACGATGCTCGAACTGAAGATGATCTAAGTTTTCATAAAGGTGAGTCAGAGATAATTTATGTGATTTTTAGTTCTTACCTGCCGTCTGTGAAAAGATGACTAATTATTTGTACAACGTGGTTTGGGAGAGATAAGCCCCATTGTGTTTAGTAGTTTTCAAACCCTTTTTATTGTTTGTGTAGCATGGACCAGAGTTCGATAGCACATTCTTTCTATTGCTAGTACTTGGATGTACTTGTTTTAACAATGTTCTACCAGAGGAGTGTGTTAACCACTTCACATTTTTTTTATCTGACAAACTGACCAAAAATGACAAAATTTCAAAAAATATTATTGTGGAAATTGTTTGTTGTGTTGTGCACACGTGCTGGGGTATGGCTTAGAAATTAAGTATAGGAATTGAAGGTTATTCACAATTTTTTCAAATTTGATGGCTTTACAAGACACGCTACTTCGTTTAATGTGACAAGTGTTTTCAAGAGGTTCGTGTTTTTTTGTGACCTATTGACCTTATTTGATTTGAACTACCTAATTATAAATAGTAACCTATTCTTGTTGTTAAAAGGTTAGGACATCCTGAAGTATGCACACCAAGATGGCGTACAACCTGAACTCAGGTTGTGTACCAGGTTAGGGTTCAGGATGTGCGACATCTTGGTGCGCATACTTCAGAATTACAGAAAGGTAGCTTACTTTCAATTTTGAGAAATCTGTTTTTTTCTTCTATATGCAGAGCAAAGTCATTTTTTTTTTTGATGACCTTATTTCAAACTTCCGTAAGAGATAGATACTCAGTCTATCAGTCTATAAAGCAGATAGTGTACACCGTAATATTTGTAAATCATAAGACTCAAGATTTTTTCAATTAGGCAATGTCTACTCAGTTGTGGCGATGGCCTAAATATACCCTGCTGCCCAACATATCACAGGCAGCTGGCTACTTGTGCTGAGAATATATATGTATTCACACAGGGTGGCTCCAAAAAAAATTAGAAATAATGAATTTTTTTTTGTTCTACCAAAATTTCTATTTAACACTTGAACTTCTGATTGTGATTCTACCAAAATAAAGAAAATTTATTCACCACTTGAACCTCTGTTTGTTTATGATTGTACCCAACAGTTTCAGTAATCTAGAATGCCGCTTTGCTCAAAAGTTGTGGAATATGTTTAAATGACGATGATTATGGTTTTTGGGTCTCTCTGGAAAAGGTAGTAATTTGCTCTAGGTGACTGTTTCCTAACCTTAAATTAGGGGTTCATTCTTCGATTTTATATTGGTTTAAAAAGCAGTTGTTCGGTAGTTAGAAAATCAATATCTTCATTATATTTTTAGTTTGGTAAAAATGCTGCTTTATAAATTTAAAAGCATATTACTAAAACATGGAATTCAATATATCCATGGAAAGTAACTTTTAATAATATGAATAATAGCACTTCAGTAACTATTGTTAGTTTATTAAGCTTGCATTCATGTCTTTGAATGTTCAAAGCATCTATGTTGAGTTGTCTGATAATGAGGGATCCAAGTCAGTAAGAAACCATATTATATTTTTAATCACTTCAACGAAAAAGGAAGAAATTTTATTCAACACTCGAACTTATGTTTGTATAATTGAACCCATAAGTTTTAGTAATCTAGGATGCTTGCTTAAAAGTTCTGTTCTCTTTAGGATATGTTTCAAATGGCATGGGTTCTTTTTTTTGGTCACCCTTCATCATAAAGTTTTTATTTGATATATTGCTCTTACTAATACAGCTTTCAAACTTACTCGAATTAATCCTAAATTTATGCTACTGTAAGTTAAACTGATTTATTGGTAACTTTTTAAGAAAATTTCCATGGTTTATCTGAATCTTTGTTTTATATTTATAACCAATGAGTCCAACGATTTTTTTTAATTTTTGATGTTTTTCCAAGATATCTTTATTTTTCAAGGTGACCTCATGGAGGTTTTGTCAAGAGACCAAGGCGACTGGTGGATGGCAAGGCATCTCAATCCTCCGCCTAATGGCAGACGAGAGGGTTACATACCATCAAACTATGTTGCTAAACATAGATCTCTTAATGCTGAAGTGTAAGTTTTTAATGATTGCCCTCAGAAATATTGCCTTGGGCTATGTTATCAAGTTACGTTTTATTGTATGTTATGTGTCACAGCCATGAATGAATAACTTGATATGTAATAATTAATTGTAGATGGAATTCCCGCTTCTCTAAATTTTAAGCCAAGCTGAGAATTTTTTCCAAACTTCAGTTATAAAATTCTACCATTTCACTGTGATTTTGACCAAATTTTTGTGTTATTCTTTCTATGTTTGATTTATATGACCATCCGTGATATAAGCTGTAAGCTTTATACATTTATATATGAAAAACATTTTTTTTTATTCTGCCTGAAACTGAAAGCCAGGGATGGTTGTACCAGAATAATTTATTGTTTGATCAAAACATGAAATTCTGCCATATTTGTGAAATAGGAAATTTTCCATTCTTTTCATCAAAAATTTTTAAACTGTTAACGAAATTTATCGTCACCACATAATATAGTTTGCTGGCTTCTACAGGGGGATTGAATGAAAATACCTTGAATAAACACTGATTAAAATAAAACAAACTTGGATAAGATACATTGAGAACTGACTTCATACTAAAAGTTTGATTGTAATGAGACTCTTTGAACACCTTGTATATTAAAATCAAATCTCCTTTGATTGGTTTTATACAATCTGGCGGGACTTTCAGAAAATCTGCTCCTACCAGTTTATTAAATAAAAAACTTTATAGTTTTCCTCAAAAATAAAATTTGCTTTAATTAATAGGTTTTCTACAATTCTACAAAATATTTAGATTCCGCATGGCTGTCTGTTATTAATCTGTTCTTACCAATTTTTTGGGTATAAATATTGAAATTGAGAACTTTTACTCCTATAGCAATTTTTTAATCTATTGAAGTGTGGATTCCATTTGAACTTCTCTGCTTCATAACTTCACTTAATTTATAAAACCTTCATTCAGTTTTACACCCGAACTAATATTGGGTGTTACTTTTTTCAGATGGTTTATCCGAAATACGAAACGTTTAGAAGCCGAACGACGATTAATGATGCCAGTTAATGTAACTGGATCTTTTCTAGTTCGAGAAAGTGAGAGTAAACCTGGGGATTATTCTTTATCTGGTGAGATATCTATTTGCAACAGTACTGGTTGGTCTTAATTAATTGGGCGCTTCAGAAGTGTGAGTACCTATATAGAGGTACCATAACTAATTTTTTTCGCCTACTTCATATCGAGTTGTGTGAAGGGACTGAAACCTATGGGCAGGGGGTATATTCACTTGGCTAATACAGACAGTCCCCGAACTCGTCATAGAACTAAAATGAGAAGACAATAATATTATGGCCTAACCCTAACCTGGTACACATGCTACCAGAATACCAATTCACAGGAATACCAATTATTGTGCTTGAAGGGTAATTTTGTTAAGTGTACAATTAGTACAAAGCTAATCGAATATTCGAATACTTTGGTTATATTCAATTTAGTCAATCCAATGCTTCAGGAATAGGGGGGGGGGGTATCTAATTTAAAATATTTTATTCAAAAATGTCTTTTGAAACTTTTATTATTTTATGATAGACAAAAACAGATATCTAATTTAAAATATTTTATTCAAAAATGTCTTTTGAAACTTTTATTATTTTATGATAGACAAAAACAGAATAAAATCGACAATACTAATTAAAAAAATATTTATCTTAATTATTCTGCATGACCAAATTTGTTTCTATGAAATTACAATTGTCTTGAAAAATTTCTCACAAAGAACACCTTCAGAATTGATTAATTTCATGTTCTAGAAAATTATTCTAGAATATATTCGCAATACTAAATTATTCGTTTTTGATCATCCCTGTCTAGTACACATAATAAAGCAAAGACCTTTTTCGTCGTTAGATAAGACTTCAATTGCTTACAATGATAATTTTTCACAATTCTAAATCCTAAATTCAAGATATAATAATAAGATTAATTTTTCATTCTATTAAATTTGAATATCATTGGCCAGTCGAAATATAATATATTCGAATGATAGTAATGGGATTATCAATTAATTTGTGAAAGATTATTTGTGAGAAAATAAATCATTCAACTTCTGATCAATATAACATTCACGACACCACGCTTGCGGAAAAACCCTGATTCAAATGTTGTTGTTGTACAAACAGTTAGTGTACATACCAAGTCTATATATAGCTAATATATATTCAATTTTTATTGAAAAATTAATGGACATAAGTTGAAATGTGGAATGATTTAAGATCGAATAAACATGAATAATTACCAGTTTTCCTTTTCCACTTGATAATTGGTAGTGTATGTCGTTTCCTATGGTTTTTGAATAATAATAAAAATTGGAATCATGTTCTACGCAAAATAGCAAGTATATTTGGGAGTAATGTTATCACTGTTTGATTAAATCAAATCTTGTTTTGTCTGAAAACGTAGGCTTATTAAAAATATACTTTTGTATTTCATGGAAAGACGCTGTGTTAATAAAGTTTGTGAATGTTATTCGGTGTTTGTTTAATATGTTATATCTAGTTTTGTCTAAAGAACGAAAAGTTATAAAAATATGTAATTGTTATTTATCTCTATAATACTATCTGATTCTAGTAGAGAGTAGACAATGAGAAAGGATCTTTGATACGATACAAAATATCCTGGTACAATCTATATTCAAAATTGTCAACAAATACGTGAGCCAAAACTGAAAAAAAAATTATCTGATTTCTACTTACCATTGTGTTACAAAAGCATGATACAGCAAATTTTATTTTATTGCCATGAAAATATGATATTTCAAATTTAACCAAATAGACATGTTTATGTCTTAGGTAATGATAATCTCAGATTAAAAACTCCTTCATAAACAAAATCTTAATTTTATAGATCACAATATTTTCAGTCTGCCAATAAACTATATTTATACCAATATATCATGTTTAATGATATAATTCTTGTCTCTTGTTGTGAAATTTAAAAATAAATGTGACAGGTGAGTCATTACATTTTCGTTAACCGTAAAATATTTCTAAATCATCTCATAAATCATGGCAAGTGTAAAAATAGCGAACAAATTTATTGCCTTAGTATATGGTAAACTGGTACTACGGTAGTGTGTTAGGGTTAGGGCATAATTTTATTACGAATTTCCTTATTTTAGTTTTATTACGAGTTCGGGGACTGTCTGTCTTAGCCAAGTGAATAAACCCCCTGCCCATAGGTTTCAGTCCCTTTAGACATCTTGATGTAAAGTAGGCGAACAAAATTACTTATCTAGTACCTCCTTATTACTACACACATTTCCAGATTGCCGTTAAACTTTGAGAATGGTCAAAACCGAATATTCCACTTCTCTGAATACATTCTGAGAAAATAGTTTCGAATATGGAATACATTCTTAATTGGTGGCAAGTTCAGGTGAAAAATTAGATAAATCATTATATTTTAATAACGTTGATCATATCTATGAAGTCATTATTTCCACTGTGTTATTTGTTACCAGTTAAGATATTGTATGTAATTGTATTACTTGTCTGGTGGCCCAAAATTTTTATTTAACTCGTTCTAAATTATTCCTAAATTTGAAAATTTACCATATGAATCAATGTTGAATGTATTCGATTCTTAATAACAACCCTGGTTGTAATTTTATGACGTCTTATCCTCCGTGGGAATTTTATTTTGATTATTATTACTCAGAAGTAAAACGACTGGTTTACAATTTCCCAGAAAAGGGCTTAAGTTAGAATTATTACTGTATGGTATGGTCCTTGAGTTGTAAAATCCCCTGAGGGTGCGTTCAATTGTTGTTGTGTTTATTTTACTCATTGTGGTTAGAAAGATAATCAGAATGAATAATCACCGGCATTGGCTGATGGAGTATTGACAATGTATTATAATTTACCTGTATTTTATGAGCTCTACCTGTCGTTATGACATGATGCTGACGAAAACGATAAATGCTGAGTATTTTTTCTACAAAAAAACTGGAAAAGAACAGCTAATATTGCATGCATTACTGTGAGCATTTCTGTCATATTTAACAGAAATTCTAACTTGCTCGCTATTAAATTATATTATACTTGCGTTTTACCAACCATGTTTACTCTGTGCATAATCTTAAACAAGGAGCGGAGTCAAATATATGAACAGTCATAACGGAATGTCATGAATATATTTATACAGAATTCCATAAAATTTTGGGTGAATAGCCCTAACAGACTTGCTGTTGAAAAAAATAAGAGTAAAAACTTTCTACTAAATTTTCATCTTTAAATACTGGAAATATGAAACCAAATGTTGTTTTCATTACCCCAAGAATAACGAAAACAGTTTATGGAAATACTATTCACAGATTTGCTTCAAGTCTATTTAATGTCTAATTTTTACCAGATGTTGGCTCAAACAATAAATATGAAGCTTATCTTCTAAAAGTTAAGAGAAGTAGAAGAGCTAATATTTTATGCATTCTTGCTTTATTTAATAATACCATGATTTCCAACAGGATCATTATTTACCTTGTGGAAAAGCTATTCATAATAAACACATAAAAGTGCCATGTTTTTACTTTAACTATTTATATTAGGGAAGTCAAATGTCCATGTCTGACTTGTTTAAAAATATTCCAGGATTCAGTATTCCAATTATTACCAATTTCATATCTTAATTTATTCATCTGCATTCATATGAAATCTTTGCGTGGAATAAGACTGATTAAATCTTCCTGATTTCTTTATAGCCTAGGCTACTCAATTTTTGAGTGGCATTAAATTCTAATTTTATTTTCCCTGGTCACCCCTAGTCGCGGGGCTATTCTATTAAGATATGAAAAGAGTGATAATGTTTACAAAAAGATTTGAATTTTTTAGAGGGTTATGTTATTCGTTTTAATATCTTTAATAATGACATTTATTAAGCTTAAAATTTAGAATCCTCTTTTCAAATATTATTAAACACGTAGTTCGGACATTTATACACTATTTTTAATGCTTCAAAATGCTTTTTTATCGAGGTCAATTTTATTTACTGTATGTTATTTACGGACCGTTTTACTTTTTTTTACAAAATTTGATTGTTTGCTTTATAAGCTGGTGTGCTCAGGTTATGGATCAAATAGTGTTTTGGGCTTCATTGCCTGCACTCAAATCCAGTACTGATATTGCTTTAAAAACCGTTGCCTCTTATAGCCTAGCGAGCCAAATACTCAATCTTACAATTTATTGACAGTGCGTCTTGTGGTCCATAAAATATGGTAATTGTAATTTATATCCAAACACTGCAAAAGCAAAAAAGTTCATGCTTCCGAAAACAAATAACTGGTTAACTAATCCCATACACAACATGAACTGGTAACCAGACGAGAGTTCGTGGTTCGCTACAAGTCGTCTTATCGGCTTGCCTCTTCCAGGCATAAATAGGTGAATCATATCTTAATTAGCTTGTGAATTTTACTTTTAGTTCGAGATGAAGATCATGTGAAACATTACAGAATAAGAATGCTCGATGCTGGAGGTTATTTCATCGCAAGAAGAGCAGTGTTCGCCACCATACAAGAACTCGTTGAACATTATAAACTAAGTGCTGATGGATTGTGTTATAACTTGAGAATGCCTTGTATAATGGTGAGGCTTATTTGTGTTTGTACACTCATTAAAATGAAGTTTTAATGGCACTCAGTGAATGCCTTTCAATAATCATTTCTTAGAAATTGCATCAAAATAAGCTATAGTTTTTGAATTTCCTAGAAATTTGTCATCGTTTTCTATATTAGCTCATCAGCTCTTGAAAATTTGTTAGTTGTATAGCATATTGGTTATCAAGGGATGGCAGCTGTTCTCAAACTTATTGTTTGTATGTCGCCAAATTATCACAAACGCCCTACACAAAAAAAAAATTTGGTGCCTTCAAATAAAATTTTGTGATCGTCAATGTGTATTTTATACTTTTTAAAAAGTTTGTAAACATCTAGGCCTGAAGAATAAAGGCAATATCAACAAAACAACATAACTTCATAACATTCACACTTATTTATCTAACAAGGGTTGTGCAGCTGCTGCTCTGAACACACATCATTCAATCATATATTAGTAATGTTTTACAAAATTCTGGTAATTTTCGGACCGCACTTGGCAAATTGCCGTGCGCCTTGGCGGACCCCTATCGGAACCACAGATGTAAAGTTAACAACCATATCTTTCGTCTAATTCAATGGTTCCTAAACTTTTTCGTTGACGAAGTAGTTTTTGGAGTTGTTGCTAATATCAAGATTATTTGGAATAATTTTTTTTCCAAAATTGTATTGTGTCTTTTCAGTTTTTGGAAACTGTAGAAAATAGAGATCCAATCAAAACATTACTATTTTTTTGATCTATTCAGCCTAATTAAGAATATTATAGCCTATTCAATATTTCATCCTTAAAAATACCATTTGAGATCATGTAAGAAACGTATATCAAGTATCACTATCCCTGGTGCCAAGCTTACATTATTGTGTTTGTTGTTGGAAGTCGAAAAGAAACCTATTCAAATGTATTTCAATTGCCGCTATGGTGTTGTGCGGTTGCCGGGTTACCAAATATTATTGTTATTGGATATCTTGAATCTTGAAATTACTTTATAAGATATTTTCCACAAATGATTCTACTAGACGGCATAAGTGATTTTGGTGCATGCATAAAAGCCTTAAACTTTTGACCTGGAATTAACCAAATTATTATGACAATATTACATTTTATTATTATTAGGCTACACTTTATATGAGTTTGTGGGAAATGAGAATTCAGTAACATTCAACCCAATATTAATTAAGTCACCTCGCTTATTGAGTCTGAATGTTCATCTCTTTAAAATTATTTTATTGGATTGCCTATTTTTTAAGAAATGAAGTTGTGTATGAATTTGATTCCCACTATCCTGGTTTCTAGACCAAATAATTATTTTTTTATCAACATCCCTAATTAGACCAACCCGATACTTATTAATTATTAAGCCACCACACCTACTTTTTTTTGTGTGCATTTCTACTCTTGTTTGATTGCCTTGTGCAAAGAAATTGGTTTCACAATGCTGGTTCTTTCAGCCAACTATTCATTCCCGCCAATGGATAAATTAAACGATTCCCGCCAAACAAAATTAATTTTGTTCAATGTTTGCCAATGTTGTTTGTTTTGAATCATCGTTCGCTACATATTCTCCGCAGAAACATTCAGGAGTTCATTCAAGAGTTGTTTGTTCGCAGGTTTCTAAAAAAAACGTTTACGTTCACAACGTTTTTTGCCCGTTAAAATAGTTGGAACTGCTGTTATAATAAAATATAAGCAGCCATGACTTTGCAGATATCCACATCTTTAGGTGGAATGTGTCACAGTAAATGGTAATATATGCTTGCCTTACATTTAGTTTTGTTTGCCAAGGAAGTGACTACTTATTATGTTGTTAATGGGCTTTTCAAGACCAGTCATGTGAAACCCGCGAGCCAATGCGTTATTATATATTTTGAAACCCTACTCGCGAGCTACATTGTCCTATATTATTACCAACCAAACCTTTTGACTGAATTGTTTTGTGTTTTTTATATGTTATCAGTGCATTTTGAATTGAAAATTTTTTTAAACAAAATGGACCTAATATGTTGTAGAGTAAAATGTCAGATATGCTAATTTCACTGCACAAATTTTAAATATTGCAAAACCTGGCTACTTAACAGGGCCATGTCCAGTGTGGGTGTGAAAGGGAAGTCATGTAAAAACACTTTACAAAAGATAAAATGCAAATTTCAAATTCAATTCTCTTAGTCTTGCTTAATAAACTAATTATTTTAAATTGTGTCCATTGTCATGTAATATTTTGGATGAATTGTCTTTGTTACTTATCGATCTTAAGATCGGTGAGTATGTTGATAGGTATTTGTCTGTTTGTTTGTTTGTTTGTCTGTTAGATACACGCGATATCTCACGAAAGCGAGGATGAATCCGCTCCAAATTTTGCATATGCATTCATCATATCTCGGATCAGAAGCCTATTGATTTTTGGATGAATTATGTCGTATAATTAGCGAGGTATTAATTAATTAGTGATGGGACACAAGGGGTCACTATGGAGTAAGGGCGCTGTTTTGGGGATCCCCTAACTTTCGATCGATAAGTCTTCGGTCTCTGACCGATATTCTCGTTTTGTTATTAATTGGTAATTTATTTTATTCTCTTCATCTTAACTCCTGATATGTTCATTCAAAATTATAAACTTTATGTTTTATGTTTATTATTAACATTATTATACATACTGTTTTTCAAACTTCATGTTACTGGTTATCTCACTCTATAAACTATTTTTTCGTTTCCTAACCCTTTCAGCTTGAAGCACCAACTACAGTCGGCCTTTCACACAACACAGTAGATGCTTGGGAGATTGAAAGAAGTTCACTTGTTAAAACAAGGTTATTAGGTCAAGGTCAATTCGGTGAAGTATGGGAAGGTCAATGGAACGGAACAACAAGAGTTGCCATCAAACAGTTGAAACCAGGTAAGATTGGATGAATTTTGAGTTGATGTATTATCACAATTCTCCGTAACTTAATTAATGTCCGATTTTGAACGATCTCGCCATTTTTTTTTTACATATACTTTTGTAATTTCATAGTTTTTAGAGCTTTTTAAAGAGAGCTTTTTAAAGCCTTGTTAGACAGTATTTAAACATATTTTTTCACTGATATTTTATGTCACTGAGATTGCCTGCCTTATTTGAAGTCTTGGCAACATTCCTGAATTTTCCCTCTTGAATGTTTGTCCTGTGTATTGTAATTTATCTAATCCATCCCGATGCTCCTTTGGTATTTTTGAACCCTTCTGCCAATAAGAAAAATCATTACATCCTTATTCATTGTAAATATTATTAGAATTGATTTGCAATTAATTTTATTTTTGTATATCCTGAGTAAATCTGATTTATATTATATTCAAAAGTATATGCAATTTTTTTTACAGAGTAATTTTGCTGTGATTATGGATGATTCCATGTTTATGATATTGAGTTTCTCATCTTTTCAAATGAGATTTATTTTGAATTTCATCTAACCTAATTTTTTGCACATTTGTGGAAATATAACCTAATTTCTTGTGCGATATTGTCTTCCACTCGGTTCCGCTCTAGATAGTTTTGACTGAGTGTTAAGTGCTCTTAATATTCATTGAGTGGTCTGGTCTGATACTACAACACGTTTCTCTATTTTCAAATTTTTAGCTTTTCCGTAAAATAAGATTACTACCGGTAGATCAAATTTGTATTACCTCTTTGTTTCAGCTCAATAATTTTATTATTACTAATAAAAATGAACATTTATATTTTATACTGACGCTTTTGTGCGTTTCATCTTTTATAATTTAGCTTGTTTATTAATAAAGACGACAAAGTTGATCTATTACCTTCGTGGTATTTTGATCAATTTCCTTTGAAACAGCTAGGTGTCTCTAAATCAGTTTTTCCATACTGTTTTGTCAAGTCTGTGTACCGCCTCTTCCGCTTCAATGGAGCATAAATAATATTAATATCTGTTCGAGACATCGTAGGGTATACTGTTGAAAATGGAAAGATAAATTAGCTCAATTTTCAATGTAAATTGATAATGGCTGTGTGCGGCATTGCTGGGCTCTTGGCATCGCAATAAAAATCACATAACTGTTGATAGTTTAACATTTTGTTTGTACAGTAATTTGTTCGTGACAGTAGCCTAATTAATTGTTCGAGGAATTTGCTATGCGATCTTTTTTGGTTTCAAAATTGATTATAACCCAGGTTTCAGGGATTGTAAATTTTTTTTTGTTACCTCTGGCTTCATTGTAAAGATCCGGATTTTTAATGTTGGGTTTTATATGAGATCTTTATGAATTCTTTATCAGCTCTTAACATTAGCATAAGATTAATAGAATATATAGTTATTGTAGATCAGAATTTTCTCAGTTGGCTTTATTGGGTATCATTGTGTTGATGACAATGTCCCTAACCTGTTCAGCACACAGATTATTTTCCACAAATTTTATACAAAATTTGTATTCGCCTGTCATACACATCTCACTTACATATTTTAAACCCAATTTTATTGCCTGAGTCAATAACTTTTTCATGTCAGTTTTATGAATCGGCATTCTCGCTCTCGGCATTGATGCTTAACTGAAATACAATGAAAAAAGTAACCAAATTTTTTTCACATTTTCTATTAGGGGAATCGTAGAGACACCCTCATTCTTAGTGCGAAAAATTGACCTCATTTCGTTTGCAGAGTTGGCTTATTAGCCAGAATTACAGTGTTTACTTGTAACTTTATCATTTGCTTGTTACTCAGGTACAATGGACGCTAAAGAATTTTTACGAGAAGCTCAAATTATGAAGAAACTTCGCCATCCTAAATTAGTTCAATTATATGCAGTTTGTACAATTACGGAACCTATTTATATTGTTACTGAGCTTATGTGCAATGGAAGTCTACTGGACTATTTGAAAGGTACGTAGGTCTATCATGAATCTTTAAATTAAATTTATTGAAATTGAGATGTGAGAAATATCTCGCCAAATTATAGTTACAATTATTGGTACTCTCATAGTGTGTGTGTACCAGGTTAGGGTTAGGCGATAATTTTTTCCCGATTTTCCCTATTTTAGTTCTATTACAAATTCGAGGATTGTCTGTGTTAGCCAAGTTAATATACCCCCTGCCCTTAGGTTTCAGTCCCTTTACACAACTTGATGTAAAGCAGGCGAACAAAATTACTTACCTCCATATTGGTACACACAATTCTGGAGTGTCCGATTATTTATCTTAGAATACTGTACATTAAATAATCCCATATCGGTGGAAAAAATCGATGGTTTCCCTAAATTGTTTGTCTGGTTCATGATGTTATTGTCTTTTGGCAAAACATTACTTTCCTTTCGACTCCTGGAGCCATTCTTCAAAAACCGGAATTCGAACCTGCTAACACAGTGATTTCCAAAGTTGATTGACCAGGGGTCGAAATTAGAAACGGAAGGATAATTACGGGTCGGTAGGGGGAGTGTCGCAACACTCTCAAGGGGCCAGATGCTGGGCCTCGTATGAATAATTAAGATACCGGTATAATTGAATTGTTAGGAATGCACATGCTTAAACTGGGATTATGAAACAACAATTGGTTTGAGAACTACTGTGCTAACATGTTCAGAATCGAAAAGGATTTTTGAACTAATTTCTTACTAAAATAACATTTCTTTTTCATATTAAACAGGCAAAGGTCGCGGAATAGATTTCCAAGTAATGGTTGACATGATGGCTCAAATAGCAGCAGGAATGGCGTATCTTGAATGTCAGAACTTTATTCATCGGGATCTTGCAGCACGAAATATACTTGTTGGTGATAATAATACATGCAAAGTTGCTGATTTTGGTCTTGCCAGATTTATTAAGGTAATGTTGGAATTTTTTGTTTGCGATTACAAAGCTACTTCATTATTGGGTCTTTCATGCTTTAGGATCGATCAATTATCTTCTTATTAACTATATGAAACTGGTCTAGAAAGTTGACTTTTGCTTAAGTGTGCTTTGAGCTCCTCGCACAATTTTAGTCTTGGAGAACTAGATTGCACAATTATTTTTTGCCCAATACTGTTGTTGCAAGAATTTATTTTTTTCACAATTGTTTTGGTTCCCCACGGCTTCCCTTCCCCAGTAAAATTATGTTCTCGAATTTTTGCTTATTTTTTGCATCATTCATTATTTTACTGGTTGGAAAAAATAAACTTGACTATGACTTGACTTTCTCTCTGCATAAACTGCTGTTAAATTCATTGCTGTGGATGTACCCATGTCTACACAAATTTTTTCATTCTTAATACTGAAATGCAAAATTTTTTTTATTTGAATTGTTTGCTCATAATACGAACTAGTGTTGAACTATTTTGAATGGAATGAATTTAGCATCCTATGTCAAAACTAATCAAGTCTGTGATATAGGCCTAAGTAAAGAGTGAATTGTCAGAATACTATCATGACAAAATATATGCACAACAAAATCTCAATTTTATAATGTGCTTTCGATTTGGTTTCTGCCGTTCTGCGGGACTAACTACTTATCCTTCTTCTATGCTTTTGTGTCGGTGGATCCGTATGAATATAATGAAGATGACTATTCTAAGTATTACCAACGCGAAAATATTTCTGTAACGCCTCGTCTGACCAAGGAAAAGTTACTTAAATTCATCTGTGTTAGTGTGAAAGAGACTCTTGAATTACTCGGGATTTCTAAATTGTAATTTTCAATTAACATTATGAACAATTTTGGGATCAATGTTGTTTTATCAAAATTAATAAATGATTGTGAAAAACTTACAAAAACCGTAAAAAAAGGCAAAAATCACCCAAAACCTTGCAATAGTGTGCAAAATCACTGAAAAAATGTGGAGAACCACCAAAAACCGTAGTAATGATTTCAAATAATACTTATTTTTGTCTCTCTATCAGGACACCGAGTCGCAAGACAATGAAGGAATCTACATGGCCCATGAAGGAGCAAAGTTTCCAATCAAATGGACGGCACCAGAGGCTGCCTTGTACAACAGGTTTACTGTCAAGTCAGATATCTGGTCGTTTGGAGTCTTACTTTATGAAATTATTACCAAAGGAAAAATGCCCTATCCAGGTTGGTAACTAATTTTTTTCGCCTATTTTTGTCAAGTTGTGTAAAGGGACTGAAAGCTATGGGCAGGAGGTATATTTACTTGGCACAGTCCCTGAACTCGTAATGGATCGTATATAAGGGAAATCAGAATGAAATTATGGCCTAACCCTAACCTGGTACACACACTACGGGAGTACTACGTGAGTACCGAAAACTCATTATTACCTCTTCAAAATTTCAAATTTCGACATCAAGATTGAAGTATCCAACTTTCATTTAAATTTATATTAAGTTTGTTCTTTTATTTGGAATTTTTTTTTTGAGATTTTGAAATAATTTATTTAATAAGTATGGATGATCAGGGATGTTAATTTTGTTCGATTCAATGGTTATTGGTCTTACGATATTGCGAAGTTGCTATTATATTTCCCTCTATATCAGTGGTTCTCAAACTTTTCAATCCGCGCCCCTTTTTAAGAATTTGTCAAGTCTTGCGCCCCACCTTAAAAATAACCAACGTTAGCTATCAATAAGCTACAAATATCAGATAGTACCGTAAAAGAATGTTTTATTCAAAAACACGTTAAAAATACGTGGATGGAATCATAATTTTCAAAAAATAAATAAATGTTAATATCCAAAATAAGGCAGGCAAGATCAAATCTAACAAATATATTTATTTTTGCTTAGCTTCACACACCCTCAAAAAATTGTTTAATTTCGCCACTGCTCTATATTTTCTTTTTTCATAATAAAGGCAAATGATGATATTATGATAAGTCATAATTGGTTTGATGATAAATCGTCTCTTCACAAACTGATGCCTTTGCTATGCGAAAGAAATTGTTTTAGAGTGTTTTTTATTGCCACTATTTCATCTGAATAGTTACAAATAAATAACATAATTTGAATAATTGGTGCATGTGAAAAATTACGATTTAACACAAAATAAGTCAATATGAAGTGACTTCAAAATTCTAAACACAGTAGAGCTGTGGATTTTACACTGAATATTTTTTCTTCTTTGTGGCTGTTATGAAAGAAGCCTGTTTCCTGCTTAACTATTGGTCAATCCATTTCCAATAGGCTATTTAACAAAGTTGGAGGAAGTCGCAAGAATACCTACGTTCCCTATATTTTTCAAATTTTCTCAAAGTCTTACAGGAATAATCTTTCTCTGAATTTTATTCCTTTTCATAATTTACAGAAACACCTTTCTATGACATTCGGTACAATTCTTTAAGCGTTTAGCTGTGTTGTTGACAATTCAGTGGCTATATTAGTCATTTGATTTGTATCCGTATATTCGACTTCAGGCGCTTCAGAAGTGTCTACCTTGTTCGCCTACTTTACATCAAGTTGTGTAAAGGGACCAAAGCCTATGGGCAGGGGGTATATTCACTTGGCTAACACAGACAGTGCCCGAACTTGCAATGGAACTCTAAAATAAGGAAAATTGGAATAAAATCATGGCCTAATCCTAACCTGGTATACATACTTACGCGAGTACCTGACTCTAATATCCCTTTTTCTTCCATCCTCAGGTATGACTAACAGAGAAGTTTTGGACCAAGTTAGAATCGGTTATCGCATGCCACAGATGACTGAATGCCCCGATCAACTTTACGAAATAATGAAAGAATGTTGGAATGCTGACGAAGCGAAACGACCATCATTCGAAACATTGCAGTGGAAACTTGAAGAATATTTCTTCCAAGACGACGGAGATTATAAGGAAGCAGATGCCGTTATTTAAAATGCCTGAAAATAATTTAGTCAAATTGATTTTGTAATTGTTTTTAAAAAATGAATAATTTTTCGTAATCATAATAATTGTTAATGGCTCAATAAGTAGATTATTTGGAGAAGTTGAAACATCGTTTTTCGTTTTTATTCGGACCTTTCATCCAACTCTATAGGAACTCTAACAATGACTAACATATAATATGGGTATTTTAAGTTGCATTCAATATATTAATAATATGGATGTAATGCTTGAATATAGCGCTTCATTGAATGTATTTATATTCTATTTAGTGATAGGCGGACCAGTTTTTATTTTGGTGTTTGTGTGTTGAAACAAGTTATTATTTAGCTTTCAAGCATTTTTTACAGTAGCGACTCATTGTGTGTTGTTAATCTGATTTACCATCTCTTAGTCAATTGTGTATTGTACATTTTTTGTGCCTTTTTTAATATTTTATAGCAAACATATGATCCTGCTTAATATGTAAATGCAAAACTGGTATAAAGCAAATTATAAAAGTTTTCACCAATGGTTTGAATGTTCATACAGATGCACTTTACCAAGCCAAGGAGGAATAGAAAAATTGCGAAGGTACATTCATGTCGAGTAAAAATATTTTGCCAAATTACATCGGTTTTCTAACATCAGTTGAGCGGTATTTAAATTCAACAAATATGGTGTAACAAATATGCTTATCCTTTTTTTACAATGAAAAACGTTTCATCTTATCAGTAGTTAACTTTTGTGTATTGCTACTATAATAATGTCTCAAATTTGCTAAAGTTTTATGTAGCAAAATATGATCAATGTTTGTACTTGCCATCGTGTATGAACAAGTTCTTTTTAAAATAAGCTTTCTATATGAACATGACGTTTCAGATTTCAGTGGATATTGTCATAATACCATTTTCATCATGTAATAACTCTTTTGTTTTATAATAATTGTGAGATAATAATAATGATACTAAGTGCACTTTATGTAATAATAATTGTGACAATTTCTCATAGTTTTTAATTTCTATCTTTTTTTTTATCTTGAAATACTAATAATACATTCAGCAATTGTGAACTTACATGAATTTGAAATCAAATGTGCCTTTTCTCAGATTTGTAAAATCAAATCAGTCTAACTGAGGATTATTTTATTACTTTGGGGGCAAATATTTTCCAAAGCCATATTTTTGTCTAACATAGACTTCTAATTAGCCATTGAGCTATACTAAAACATTCTTTCGCTATTATTTTAAGATATCTGGAATTAGGCAACATTTTTCTTTAATAGAATGCAAAAATTGAAAAACTGCTGTTTTGCCTAATGGAGTGATGTTTTGTATTACTAACTGTTCGATTACGGTTCATAATAATATACCAGAGTTCTATTTTGGAAATAACATACATGAACACGAAATGATTTTAAATTATTCAAAATGATCACAAGCTCATTAAGTGATACTCCCGTAGTATGTGAACCAAGATGGCGGACACCAGAACGTAGTATGTGTGCCAGGGTATGGTTAGGCCATAATTTCAGGTACAAACACTACGGGAGTCACTTAGCTAGTCCCTGAACTCATAATAGAATTGAAATAACGAAAATTGGAATAAAGTTATGGCCTTACCCTAACCTGTATACATTCTATGTCCCGGTGTCTGCCGTCTTGGTTCACATACTTCGGGAATATCCAGTAAGTGAGTATCAGTGTTGGTTCCGTTCCCCAAACCCTGAGCCTCAGGTCATCTGAGAGTCTGGTCGATCGAGCCGATCACTGAATGGATCTCACTGGTGGTTTGTTGATGCCAAGTGAGTTATTCTATTAAGAACAGTGCTTCCCAACAGTGCTTTTTTCAGTTTGCGGCCCACTTTCATTGCCATTTTTTTGCAACTCACAATGAGATATTGATATATGAGAAAAGAAACAATGTATCCCCATGCTATTTACTATTAATGCGAAACTTGACCTTTCATAGTGGATATTATCAGATCAAGTAGTAGGAGACACGCTCACATGCAACGTAGTATTAACACTCAACACATTGTGCTTTTGGCTCAAAATTCTAATTGTTACATTGTTTTTTTTTGTCATAATTGTTACATAATGATAATGCCACAATTTTCCGATTCAATCAAAAACTGTAGGTAACATTTGGATTTCAGTCAATTACTTGAGCCTCACCTATGGTATATATTCAGGTATCAAGTACTTTTAGAAACTGATTGGTGCAGTAATAATCCTATTGCCTAGAAAATGCCAAGGTCTTATACAGAGTACAATTGAATGAATAATAGGTCATATTATTGTGTCTATATTTTGCCTATTATTTTTTATATGTTTTTACCTTGACAAATACACTTTTCAATTTTTAGATTATGGTACAAGGGTGCTGTAGAGATTTTTAACTAGGAGAGGGTTAATTGGTCATTGGATAAATGTTTTGTTACAAATGCATTTGTGTTGGAGTTGCTATTTTTTTTTCTAAACTTTTTGATTCTTGTGGAGTGCTTGAACCTCAACAATTATTATTATTTCTCTGAAATCTATATTTGACAAAAACAAAAGATAAGCATATATAGAAAAACATGTTATTCGAGAAAGATCACAGTCTCCCTATTGTGTATGTATACAAAATTTCTATATTTTTTCATTCCTCAACTGAAACTCCTCTCTTTATAATTAGAAAATTATTGTGATATCCATTACACCAGCACAAGTTATACAGACATTCACAATTTTCCTGTATTTGCCAACTGGGCGAGTATTTTTATTTGCAATTAAGAGTGTTTCATGGCGAGAAGGCAGATGTTGAAATTCTTATTAATCTAACACTCAATTTTATATAAAGTGACAGGAATTGAAATCAGAATATACGTTTTCCTCAATACAGTTTTTTTCAAATTTTGTCCTTCTGAATTAAACCAAGTGTGTGCAAATGCGGCCCACAAAGAAAAACTGTGCGGCTCGCGGAGAATAGACAAATTTTAATGGTGTGTAGCCCGCAAAACAATTTTTTAATTGAGTTTAATCTGGCATGTGTGAGTAATTGCAATTACTTTTTCCGCGGTTTCACCCAGTTAAATGTATCTGACCCTCCTGTGATGAATGTTGCACACCCCTGGGTTAAACCACTGAATTGTATTATTCAGTACAGCAACAAAATGATAGCAACCTCATTATTTTAGTACATTTGAACCGATACACATTGTGATATATGAGATTTTCATTCCTTAACGGTTAGTTTTTCATATACTATTATTGAGAATGATATTTTTGTAACAAATTATGAGTTACTTTGGTACAAAATGCTACCGAACAATTTTTTTTATTTTCAATCAGCCTTGATATATCACATGAACACTTTATTTATGCATAGTTAGCAAGGCTGGGGAGAAAGTGTACGTACCATCGGCTTTGAATCACGACTATGGATTAAACAAAAATTTTGGCTCCCGACTCTGGGCTAAACTCAAATTTAGAAAACATAAAGCTTTTGGTTTTTGCCTGCATTTTTTATTATAATGTTAAGAAAGCTTTTAAGTTTCTTACTTGTTTTATCACAATCGTAAGTTTGAAATTCTGACCCAAAGAAAATTTCAGAAAATTGGAAAATACTAATCAAAACATGCCGAACTTTGAATGTAAAACCACTATAGTTCTTTGTATGCAGTGAATTTTTATCCTGCTTTTTGATGCAATCTTGTTTGTTAATGCGTCATTGGGATAATGCGTTTTGTACCATACTTTATCAGTTTATCTCATGACTTTAATCTAAAGTGAAATGCTTATATCAGCAACTGATAAGTTGGCGATCTTTGCGAGTCCAAAGATGTTTTTATTTTTATTTCATTGTTTGCGATTACTAATTGTGCTTTTGTGAACATCATCCATCATGCCTGCAAGAATCAAATATTTTCATTCGCATATTTTCAGCAGCGTACTGCACTTTTTTTTATTTTCATTTATAGTTGAATAAATTTCAGCATCTAATCTAAGTCGTATATGAAATTATCATAGAGAAGTAGATTAACTGGTAGGTTAACTGTAGTTTCGAGAATGAAAATTTGAAAACAGGTTCTTTTTGTATTGAAGTCAATATCAACAGGTGACAGGTCCCATCATTTTAAAAAACCATGCGGAACTCGTAGCTCTGAAAAATAAGATCGGGATTGCACGGACCCTTGGGTCCCACCTCCATTCTATGTGGACAGTGTTGGGTTGGGTGTACTACAGTACCCTGAACTATTAACATCTAAGTATCTGGAATAATTAGCTGACCGACCATATCAGGATAGGACTAGGACTATTTTAAAACAAAATATCTTCAAAGCATAAATGTTCGTCTCTGTTCAAAGTGTTCGATCGTTTTAGTTGCCGTTAGACGTCGTGAAGGAGCAGTGAGAATTGTTTGTTGTAAACATTGACATAGCGTGGTCCAATAACCTACTTGTTAGGCACCTGTTTAGCTGTCGCGGTACCTTACAGTTTAGCTATTATGCATGATATTCTCGTGCTACCTTTGCCTTTTTATTAGTTATGGTCAGATTAGGTTCTTAGTTACTTTTTAATCCGCATTCAGGCACAAGTCAATTACGGGTACCGGGTAGTCTATTAGATACAAAATGTTGGTGTCCTGACTTTTGCAGTGATACTGTGATATGCGTTTGTAAAATAATTGGGTTAATGGCCAAGTTTGTTGGACTGGCTGAATATTAAAAACAAATGCTGAAATATTATTTTTTCCAATATTCAGCTTCTCAATATTATCATATTACTAATATTCCGAATATTTGAATAATTTAACACCTTTTTCTCTGGCAATTTTAAGACTCACTAATACTGTCTGAAGTTCATGACATCGATTTGTTCAAGTCAACAATGGCAATTTGTTTAGTCGCTCAGACCCTTCTTTCATTTTATTATTTAGTTGGCTTCCTCCAACATCAAGTTCATGCATCTGAAAACAAATACTGCAATAACTAGCTAACCAATTCCATGCCCGACATGGTCTGGTAATTTGACGAGGGGCCATGGTTTGCCATATGAAAACGCCTTCTTATCAGCTTTCCTCTCCCTCAGGTAAAATATGTAAATCCTGCTCAGACAGATATTCAAGCATGGTTGTCTGGTTGCAAACATTGCTGAATTTTCGTGGTTTTGCGTATTATTTGTCAGTTTTTGGTCTTTCTGAAAATTGTTGTAAATGAAATAATTTAGTTGTCATCAAATTATTAAATAGTCTCAAAAACTCAGCGATACCCTAGGCTAAAATTAGCTATCAATACCTCTAACCGTTACATCACTTACATGGTTAAATATTCCATCTAGAGCAGTGATTTCCAACCTTTTCGTCGGGGTGAAATCTAAATGAAACATTCAGAGGTGCAAGGAACCCGTTGCAATACTCAGATACTTGAGATGAAATGCATAAACTATAATTATATATAAAAGTAAACTTGATACAGGCAAAATAAAATTGTGTTTAAATTTTAGCAAGTTTAATAATAGTGGTAAACCTATTGTTTAGTTATTTGAATATGTTCAAACAATATACATAATAGATTTGAATTTAAAATAGGTAACCCCTGGTTGGTTGGTTTAAAACTACTATTTTAGTCAATGTTATAGTGAAAGCTTGGGAATATTTAGAACAATATTCTGCTCTTCTGTTGCTATAAAGTATAAGACATCATTATTTTTAAGTATCCTTGTGACACATATACTAAATGTGTTATGAATACACAGAGAGTCCCACACAACCACGTGAAAATGTCTATTATTAATGCAATTTGCAAGTAGGTGGAAATTAGCATTATAACTTCCCACAAACCTCATTATGAGCAAGGTTTTGTAAAAAGGAATAGCAATATGGAAATCATTATTCGTATGAATGGCTGTGAATTTGATTGTGAGCTTTGTTTTCTGATCACGTCATGCAAATATTTTTCAATTCAATTATATTTTTTTGCATAGTTTAATATGAATCAAAACTAATTTTAATATATTAATCAGATGTGTCAAAATTCATTTTTTGCCATGAATATGGCTCTGAGCAAGAGTGGGAGTGGTGACTCCTCTGCGGCCCATGGGCCGGGGCCACGGCCCATCGAATTGGGCCTCGGCCCATCAGGCTATGGGCCGCGGCCCATCTAGTTGTGTAAAGAAACTATTCACTTGGCTAACACAGACAGTCCCCGAACTCATAATAGAACTATAATGTAAAAAATCTGAATTTTTTTTGTCCTAACCCTAACCTGGCACACATACTACAGGAGTATATTTTTTTGGTTCGAATATTGACAATTTGGTAAAAATTGAAAATGTTGTTAAGATAATTGAATTTTTCCTGATGGGGCCACAGCCCATCAAGCTATGGGCCACGGCCCATGTGGCCCAATTAGATGGGCCGTGGCCCCGGCCCATGGGCTGTAGAGGAGTCACCACTCCTGTAGCTGAGCAAGTTGTCACTTCTTTTCAAGAGGATACTGCTTCAATAACTGTACATTTGTCATTGTTAAATAAAAGTCAAATAAAGAAACAGATTTGGGATCATATCAGCTTTTTATGAAAATGAAAAGGCAGCCATGACAATTTTATTTTTTGTGTTCGTTTTTTGGTGTTCTTATGTGATATTATTTTGAATTTATTCAACTTGTCTTGAGCATGGCTACATTAGATATAGTTGTGTTATAATTGCAAACTTCATTTTAAGTTCGGTCTCCAAAGTTTTTGGTTTCTAAATATCCAAAGCAAACTTTGGCATGCAAATTCCTTGTTATTCAGCAGAGTTCCATTGGTATATTTAGTGTGTTTTTCAAAACAAGTTATGAAGACAAATTATCCATAGCTTTCTTTTATCCAGCGTATGTTATTGAAAATGAGATGTACACATGGATTGTTTTGTTAGGTAAAATGTTGTTGATAAAATTTACTTCTTGTTATTACTGTATGAAAAATTGCTTGGACCGATTGCTTTGAAATTTTCTGTCGTCAAAGATTGTATTTTTCGCTAGATGTCTATTTACTTTCATTTATTTCATAACTTCCTATGGGTTATATAGGATTAGTTTTTTGTGTGCAATGACATCTTCAAAAACTACTGTAGTCTACTGTGTCAGATTACATACCGCACTACTTCGCTTTGGCCGTCAGTTCCAACATCACTCTCTTGTTAATAATTATCAGTATCCTGGCTAAAATAATCATAAAATTGCCTCCCTTGTATTAAACCAATGTTTTTGATTAAGTCTGTGAGAATATTATAAAATATTTAAGGAGTAAAATAAACCAATATTATTATTATATTCATTCCAAGTATGTCATATCAAGCAAGTTATCACTTACCGATAGTTAGATTAACCTTGTTTCTGGTCTGAGCCATAATTAGCCATGCATAATAATATTTATTTTTTTTGTCCATGTAGATGAAAATTTGTAAAATCAAGGAGGTTGGCTGATTATATTTATTTGGTGTAGGTCTGCATTTCAGCTTGTTGGAATGGTGCTAGGTGCTATTCAAGGTTTTACTTATGCAAATGGGTTTAATCTGCTTTCAAATATAGTTTGGCCATTTGTAGGAATAACTGTAAATAACGGAGTTGCTTCCCTTTTTCGCTTGGATGATACAAGATAAATTTGGATTCAGACCAATCCAATATTGAATGAATATGTTGAAATTTATTCCTTTATCTGGTTATGGATAGAAGATTCCCAAATTTATAGTTGCATGTTAGATTCACAATAATACTGTAGTCCTTTCATCTGCTCATAGTCTCCCAGTCTAGTCTTCTAGTAAGGTGACCTTTTGTTAATAATAAGTTAGGCCTATCTTTGTATGGTGTTGTCAGAAGTTAGAGACATTATCAAAGTTATGCTCCATATCAGCTGTTTATGCATAAACTTTCAATTACTGTACGACTTATGCTTATGAAAAGTTATAGCCTTTCCAAGTCACAGTGTTTCCCTTGCAGTGTTAAGTTTACATATTTTCAGTTGATGTTGATCAAAGTTAATTCAAAATATATTTATTAATATCAGTGGTGCATGAAAGTTTTTTATTAGTACTGTTTCCATCTTCATTTGGAAGAACCACGGCTTTATTTCGATCAGACTTATTTTTTCAAAACAGATTAACTTAACTGTTATTTTCAGTAATTAAATTATCCTAATTGACTCGTATAAGGGAAGGTCATACCTTTCGTCACATCACAGTATGCCGTCATTAATAGGACTTGTGGGAATTGCTTCTATAATGTTCTGTGGATTGTCACATTGTGGAATGTACGAACATTTGGTTTACGTCATTACTTATCTGTTTCTGGCGAGTCTGCTTTAATATTAGAATAGATTGTGGTATTGCTTTCCATTAGGAAATTGTTATTTTGATCATGGTATAGTACTCCCGTAGTATATGTACCAGGTTAGGGTTAGGGCATAATTTAATTCGGATTTTCCTTATTTTAGTTCTATAACGAGTATAGTAAATATCTCTGCCCATAGGTTACAGTCCTTTAACACAACCAGATGTAAAGTAGGCGAACAAAATTAGTTACCTCCATACTGGTACACATACTTCTGGAGCGCCCGTTGTATTGATATGACAGCAATGTTGGCAATGAAATTTTTGTAACAAAAGTTTAATATTTATTCAATAATTTTTGCTTTGAGAAATAAATATGGGGATTTAGATTCGTGTTATTCAAAGAGATTTGGACAGTAATTTATCTTTCATTAGATGACTTGTCAATGAAAACTATGAGTTTTTTACACTGGGAAAAGCTATTCTTAATATCAAATCGATTTTGAAAGATGGGTATTTATAATGGTTATTGGTAAATGTATATAGATAAGTCTGCATTAATATTAGTTGTGGTATTGTTAGTTTGTTGTTGCATCTCATTGATTATTTAGATTTTCATTTAGCTAATTTAAATATGGTAATCAGCAGTAGAGTAGTCAAATTTCGAGGAATATTTCATGCGAAATGGACAGTATAGCTTATAATATTCCAAATTAATGGTTTATTAGGAAAGGCATTCATAAGGGATGGTTATAAAGTTGCTAGAAAACTATCAACAACACATAACAAAATTTAGATATTGAAGATATAATTTATTTGTTGTGGATCCTAATGCTAATGCAAAACATGCTGATAATATCACCAATTTCCTGACTTGTTTCTGGTACCAAGTATTAGATATATTGTTTGAATGTAATACATCAGATGAATAGGCTTAATAATTCTAAGAAGCATTGATTTCATAGTGCCAGCTTTTAGAAATGTGCTAATATGGTACATACCATAGTGATTAGAAAATGATTGATATAATATGATGCACCCAAGCATTGGCCATTCAAGGTGCCTACTGATATGTATATTCCATGCTTGGCCTATACAAATATATTCAGGAGATTTATTTGTTATATATATCTTCATTCATTCAGAAATTTCTGGGTGTCTCGTGGGTGTGTCTTGTTATACTGTGGATTTTGCTGTAGTGCATTAATTGTTTCCTGTTATTGTTTTATTAAGTTATATTATATCGATAAAACCTTCTTGGTTTTATGGCGCTGTATGAAGATACTCCATTAGTTATGATACAGCAGGATTTGTTTACTTTCCTTATCATAGTTTGCTGGTAAAGTAGTTGGCAGGATTTGTAAAGTAGGTCAGTCATCCATCATGTGATTTATACCTATGCTGATAGCGATAGGTATGGCTGTATGCCTGAGGAATTTTGTTGATTTGAATTGGTATTATACATGGTTATATAATTTTTTCCCAAGGTTTTTGTACTTTTTGTTCCTTTGGTCATAATTGTAGAAGTGTTGTATTTACTATTTACTGTCTTTGCCAGTTTTCTATGAGTGCAGAATGCAATATTATGGCTGTATCTGTTTGCTTTTTAAAAAAGTTGAATTTTGTTGATTCAGGTGAAGATTGGATTATTTTTTTACAAGCTTTTTGGGCTTGTTTATGTTTTGTAGTTGTTGTTATGGTTTGTTTTTTCTCTCCTTGTTTATATTAATGTTAGAATCCATTTGAGATATGCAGTATTCTAAATTGGAAAAATTAAGACTTGGTCTATAACAAATTTTCTCGAAAGCCATCCATAGCATTGTAACAAATTCAAGATTCATCTAATATCTTTGATTCTCCAATAATTGCCAATTATTTTAGAACCCACTTTCTACCTTGTTTTAAATTTTTTTCAAATCGAATCCTTGGTTTTGATTTACTGTGGTTGCAAGTTGCAACATTTCTACCATTCCGTTGCAGAAAAATATAAAAATTTTCCAAGATTAAACATAGTGTTGATCTCAATTTATTCAAACTGCGCTTAAAATAAATTCTTTAGACATTGTGAATTTCCACAGATCAGGAAAAATTCCACCTTCCACTATCAGCAATTAAAATATTAAAATCACCCCTAATCCTATGTGTAAATTTTTATAAATTAAATTTTTTTTCCTAGTTAGATCTAATGTTCATCCAAAAAGTGAATCTGAAAATTTCCACAGAACAAGACAAATTTTTTTTCTTTGACTGCATATTGAATTTACGCTTCTCAGTAAGTTTATAGCAATCCATAAGTTCATAACAGTATAGCATTGCCACCAATGCCTTTGATTCCTTCTCTATTTTTTTAAAATTAAGCACAAATTTTTTTTTTTTTCCAGTTATTAGATCTAATATTCATTCAAAAGTTCCAATTTGGCTTCAAGGTGATATTTTGAAAATCCTAATTCCTAAATCTTCACATAAATAAGATAAATTTCTTTCTTTTAATACATGCTTAAATTACTCCTCAGGCAAAGTTTATATTACTGATCCTTTTCAATTAGTCACTGAGTATGTGCTTTGAATATTCCTGTATCAGCGTCAGACGTTATTACAGCAGTTTGTTTTCCATTCCCGGCATTCGTTGGTGGAAGATGAATTACTTTGTTGTTTCCGGGACCTTGTAATATGATCGAATCACAATTGTCTTGCAATTGCATTTCTTGCATAATCTCAATTTTTGACATTATCAAAGATATTATTAATGCTATTGTCTGGTTCATATTTCTAAAAACAGCCGTTTGGGTGATAGTTAAGTAAAGTTTTATTATAAAAATTATCGTATATCATCGCATATAAGTCGAGTTTGAAACTCAGAAAAAAAAGTCACCAAACTAAACGGGCGGCTTATACCCGCATAACTCTGATCACACTGATCGACTTATTTGTGAGGATATACATTAGACATGCTTTGTAAACACACAGTTGCAGATTGTTATTGGTGAAATTTTACACCACCAAATGACATTATTTGTACAAATCAAAGTAGCCAGGTTCCTGCATTGAATTTGCTCATTTGAATGAAAATCTGGATAAACGGACACAGATAGATAGCTATGAAGTTTTTGGAGTCAATAATATTGTCAGGGTTTTGCTGTTATTTGTGAGTCTAGTTAAACTTGAAATAACATATCACGAATGCTTACTGAATAAAAATTAATTTTTCCTATGCAGAGATATTTTGTGCAAGTTTATAAATATTATTGTTATGATCTTATTGTTATACTCTGTATTCAAAACAAAATACAAATTGAATATTTTGTTCATTTTTTCGGTAATTATTGGGTTATTATTGGCCATTTCCCCATATCTGTATCAAACATGTTTGTGTTATTTTCTATTCAACTGATTGGAGTATTTGGCTGTATTAAGATCAGACTTACATTAGGTTCAATATTCCCCAACCCCCTATTATAGGCTACAGAAAATGTCTAACACTAAGGGATTTTACTGTGTTATGCTTCATTTGTAAACATTGGATTTATACGAAGACACTCAAGTTGGTGATCTGTAAAGAATCTGCTCATCAGACTTCCCAACAGTTATCAATTCTTCCTAATAATTAAAGTTGTGTAATTCTAAAATACTATTATTCATAGTGAAAACAAGCTAGAAGAAATTTTCTAAAATGTTATCTACTTATTACTCTAATCAGCTGTTCTCTTGCTAGGTGGATATATAATGGAATTTCAATTTTATGAGGGAGGCAACTCCATTTTAACCAAATATTATTGTCACTTTATTCTTGCTCATATTCTTCATGAGGTAATTATACTTATTCTAATATTAGTCTTTGCATTCTGTGTGTATTTAACTTATAATGAGATTCAAGAACGATTATTACTTCTGTTAAGTTTTTGATTTTCAATGGACCATGCAAACAATGTGAAATTTTTGTTCTATTCATGTGGGAAATTGTAGAAATTCCATTGATAGGTGGAGTTAGCTAGCATCGATGTTGAATATGAATGGTTTTTATGATTAATGCTGACTAATGAATTTGAACTTGAATACATTGTAAATTTTAGCAGCAGACAGACCACTGTCTGATATATACAGTTACTATTTTTTTATTTCCTGTCTGTGACATGTTTCCAATCATTTCATAAATGCAACATTATATGTGCAACATGACTACTTGCAACATTATATTATATATTATAAGAGGTAAAATTGGCAGTATTAGCACAAAATGGACAAATAAATTTCATTTTGATGAAGGCAAAGAAATTCAATATTTCCAAATAATTGAAGACTTTTTGTAATTATTTTGAACAATTAAAACATAAATAAAGTAGAATCATCTCTAACAATAAGATATGCGTAACCGGATATGTTTATACTTTCTTAAGAAATTGCTTCGAAAAGTTCATCATTTTTATTTTGTTGGGAAATATTCTTCCATGAATTTGATGAAACGGATAATCCCCAAATTACAATTCCCTTTTCTATTTTTCCATAATTAATGCTTTATTTAACTTTTAGCAGTTACTAACATTATAATATAAACCTGAAATATTCTGGAGGAATAAAACTTTCAACGAAAGGAAAAAGGCAATTTAGGATCCTGCTAATGTTCAACAGATTCTTCAAAACATTTTGTTCAACTTACAAATGACAATTTTTGAAATAATAGAACCTGAAGTGATAATCACTTGCACATGAATATTATTTGAAATATCAGATTTACTGGTATAATTTCATATTTTGCTCATTCAAATAGCTATATTATGTTTAATACTTGATATTATATGACTCGATAGCCTGTGAACAATTGAATATGTAAAAATCGCTTCGTGATCTAATTCAACTTGTTTTTGACGGAAACAAATTATTCATGTAATATAGCACACACCGACAAAAAAAAATTAGATTTTTGTTCTAATTTTGTCTTGTTTTTTTACTGAAACATATTTTATTGATGTATCATAGGGCTTACCAGTATGATTTCACATTTTTTTGTTGTTTTGCTAACAGCATTACTCTTAAAAACATCCGCCTACTATGAATGAGATCAAATATTTATTTAGAGTAAATATTTTTCACGAAGTTGGCATATTTGGTCACGCTTCAAGTGTTTAAAGTTAAAAAAAAAACTAATCGACAACGTACTAGAGAATAAATTGTGAAACGTGGCTCAATAATAATATAAATTCCCCCTTCAGGTACTCAGTCTGGTAATTCTTTGCAGTAAATGCTTCTTAAAACCACTGTAAATAGAAATTGCGTAATATCACATGGGTACGGTGCAACATTATGGGTATTGAATGTTGTCTCTTATCTATATTGCCAATCAGCAAAAATGTATTATGTTTACTGTGGTATCTTGATAATAGGTAATAAAGCCTATCATTTTATTAACAAGGTCTTATTTCAACGAATGTTCAAAAATTTTTTAAACTTAGGTTGATGAAAAATTCTTGCTTGTATTATAAGAAGATTTTCAATTGACAGTTTTTGCTGAAGTTGCATTTTGTTTGTATTACAGTCATAGACATTTATATTCAAATATCCTTGTTCCATAGAATTCTTGATGCTTAAATTGAGAAGGCTTATAATCCACAGCTGTAATACTCGTAGTTTGATTTTGCTTGGAGGTTGAATTTGGTTGTCTTTAGTTCCACTGTTACTGATATTCCTATCCAAATAGCTTTGTTCTATTGGATTCTACATACAATTATTATATTTCAATTGTATATGGCTTTGTGTTTAAGCATTTTCCCCAAGCTTTTTCTTCTCTGCTCAATGAGAACCCGTTGTTTATCATGTTATTAGACATACAGAACTATTTTTAACTACGGATATATCTTAATATTTGTCTATTAATAAGTCATTATTTCACTGTTGAAACAAAAAATAGTAGTTTCTACTTCTTAAAATAAATGTACATCATCCAGTTAGCGTTTATTCTTGATTCAATTTAAGCTTAATTCTATTAATATTCTTTTCAACAGTTCCAGGGATTTAACCCTTTTATTATTTGAGTCGATATCTTTCCTGCAATAATACTAGTGTGATATGTAAAATAGTGTTATCTAAAATTAAATTGGGAGTAGTTCCTGTCTAGTGGTCATTGTTATGGAGGATTACACGTCTCACAGCTGGTGTCATCCACTGTTATCTTTGTTTCATATTTTGGAAGCAATATATTATGATTTGTCTGCGTTAGCTTATAGTTTAGGTCACCAAAATAAGAGAACCCATAAATTTTTTTAATTCCCAAAGAACAAAGTAAATTCCTAATTTTGTATACATTCTGTTTGTGTATGATCGTACCTTGAACTTCAGTAATCTAGTAGGCCTTGCGCAAAAGTTATGTTCTGTCTAGAATATGTTCAAATTGACGTTCATTCTATTATTTTGCATCACCTTTTACTTTGTCTAGTTTTAGGTTTAGTTGAAATAATATCAAATAATTTTGTTTCGTTTTCTGCTTGTTTATTTGTTTTCAGTAGTTTTAGAAGCAAATCAAATTACTCTACAGCTAATTTATATAAATACACCCACACACTAATGCAGATGACAGATGCTTCATTAAAAACACAGACTATTGCATGAGAACCATAACTTTGATAATAGTGATATTGTGTCTAATTGTGACTGTTTTTTATAATGATTATGAAATCAGAAATGTTTCATTTGTTTCATATTTTTGTGTGTTTATTCTAATCATGCCAATGCCACTTCCAATAAAATTACCTTTTAAATTGTAGATCTATGTTAGGGCAAGAGACTTATAAATTTAACATGGTAAATTTATTGTAAAGTCCATTACAGGCTTCTACTAACTTTTATATTTACTATAAGGTGTTATTCAGTAATTGATTGAATATGTTTGCCACAAGTCATAAATGGAGCACTTATATTACACTTTCTATTTATAGAATGTTGATGGTAGTTATGTGTTACTTGATAAGCATTTTCTAATGTTCCATATATTGCAGTAATATTGGCTGTATTAACATTATCTAGCTTGTAGCTTTCAAAGCAATGGTTGCCAAGCGGGGCCCAGTGGCCCACTGAAGAGGCGGCCCAGTGGCCTACTGAAGAGGCCACAGCGCATTTGGAGGGAGGCCCAATGCTAGACATAAAACTGATTTTTTGTTTCCCTTGGCAAGAAAACCCCCTGTGCTTCCTAGTTTCATTGCTTGATAAGGTTATTTCACAGGGTGTTTTCACTTTGTTGAGCATGAATTGTTTGAACATATTGGAATTTGGAATTTATCAATTGAAATAACACAATAAATACAACTGCAATGAAGGGAAGCCATGAGGGCCAAAAACCTCCGGAAGGGGGCAACAAGCCTTTAAAGCAGGGGTGTGCAACCTGCGCCCGTGGGCCAAATGCAGCCTGCAACGAAAACTTATGCGGCTCGCGGAGAAGTGCGAGCGAAGTTTTTAATATAGTTCAAGCTAGTACGGCACCCACTAGAAAGCCTATGTAAAATAAAGGTGCGGCTCGCAGTTTCACCCAGTTATTTGTATCTGGCCCTTCTGTATTAAAGGTTGAACACCCCTGCTTTAAAGGTTGGGAACCACTGTTTTAGAGCCATATTTGTGAGTGTTTATCAAATTTCAGCATTTTTCTAAGAAGAGAAAAGCCGGTTCGATGACATATTTGGTATATCCGATAATAATGCCCATTTTAGTATTGGGCCATTGTATCTTTATAACATGGCAGTTTAACAGAATTTATCTATGTTGTATGATATTGACTAAGTATGGTGTCACAATAGTAGAACAGTTCAAAGGTCAAATAATATTTTTAAACCATTGTGAACAGTCAATAGACAATTCATCCATGTTGTCTAGTCCGGTATGATTTATCTAGAAATTAGAATATCGAATATTTTGTGATAGAAAATTTAAATAATACTGTAATTTTACAGACAATTTCATTCTCAACAACAAAAAAAAAAAAAAAAAAAAATAGGAACAAAAACTATGTTTATCTTGTGATATCGCAGTCCATTGGTATTACCCTAAAATTACAATGGGATTTACCCAAATTTCACCTATATAATATGTATGAAAAGAGATTGGATGTTGATTAATTGTATTTATTTATTACCGGTAGATAAATTTTTATTTGTTTGCTCTGAGTGATATTTGAAATCGAGGTTTAAAATTAAAAAATCTAAAATTATGCGTTCTTTCATTTTTTTTGGCAATTTATTAAATAAAGTATCACACTTGAATATGTCGGATATTCATCGGTTTGCTGCAAACTCAAATGTGAAAAAGATTAGTAAATCTTTTATTAGGTTACTTATCAGGAGAGTATTAACTAGACTGTAGCCTACTTCTATATGCCCAGTACTGTCCCATTGAGCTAGGCAGTGTTTTTGTGTTCAATGTAATTGTCATTTTTTCAGCACTTTCGGAAGCACTGGTATTCTCTAGTTTTTTTTCAAATTTTCATTTCAATTTTCAAGTATGATTTACTTTGATATACATTGTCTGGCTAAATTATAAAATATAAATACAGTAGTTGTAATTTTGGTAATAAAAAAATTGATTTGATCAAATTAGCAAAGTTCTTTAATAACTCTTATTAAATTAAATATTATTATTTAATTAAAACCATGTTTTAACTGGCCGGATTTGGCCCGAACGCCTTAGATTGCCTATGTCAGGTATAATACTTTGTTCTCCATTGCTTAAACCAGTGGTTCTCAACCGAGGGCCGGTGGCCCCCCGAGGAGGCCACCACACGAGGTTAGGAATTGATTACAAAGCAACTTTGTTTGCATACATATCTTTTGAAAAAAAAAAGGCTTCGTTCATGCGTTGTTTTCGATCGCAGGGTGTATTCACTTTCCAGTGTGTGAATTTTTTGATCATAATGGAACTTGGAATCTACCAATCAAAATAGCTCACCGGTAGGTCGTCTAAATTATAGACGGGCAGTTTCACTAGACTGCGAGATAACCTCGCTATCGTATTATAGTTTCAAAAACCCATTTGTAAATTTCTAATGCTCAAAATATGAAAATTGAACGACTGTTACGTTGGATTTGGCTTTACCAAAGTAAATCGAAATGACAGAGAATGTTATCAATGCCTGCATTGCTCTATTCTATGTAATAACAATAAATCATTACGTCCATCAAAACTTAAATCCACCATGACAAAAATCATCTCCAGATGAAAGACGTTGATATCGGTTTTCTTGGCTGTCAAGCGAGTTAGATTGACAAGACAATTGCCAAGTCCGATTTTGTCAGAGGAAAAGCCCGCTCTTGAATGCAGCTATGAAATGGCATATCAGATTCTTACCCACTACTTGGCAAGAAAGCTCCTTCACTGGTAGTTCGATTTGCCGCTTCTTATATATGTGTGCGATTGTCGTTTTTCTGATCTTGTTACCATTTTTTGAAATGACGAACAGGGGGGTCACGAGTGAAAAATGGTGCCGGAAGGGGGCCACGAGCCTAAAAAGGTTGAGAACCACCGACTTAAACAATACTAGCAGCCTTTTGGGAATTTCATTCGCTTCCCAATTATGTTCGGCTATGTGTAATCGATGATGGATATGGATATGAAAAGAGACAATTGATAGGGCGAGACAAAGCCGAGGAATTTTATTGTTGCTTTTATTGTCAATTGAATCCGTTTATAAAAAACCTATTTACATTTCTCATTCAAAGAAACTGCATTTCGAGCTAATACATTGTGCTTTTGAGGATTTTTTTTGTAATTTCTAGATTGGTTGGGTTTAAAAAAGGACAAAACTAGATTACATATTGATTGAGAAATGCAAAGTGTAAGGATTTAAAATAAAATTTTAGGTTTTTTTCTGTTCATATACTAGGTAGTAATTGCTTCAATATTTTGAGAATGAATTTCAAAAGTCTAAATTCCATTAAGACTTGATTTTTTTTTAAATTGTTCAGTGTATTTATCGATACCATATATTGTTTTGGCTCTTCCAGGTGTATTAAATAAGATAAAAATTCAATTACTGATTAGAAATCAGCAAACCTGGTTATTAGGATATTGAGGACTGACAAAATTGAAATTGTAAAGGGAATACTTTAGGTACAAGGACACCCTTTTGAGTAAGGTAGAGGAATTTTCAACTACATGGTCTGGAATACAAGATGCATAGCGCATTGAAAGTATGTTTTAAATGCTTTGTAATATTGGAGTCACTATTTTTCGGTTGTGGAATCTTTTACTCTATTGTTTATATCATAATTTCTGTCTGATTTTACAGCAAAATTTAGCACAATTTCTATGCGATAAATACGGTAACTGTTTGCAAAACTACTTGTACTTCAAATCCAATTTTTTTGCAATGTAGAATCATAAAATAGTTTAATTCTGGTAGTTTTATGCAATATATTTCAGCTATGGACATTCCTGACAGTCTCATTGAATAAATACCAGTTTAGTAGCCTATTGGTATTTCAATTTAAATTCATCTCTACATTTCAGGTTATGAAGACTGGCAATTATTGACATATAATAATATATACAGTCAGTCTAGAGTTGAATTTAAAATTTTTTTTTTAGATATATTTCTTAAATATTTAAGAATAAGTTTTGCACATGACATGTCTCGTTTCTAGCAAGGCTGTAATTAAATTTAGGTAAGCTTTAAAAAGATCTAATAAATGTCACAACCTATGTAGCTGAAGAAAAACCCCAAATATGAATACTATCCTTGATAGGTGGTAATGTGCAAATTCCTGATATAGGCTATAATATAGTTAAATCATGGAAGGTTCAAAAATATTGCATACCAGACGATCAATCAAACTGAAACCCCATATTGATGCCATTTGCAAGGTTCAAAATATGATCAAATTGTGTTTTTCTTTTTGTGATTTGGAGGGTATTTGTGTTGTTTTTGTCATATTTCAGTGATGATGAATGTGTTTTGTCTAATCAGCTGTTTCTGTTTAAGCTAATCAAGTTGATATGCTATAACTAGTCAAAACCAGATCAAACCGGTAAATACAGGTATAAATAACATGAGAGCCTATCAATCAATAGATTGTTTCAACTCCCCTTTTTCAAGTAATAAGTTTATTATGATTCTGATTCTCAGACCTGGCAATTTGTTGTATGGTCAATAACTTGTACAGGCAGCCTTACTCTAATATAACAGATAATATAAAATAAATTAAGATGATTCTTACTTGTTTGCTCAAAACAAGGCTCTAGAGAAAACTGTTGTCCCTTTTAAAATGCCATAATTTGGAACACTCTTGGTGTGTGAACCAGGTTAGGGTTAGTCAATAATTTTATTCTAATTTTTTTTTATTTTAGTTCTGTTATGAGTACGGGGACCATCTGTGTTAGAAAATTGAATATACCCCATGCCCATAGGTTTCAGTCCCTTCACACAACTTGATGTAAAGTAGTCGAACAAAATTAGTTATCACCATATTGGTGCACACTTCTGGAGTGCACATATTTATCCGGTTTGCGGTAGCGTACCAAGTTAATCATACTCTGTTCTTGTTGGTAGACTGGGGTATAAAAATGAACAGAATTCCTAACCTGCTCTGCCAACATAGTTAACGCTAATATGTTTGCTACCTACCTGTTATTGATTCAAATTAAAAGCTTGCCAAACAAAAAATGTCTGCTATTTTGCACCACGCATGCTTGCACAACCTTTTCTTAATCATTTGGATTCATCCTGTTTGAATATTTTGAAGAGATTCAGGAGTCTCACTGCACACAAAAACATATCTTTGTCCGACTAGAATTAGACTTCTCAGAGTCTTGGAATAGATATTTTTACTCTTGCTACGGCATCATTTCGTTATACAAATCCATCCGATTAAAATTATAGAAATAGGATAAGTAGTTGGTATCCGAGCAAAACAATCAATAGTCAGAGTAATTTGAATTCTGAAAATTGCAATAATGATAATGTATTCACAATATACGATTGTTTTTCTGTTTGATTCAATAGTCTGGCACAAGCCTAAAGACATAGATAAATAATAGTTACCGGTAATTTGTCTTGCGTAACTTCTGCTGTGAGCTATGATTGCTCAACACTGTTTATGATGGTTATACAAATATTGACGAAATAAAATAAAAAATGGATTCACACAAATAAAATTTGAGGAGATATTTTATACACTATTATAAGTTGTAACATTGACATGACTGTGTCAAGAAATATTGTGAAAGAAAATGCATATTATGACTTAAATCTTAAATATAAGACATTTTTATAATTGCACTAAAATCCCAATAATAGGGCATTTTTTAATTTTATGGTAAGTGAAGGTTTAATGCAGAATTTCAGTAAATTTATTATTTATTTTTGTATCAAAATGTAATTTCTATTATTAATCTTCAAGGTGATGGTACTTTTTGTTTCTATTGTTCCAATTTCCATTGTCTTTCAACCGTATTCGGTATTCGATGAATGTTTTGTTCGCACAACCGAGTTTCAAATTACAATAACAATTATCTGACCACAGGGCTAGAAATTTACAAATCTTTCTTAGGAGAATTTATGGCAGTAGCTGATGCATATACCTAGATGGCTTTTATAGGATTCTCGTACTGCCGTGTTTCAAGAAAATACGATCTAACCTGATTTTTAAAAATTATTTTAATATAAGCCTTCTCTATAAAATAAGACCTATTTGATAGCAAGAAATTTCTCATACACATTTTAAATGATTGCTAATCTATGTTTTTCAGTTATTTTGAATAAAATGTGTTGTAAGTAATTGTAAATGGATATCGGTTTTCATATTTTGTATATTTGGAAATCTCGTAATTCTCTACTTTGTGATTTTGTTTTTGATAAATGAAAATATGAGACATCCCACGAAAATGAGCCCCAGTGTTATTTTTCGGAAGAGAATTGAAATAAGACCCGGTCTTAATTTTGGTAGATTGTTATTTGGTAAACAGGTGTTAATCCGCATAGAATTAGTTTGAGATTACATGACAAACTTGTAATAGTTTTGACATACACGGGGTGTTCTTGAACTACCGTTTGTGTATGATTGTACCCGAAAGTTTCAGTCATTTAGACCGCTTTGCATAAAACTCATGTTTTCTCTAAAACAGTGGTTCTCAAACTTTTCAAGTCGCACCCCCCTTTTAGAATTTGTCAAGAACTAGCTGACAATAAAATACAAATAACAGATAGTAAGGTGAAAATATGTTTTGTTCAAAAAACACAATGAAAATCTGTGGATGGAATGTAAATAATGAGATAAATGAAAAGTTTTGAAATGTAAATATTTAAACCTTATTTTTAAGCAGGAATTTCTCCAAATTGAACAATTCCATTTAGAGACAGCGAAAATATTATTTTATAGCTCTTATTGAGAATATTAATTTGTTGTTTTTTTAAATGGGTTTATATCACACCTAAACCTTTTGCCGATTTACAATTCATAAGCCATCTTGCAAACTTTCATTTGATTGGTCTATTCTTGTTGCAGATAATCATAAACGACATTTGCAATTTGAAAGATTTCTTCGTGATAAACTACAGATAAAAATAGAAGTTTCAGAATAGGGTATTCCCCTGTGTTGAGGCAGTAAATCTTGGCACATTCACAAATTGTCATGAGAAAAATGTCATGACACTTTTGCGGCAAGAATAGTGACGTGTATGCATGTAAAAATATAGTTTAGTGCAATAACACCTGCGCGGGCTCTTGCAATATTACTAAGACTTGATATTAGAAATTAAGCAGAAAATTAGTTACCGGTAATAAATATTAATAATCCTTACGGTACATACAATTCTTTTTTTTCAATCTTTTTTTTGAGCAACTGCAGATTGGGCTTGAGAATTTGAGTATTTATTAAATATGTTGAAATTGATTCTTATTAAATACATTAGCTGTTAGATCTCCAAGCAATATGCTGATTCCACCCGTCAACATAGTCAACACAACCAAACAGAATATATCATAAAATTCAAAATACTTTTCAAATTCTCTGAAATCATATTATTATTACATCAAATTATTAAATTCATTTGAACTTGGTCCTCACATACTTTTTGAGTACTGAGTTGTATTAGATCATGTTTTTTTCTCCAATCGTTGAGGAATCGTTTCTCAATTGTTGTATTTAGTATAGTTTTAATTATATTGTTCAGATATTTTATAATTATGGACACATTAACTATATGAACTGCGTATAAACCAGAGTGTGACTTGCATTTAACACTGAGTCTTAAAGTTTGGACGAATAAAGGAAACGGATTTTTTTATGCATAGTTAGAAAGGAATGAAGAGTTTTAAAATTTATAAAACGAGAAATTTATTGAAAAAGTTTGGTAAGCACTGTATCAAGCAATACACGAATGAATTCTGTGCTTTGTAAAACAATAATACTTACATTACAGAACCCTCACAAGGCAAGCAAATACACCGTGTATTTAAATATACAATGTATTGAATAACAATGTGACATTGCTATGAAATATCATAAGCGTGGCTTAAAATCCCCATTCCTTGATTATGGTCAGTATAAATAAATCTTGCCTACGTTTTCTCAATTTTGTGTTTATGAGTTTTCTTTGCCACAGGCTATGATTGTTTTCAGTGTTTACAAATAGTCTGCTGCTACTCTAGTATTTTGATTCTACCTGTTTATGAAGGCATTATTGCTGTATATTAATCAGAAAATAAGTAATAAGAATTTTTCCATGTCAAAGAGAACTATTGCCTATTTTTTTTTCCTTTTTGAGAATGCTAACACTTCCTCAATTTTCTGTTTTTATTTGGTCAATGCAATAATTTAACTCTTCGTTATAGAATGATAGAGAATTGTATGCTGTTGCATATTCATACTATTGTTTGAAGGATGAGAATTTTTTAATTTACTCAGTGCAATAAAGTTGTGATTATTGTCAAATTTTTAGGAAGTTGAATGAATTACTTCGAAAATGAAAATCAAGGTTAGTCGAAAGAAACACGAGAGACACTATTGTGCTCAAATGATAATCATTTTGTCCTGTTTTATGTCATTTACGTGGGTACATTTTCAATATTGGAAAGTAGTGTTTGGTGGTTATTTTCGTAAGGCATTCATTTCCAATTCCGATGATTTTCTTAGGTATCTCTTATGAGATGAAACTGTTTATGAGTATGACATAATGGAAACTCCCGCAAGTGCATGACTGAAATTTGGATCTATCGAAGAGTAATTTTATAGTATTGAAATTATGTATTTTGAGAAATATTTGTGGCTCTGTGATTGAATCGTTATACCTTACTATGATGAAATTAAAAGATAAAATTTTAGGTTCAAATCTCATGCCCACCACTTCTTCCAAGGTAAAATAAACTAGGTAGATAATGGTGAACCAGGAGTATTTCTGTCTCTTCAAACTGTAGTAACTTCTTAACAATGGCTACTTGTGTAGGGCCTTGTTCGTATAAAAATGATGTTTAGGTATGTTTTATTTTGTTTTTTATCCAAACTGAAAGTGAAATAGTGAAATTAAATGAATAAATTTGAAATGATTAATTGTAATAATATGTGGAATTGTTCAGTAAGCCTACTCAACAAATTTTTTAATTAAAGTAAACCAATAAGTGCAGGTGATTTCACCTTGCTTTAGATAAATCAATATTGGTCTCAATTCATCAATTAGAAAGAATCAATACTGTAATATCTTGGAAAGTTAATTTAGAATTAAGCAGATTCTCTTCCGTCGATTACCACTAATGAATCTAGCAAAGTTTATTTACAGGATGACCTAAAAATACCAGAACCCACGTCATTCGGAACATATTTTAACGAGAAAACATAACTTGCCAAGCGTCCTAGTCACTGGTTCTCAACCAGCCCACTGCTGGGCCATAGGGACATTTTCAAGTGGGCCACAAGTTTATGAAAATTTCCTATGGTAATTGGAAAGTTTGGTTTCATTTGTGTCATTATCAGAAGTAATGAATGATGCTGCTGCTTTTTATTCTAATTATTAATGATAATTCGACTAAAAAAGGGCCTTCCGGAAGGCCCTATTTTAGGTCATTTTTACAATAAATTTTCACAGTACTATATAGCAGAAAAACTTCTTAGTTTTTCAGCTTTGAATAGTTCATTAAAGGTTATTTACAGACACTTAACAGCTACTGCACATATATAGTTTTTATTAGTCTGCTCAACTATTGAAAATAAGAACTTTTTGTCACCTATGAAAATTTTTATATATTTTTCAAAAATCGCAATTATGGGCAACCCAGGTATTAATCGAGGCACTTTTTTTTACTGTTTTGCAAGTTTCTATAGATTTACAACAATTGCAATGTGATTGGAATGAACTGCTACCACTCGATAATGTCGTAAATTTTGTATAAACATGTAGACAAAAGGGCCTTCCGGAAGGCCCTATGTTTTTTTTACACTATTCAACTATTTTGACCAAATTGAAGAATACAGGGCTTTAAATGAAAGCAATAAAAGTTGTAGTTGCAAGCCTGGCGATTACCAGATGACATAGTCATTATTTTGTCTTCCTATCTCCAATTATAAGCAAGTTACCTAGTTTATTGATCAGAATATTAGATTAGTTTTTGTTGTTCCGGTGTCAAAAAATATTTTCTTCGTAATTGCAGGTACTTTTTTTTGCACGAGGCATGATTTCATGTTGGTTACTTGATTTATTGAGAAACAAAATGCAATACAGAATGTTTAATGATATATAAAAGTTGGACATTACTACAGAAAATGTTAGGGCCTTCCGGAAGGCCCTACAAAAATAATCAGTTATATATGTCGATGTGGACCTTTAATATTGAGAGGAAAGCCTGTTTTTTCGAAGGGAAGCCAAAATTAAACACAAATTATCATTTTATGTTATTGATTAACATAATAAATATATTTAGGTTGAGTTTAAGCTATACAGAAGGATATTTCAAATTTAAAAATTGATCGCTACTACATACAGTATCATTATAATTTGTGCTTGGATGTGGTTTCTGGGTTGATACTTTTCAAGTTTTTAGAGAAACCTAGAGTGAAATTTTATGATATTACATTGTGAATTGTGTTATAATATTACAGTGTGTGAAATAGACTATAAAGATTTAAGACCTGGAGTTTCAGATGAAGAGAACATAGAAAGAACTTAAGATTCGACTTAGGAAATTACTTCGAGCACAATGCAGAGAGTAGCTTTGGTTTGAATGAATGAAGAACAACCAAACAGCAGTTTAGGTAGCAACCAAAAAAGACTGAGAGTTAGGATTCTGAAGTTGAGAAAGAGAGGGAAGTTAGTGAATGTGCTGAGTGCTTTCTTAGCATGCAACATAGACAGTGAACTAACAGAGATGAATGTATTTTCATTCTCAGACGAAGAAAGTGACAGTCTGATTAATAAGACATAGAGTCTGATTAAGACATGGATACAATCCCCTTACAGCAGAGAACGATAGGCAAAGTGGAGACAGAGCCTTAGGATGAATTATTAATGGTATAGTAAGTTGCCCATCCAAACTTCCAAATTTTTTTGCAGATAGATTTGATAAAAGGATAATTTTAACTAGCTAGAAACAAAATGAGAATGGCACTCTGGAAATATCCCTAGACTGCAAGTAGCAGAAACTTATTTGAAATATGTCACTCTCATCATTATAATGTGGGTACTGGATCCTTTGGATCCTTCTAAGATGCGTAACTAATGCGCTCTTGTGACCACTGTCAATTTAGAGCAACATGGGTTTTCTACTAATAAATGCTCATCTTTGGATGTTATATTTCATTAATAAAGACAACATATCAATTAAATCTTGCATGATATTCTTTACATGGCGAGCAAACATTTCAAATTCAAAATTTTTATTGTCCAAGTAGGCGCTGACTTTCAATGAGTGATCGTCTTTCATTTACTGAAAATTAATGCCCAGCTGTCATTTGGGGAACACCTTCCTGCCATCAAAAACGAAAAATGTTTCTTTCTTTTCAGATAACATGGCTTAAAATAATATTACTTATTTATTTGATAGTGGTACATTCTCTAATTACTGATATAGAAGGTTTTTAGGTTTCCAGATACCGGGTCTTAGGGCCTTCCGGAAGGCCCTTTTCAAGAAAAATTTTGAAAGGGTCTCCCATCCATCATGTTGTTTGTGTTAGTATTAATTTTCGAAGTTTTTTTTGGTATTAGGTATTTGTGTTCTGGGTTTTTAGAGAAAAAAATGTACCTAACTGAATATAGTTAAACAATAATCCCTCTTATAAAACTGATCGTTTAAAATTTTTGATGAAAAATTTATAATTTACAAAAAAAATTGTATTTGCGCTTTTTTCTGTTAGCAAATTTAGTTTTTCAGTGCAACAACATGATACAAGAAATTCATAAACATGAAAAAATTAGATTAGTTTTTTTATCTGAGAAATGAGGATTTTAAAAAATTGATTTTTTTCAAGTTTTTCAAAAAATTGAAATTTTTATTAAAAGTAAATAGGTCAGTGATAAAAAACTAAAATGTTTTATAGAAATTGAAACCCATGATTGTGTTCATGAGTAACTGGCAATCAATTAATACCATAAGCTAAAAAAAATTCAAAATCAAACTACACGAAATCAGGTTTCAAAACTATTTGATTAAAAGGGCCTTCCGGAAGGCCAAAAGACCTTCCGGAAGGCCTTTTGTCGAATTATCATTAAAGTAAAAAGATATTGGTTTTGCATAAAAGTCTTGTTTTTCTTGTAGTTTTTCCCTTGCATGAGAAAGTTAGTGGCAACAAAAACGACAAACTTTTATGCGTCCAAAATGGGCCAGAAAAGAAAAAAGGTTGAGAACCACTGTAACCTAGATTATTGAAGTTTTTAGAGCAATCATACCCAAACAGAGGTTCAAGTGTAAAATAAATAAATCATTGTCATTTTCATGGAAGTAATTAAGGAATTTATGGGTTTGGTTTTTGGGACACCATGGTTCTACGGATCTCACTGTTGTTGTTATTAAATATCTTGATACAACCAAATACTCCAATCACTCCAAATGCCCGAGCCACATTGTCTATATTAGTTACACTTCTTTACACACAAGAATAAGCAGCACACCGGCATCTATTCATAAATCATGATTGTGTTGTCATTTGTCATATTATTAGACTACTGGAAGTATTTGAGTAATGTGTGAGCTTTTCTTCTAACTGGAATAATGTGAATGAAGTTTCACACGTGGTGATTTGCTTTCATTTATGACTCGCTAAGGTTTATGTTTGTCTTGTGAATGGACCAAGCTATAAAGCAGTCTGATCAAGATGATGAAATGAGAAATCCACGAGCGGACGTTCCTTATTTATGAAAGTTCTATTTTGATTATCATGACTATTGTGTCATAGGAGTTTCCCTGTGTTATTCGCTCAGTTACTTACAACTATTACTTTCTGCTATTGGTTGCGGTGCTATTAAAATACCTACATAATTGTTTTTGCTTGTTGATCTGGATGCTTAATTACACTGGGTGTTTCAGTACTGCTGTAGCATTGTTATTTTTAGTGGTTCATATTAAATTTATACGAAACTTTGTAATGTTTAACAGAGACCACATAGAAGTATATTTATATATTTAATGAGCATGAATATAGAAATTTAGAATGTTGCTTAATTACACTTGATGTTGTATTACATGCTACTTTGTGATGTTCTTTATCAGAAGAAAGTTAAATTTCTATTATTGGTATTCATGAAACCCTGACAGCAATGAGGTGACGAGAGTAGGGTGGTGTACATGAACTACCCTACAGCGGTGAAGAGTCCAGCAATCCCATTGCACATAATTATCCCTCAAAGGATTCGAACCTGCGAGTCCACACGGAGTGATCAGAGGTGCAATGGCAAGCGTGCTTGTAACGATTATCACAATGCGCCAACTGCCCCCAAAGCGGTACTCAATCTTCGTGGCTGTGAATTTGAGCATTGCTTTGAGCATTGCATTGAGCATCTGTGTTTTAGAATATGTTTACAAATTATATTTTTTACCGCTGTTTGACCTTTTTGACCAGTATAAAAATTTTCCTAATTGTTTTACCTTGGTACGACTATGAAGCACATTGTGTTAGTTGGTAATGTTTACACAGGAAGGGCAAAAGTTTCTGGCCGTTTGAACTTATTTGTAAGGGGGATGTGAAATTTTTTTCACCTTTAGTTGAGTCATGTCTAAAGGTGATGTAATTATAGCTAGAATGAATGAAACCTTATTAATCAGAAGTTTAGCACTCTAGAAGTACCGGTATGTGTACCAATATGGAGATAACTAATTTTGTTCAACTACTTTACATCAAGTTGTGTAAAGAGACTGAAACGTATGGGCAGGGGGTATATTCACTTTGCTAACACAAACAGTTCCTGAACTCGGTAAGTCGTAATAGAACTAAAATAAAGAAAATCGAAATAAAATTATGAGCTAACCCTAACCTGGTACATATACTACAGAAGTACCAGATTTTTTTATATACAACACATTTTCGCGCCTTTTGTTCCGAACAAGGCCCTGTGCAAGTAGCCACTGATATCTTACGAAATATGAGGAGGTATTATTTTTTAAAGCCCGGTATCTTTTCTGGTTCGGCATTGCCTACCCAATTTATTATACCCTGAGTGAGGCCTGGAATTTGAATCCGAGGTGTGTAAGCTGCAGTGCCAACAAAGTCGAGCCTAACCTGTAATTAACGGTACTCTTGAAGTATGCGTACCAAGATGCTGGACACCGGAATGTAGTATGTGTACCAGGTTAGGGTTAGGTCATAATTTTATTCTGATTTTTCTTATTTTAGTTCTATTACGAGTTCGGCGACTATCCAAGTGGCTCCAGTAGTATTTGTACCTAAAATTATGGCCTAACCCTATCCTGGTACACATAGTACGTTCTGGTGTTCAGCATCTCGGTACGCATACTTCAAGAGTATCGTTAATACATTCCGATGTCCGCCATCCTGGTACGCATACTTCAGGATCGCCTAATTAACTATTTTTATTGGACCGCCAGAACATACCAATCAAAATAGACGCTATTCAAATCCATTTTCGTCCTTGGCATTATTATTAAATTCAAATTCATACAGAATTGTTTATTTTAGCATCAGACATTGATTGATTGATATATGGTTTTTCAGATTGGAATAATTTTTGCTAGGAGTAGTGCACTATCAATATTATATTACCAATGGAATTTCCTAAAACAACAAAGTTTTCAAAAGGGAAAATTTGGTGAAATGAAATCAGCTAGAAAAACATTTTAAATAATTTCTGTCAAACTGTATTTGAATCATTTGTATTAACATATCTCTTATGATCTACAGAATATACAAAATTAAATGTTACCAAATTATCATTTTTTATTCCTTTAGGTAAATTTCATGCTAAATTTGAGTCAGTAATAGCTAACTTTTCATGCCTGGCCGACTTGCTGTTCTGCTCGTAACAGTTTCGATTCTGTCATGGAATTTCAATTGTCTTAAAGAATCGTGAGCTGTAACACGGAAGTATTATTATAATAAGCACGAAACAAGGTAAATCGATACCGCACATTATTACTGGCACAATATATCACTGTCAGCGTTTATTGTTCCACACTTATTACAGTATCCTTTTTTCGTAAAAGCATTGTACTATTGATGTCTATATCTGAGTAAGTTTCCTAATTTAAAATCAAACTCTTATTCTGGAATATAAGTATGTCATCTAATAGAGTCATGATCATGATATATGCAGGGTGGCCCAAATAAACACAGAACCATAATTTCACTGACAAATTGTTGAATTTGGTACGGAAAAAAAGTACTTTTCATATAAAATGAATCTTATTCGCACTCATACTTGTTTATCCAAATTTATAATTTGGTACTTTCCTGAATTTTTCAATCGCATCTCCAAAATTGCCAACTATTTCCGGTACTATCTACTTTTTTGGAGAAATATATAACGATGATTTTTGTTGTATTTTGCACACCATACACCCATGTTTATTCAGTTTTTTTAATATAAACTTGAGAAAGCTGCAGCAAATTTAAATATACCCGTATGTTAATCCCCCATAAAATAATCTATAAAAATAAACTGATTATTTTTGTACATTTTAAAATTGATATGAGTGCTCGCTCGCTCTTTGCTCGGAAACATTATCAAAATCTATATATGGGATAAGGTTTGATATTTTTGATAATTTTATTAATAAATTTTTAATTGATTTGTCCGATTTTACTTGGAACATTCAGTTTCCTGTATAGACATTGTTTTTCCCACCTTGTTATTTATAGCAAAATAGCAGTCTGGCAAACAGATCTACAGTCCAATCTGTCACATAGATGTTATCATGTAGTTCTTAATCCCATACATATGTGTACTGAGGTAATACATATTTGGGCGATCCAGAAGTGTATGTACGAATATGGAGGTAACTAATTTTGTTCGTCTACTTTACAGTTGTGTAAAGGGACTAACACATGGGTAGGGGGTATATTCACTTGGCTAACACAAACAGACCCCGAACTCGTAATAGAACTAAAAAATGGGAAAAATCGGAATAAAATTATGGCATCGTTTGGTACACATACTACAGTAATTAGTATACCTACACCCTTAATGTACTGAGATGCTTCAAATTTGTATCAAAGTGTATATACAGCAATATATGTCATTTGATTTGTTTATACTATATTCGAAATTGTGTATTTCAGAGTGAAATGAAAGCATGTTTATACTTTCTGAAATTGAAAAAGTTTTGAAAACATTTTTCCCGTCACACTTGATCTTCTCTGGGCGTTGGAAAGGTCATTATGTGCTCCTCAAGCATATATACAGCATAATATTTATTTCGCGCTTCAATCAGTCTTTAGCGAGATATACATATTGATTTTTGTGAGCAAATTGAAAATGTCTGGATTGGAGTAGGTATGGTGGTTTTGCGTTTTTGGAGATTTTGATTTATTTGACACTTAAAAAATCATTCAGTCGTAATCTGTGTTATAAGTGCTTTGCTTATTTGAGCCATGTATGTGTATTTAGTATCTGAATTTTATTTAAGATTACCTTGAATAAAGATATCGCTTAAATATTGGCATTTAGAGTGAATCTGTGCAATCAGATATTGACATTTACAGTATAAATCGGGATTGCAATTACTAATATAATTTAAAAAAATCGATTACCTGGTTGTAATATTTTCGTTAATATTCATGAAATATTTACCGTCCGTCTGTGTCACCTTAAAAGACAATTCTGAAATACTATTATTAGGAGTTTTGTTAGGAAAACTGTACAGTATACAATTTGAGTCTTTATTCAATAGTTCATTATGAAATTACTTTTGAATAGTCATCTTCAAGTTTAAAATATTTTAGATTGTGGCTTTAATATTTCTTGATTTATGGTCAGTTACTTATTTTTTTCTTGACTATAATTTAGTTGATTCATTTACCACCACTACCATAATTCGATTTATTTAAAACATTCTGTTTTCTCATGTTGTGCCAGTTGAATTTTGTAAATATTTTTTATTTGGAATTTTGAATCATTCTATTTTGTAAGAAAACTGCATCAGTTTAAATTGGTGTGAAAGCATCGCTATGTGGTTTGTTTTAACAGGAATTCTAGCAGTCATGATACCATAGTCCGGAATCATTTTAGACTATGGAGGGTTATTGGTATTATTTTATGTTTGCACGATTTGCAACAATCAGAATGCATAGGCATTTAGGAAGTTCCGCAAATGGTGAAATATATTTTAATGATGTTGTTTGATTGAGGTGCAATAGTAAAATATGCATCACATTCACATGTTCTGTCTCTCAGAAGTTTGGTGTTCTGAAATGTTTAAAAACTCTTCTTTTCCAATGAGGACAAAAAACATCAGATCTCAGTTGCAGGGAAATTGTGATTTATGTTTTGTCTTTGCATTATTAATTCTTGTGCAAAGTAATGCTTCTTTCGCTTTGCTGTGATATGAATATTATCTGTGAAATGGTGAAGTAGTGCTTTCAATTTATATTTGAGTGGAATATGTTTTATTTTGATATTTGTGGTAAGTTCTAATAAACATTTTAATCACATGACAGAATCAGACACCAGCAACATTTAATACTGGTAAATCTATTATTAAATCCATTTTGAGGTTTTAGTCTTTTTCTATTTTTAATTTTGGTTTGCTTTCTTATCAATTATTCATTAACTTGTGAAGAATTCCATTAACCAACATTTTTGAAAATAAAAAATATTGAAAATCAGAAGGTAGAGATAGAAAATTTTATTTTATCATATTTTTTTCAGTCTGCCCGTAGTATGTGAACCAAGATGGTGGACACCGGAACGTAGTATGTGTACCAGGTTAGGATTAAGCCATAATTTCAGGTACAAATACTACGGTAGTCGCTTGGCTAGTAACTCGAAATAGAACTAAAATAAGGAAAATTGGCCTAACCCTAACCTGGTACACATACTACTTTCCGGTGGGCGCCATCTTGGTTCGCATACTACAGCAGTACCTTTTTTTTCTATGACGCTCATTCATGTCTTTCTCTCTGAACAGGCCCTGTACAAGCAGCCACTGATACTGATCTTCCAGGTCGGCTTTGCCTACCCATCTCCCTGGGGGAGGTAGTGAGCAAACACTGGCAAACTAAAATGATGTTTAAAACAGCAATTTTAATATATAATATTGACATATCTAATATTGTAATGGGTATCCATTCATATTTGAACAATATACATATATTAATAATATAGATCGACATGGGCGAACTATGGACCGCGGGCCAAATCGGGTCCTCTGGGTAATTCAAACTGGCCTGCCTGATGCTGCCACAACCGAATTAAACCCAAATTTCGATGTTTCAGCTGAAATATAGCTGAATGAATCTGTTGAGATTGCGATTAAATTTAGTTTTAGTACAAGGCTTATTGATTTATACTTTTGCTTTTGAAACACTGTATATTTTATTATTAATAGAATGTAATTTCTTACTACACACTTACATGTCCCGCCATCCCGTTCTGGGATATGAATGGAAACTCGCGGAATGCCAGGGTGCTGCCAAACCCCGGTTGAAAACCCTGGATCTGAAAAAATAGAAATTGAGCAGCCATGGATGGAAACATTGTGGATGTATGACTTTCTTAGACTATAGAGGTGGGCAATATCAACCCCCTTGTACTAAAGATTATAAATAAACCCAACGAGCTTTTCATGACACTCCAGGTGTCTGAAGGACTTATCTATACTTGGAATGAAGTTGAATCCTTAACATCAAAAACTACTTAAGCAGGCAGCTTTTGTCGCATCTTGAAAATGGCTCCTAATGACAATAAATGTGAATGAGATTACCTAGCTTACATAATGGTAGATTTGACAAGCATTTCTTTGACCAATTATCAATAAAAGGCTCATAATAGATAACATTAGCAATGACAGTTGATGTAAACCAACCTTGTGATCAATATTTTTTATCAGAGCATGGTAATTTATAACAACTACTTCGTAGGTATTCCTGTAATATGAGAGAAATTTTCTTGCACTTCCTAATGATTTCTTATTCTGAATTGTGTTGAGCTGTATTACATTTTATTTTAAACTGTTATTCTTATTACTAATGAGAGTACTTTCCTAATTAAAAATCAGAAGAAACATGTATCTTATGGTATTTTTTTTATGAGGTAGCCTATATGTGAAAGTAAGTAAAGCTTACAAGAAAATAATTAATATGTCAACTTTGTTATTCACAGATATTTAACTTTAGGTCTACAAATGAAATGTATAATTAAAAATGTCACTAATTAGCCAACCAGACCCCTCAGATTTGGGAGAGGAATCCCATCTTGGGGGAGCAGTGGATGACGATGTACTCAATGAGGATTATTTTGCCACAAATAATTTGGACACTTTAAGTGATATAAATAAGCAGATTTCCAATGACACTGTTAGTATGACGGGAGAAAGCAGAGATGGATTTGAAACGATTAAGCCAGAGAAACGATTGCCTGAAACTTGCGATCCTCAGGTTTATGTTGATGAGGAAACAAGAATGTTTTGCAATCAGAGTCCGGATGTTATTAACAGTCCCAGGGATATTGTAAGCCCTGCAGATCGTGGAGAATTAAGCAGCCCGTTTAGCGCTAAGGAATCTGATGATATGGAGACAGGTTTTGATGATGCTAGTTTATCTGCCCCAGGAGATGCCGTACGAAGACCAACAGGTTTTTTTGGTGCTTCAACTCCTCTGGAGTATACCACTACTCCTGGTGCGTCTTCAAGTGCTTGTGATGACAATTATGAATCGAGTGGGAGCAGAAAGAAACGTAGAAAAACGCGGAGAGACATGTATGCATCTATTCCTAGTTATGGCAACACAAGACTGAATGGCCCACTAAGATTTCCCAAACCAGCGAATTCAACTCAAGCGGGAGAAATGTGGTACCATGACCCGGACACATCTCCTTTCAGTCCACCAACTTGTCCAAAAAACATGAACTTTAACTTTGGAGAAAGTAGTAGCCGTAGGAGCTCCAGTGGAACCCCTGCTATGCCAGCATTTAAAGCTGAGTATGATGTAGAAAATGCTAAACGATCTAAAACATGCGGAAACGAGATTGAAATTCTGGACAGTAATAATATTAAAACTGAAGCTATGTCAAATAATAATGATACACCTGTTACAAGCAACACAAACGGCACGAGACGGAGGAATACGCATCACAGGGCAACTGGTATAACAACTGAAAGTGAGCCTATCCTATCAAGACAATATCCTCGCAAAGCTGAACATTTGGAGTTGAAAATTTTGGTGCAACCAGAATCACAGCACAGGGCGAGGTATCTTACAGAGGGCAGTAGAGGTCCTGTCAAAGACACCAGCCAACAAGGGTACCCGAAAGTGCAGCTTATTGGGTATCGTGGATCTGTCATGCCGATTTTGCAGGTTTTTGTTGCAAATGATTCAGGAAAAGTGAAGCCTCATGGATTCTACCAGGCATGCCGTGTTACTGGTCGGAATACGAGTTCTTGTGAAGAGATGGAAATTGACGGCACTCATGTGATCGAAATCCCTTTCAAACAAGATGATGATATGACATTAAATGTTGATTGTGTTGGGATATTAAAACTCCGAAATACAGATGTCGAAGTACGTACTGGCTTACGTAATCAAAAACGAAACCAAAGTGTTAGACTTGCGTTTCGTGTGTCTGTAAAAAATGTAATAACGAACTCCACAAAAAGTATGGTGACACTGCAATGCACTTCAAAGTGTATTAGTTGCACGCAACCACTTGGTCAGCCAGAGATCACAAAGAAAAGTATAGATCGATGCTCAGTTGAGGGGGGCACAGAAATGTTCATCATTGGTAAAAACTTCCATCGAGGAACCAGGGTGATCTATCAAGACCCGGAAGAGCCAAATGGAACTCAGTGGTCTGCGGAGGGAGAGGTTGATAAGGACACTTTCCATCAATCTCATATGGTAGTCAGAGTTCCCGCTTACCATGACCTAAACATAGTTAAACCAGTTAATGTACAACTGTTGGTAGAATTTCAAGACAAAAAGTGTGAGCCACATATCTTCACCTATACACCACGAAAAGAACCAGAGCTTCCGAAAGAAGAGCAAAAGAAACAAACTGCAGATAACTCAAATCCAGCTCTTAATATGAGTTTATTGGATGGGCCGATTGATCGTAAATTCCTTGCTGCGTTGTTTTCAAAGTTACTTGCTGGTGGAATAACATCTCAAAGTGATTTGCCAAGTGCAGATACACATGAAATCCCCAAACCAGAGGTGCAAATACCTCAGGGCAATCCACCCCTGTTGACCGCGACATCATTATTACAAAACCAGTTATCCAACCATATTTTACCCAACGCAGCTTTACAATCTAACACCATAGAGGCTAAACCTACTATGTTCAATCTTCCCGCCGGCATTTCTCCGATGCAAAATGAAAGTATTTTGCAGCAAGACGCGGCATCAAACCCTACCCCTTCCCAAATTATTAACCCCAATGCTCTAATTAATGTATTAGGTTCTATTTCTAATGCTAACACTAACCCTGTGCAGATTAATACAAATGTGACCATTTCGGACCCAAATTTGAAAGTAAAACATGAACAATATGACAGTGCACCAATCCCTGTGGCCGCCATCACACCGCAAGTCATCCCACAAGTTGCCCAAGCAGTACCCCCACCTGTGCTGCTTGCGAATATTTTACCATCTACAGTACAAGTGTCACAACCGGTCACTTTTATATCACAGATTCCAACGACTTCTCCCCTGGCTATGGTGACAAGCCCCGTTTCAAAACCGAGCATTGCTCAACCACTTTCGACTCCTGGTGTGGTTATGTTCCACTCATTTACCAATGCAGACAGTGTAATGCAAGTAAACATTGAACCAGCTTATACAAAACCAACTGGCTCTCTAGTCGGTGGAAACATAGTGGCTGCAAGGATCGATGCCCAGAACGAACCACAACCAGCGATACAGCAGACCCACCAAAACTTATTCTCTGTGCGAGTTCCACAAAATGCAACTTTTGGGTCTGATGCTACAAAGCAGAATGTTTTTGGAAATATATCAACTGAGATATTACAACAAAACTCGTTTAAAAATCCAGCGCAGTCTGCAGCCCCACAGCTGGTAGCTTCTACTGGTATAGGCTTACAAAATGTCACATTCGGAACTGCTGGTACTGGATTGCAACCTGCTAGTCAACTGGGATCTTTCTCTTATCCAACAACATTTAATAATGTGAAAGAATCTCAGAATGTAATTCACAACCAACAAAATGTAGACGGTAATGTTAACATGCAGACATCACAAGACACAAATCAGCCAACTTTTGGAGACGTTGGACAAGGAATGCAGCAAATAGCGCAGCAAACAATACCCACATTCACCAATGTTGCGCAGCAGAAGTTTTCTGCTGGTTTACAGCCACAGACTCAAATACACCAAAACGTAGCTTTCACAAACAAAACAGCTCAGCAGTCTTTGTACGATGAAACAACACAGCAGTTTTCTATCAATGAGCAGCAGATTCAGTCACACTTCACTGACAATCCTCTACATTTTACTGCTGGCACTCAAGAACAGACCAATTTCAATGCATCTACTCAACAGTTTTCAACTGGAAATCAGCAACAAACGAGTTACGAGGCTCCAAAACACCAGTTTACAGTCGGTGGAAACCAGCAGATATTCAATCAACAGCCACAGCCGGTATTTAGTGATCCAAAACTCCAATTTACTGTTGTGACACAGCACTCTACCATTTCTCAGAATTGCTTCAATACTAAACCACAGTTTTCAGTTGCAAATCAACAACCAGAAATGCAAACTTCTACTGCTTTTAGTGCTGTCACTCAGCAGCTATTTCAAAGCAATACTCAACAGAATACAATGTTACAAAATCAACCCAGCTTCAGTGTTGCCAGTTATCAACAACAGCAGAAACCGCAAACTGATTTTACGATTGAAAAGAAACAATTTTCGCTTGACCATAACCAACATTCGCAACACGGAATTAACCAAAGTAAACAGCAGCAAGCATTGATTACCGATCAGACCATGAACTTACAGCAACAGCAGCCAGTCATGCAGCAGCAACCCCAGATGACAGACATCATGCATGGTATTCAGAACCAGAATTCCCAGACTCAAAGCAATCAGTCTCAACATATATCATCAGATACCAAAATGCACGTTGATATGTATGTCTCTGATGTTCCGAAGGATGTAACCATGCAACTTGCCCCAGCGGCTTTGCAACAAACTGACACATTCAATGCTCAAGTCACTTCACAAATGTCTGGAGTTGCAAACGTAATGGAAAACCATCCAATGGAGGATGTTGGTTCCACCCAGCTTAGCCAAATAGCAACTGGTCAAACGCAGCAGGCATCTACTGCACAACCTGTTTTTCATACAGATCAAGCATCCGGTTTATTAAATACTGAAATACCGGTACAAAACCAAACGTTTCAAAGCCCACAACAGTCTACCACCAACATACAAATGACCAATGCTCAATTTACTTTACAACCACAAGAAGTTAAAATGATTTCAACTTCAATAGCTTTGGGAAATTTCTCTAACACGAATACGGAGTCTATTCAACCAGCTATGGTTACAATGTCAATGCCGTCTCAGGTATTCCATCCTCAACCAGTTGTTGAGACAATGGCGACCCAGACAATGGCAACAGCAAACACAATGCAGACACAAAATTATACCCAACAGATCACTACACAACCTTCTCAAGACATGATGACAAACCAGGTAGGTCAGCACCAGACACAGCAGCAAGTTTACCAACCACCGTCCCAGGTCCAGTCTCCGCATCAACAGACGCCAACTCTTTCACCGTTACAAATTCAACAAAGTGATTATACATATTCCCCCACTAATCCATCAACAATACAGACGTGTAATAACAATGATAGCGGTACGATGTTGCAACCGCAACCCACGAATTCGAGTCGAGGCTTGGAGCACGGACCAAATTTATTTGCAATGGACCAATTGCTTCAGTCTATAGATGCTGAAAAATTGGCTTCGATAACAGGAGAGGACGTTCAACGCCAATTCCAATAGGTTTGGTTTCCTGTTGTCCATTGGTTCCTTCCCTAAGAATCCAAATTCTGCTCATTTGAAAATTTCATAGTTTACTCATACAGGCTTATAAATTCAATGGTATCATAAAAGTTTCTGTACTCATTTGATTCAACAATTACTAATAAAATCTTGTGAAATTAACACTTGTGGAATTAAAGTACTGATACAACTTATTAATGCAAATAACGGATTTTTGAAAATAGGATCATATTATTATGGGGTGACCCGAAAAGCAGAACCCAAGTAATTTGAAACATTCTATAGAGAACGAAACGTATGAGCAAAGAGTCTTATATTACTGGAACTTGTGAGTTTAATTATGCACGAACAGAAGTTTGAGTGTTAAATAAATTAGCTTTATTTCCATAGAATACGAATTTCATGGATGCTGTTTTTTTGGGATCACCCTGTATATGCGCAAAATGGTAGAATTTAATATATATTCGATTTAACTTTCAAATACTTTATTTCCAACTTTGATAAAGAGCATTTTATGCAAAAGTTTGACTTTGTTCATTTTTGAGGGAAGACCTTTGGTCAACAGGACCAATTTACACTTTGAGTTTGATAATTATATTGCATTATTATTAGCGAGCTTGCTATTTTTTATTAGTATTTTGCATTATATTGTTTATTGTTCCATTATCGAGCTCTTGCCATGTGATAGTGTTTCGTTTGAGCAAGCAGCTTCACTTTTACTGCTTAGAAATATATTGTCAGACCATTCTGAGGGAAATCTGGGTTGCAGCTGAAGAATTGATTTTACCTATCTATATTTTAGTAAATTTAATTTCAAGTTCGGTTGCTCTTCCTACAACAAAATCCTGGTTCATTGATTTTAGTAATTATATCTGGAAACATTGATTTTAAGAAATTAAATATAATTAATTGAAATAGAATGAAAAGAAGAATTCTAGAACACCACAGAATGTAATATTTTTGTCTGGGTAGCCGGTCCGATAGCTCCTCTATCAAGGTTATGCATCTGAAACAAATAACTGGCTAACTTAACCCCATACCCAACATGGACTGGTAACTGGACGAGAGTCCTTGGTTCGTCATTATGATCAAGTCTTCTTATTACCTTTTCTCTCCCCTGGGATAAATATGTAAATCCAATCCAAAATCTAATTTTACTTTGGGTAAATCGATATGCCATAGGATAAGATTGAGACCAAGTTTCAGTTGATTCAATTGAACATTTTCAACTCCTGTATTCATTGGGCATGTATATATTAACACTTCTCAAGTAATTTAATACTCATGGCTTATCATTTATTTATCGATAACAATTAGTTTAAGATCGTTGTTTTGTATTAGGACTAGTTAGTTTAGTCACTGCTTATTTAGGTGACTGTTGAATACTAAAACACTGACTCATGTTGGAATATAAAAACATAAATAAGAGGGCGCTATTCTGGAAAATTTTACATTCAATTCCTGTGTACATCAGCTTGTCTAGTGCCGTGTTCATAGTTTAAATGAGAATCCAGAAAGATGTGAATAACTTAGATTGTTCTTGACAATATATTTCTTCGCAGTTATTGTTGCTTCCAAAATTTTGATGCTCCATTTGTCAAAACCTTTTTGTAGCTTTTTTCTCTTTTTTGCCAAATTTACTGCCCCGATAATTTTTGTAGTTGTTGCGTTTCAGTAACAACTTCAAACAATATTAAAATGGGTTATCAGAATCTCATCCTTTTTAAATGAGGGATATTTCAAGTTTGACGGTGAGTGGTAAAATGTTCCAGAAAAAATTATGATATGACAAGATTAGAAGTTTCAAATAATTGGTCGTTAAAAATTATTAAGAACCGCAAAGTTTGGTTATAAATCTTCTGCTTTAGAATTTTATGTTTTATTTCATCTTTTGCAAAATATTTTTTCTACTTGATTTTAATATTCTATTTCTCGCTTGAGTTATTAATGTGCCCCCGTGTCCACATTTTATTTTACTATCAGGGCTGGACAACTCGTTGGTGCTAGTGCTAATTGAGAAGTCCTTTATACTTGTTTGTTGAAGTTGATCATTATTTGACTCCTGTTGAACCATATCTATGCTGGGGATGTCCAAAGGCTTTAGTTTGATTATATATGAAATAACGCCTAAATATAATATTCAGATCAAAACCATTCATTCCAATCAAATAACTGGCTAATTAATCTCATGCCATACATAGACTGGGAACCAGGTGGGAGATCATGGTTTGGCGTCTTAACGACTTTCCACTGTGAGAGATAAATATAAAAACTAAGATAGTTCTACTTCTAATTATTGTGTAACTTCTCACATTTTGGCAGTGAAACTGTGGTATATTTTATGATTTATAGGGTAAAATTTGGCATTCTAGAATATCAAACTATTTTGGAAATGGACATCTCTAGTATAAATATTTCTAGAACTCGAAAACTGAAAAGGATTCCTAACACTCATTACAGTATTAAATTATATCTTTCAGGTAGTAATTGAATTTCTCTTGTTTTCAATAAATTATGTTAAATACTGAATTCAATTCATAATATTGGACCTAAATCATGATTTGATTTCCCTGTTGGCCAAATGCTGATTTACCAATATTTTTAACTTATTATAGACTGCATCCATTTGAATAAGCGAACTGATAAATTATGCTGGCTGGTTTTACTCAATCTGGTAATATTTTTCAAATATTCTTGTCATAGAATGGTCCCTTATCATAGAATTTGGAAATTCAATTAATTTTAAAACAATGAAAACTTACCATATTTTCATTCAACCTGATTACGGTAATTGAGTTCATTTCAATAAAGAATTTATAGAATAGCAAATTACTAAAGTCAAAATGCGGGGTAAAATGTCGGGTTGTTTTGCGCGCACATCATGATTAGGATTGTCATACTATAAAAACCTAACTGGAAATAAAATTTCTTAAATTTCCATAAAAGAATCAGTTATTGGAACCAATTATCATATTAGAAATGAATTCAAACGCTAGAGATACGGAATTTTTTTCATCTCTGAAATTTTATTTGCGGAGTAGCTTTAAGTTTTTAGCCAAAACTACTTTTCAACACTCCCTACATGGTTGGATATATCTTATTTCTCTACATACCATGTTTGTCATAAAGCCCAAAATAAGTTTATTTTATCAGAATAATATGTTAATTAACAATATCACTGAGCAATTTTTGTTGTATTTACTTATCATTCATAGCATGAAAAACTGTTGACTTTACTTGATCCATTTTTTCTTCCAATTTTGTTGAAATATGCACATACAATACATAGCGTCATTTATTTGGAAAGTTGGGTTTACATATATTTTCTCAGAAATTTGTTGTTGGTAGGGCTGGACACTTCTATTTAAATTCTAGAATTGCAGTATTCTTGTTTTGTGGTCAGCAGCCCATTATCAATTTTTTCCGTACTCCCGTTATATGTGTACCAGGTTAGGGCACAATTTTATTCCGATTTTCCGATATTATTGCTTGGAAGCATAAATAAAAAAATTGTGATTTAAAGCAGGGGTGTGCAACCTTTAATCCAAAAGGGCCAGATACAAATAACTGGATGAAACCATGGGCCGCACCTTAATTTAACATAGACTTCCTAGTCGTTGCGGAAAATATATTTTAATTAATGATCTTATGGCATGTGTTGTTCGCTTCTCACAGGCTAGTTGTAAGTGCATGGTCGCGTCATAGGTATAAATAATAAAATTGCACTCAGAATTGAAATTACACAATTACTATTGAACCAAATTAAAACTAGGTTTCGCGGGAGCGCACCATTCAAAATTGGCCCTTCTACACGGGCCGCAAAATTTTTCTCGTGGGCCACATTTGGCCCGCAGGTTGCAGGTTGCACACCCCTGGCTTAAAGGCAATGACATGGCAGCATAATGTTTACTGAAAACACTTACTTTAAGAACATTGACTCTTTCCAAAAAACAATTCAGTTCACACTATTTTCAGAGCAAGTTTCATGTATTGGAACCTATACAGTAGTAGTAGTAATTATATCGGTTTTAGCTATTAGACAAGTTTAGGTTGTGCAAGAAATTCTTCGGCGTGAACTTCTTTTTTTGCCGTGAATTCGAATTTGGATGCTTGCTGTGATCCTTATCTGATGTATTATAATTTATACCTATCCTAATGCAGAACATATAATCAAATCTACATACAGCTACAGCTGTTCGCACTGCTCCCCTTTGCAGAATGGTTCACATGTTCAAAAAGTCTGTTAATGCTTTCTCCAACTAAAATAATTTATTCGTTAGCTGAATTAAACTAGTAAACGAAATAGATTGTCTTATCAGCTTTCCTCTCCCCGAATAAAAAATATAGAGAAAATCCTATAGTTTTGTTAACAAATGACAAGTGTCCAATCTCCAACTACATTTATCTGAGAAAATCTTACAGAATTTATATGTTTTATTTATTGATGTGGAAGCTTCATTTTAAAAATTTTACTCATAACAGTGTTGCCAGTTTTCAGAATATTATTTCTCTGTGCTATTACGATTTGATCATTTTTATACAGTTTAAAATTTACTCTCTAAGCTTTGTGATCTTGCTCCGTATTTGCCACCATGTGGTAAAAAATAATATGACTTATGGTAAATTGCTAAACCTGAATCTTTTTTAAGGTGCTGTTCTAAATGTTAATTCTATGAAATATTTTTGGTATTTGTCTTATTTCCTCTGAAAATCCTTTATTTATCAAAATTTATCAAAAATCTAAGAAAAGCATTGGAAGTTTTTCCCCCATTTCTAATAGTTCATGTTTTATTTGAAACAAATTTTTGTCAACCTGATGGAGTCGGTGGATGGTTAAGGTGCTACTTGATTGACAATGGCTGTGAAATTTTTCTGATAACTTTTGATGAAAATTTGTTTGAAATGGCACCAAATTTTAGCATGTTCACAAAAAATGAGCCAACCAAAATTATCACACGCACCATGCAAAAACAGTTGTTCATACAATTTTATAAAACTCATGAATTGACCTAAACTTCCAGATCTTTCTCTCACATAACATGTTATCATTTAAAAATGTATCCTTATAAAGTTTGCAATGTATCTGTATTTTGCCTGAATATTTAAGTAAAGATTAAAACCATTTTTGTGAAAAGTTGATACGAGTAAATTGATACGAGTATCGGTTTAAAGATTTGTGTGAATGCTATGTCTTTCTTTTTAAATTCACATTGGACCTCTATAAATAAAGCATAACAGTTTCCTATTTGATTCAATGCGAAAACAGTTGTTTTGGGCTGGGAATTTCAAATAATCTTATTGTCTGAAATACTCTGAATCTCACCCAAAAAATAAAAATAATTTGATTGCAGGTATTTGTCAAGTAATTGGATTCCTAAAATTTGATTTGATATTTTACTTATAATTTGAAGACTAGTAGCCATGAATCAGGCATTAGCCGTACGATTTCTATTTGCTTCAAATATAAAAAAATAAAAAAAAACTATGAAACAGCCAAATTGAAAAATTTATTTGATTCAGATTATTTACTCAAAATTTGGAGAAATGAATCACGAAAAAGATATACTACTGCTATTTGCTGAGGTATAAAAACAGTCAATTTACGGAAATAAGGAATTATAACGATCAATATAAGTTCAACAACATTAACCACAACGATTAGATTATTCCTTTGCCATTCCCAGCCCTGATTGTTCTGAAATTATCCTCTTTCGAAGGCTTTTAACGCTTACCAAGTATTTTTGCTCTTATTCGTTTTCTCACATTCTCGTTTTTTTCCACTGTAGGTTTTATACAATGTTGTTGTTGCAGTCAAATTTGTTTATGTTCTTGTATGATCTGGTCTATATCGGTTAAAATGATAATAATGTGTAAAAATTATATAAGAATTTGCATTTGTTATGTCATCAGCCTCCGTAACCCTAATGTTCACAAGATTTTTTTTAGGAATTTTGATAGTTACCAGGTGTATATCTACATCAATGTTGCAAATTTAGTTCTCACTCCCTATATAAGATTACGAGACTTTAAAATTTCTAAAACTCAAATTTTTGACGGTTAAATATTTTATTTTCAAAATACAATAATTATTTTTACTTATTGAGATGATTTTCAATAATGATAAACTCGTGGTAGCATTCCCAATTAAAGAAACTAATATTTAAATTTTCAAATTCAATTGAATTTTAAACTAATTCAATTGAATTTGAAATCATTTCCCGATGGATTTTTTGCAATCAGCTTTAATGATAAGGCTTACTTAATTTATTTCGGCTTCTAAGCATAGGAAATTTGATATTTATTTTTGATGTGTAGCCATTAACTATCCAAGTGTTATTGATGTTCAGTCAGTCATGAGAAAAATTATAATTAAGGTAGTTTGCATATATAACAGAAATATGTGCTGATTATTACGAACTGTGAGTTATTAAAAAAAATTGATTAAAAATCTCCCATAAAGCACTGTATATCCTACATATTGGCAGTCAATAGCAAAGATCTTATCAATACAACTGTTTATTATTAATAAATGGATTACCAAATAACATCGTTTCAGAATTCCTATTAAACTTAATTAACACTGTATACATAAACTGAATTCATAATATATACGCATAGGCCGATTGCATTAAATCCCAATTTTAAGATGCTTAGAGATAACAAAAGTGATCGAATTTGCAACATTGAAAGACTAACTCTGGTTGCCTAAAACATTGCCTGTATCCATATAGTTTGATACCCACTGTTTATTCCACTGAACGATAAAACCCATGTCCATTACTTCACCCAAGTTGTAATAATTTGGGTAGGCTACCCCAAGCTTGAAAGATTCCGGTCCTTTTATAACAGCGGTTTCCAACCTGAGGCCCGTGGCCCCCAAACGTGGCCACTGAGAAGTTAGAAAGGGGCCACAATGCTCGGCACAAAACTGATTTTACTTTACTTGTCAAGAAAACTCACCGTTCTTCCTAGTTTCATTGCTTGATAAGGTTATTTCACAGGGTGTTTTCACTTTGTTGAGCATGAATTGTTTTAACATAATGGGATTTAGAATCTACCAATCAAAGCAGCACTATAAATACAACTGGAATGATAAACAAGGGGGTGATGAAAGATTCCACTAGGGGGCCACAAGCCATAAAGGTTGGTAACTGCTGTTCTAAAATGTGGTAAATTCTTACCTAGCAGGGCCTTGTTTCGAGGAAAATCGGTACTCCCGAAGTATGTAAACCAAGATGGCGGACACCGGAACTTAGTATGTGTACCAGGTTAGGCCATAATTTTATTTCAATTTTCCTTATTTTTAGGTCTATTACGAGTTCGGGGACTAGCCAAGTGACTTCCCTAGTATTTGTACCTAAAATTATGGCCTGACCCTAACTTGGTACACATACTAAGTTCCCCTGTCCGCCATCTTTGTTCACATACTTCGGGAGCACCGGAAAAGCTTTATTTGCAGTTTTACAATACCAATGAACATTAGATAAATTTACCTGTCAATAATTATTTAGGCCTATACACTTTTCAGATATCCCTAGACAACATATCTTGTCATATTCCGATAAAAATAGGCAGAATTAGAATCGCTCATCCATGTCCATATTTACTGAGTATGCTTAATGCTACAGCTTTCTCGATATTTGTTTGTTTTTTGTCTTTGTAAACATGTTCCTATTTTTGTATATTTATTGCCCTGTGGGAAATAAAAAATAAAATAGATTCTGATCTGATCATGTTGCCCCCAGTTAGAATTGGGCCGTCTATACTCAACAGTGACTTATCAAAACTAGCAGAAGAATGTGAACGCATGATAGAATGTGGTGCAGATTATCTACACTTGGATGTAATGGACGGTCATTTTGTTCCAAATTTAACATTTGGGCATCCTGTGGTTCAAAGTATACGAGATAATCTTGGTGATCGTCCATTTTTTGATGTCCATATGATGGTTTCAAAACCTGAACAGTGGGTGAAACCTATGGCTGATGCAAAGGTCAATTTGTTCACTTTTCACTTAGAATCAACCGACAAACCTCAGGTAAGATTTGTTATATTCGTGAACTATTTTTCCTTTCCAAGTTAGAAAAACAGAAAATTTGACGAATATTCTGTTAGTCCTCATCCTGATCATATCTCATCTGAATTTCAAATTTTCTATTCTCTGTTTTTATAGCGACCATCCTGTATATTGCTATCAGAAATTTTAACGGGCATTGATAAGTTTTACATGGACAAGATGAATATAATTTTACTTTCCAACCATTTTTGCATGTATAAATAACCAAGGATGTATGCACCTTTCTTATTGTAATTTATACATGGTCGTAGCATACTGATATAAATAAAAAGGCTGAAATATTTCCTCACAACAGAATAGCTTTTGGCATTGTTCTCTTAGTAGAAGTATGACAAGAAAGCATATTCTGCAATTTTATAAAATGGTGTAATCAATTTACATGGAGCTGTTGGCATAGTTTCCTTAGAAAGCCTTTAAAAATTGTCTACAGTGGGAAATATATGTATCATTCGTAACATTACAGCCAATGTGCAATAATGCATCCTATGTGGTTGAATAATCATTTACTTTCGACTCATTTAGTGGCGATTTAAAATTGTTTTTTGAGTATCGGCATCAACAAGTTCAGTTATTTTTTTGCTTAATAATTCAATGTGAGGTAATAAATTATATTGCAGAATTCTGTAATAACAAACTGCTCAGATATTCTGCAGACTCTAAATTCAATATGGAATGAGTTGCAATAAATTGTATCGCAGAAATCTGTACTAACAAACTGTTCAGATATTCTGCAAACATGAAATTCAATGGGGGATTGCGCTGCAATAAATTGTATTGCAGAATTCTGTAATTACAAACTGTTTATATATTCTGCAGACTTTAATAAAATTATTTTGGTCGGATGCCAAGTTCAGTCTACAGTGAACTTTATAGGATGAATAATTCATTACTAAGCATGGATCCATAACCTCACAGCTTGTTGGTTTAAAAATGCGTGTAATAATGCAATATTACAAGACTGCTCAGACAAATATTGGATATTGATTGAAACTGGGAAAGCTTTAAAACAGTGGTTCTAAATCTTTGTAGAATTTGTTAAATTTAGTGCCCCACCTCAAAAATACCTAGCTAACAATAAGCATCAAATAACGAATAGTAAGGTGAAGGTATGTCTTATTTAAAAACATGTTGGAAGTACGTGAATGGAACATAAATTATGAAATATATAAATAAATCAATAAATATCCAAAATAAGGCGGGTAAGATCAAGCCTAATAAATATTTTCAATTAGCTTCAGGTCCCCTTCAAAAAATTGTCTGTGCGCCCCACTGCTTCAAATGATGAACCCAACATTTTATTGGGCAATGTCCTTGCTGATATTTGAGACTGGATCAGTTAGCCTACCTATGCCAGGTATAAGGAGGGAAAATGTTATTTTTAAGAGAAGTTTAAAAACAAATAAAATTTCGTTTTTGAATATTGAAATTGCTACATTCCTAAGTTCCAGCCTTTTTACAGGAACTTATTTAAATTTTCCTCTTCAAAATTTGGTAGGAATCCTGATTATATTGTACAATAAATCTGCTAGGAACTTTTGAGTTTAAATTGAACCAGAGATTGCCACCTAAATTACATTGTCATTCAATTAAAAAACCATTTTTGTAATTATTTTATTTGTCAGAGCTAAGACCTTCTATTCATTATTTAGAGAACTTAACAGATTAATCTGAAAATTGATGGTTGTCAAGTGGATTATTCCATTTCTAGCAGCGTAGGCTTCATTTTATAGAAATTATGTCTCAACTTGGCCATTCTTTCAATTCCAGAGTGACAATAATGATAAGGTGACTGTAGATTATCACTTGTACATGTTTAATTTTCCTTGAAAGCATGTAATGTCCTTCTGTTTAAACCAGGCCTCGGGCAAGCTGCCAGATTATTTTTGACATAAAAATAACATATTATTCGTTACTGACCAATATAGGGCATTTCATAAACAAACTGCCATAGCCCAAAATCATTCCAACATGGCCGAACTTTGCATAAAATTTATGAACAATTAATGAAATTACATGTCCTACCTCACGCTATCGCATCTTACTTAGAGACAGATAACCGCACATACATAAACTAAGTAGTATCTTACCTCATTCGATGACTTTATTCAGCAATTGTTAAGTATTTTTACTTTGTTTAATACATCTGTGAGGGCCATAACAATATATGGTATTGATATTTTAAAAAATTTAAAACTTATGGACACCCTATATGTTTTCCAGGATCTTATCAAACAAATTAGAGATCACGGTATGAAAGCAGGATGTGGAATCAAACCTGGAACACCGGTGTCACTGTTGACTGAACTTCTTTATACTCAAATGTGTGACTGTGCTCTAGTAATGACAGTTGAACCAGGGTTTGGAGGACAAAAATTTATGAAAGACATGATGCCCAAGGTGTGAAATTTTTAAACGAGTCAAGTTTATTTTTCCTACCAGTAGATAATCAATCATAATATACGGTATTCGAGAAAAAACATATTCACACAGTTTTACTGTAGAGCAGGGGTAGGCAAGTTTTTTGGGCCAGGGGCTAAAAATTTTGACCACCTAGACTGGCGGGCTATGTAAGTGTGACGTAAAAGTTGCATAGTTGTTTGCTCATGTCAGCTGTAGAATTATGGAACTTCCATCTCTTACTACAGATGGATAATTATCAGAGATTCATGCTTTAGTCCCACAGTATGTTGCCAGATGCTATTATTGATAACTTGATAATGGTGTATAAGGAATTAGCTGAAAAATTCTCGTGATTCGTGACATTTTGTATCAAATATTTCAGTGACATAAAACGGTGTAATGATATGGAGAATTTGAGCCCTTCTCAATTAGTCACCTCAAACCAATCATTTCGAATGCCAGATTTATTATAACATAAAGTCCTCGGAACGTAATCGAAAAAGATTTGTTTTAGTTTAGGTTCCATTGCAGAAAATTATTCATTTTTATTCAACATTGAAAAAAGCCCAGTGATGTCGTTTAAATAAATATGTCAGGTAAAAAGAGAATGTTATTATCCACTTGCCCATTTTGTTCTCAACGCCAATAAATAAAAATAAGAAAGCCAAAAATATTTTTTATTTCAGGTGAAAGCACTCAGAGATCAATTCCCAGATTTAGACATTGAAGTTGATGGTGGAGTAAGTCCCGACACAATACAATACTGTGCAGAAGCTGGCGCAAATATGATTGTGTCAGGGTCTGCTATAATGAGAAGTTCTGACCCGAAAGGCGTCATTAATGAATTAAGATCTGTAGTGGAAGAGTTTTCAGTACCTAGATGATACTTTAAACTGGGAAAATTTCTCTAAAAATTGCACTGGCAGCTACACAGGTTTTAATAGCCGAGCATCGGCATTATACGCATAAACTTCCAATGCCTACTATCTTGAGTGTCAACTGTTAGATCTTCAAAATGATCAACTTGGTAAATTTTCCAATTTAAAATCATTGTTCATGATTTGTGTATTGAAGAATTGGATCTTGTAGTTGCAATTCTTTTTAAACTTTTTTAATATGCCTGAGTCCTGACACAGGACAATGAGATAATTTCCTGCCAATTGCTAACTAATTTTACGCTGCTGAATACAAATACTCTCATTTTTCATTATGCGAGTCTCATTTACATGGTAGTCACAAAAACAAGGGTGTATGTGAAGTGGCAGTGGTTGTAAAAAAGGTAACGAGTAAAATCAAAATTTTGACATTATAATTATATAGGGTGTCCATAAAGTCCCAAAATTATTTAAAATTGCAAAGGTAATTCATCGATCCATATATTGTTTTGGCCCTCACGGATGTATTGAATGAAGCAAAAATACCTAAACAATTACGGATTAAAAACAGCAAACCTGGTTGAGATATATTGAGAAGAACCGACTCCATAACAAAATTGTAAATGGACACCCAGTATATGTGGTTTCTGGTGACTGGGACTCATTGGGGAGGGAGATTTTAAACAGTAATGGAATACAATGCTTTCATTAGTGTAGCATCCCGAAAAAAATATTCTTGCTATATGCAACTTGGTACTTTCCTTGAGAAGTAGATCAATCGCTTTATTGCAATCTTAACAAGTCTATAAAGAAATTCTTCGCGTGGACTGATTGCATACTATGAATGTTCCTGTCGTTCACCGAATCTCCGATACCAATGAAGTCGCCCAGTTGAGTACAGGAAGAGACCCAGGCTTCCTAATGCTTTGTTTCTAATTGACTAATTAATAACTACCAGTAGAGATAACGCGAGACTGATTCTAAATCCTCCCTCAATGTCATTGCGCTAGTGGAATCGTATGCGTATAACACATTGGGCCTTTTGTTAAGCGTATCGGATATAGGAATCCTCTGCAACAAGCATTAAGTAAGAGTTCTGGATAAGTTACCACTATGAACAGGACCTCTTGGTTTCAAAGGGTGGGTTGTCATTATTTTTAAGACTTGCATTTTCTGTAATATATTTTTCAGTCAGTAATTCAGTTTTCATCAATGAGACAAAAGTTTCAATATTCATAATCCGGATGTTAAATATGCTGGGGATTTACTTGTTTTCACTGCCACCATTATTACTTATCGATAAATGTTGATAGGACTGTCTGTTAGATACACGCGATACCTCACGAAAGCGAGGTTGAATCTGCTCCAAATTTTGCATGTGCATTTATCATATCTCGACCAAAAGCCTATATAAATCATGTCGTATAATTAGCGAGATTTTAATTAATTAGTGATGAGACACGCGGTGTCGTTATTGAGTCAGAAGGATACACGCTGCTAGATCGATAAGTCTGCGGTCTCTGATCGCTATCTTGCTTAATAGTATCAGGGCAACTGAAGCAGCCTCCCGAGTCAGTGGTTCCCAAACTTTTTTACTATCGTTGTCCCTAGCTCAATCACCCCCTTCAAAAAATAAAACTGACATCGAGCATTTTGTCACATTGAAACCAATCCAAAACGAACCATCATCTGGTTTCTGGACGTAAAAAATTTCAATAACAACAGTTAAGCCAAATGAAGCAGCCTCTAAGTCGGGGGGTTTCCAAACTTTAAAAACGCTGGGATAGGTTAAGGCGGTAAACGTCTGAATTACCCCAAATTGCGACGGACCACTGTTCTAAGTTGTAGAGACAAGATTCCTAACATCACTGAGCATACCAACTTCCTTGTATTGCTGCCCATAAACACGCACATATGAAGGCCACCACCACGTCCATAATTTTATTTTCAAAAACATACAGTAGCAATAATTTCAGAAGTTGGGCAACATTGTCTCTTTCTCCGGAACTTCTTCCCCCACCATCTCAAAATAGGCGGTAAAATATAGTGCTGAGCAAAAGCAAGCAAAAATTTTATACATAAGTTTGTTGTTAACATTCTATTTGATAATCGAAATAATTTTGATCAAATTTCTGCATTCTGACAAATCCATCTTCAGCTCCACTGGAATAACTGAAAAAGGAATAAAAGTTAGACGAGGAAAGCCAATAAGGCGGCTTAATTATATGGCAAACCACGGCCTCTTGCCCGGTTACCAGTCCATGTGGGTATGGGATTAGTTAGCCAGTTATTTGTTTTTGAGAGCATGGACTTGATGGTGTAGGAAGAAGTCGTTTACATGAATCAGCAATCCTCACACGCATAACGAACCTGCGAATCCATGCAGGGTAGTCAGAGGTGCGGTAGCAAACGTATTCCGAACACTTTTAGCATGATGCGCCACACTGCTGAGCATGCAGAACTTAAGTAATGGAACTTCGTACTTGCAATTCAAACTAAAGCATTCTTGACTAAAAGTAGACAGACATACAGGATGACACCTAACACAGAGCCCTTGAATTTCCAAATTCAATTAGAAAGAAGATAATTTATTTAACAATTGAACTTCTGTCTGCGTATGATTGCATCCCAAAATTATAAAGGCTAGATGGAACACGTTCCAAATTACCTGGGTTCCATATTTTCTGAGTGGGGGTAACAACTGTTTTGTCTTTCACTTACCTTTTACCATCTGGATGGAATGCCAGACTGTTAATAGGACCGAAATGACCTTTGACCCTGCCAAATTCTTCTTCAATAACCATATGAAAGAATCTGGCATCAAACTTTCCAACTCTTGTACTTGTTGTTGTGACCTCCATTGCTTCTTGACCACCTCCAAGCACAACCTGTAAGTATATGAAATCCTCAGTAAATTTTCTTGGTTTACCAAGGTGTTTTTTGTTTTAAATCTTCGTTTTGTGCCAGCTTGTTGGTTATAAATTGAATATTAACTCCAATTTACTTCAGAATTCACATTTAGCATGATATGAAAAGATGGAAATTTCGATACCTAATTAAGACCTGAGCTATCAGATTTTCCGTGTCTAATACAAAAGGTATACTTAGTTAATTGAGAAACTAGATATCATTGTTTCTCAATTTCCAAACTGACTGAATTCTACTGTACAATAGTTCAATTTTCAAGCAAAAGATTGTTGTCATTGAAAAATAAGTTTGATCTCACGTGTAAAGCAACAGGAGAAATAGCTGCTGAGTTTACAGGTCGGTCTGTCTTGAATGTCTTTAGTGGTCGTAGACTTGCTGTGTCGAAGAGCTGCGTAAAGAAGAATAATAATCGTCAAACAAAAATACTAATCTTTTCATATGCGGCTCTTTCATGCTTTACACTTCAAGGCCCTGTGTAAGCAGACACTGATATGCAAGGGATTAAAATCTACTATTTTCGAAATGTCCAGATTCGTTTCGATACGACATTGCTTACCCAATTTACTACACCCTGGCCTAAATGGTGGGCACGAGATTTAAACCCAAAACGAGTAACCCCCGATGTCAACAAAGTTAAGTTCAACTCTTTAATTGCCAGGCCATCACTATATTATTGCAAAGCCAATAAGCCCATCCAAGGGCGCTCCAGAAGTGTGTGTACCAATATGGAGGTAACTAATTATGTTCGCCTACTTTATATCAAGTTGTGTAAAGGGACTGAGACCTATGTAGAGTGGGTATATTCACTTGGCTAACACAGACAGCCCCTAAACTCATAAAAGAACTAAAATAAGAAAAATCGGAATAAAATTATGACCTAACCCTAGCCTGGTACACATACTACGGGAGTGTACTGTAGAGCCTTGTTCAGAGCAAACATTAGAAAAATATCCTAAACAAAAAATATCGCCCTGGTAAAGAAGCTCATGTCGAAATTTTCAGATATTAATTTTTTTAATCTGCTGTCATTATGGACCAGGATCCATCTCCAGTTCTAGTCCTGGCTGCATTTATATGAAAACTCCAAAAATGTGATATTCTAAAAACCTGAAAATGTGACCTTGGTTATCATCCGAGTGAAATCAAAGTAGCTTATGTCATATTTTTCATAACTGGACTTTTTTGAATCTGTCATTATGGACCAGGGGACATCTTCTTGCCTGGGTTTCAAAGTTGTAACAGTTATAGTTTTGATTTCAGGTAGCGCCTTATGTCTATTTTTGGGCGCTCCAGAAGTATATGTACCAATATGGAGGTAACTAATTTTGTTCGCCTACTTCACATCATCAAGTTGTGTAAAGGGACTGAAACCTATAGACAAGGGGTATATTAACTTGGTTAACACAGACAGTGCCGGAACTCATAATATAACTAAAATGTGCCATCTGCATGAGCATACTTGGATGGGTACTCCCGTATTATGTGTACCAGGTTAGGGTTAGGACATAATTTTATTTCGATTTTCCTTATTTTAGTTCGAGTTCGGTGACTGTCTGTGTTAGCCAAGTGAATATACCCCATGTCCATAGTTTTCAGTCCCTTGACACAACTTGATGATGTGAAGTAGGCAAACAAAATTAGCTACCTCCATATTGGTACACACACTTCTAAAGCGCTCAAAAATGTGGTGCTCCCAAAACCTTAAAATTTGACATATGCGAATTTGATTCTGCTCTGGCGCTATACATCCATAAAAAACTCCCATGATATTCCATTTCAAACTTACTTTGGCAGTTTTATCTTTGCTTGCTGTAATCAACATAGTCTGGTCAGTGTTGAACTGCATGTCTTTTATCAATGCTGTGTGTTCCTTGATTGAATGAAGCTGCTCGCCAGTCTGTGTAAAAGATATTCAAATGTAGGCGTATATAGGGTGTCCATAAAGTCTTGAAATATTTAGAGAAAGAGAATTTATCGATACTATATGTTGTTTTGGCCCTCACAGGTGTATTAAATGAAGCAAAAATACTTGAACAATTACTGATTAAAAAACAACAAACCTGGTAAAAACATATTGAAAACTGACTTCATAACAGATTGAAATTGTAAAGGGACTTTATGGACAAGAGGTTGTAGTACCGAAGATTCAGAAAATTCAGTTATTTTGAATTATAACTGACATGCATGCACGAAAATTTATTTGAATTGGCAAGCATATTATTGCCAAATAAGTATTATGTTAAGGATTTGGCCTTTCCCAAATAAGAAAATATGGAATCAAATCAAATATTTGTTAGTAGTCGGTGAAATAATACAATTTAATCAAAATACTGGTATGAAATAATTTTTAATATGGATCGATCGGCTGTGAAAATAAACATTTCAGTCTTTGAGAGAACCAGGGTTGAGGAGCCGTAAAGGTTTTATTGGAGCTGGAGCCACACCTACCAGTAGTGGCTCCAGCTTCTGGCCATCTCATTGTTTTTTTCACATTTATAATTTTTATTAAATACTTCATGAAAATATTGAAATCTATCCTTTCGAGCTCTTATTTTCTGAAATTTAATTTCAATTAGTTTATAATTAAATTTAGAGTAATTTTAAAATTTGCACCATTTTTTTAATCTTAAATGGTAGTGGACTGACTAGTAGTAACAAAAAACATCAACTAATAATGAGCTGGAGCATATTATTAAACCCCTAGTGCAGCGTTTCCCAACCTTTTTTGGTCGCGGACTATTTTCTCACCGGCGAAAACCTTTGCGAACTCAACGTGCGTTTATTGCAACCATACTATGTGTGAAGAAGTAATAAAACCAAACAACATAATTTTAGCAAATTTTCAAAATTGGAAAGTCGCCGCAATTACTCGTTGTTAAATAAGCCGACTTTTTCGTGTATAAATGTCTTTTTCTGTCGCACAATATTCAATCCATTACAACGACGAGAATTTAAAATGTCCTCATATTTTAATTCAATTGTGTTCATGGTCACTCGCGGTTCCAAATTCGCAAGTGAGTTGTGAAATCCAATTGTTTGATTAAGCGACGCGCAAGTGCCCTGTCGCGTCACCTGTTACCAAATTTAAGAATAGTAAACTGCTATTCTAATAGTTGAAAATTCGAATATATGCCCAGCCCTACTCAGTAACCAGTAATTAACGACTCGATTAATGTTATGTGAATAGACTTGCTTGTTATGTTTTATGTAAATTCTAACGTTGATCGTAACTTGGCTAATGGTTAAATTTCGCAAAAACGTTTATCCGCAGTGAATTTCTGGCTCGTTGCGGACTCATTCAAACGCTCCACGGACTCGGGTTGGGAAAACACTGCCCTAGTGACTGTGGAACGAAGAAAAAATGTATCTCTGTGACAACTTACTTTGATATCCCAATGAGCCAATGTTCCATCATCATGTCCCGTTATAATATATTCATCCAGAGGTCCCCATAATGAACACATAGGTTTTGATATTGATTTGGTATCCATTGTGAATTGTAGTGTAGGTTCTGCATCAGCTGGGTAAGATTAATTTTTTTATTATTACTCACTTAAAGTTTAAAAAATTGAGAGGCATAGATAATTAGATATTTATTTTCATCTCTGTGGCAAAGATAAATTATATGTTAATGTCTCATCATGTCTCAATGTGTTTGCTTGTGGTTCTCATTCTATGAAATATCTTTTTGTTTTCAAGTCAAAGGCCCAATTTATTCTGAGCCTTATTCTGGGTTCTGTTTCAGAAGGTTCACTACGAACATAATATATGAAAATTGGGCGCTCCAGAAGTATGGGTACCAACATGGAGGGAACCAAGTTGTGTAAAGGGACTGAAGACCGGGGGTATATTGACTTGGCTAACACAAACAGTCCCTGGACTCGCAATACAACTAAAATACGGATAATCTGAATAAAATTTTGGCCCAACCCTAACCTGGTACACACACTACAGAAGTACCGAAAATTGTACCTGGTTGCCTGATATCATGCACTGATACCATAGGTTCATGCTTCATCTGTCTATCTGTTGTATATGCAACAAGATTTCCACAATAACTGAAATTTGCGCTTCTGCATGATGATTTGGTTTGATATGTGTTCACACAGACACCTGGTAAATAAGAAAATAGTTACAATATGATTTTATCTGATAAACCTAAATTGATATCGAGACAAGAATTTAGCCATTCAAGAGATAAATATAGAAGAAGGCATCAGATTAAAACAAACAATGATGGAATTATCCAATTTTTGATACTTTGACACTATACAAAGGCCAAGTGTGCTAAAACTTAAAATCAGATGGAGAACCATTTAAAACACAAAAAAGCTGTGTGTAATATCACACTTGAAATGAGAGTTGATCACCGTGCTTTGAGCGAACTTACAAAAAAACTTTCTCTTCAGCACAGAGTTATATTGAAAGTATGCTAAGCATTAGGAACTAATTTCCACACTTTTTAAATATGAATTAGTACCAGTAATGGAACAGAACCTGTGTTAAGTTATGTATTTGTATTGAATGATGGTAAATGGTTGTATCGTTACCACCAAAACTTCTGATTCTGTTATTTTCTCTTTATTTATATAGGCCCCATTATGTTTTCTGGTTTGACAAAATTTTTATCTCCATCTCTCTCATTGACCATTTTCAATACCTGTTTCACAATCCCATAATTTACACGACTGGTCAGCAGCTCCAGTTAGGACTCTGGTTGAATCCCAGTTCACATCAACTGCCCAGACTGTACCTCGATGACCATCATATGATCCTAACCTAGAATAGAACAAAATTTTAAATTTCAAGAGTGGCAAAATTATATCGTTAATAATTTGAATAGGATTTACATATTTATCCAGGGGGAGAGGAAAGCCGATAAGACAAATTAATCATATGGCGAACCATTGGCTCCCGTCCGGTGACCAGTCCAGTTAAGGGATTGGTTAGCTAGTTATTTGTTTTCAAATGTATGGACTTGATTGCAGAGAAAGCCGTAACCAACCAACAGCGTGAACCGCCCTACAAGAGCGATGAGTCTAGCAATCTCCTCGCACATAACTAACCCCACATGGGATTCGAACCTGCGAGACCACGCAGGATAATCAGAGGTGCTGTGGCTTAGCACGATGTGCCACACTGTCGTGATATATTCTGTTCTACTTGTGGAATTTAGCTGAACTGATAATTCAATTCAAAAAACATGAATGTAGTTCCAAGGTGAGATTGGATTTCAAAAGCTTTTACATTATCTGACCGCAAGGTGACATAAGACAGGCAATAAAATACAATTGGATTTATATGACATTTAGGCTTAGGTAGGGTTGTCCTGGCACTGGCAAATATCTCAGTAATGCAGGAAACTAAGCGTATACAAACCGTTGTACATCATCTAACCCCATATCAACCATCTTACTGAGAATGTAATGAATTGGGTAAGGAATGCCAAACCAAAATTCTTCAGGTCCTTCACAAATAATAGCTTCTTATTAAATATCAATAGATATCAGTGGCTGCCGCATAGGGACTTCATTCGAAACGAAAGATGTGAACAAGCATCACATAAACAAGTAACAAACACTTGATTAAAAAATGTCATCGAAATGATGTAATATTCAAATGAGGCGAGCAAACATGAACTACTTCTTTTATCAATACCTTTCCATCTAAATTCTGTACTCTTTAAACCTTACTTAAGGTTTTGGTTGCTCTCCCGATTTCATAATCAGTCTTACTTATTTTATTTTTATCAATTATTTTATCATCTGCTGATTATGGAGTCGAAATAAACTTATAAACAAGTTACCTTTCACCATTTATTGTGAACCAGACGTTAGGTGAAGCATCTTTTGCTGCTGTGAATAATAAATCTCCTTCTCTGTTATATTTAATTTGAGTGATTGCACGCTCATGGCCTTGAAGAATTAAAGGTTTCTGAAATATATTATAGAAAAACTTTGACACCAAGTTGAGTCAAGGTGATATCTTTTAGCTAAGCCCAATTAGGAATTCAGAATGAAGCTACCATGTATAGGTGTAGAATAGGATAGGTAGTATGAGTATATATATTTTGATTTTCCCGCAAAAATAATCATACACAAAACACAAAAAATGAACACACAGAAGATTGGGGAACTGGCAAAACCTCTATAAAGGCTTAATACATGTAAATATACATGCCACATGCGCCAGTTTACCCACTCAAGATTGACCTATTCATCTTGAAGGAGAAGAAAGCCGATAAGGCGGCTTATTCTTATGGCGAACTACGGCCTCTCGTCCGGTTGTGATGCTCCAGTAGCATGAGCTTCGAGAACAAAAAGACCAGGTTCCGTTACAGGTGAAAAGAGTCTGATTTGGAAGCTTTTAGCAATAGGATAGGATTTACATATTTATCCCCCGTGGAGGGGGGGGGGGGGAAAGGCAATAAGACAGCTTAATCATATGGCGAACCACGGCCTCTCGTCCGGTTACCAGTCCAGGTCGGGTATGGGATTAGTTAGCCAGTTATTTGTTTTCGGAAGCATGGACTTGATACTGGAATTCACTCAAGCCATTGAAAAAATTTGCACTATAACAGTACAGTGATATTTAAAAGTATGCTAAAACAAAAAATGATGCACAGGCCGGCAGATAGATGGACAAATTATAAAAACTCACCATATCCCAGTCCACTTTATTTCAAACACTAGAAAATCTTCAGAAATAAAATCCAATAACACGACTGTATGAAGCAAAGAGAAATGCGATAGAAGCCGTTCAAATGCTTGCACTCAAGGGCCAGTTGCTGAACTGTAGGTATAAATACTAGAACTGTCAGATAGTAGAAGCTACAGAGCTAAAGACATCATGTGGCGAACAGTAAGCTGAGCTAAACACGAGTTAGATCTCAACGAAATAATTCGCGTACTCGGGATGGCGCTTTTGAGCAAAAATGGATTTGAAGTTACGATGCAAAATATTTATTTATTTATGTCTCTTCTGATAATAAACTACTAATGTTATGACTAGGATTCCACCAAGTAGCATAAAATTAATCTTATATATTTTGACCCTGTTTTAAATAGATTCTGTATTCTAGAACATAGTGAAACACGAGATAGACTATTAATAAAATTCTAGCTCCGCCCACGATTTTGTTTTACAACTGATACATATTTTCCTATTCGACCCTCTCCGGGAATGCATAACACGTATGCAACAACATATTGTAAACTAGCTATGACGTACATTTTATGCCGCAGAATGCTTTTTTCTACTCAACGTACTACTGCGGTAATTAGTTGGTTCGATGCAACCGTATGCAACTGCTATTTTGCATTGCCGCCGCCTGATGACGCTGCAAGCGTCTTTAGCAAGATGCGGTCTCCGGTGCTCGTGTCAGGCTGGTGAGCCATGGTCACATTTTAAGCAACTATGCCAATTAATATACACCGAATTCGTCATATCTGTGCACGTGGTAAAAGAATAGTGTTTACATAGACTTTACAAACCGATTGCAACCTCGGACGATTTATGTGGTTTCATGAAGAGGTGGTTTAAAATTAGTGTTGCATAGGTGCAACATCTTCCCTCAGAAGTGGATTTCGGTTGTTAAATTAGCTGAGATTCATCTGTATAATTTCGTCAATTATGTTGACTTATTGAGCAGATAACGTAGTTTATGAGTTTCCCATGTCATATAAGGTACAATTAGGATGCAGTATATGAAAATTTGCCGAGTAGGGAAAAATTTGGGTTCCGATAATTTTTTTGTATACAGAAGATTTAGTATGCACAAGTGATATGATTCAGATTTATAAACAAATAAAATCGAGGTATATTAGCCATAAATACGGGAATAGAATGATAGAGAAGTGTCTCAGATTGATACAGATTTTCTATTTGTATTTTCAGCGATCTAGCAGAACAATTGCAAACATGCCGGAGGGTAGAATTTTTGCAGAAATTGCGTTGGATTAGCGCGTATTTCTAATGCCACACTTTCAGACAAAAGAGCAATTGAGATTTACAATTATGAATATGATGACACTGATTTTAATAAAAACACCTAATTTCCAGAACGATATTTATGTAGCTAAGATTTTGAGCCTAAAAAATCAGACCATTTCAGCATTTTGAGTGTTGGAATTTATATGGACAGTAGGGCTGGGAATGGTTAACCGGTTAACCGATTTCAGATGGTTAACGGTTACGATTTATTTTAACCGTTAACTGACATCTCAGGTACAAATCATCTTCATATCGTACAATTTCTTCAAATAAGATTACGTCATCGCAAATTTATCTCTTGTGGCATCTCTTATCTTTCTGTGTGGGTAAGGACTCAATAAATGTGAAAAATAGTGGAAGTACCAAGATTGCTGATTATGGAAATTTGACAATGATGAATTCAGAATCAGTTTTCGGTCGATTTCGAAATATATTGTTCACGATTTCATTGCAATATCGGATATTCAATGTCATACAACAAGTTCGCAGTTGAAGCCGTTTTTCTTTGTATGATATGATATATATCTCGAAGTAAAATTTGCATATCAAACACTGATAATTTGTCACATAAATGACGTTTAACAACGGAATGAGGGTTTTCTAAAATACTGCCACACGCCCGAACCACGCTGCTTATCTCTTGCAGCAGAGCAATCATGAAACTATCTCGATTCGTGAATAATTTTAATAAGCTACCGGGATAAGAACACGCGAAATTGCTTTATAAGCATTGTGACGTAACAGGCTGAAAGTATAAATTATTACGTCAAACGTCACGCGGCGGTTAACCGGTTAATTGTGCCCGGTTAACGGTTAAAGTGTTCTCCCTGAAATTCACAGCCCTAATGGGCAGACATTAGCTATCTAAAAACGAATCTAGAGTTAAAACTTAGTCGTGTTTTAAAAGTCCGAGTGCGTCGCCGTTCAGCCAGATAAACATAAAAGCTAATTCGATGTTCGGGAGAGCACAGTTTTTCTCAGCTCCGAATTTTTGACAACACCATAAAAGTGTTGCAATCCACTCATAAACCAATCTATACTAATTGCCGAGTAAAACAAAAAATGTAGGCCTATACACAAAAATGGAATTGGCGTGAACACAAATGCTGCAGAAAACTACGGCTGGCCGTGTTTTTAGAGCGTCTTCAGGATTGGGGCAGGGCCGGTCGATAAATTCAAACGAGAGTCTGAAGTAAAAAGAGAAAACAAACAGTCCAAAAAATATTCAAATCGTAAAACTGTAAATAAACACACAAATTGCCAACGATTTTTCTGCTACCAAAATTGGTTTCTTAATTTTTCGCAGCGTAGCGTAATCAAAATAACTTTCACGCTAAAAATTCTTTCTCCGATAAAATACATAACAGCGAGTAAATGCAAAATTATTTCAATGTAAGCGCTTGATTTTCTATATTCTTGCATTGATATATATGGAAAATCAAAGTTTTCGAATAATTTTAAAAAAATAGGTAAACGAAAGTGTCAAGGGACAACTCATATGCATTTTCTAAATATTTTGACTTGAGAAACTACCAAAAGTGCAAAAACATGATCTATATTAACATTTGTTTACATTTTATTGCGACTTTTAATCATAATTGAAGTTTTGAAATGAGCCATGAAATAAGTTTGACAATACCATTGATATTTTCAACCATTGTGGTATACATACCGGTCATGTTATAAAGTATTGCAGATTGAACAACATACATGTGATATTTTAGAATTAGTCCTTTCTGGGCAGAAGTTGCACTAGCGCAACATCCAGTAAATCCCCCAGGGAATCGGAGTGTCGAAAATTTTCAAAAATTAATCATATATGACCTAAAAGTATTGCTTTCACCAAATATCAGATTTTTCCCGGAGATGGTTAAGATTCCAAACCGGAATACTCAAATACCCGTATTAAACACAAAGCTTTCAAAACATTCTGTGCGATAGAGGTATTTGATTGCGTCATTATTTGGAATTAAAATGTACAGTATTGACCTGAGCTGCTTTAGGACTCTTTAGATATTTTCATAGGAATAGTATCACTCCCCAGTCCCGACTCATAAGATTAACGCAAGCAAGAAACAATTATTTTTTTAGTGCTTGGGTGTTTTATTATAATACTTATCTCCGCACCTTAAAGTAGTTAGGCAAATATAATTATAAATAGGATTCAATGGATATTTGTTAATATATTTTTATGTTTAAGGTTGCCATTCAACATACAGCCGTGCTATACGATATATACTTAAATCAATACCGTTAAATAGAATTTTCAATCAGAAAAAGCACAATTGTGTACAATTGTTCGCAGTGCTCAATAAAATATTGTTAATAATATGTCCCCTGCAACTTCTAGTAATTAAAGGTATGGAAGATCAAATGAAATATTTGTAGAAAAATGAACGACTTTGTGGTACAGTATATGATATTGATATCTAAAAATCTCCAAAGCATATTCTTTGATGCAGCTTCACAATTTCATATTGGCAAAGTTGTTGGTCGCATTATACAGATCAAATATAATTGTTGTGTACAATTTTTGTCACAGTTGACGCCATGTCATCACTAAGCACCGTGTTTTCCCGAAAATAATACAGAGTCTCATTTCAATTTTCGTTTAAAAAATAGCACTAGGCCTTCTTTTAATTGGTTTGTGGGGGGGGGGGGGTCTTTATTTTCATTTATCATAAAACTAAATTACAAAGTAGCGAATTACGAGATTTTCGAATATATATATTGATCATTTAAAACGTGTTAGAGAGATTTCTTGTCATCCATCGACTAATTCTTATTTTAAACGGAGTGCTTATATTAAAATCAATTTTAAAATTCAGATTTTTTTCGAGGTGACACGGTACTAAGTGCAAAGTCGAGTCAAAAGAAATTATACTATAATAAAACTGCGAGGAAAAGTGAGAAATCATACATATATACAGATCACACTAAAGGAATCGTTTTAGCCGGTCTGCCTGCAGTTTCCAGCCATCTTAAAATGTACGAATGTTTTCTTCTGTAATTAGGTGTGGCATTTCGAACGAGGGGAAGCCCGATTTGATCCGTGAAACGAACTTTCTTTTGTGACGCACCCTCTGTATCGACAGGTGATTTGGCAACCTTGACTCTCCTTTGTTGCTGGATCTTCGAAGTTTGTGGAAACGCAGGAATAACCCGAAGTACAGGCGCCATCTTACGCGATTGAGCTCCGGGGTCGTGTATTGTGAAACATGGCTGGTATGGATATACATTAGGAGCATCATCTGGATTAAATACCGGTAGCCTGCGATTCCATCTGACGTGGTTTTCGATGATTTTAAATGTAGTATTTGCTGGACTTTTAGCCATGCTCATTGCAGTTGCATTGCGCTCGAATACCGGTGTTCTGGAAACCGTGCCGTCAGTTTTTCTTGCATTTACTGCACTCGGCGAGAGAGCTGGATATCGGTATGGTTTACGTATCTGGGTAGTGTGTTTGTAATGTATATTGGCTAGTGAAAATGGGTGCCCATGTGCGGTTGACGTGCGTGGTCTTGGAGAATTGCTCTTTTGCATGAGTCTATAAAAGTTGTTTCCGTGTTGTTGTTTATCGTTGCCAGATGTTTTTGTGACTATTGTAGTGGCAAGGGGAACTGGTGTTTCGTTGTCGTGATCAGCGGATTTTCTCGCTGGCAATGTAACGGGATTGTTCTCGTTCAGTCTGGCAACCCTATTCACATCGTCGTCCGATCCAAGGGTAATAACTCCACCCCTACTAGGAGTTAAGCAGAGAAGCTGTTGCGTGCTGCTTACGACGGAAGGGTAGGAGTAATCTTGAAGACGATTGCTTCGTAGTAAGCCGTTGTGTATGGTCGATCTGAAAATAAAATTAGAAATTGATAAGTTGCTTTAAAGGTGGGCTTGGAAGAAAGAAAAAACGAGAACATCGGTCAGAGACCGAAGACTTATCGATCGAAAGTTAGAGGATTCCCCAAAACAGCGCTCTCACTCCATAGTGACACCTTGTGTCCCATCACTAATTAATTAATAACTCGCTAATTATACGACATAATTCGCCCAAAATTAATAGGCTTTTGGTCCGAGATAAGATGAATGCACATGCAAAATCTGGAGCAGATTCAATCTTGCTTTCGTGAGATATCGCGTGCATCTAACAGACAAACATACAGACAGACAAATACCTATCAACATACTTACCGATTAAAATCGATAAGTAATGAGTGCAACGACAAAGTTCGGTGTGAAAATTTCATATAAAAAAAATAGAACATATGAGTCGTTCTGGCGTGAGATTTTTTTAAATTAAAAAATTCACAGTTTTGCATGTTCATCAGTTATTACACTACCACAGTATACTTCATTATTTGCTATCATTTGTTTTTGGGCTCAGAGCCTCTAATTTCACGATTTCAATTTCTGGATTGAAAAATTAATATATTTTACATAGTCTTTCGATTGTTTTTGGTAGTATCCATTGAAGGTTTTCGCACTATATACGATGCTGGTGTAGAAAATTGTTTTGGGGATGGAAATACAGAAATATTACTTTGTATTCCGTGTATTTCTACTAAAATTGTGTAGAATGATTGTAATACATAATTATGAATACATACAAACCCTTCAAACTATTCAAAAATTCGAGTCCGAGTAAGCGTAACACTAGCTAAGAATTTTGTCGAAATACGATGATCAAGAGAGCTGTGCTCAAATATATGGACACGTCACAAGGTGTCGCTATTTTTTATTATGACACATAAAAAACGAATCTCTTAAAGTCCCCAGAAATTTTTGAAATAAGTAAAAGTGATAGCCTTCTGGGAAAAAAATCAATCTTTAACCACTGAAAATTTCAAAGCAATTGGTCCAGTATTCGAAAAGAAAAGCAAATTCATCATGACGAAAGAGAAGAAGAATTCTAACAAGAACAACAACATAATATTGAAAAACGATCGTGAAACTGACGTGTCCAATAAGTGAAACATACTTTCTATACACAGATAAGGATGCGCAAAGAGATCCAAAATTGTAATATATCGAAAAAGTAGATAAAAACTGAACTAATCACCTGTTTAAAACCCTTCCTTGCTTTGCATTATTCCCAGTTTCAAATGGATAATGTGGAGTCTGTTTTATCTGTGGTGGTCTTGAGTGAATGCGAAATGTTTTCATCTCGACTGTTGGCCTAATTTCTGTTTCTTCTTGAAAAGGACTTGTACCTTTGTCACGTGAAATTACGTCATCGTCTTGCCCCGAACTTGGTATAACATGGGCGTGCACTTCCGTCAGTTGTGATTCGCTCATTCCTGTGTCGTCCTGAAAAAGATAGAGAAGAAATGATGGTAATGAAATATGGAAATTCGTGTTTAGGGGGCAGATTGAATTACCCAACGGGCCGGACTTGGCCCGCGGGTTCATGTACGCGTTAGACGATTGCGGCAAACGGGTAACGTGCATTACAGCTGACAATTAGCGTCATTTCTGGCGTTTCAAAAATTATGTATTCAATTTATGTAAGGCGTGTCATGTTAATGTAGCTTACGTAGTGACATAGATTAGAAAACAAGTAACAACGGTAAGTTGTTCTTATCATTTAATCCTATGTTAAGTAATGGTGTAGTCTTAAGGCTATGAATACAAAAGATAGCTCGTTCCTAAAATTTCGAACCCCATCACTGCGGAGACAATATTTGTCATGATATCAAAGTCCGTCAAAGTGTTAAAGCTTTTATGGGCCCAGCACCATATTGCTCTTCTTTCCTCGTCGTGGAATAGGTTAAGCCTTTAATAAAAAATGCCACTTACTGGTATATCACTTTCCTCCTCGCTACTATCTTGATGATAGCTGTTGGTTCCAAACTTTGGGACGGTAAGAAAAAATGCGCCAGAGGGTGTCAACTTGTGTAAATTATTGGAGAAGTCTTTGAGTTCGTCGATATTAAAATCTTCAGAATCAATTGCTGAATAAACACCGGGCAATCCTCGCAAAGATACGAAACTTTTCCTTCCAGATGCGACTGGAACTTGTACACTCGAATCGTCTGATGAATCTGGCCCAAAAACTCGACGTGGCAGGAGATATAATTACTTCGATAGTAGAATTATCACAGTCAAATTGAATAATTCCGTCTCCCAATATATTTAATCTGCGTTTTAGTAGTTCAAGTTCGTATGAACTTTGGCGCCCACTTGCGGATTGAGGTATTTCAAAATTTGCTGATTTGGTTCCAACTGGTTTAAATGAACTTTGGTTCGCAGTATTAGGGTGGGTCCTATTCCATATACGTTTACTTGCAGAAACTTTTTGCTTACGTCCAAGAGACGCAAAAGAGAGTCTTGAGTCTGATGGTAACACTGGATCACCAACTGTATTTTTGATTCTTTGGCGAGCTCTCCATTCACGATAGTAAGAACTTTTCATGATACATAGTTCACTTTGATTTGTTGTCTCTCTGCGCCGTGATTGCGTCGCTAATTAAGCTTAATTATTAATTGTATGTCAAACTAGATGATAGGTAATTAATATACAACGTGAGGATAGTCACAGAGAAAACGTTTTTTTATAGGGTGTCCATGAAGTCTTAAAATTTTTCAAAACTGCAAAGGGAGTTTATCGGTATCATATATTGTTCTGGCCCTCACAGATGTGTTAAATGAAGTAATAATACTTGAACAATTACTGATTTCAAATCAACAAACCTGGTTACGATATATTGAGAACTGACTTCATAACAAAATTGTAAGTAAAGGGAATTTATAGACACCATGTATATATATATATAGGCCCGAATCACACTTGAATTATAAATAATATAACCCAATGCAAATGATAATTTAGAAATATGAGTCGGCAAAGAAGCCAATACCAAGCGTTCAAAGTGGACAAAACGCGATTTGGTAAATTTTACCAAAGTTTTACTGCATAGCAGGGCTTATGTGCGAATGTTTAAAGTATTCTATAGTTATGGACTTGGATATGACTAATTTTTGGTAGATTGAAGGAGTGTATCTTGGGGATAAGGGTCAAACAGTACAATTATGTAATTCTAAAAACTTCAATTATGTGGACTTTACCATGGCATGGCTGTTTTCATATGGTATTGACCTGGACTACTACTAAGTGTATCCCTAATCGGGGTGTGCTAACGCGTAATTCATCTCCATAATGCTTTAATAAAGTTTCAGTGGCTCATAGCACTTCAGTGGACGCATGGAAACCAATCTTATTTGCTTCTAAATGTGAGCGTGATCTTGCTTTGCGCTTCTTAGGAAATAAAAATTCGAGAACTCTTTTGCATAATTATCACTCAATTATTTTTGTGTGTAATCATTTGATGGTATGTTACGGCGCAACTATTTCTAGTCAATAATAGTTTTTCAGTAGCTTGTCGCTGTTATCAAATCTCTGTAAAATTGTCAAATAAATGTCTGAAAAAAAAGTGCCAAGCATTATGAGGTAATCACAAAACAATTTTTCATTTTAGAATTTTGTTTCAACAGCAAACTGAGTTTTTTTTCCTGTCATAATTTGAGTTCATTCAACCCAAAAGCGCGAAACTTGGGAAAAACCTGACGTGACTTCGCAGTCAATTGAAAGTGAATTATACGTTACGATGAATTATTTTCTATAACAAAATCTTAATTTCTGGTGAACACCCCTAAGGTTGACCAGGCAGTTTTGCAAATTTCTTTATTCCTTCCTCTCTATGTAGGAAACTCTGTTTCTATTTGTTGTTGAGTGTTCGATTAATTATTTGCTTTAAATTTCAATCTTGAAAGGATCCTTGGAAAGTGCTTTGCGCGACTCATACTCTGGCTCTTGCACTGTCTGAATTGTTCATAATTTTCCATATAAATATGTAATTCGATAATACTGAATAACGAAACAATATCAGTAAAACTACATCGAATACATATTGAAATTTCCTCCCGTGAAACAGCAAAATCCTTGAGCTTAGGCCTACCAAACAAACACTAATAAAAGGTCTTTTAAGTTTGCTGCACAAAATATTTACAACTTTCAGACTTTCAAAACAAAATTGTATTTTTAATTCTCACAGCTGTCAACGTACGCAGACTGTTGTCAAGCGAAGCTTTTACTTTTTAACAACATGCTTGGAGAAGCTTGTATCTGCACCCATGTTAAACATAAAATGTATCCATCTCTTCTATACTATGAGACAAATGTGGAAAATTTGCCTAGCTAACACAATTTTAATATATCACAATTGGACTTTTCCATCCCATATACACGCATGGTCTTTTATAAACAAAGCATAATTGTCAAAATTCAATCCAAATTTCGAATTTAAAAATACTATAAAATTTTAGTAAATCATCTTCTTCTTTACAACAGTTTCATTCTCAAAGATTGAATTTCAAACTCGCCGATTTGATACAATACAAAACCTATTGTCCGGATTAAAATGTATCGTTTTCAATAGTCTCAAATGATTAAACTACTCTATAATTGTTGCAAGTGTAAACATTAGTCGATTCATTATACTGTCAATTTTTGCCTACGTAGGAATGACGCCTGGTAACATTTGAAGAGTTTTAAAGTTGTAGTCGTTTGCTGACTAGTTTACTTTAAATGATTTTCTTTGATTGACACCTGCCAAGCATGTTTATGTCATGTTGCCCCGTGTATATATGTTTCGTTCCTGGCCCAACATCTCACAATAGTAACTAGCTAATTCGACCGAGTGTCGTCGCGATTGCGCCTCTGACTGTTTGACGGATTGGTCCAGGTTAGAGACTAGATTACTTGTGATTGGCACCTACCAAGCATTTACATGTCAAAATGTCCTTTAGTATGTATGTTCCATTCCTGGACTGAAGTATAACGACTGACTTTACCTGATTACCCGGGTTGGACGCAGAATTGAATCCGTTAGTGCATTCTACGTGATTCACGCAAACGATAGTTATTAATTAAAAACTATTATTATTTTTTCAATGGTGCTCATAACTTGCGTAGTTTTGTGCAGCAGGACTATGATATTACGCGTTGTGTTTTCAAATGCTTCTAACCGTTATGATGACGTATTCTATAACAAAAGATATAATTCTGAGATTTGTTAGTAAATTCATAATTTACCGGGTAGATATTCAGTTTTTTTGCAATGAATAATTAAAAATGCTCATTGGAAGTCATAGCGAGGACATGTTGATTACGACTGCAATCTGTAGCGACAGTTTGGTCGGTCTTCCTCGCTAGGATTAATACGACAATTTAATGTGCCATCAATGATCACTAGGTGGCACGAGTGAGATAATCGGGGGAGTTATTTTTATTTGACGATTTTTGGGTGCTAGCGTGCATTGAAATATTCTTTCTCTAATTTTCATCACAACTTCAACATCTACACTATGACATCAAACTTGCTGCATTGCGGCGTCAGATTTCAAATTATGACGTTAATCTCTACCTTGGCTCTTTCTACCAGGGTTGTGGAGATGGGGGTCAGCACGTTTTCACTGAAGCCTGGTTGTATTCTCAAACTCCCTGGATTTGGGAATCTGGGTCGAGATTCCGAATTCCCCATAATCGGTAAAGTGGATTACAGATTATAGTAATGAAATATGTTAGAACTTCCCACTTAAATTGAAATGGCTTCAATTTTATTACGCGTTCTTGATGATCTCTTAAATGAGACTTTCATACGCAAACGATTTCGTTGAAGAAATTTGATTTGAGTTCGGAGCTTGAGTTGGAGTCAAATTGTGAATTTTCTTCGACTTCAAGCCCATCTTGCTAGATATGCCTGATGCTTTTATGTTTTAAGAGTTGGCGTACCAATAAATAACCAATCTAGAATCTTGGGCCTTCTGATCTAACTATCACAGTGGTAAAACTTTATTTATGACAGATAAACCATCTAAGAAGAACGAAGTCAATTTACTTCACTAGTTAATATTTAACAGAATTCAGATTGCAGAATTCATACATATATCATACAGTGTAAAACAAGAGGCACAACCAGAAACACCAACTTAGACTGGTGTATTGTATTAATGGATGCTCCGTGACGGAACTATTTGGTTTAAAAATTAGGATTTTTGTTTTAAAATATTTAAAATAAATAATTACAATGCTGAAATTAGGGACATTATATCTAGTTTTCTATCCACGATTTTCCGATAGCATTGTAATATTCCACATGTTAAGCTATCAAATATATATAGAAAAACAAACAGGCCTAAAATGACAGAAGATCAAAAAGTCTGAAAAATATGACGTTTCTTCGGTTTTATTGCAGCAATTTGGCAGCTGTTTATATAGAAGTGACTAGAACCATGGAGCTGAATTGGATTCAAGTTAAAAGTATTAAATAAGCGATGAAAATTGAAAAAGAAATCACAAATTTCTTGAAAATCACTGACTTAAATATTGATTTTTCAAAACGTATCGTAATGTGTAATAGCCATAAACAATAGCATAGGCAGGGGAGTGCAACCTTCATTACAGGAGGGCCATATACGAATAACGGGGTAAAACCGCGGGCCGCAAATTAATTTAACATTGGCTTTCTATTAGTTGCGCAAAATTTTTGATTATTGATCTTATTCCATGTGTTGTTGTTCGCTTCACACACGCTATCTTTTGGGGCATTGTAACGTAATAGGTGTCTATAATAAATTGGACTCGAGTATAGGCTTTGCTACGCAAAGGTATTGGAATTAATCTCACTATCCAGAAAAAACTTAATTAAAAACTCGTTTCGCGGGCCGCGCACCATCCAAAGTTGTTACTTCTTGTGGGCCGCATTTGGCCCGCGGTACGCAGGTTGCATAAAAATCCTCTGTGTCGCAAATAGCGAACCCATTACGTCATCCAAGGTAATTTATCAGTGAACAAATTTTCAGACTCAATAGACCACAGTACGTACGATTGGTCACTTTGCTGGTTTAAAGCGATGTTAAAAAAATAAACAAAAATGGCCTTCAACCCCAATCTGAAAATCACATTTTTTTCGGAAATTAGGAATCAAAGTGGTGATATTTGAAAACCCGCCAGAATTTTCAATATAGGCATTTGATCTTCACTTCCTTACTTAATAACCAATTACGATTACCCATTAAAAATCATAATCTCAAACAAGGTAATAGACGGCATTAAAAATAGTGTATTCGTTTATAATATATATTTACAGTGACAAAACAATAATTTAAATCCTGGATAAAAATGCAAAACTATACGGTATTCGGATGTTACATAGAAATAAATAGTACGTGTTAACTTGACAACGGCAATAAAAAAAATCCGTTATCCCGAGTACAGAATAATTGATAATTTAAAGTTCTCCAAAATGCTATGGACATAAAACATCCAAATGTGTATCTTTGAATCCGTTAAAAAGAAGGAGCGTGTGTATAAATATATAGGGTGTCCATAAAGTCCTAATTTGCACCTGGAATTTCTCGATACCACATATTGTTTTGGCCCTCACAGATGTCTTAAATGAAATAAAAAAAAAAAATACTGAATAAAAACAACAAACCTGGTTCAGATATATTGAGAACTGACCTCATAACAAAATTGTATAGAGACTTTATGGACACTCTTTAGATCAAAAGACAAACTGTGTAACTGTGATTTTCATTTAATATACTCAATTCAACTACATGAATTGAAATATTCAGTGATAGAATAACAAACAGAAAAAAAATTTCATTTTTGAAAAGAATAAATTGAAAAAAAAAAAAAAATTTTGTTGTAGCGTTTTGAAACCCATAAACATAGCCTTTAGTGAAAGGGTCATATTTACTTTTTTGCATGCACTTTTTTGAAGGGCTTCAATGTACAATTTGAAATGGCTTACAGTTTATTATATATGGTATAATATCTCAGAAATATCTGGTTATGGCTCCTTCTTGTTGCACCATTTCCATACCCGAAATGGACTGCTAACCGGATGAGACGCGGTGACTAGGGTTGGGCATTTTCGAATACCTGGTGAATCGATTTATTTTTTGAATCGAATACTCGGAAATACATAACTGTAAGCGACTTTTTTATTGTAATTGGTACTGTCAAGAAATGAGTTACCGAAAACTAAAAATACATCTCTCAGACAGATTACTGAGCGTTCACACACAATAAGAAACACGTTTTAATCAATACCTTACTACAGAAAAAAGTCATATTCGCGTTGGAAAAAATATGGCTTCAATAAAAAAATTTGGGATTTCACCTCGACCTTTGACGGAAAGAAAAATATAGATGGCGGCGATTCGAAATTTTGCCCTAAACCGATTCGAATAATTTACTATTCGATTCAAAATGCCCAGCCCTAGTGGTAACCCGACGTATGATTAAGCCGTCGCTTGTTTGTTTTTTTTTCTCCCCGAGATAAGTATGAAAATTGTATGCTATTCACAACAAACAGAAAACAAAAAGCGAAAAATGAGAAAGTGAATAAAAGCAAAAATACACTATGCAATGGATTTTAATTTACAGAAAAGAAAAACAAAAGAAATGTCATGGAAACTCTCCAATTTGTATGTCAATAAGAACACTTCATATAGTTAAATTACAAAACTTACAGGATAAATGCAAGGCAAGAACAACAAAGGAAACCGCAACAAACTTTTGAACATGACATGAACTGCTCAAAAGTTGAATATTCATATTATCTTGAGTGAGTGCAAACAATCTATAACAAAGATCGTCAAATAAGTGCGAATTGAACATAATTTCGTCGGAATACAACGTATAAATCGAATAAATTGGGACATAAGTTTCTTTTATCGTTTTTTTAAATATTATTCACGCACTAGCCAAGCTAAAAAGGCTTTGTAAAATTCTATGGTGAGGATTTAATAAACGCTGCATTGTGCCCTAGTAGGCGTAGAGTTTTGTTCGGCGGTGAACAACTCACAACAAACTGCTAAAATCTAATGCCAATGATACTAAAAACACGAGGCATATTCCTTGTTTAGTATCTCCCAACTCGCGTACTGGCGGACCGGTGTTACATATCACCAAGGGTGTAAGGGTGTAAGTTGGGTAGATGTTTGCACGGGGCCTTTCATGGAGTCGTATTTTATATCATTTACAGGAATTGTCCTCGGCGGTAAACTCTAAGCCGCCGTTTTCACGTTGCCGCCATTCTGAAGGTGTCGCTTCATTCTCAGTTTTTCCAGCATTACGTGAACTAAGTCTTCAATATCATAATCATGCGACCAAGCCCAATCATTGCGAGCGTTTGTATCCTCAAATTTCTTCGGCCAATCGTCAGCTGAAATAGGAAAGAAAATGGTTAAAAGCAATCATAGTTCCGCCCTAATTTATCTTATGCTTTCTGCACATGTTCGTGGCAGCTAACTATATTGGTTGGATAGCATTAAAGCTTTGAAATATCATTCGATTACCAGCAAGATTACAGCAATAAACTCAATCGTAACCTGAACCAGATATCCGTTATCAGTACCAGAACGAGAGTGCTTTTTGAAGGTTGAATCTGACCATAGGTAGGTCCAGTTCTCGGGTCATATTTTATGCAAAAATCTATTCGACCAAGGTACTGCGAACTATATCGACATTTCAGGTATTCTTCTTAAAACGCGAGTTGTGTAATATCCATATCTGACTCGTGCCAAATCAGCCTAGAATTAACTTAAATAAAAACGAAATATTCAATCAAAGCGAGGTCAAAACGTCTGGTCCGGAAAGTCCGTGGGTCGAAACGTCTGTAAGCCCGTCATTGTCGATAACTCGAGTTAAATCAATTTAAAAACTGAATCGCTTGAGTCAAGTAAATTTTTGAACATACTCAAAACGGGTGATGTCGAATAAAAATGCGACTCGATATATACAAGAAGCCACTAGAGGCGCTCCAACACCGTTAAACATCCTAAGCATCTCTGTACCAAATAAACTTGATATTTAAAATAAAATTGGCTTTTCATTTCCTTAAATAAACCACTTACCGATTTTCTGCAACATTGGAATGACTTTGTACGACATTTTAAACTTAGGAATATGTTTTCTAATTTCGAGAGCGATTTCTTCTGGGGTGAAACTCATCGAATTCACGTTGTACGTTCGTAGTTTCATCATTTGACTTGGAACGTGCATGAACTAAAATATAGGAGTTGTAAAATTTTGTTTCAATCAACAAATGTACTGTATACTATCAAATAATATGTACTCTTTAATGAGTTCTGTAATCGCCGAGACCTCAATCACGAGTAGCAAGATTTGTTATCGTCTATACCTGACATGGGCAAACTGCGGACCGCGGGCCGAATCCGGCCTTTTGAGTAATTCAATCTGGCCCGCCTGATGCTGCCACAACCAAACTAAAACCCAATGTTGATGTTTTTGTTCAATTTAGTCAGGGAATTTGTTGGGATACCGATTAAATTTAGTTTTGACCCGACGTTTATTGTTTTCCATTTTCGCTTTTGTAACACTGTAAATATTGTTCATAAAATGTACATTTTTACGTCACACTTACATGGCCCAATTTTGGACCCTGATCCAAAAATCTTGCCCACCTAGACTGGCTAAACCTCTAATAGAGTTAGGATTTGTTTGGGTGATAGGATTTATTTTATATTTATACCAAAGAGGAGGATAACACGGCTCAACCATTGGCGAACTACGGCCTCTCGTCCGGTTACAGGCCCGTGTCGGGTATGAGATTAGTGGGCCAGGTATTTGTTTTAAATATATGGACTTGATGGTGGAGCAAGTCATCACCGACCAGCGGTTACGTGAACCACCCTACGGCGGCTAGGAGTCCAGAAAACCATTTATCTCGCGGGATATGACCTTCGAACCCAAGCAGGGTAAACAGTAGTGTGGTGGCAAGTGTGTTCCGAATTTTTGGTTACGGGTAGGGCTGGGCATTTCGAATCGAATATTCGAATCGAATCGAATAGTAAATTATTCGAATCGGTTCAGAGCTAAATTTCGAATCGCCGTCATCTTGTTTTTATCTTTCCGCTAATGGTCGAGGTGAATTCCCCAATTTTTTTCTCATTAGAGTCATATTTTTTATACGAAATTCTAACATATGACTATTTTCTGTAGTGAGGTATTGATAAAACGTGTTTGTTATTCTGTGTGAACGCTCAGTAATCTATCTGAGTGATTTATTCTATGTCTTCAGTAATTCATTTGTTGAGAGGACCAATTACTATATATATTAAAGTCGCTTACAATTATATATTTTCAAGTATTCGAGATTCGATTCGATTCGAAAAAAATTATTCGATTCGATTCTGAAATCACAAGGTATTCGAAAATGCCCAGCCCTAGTTACGGGTCGCCACCGTCAAACCCATGTACCTGAATTGAATAGCTGGTCAAGTAGACCAGACAGGGACTGGTAATCTGACGAGTGGCTGTGGTTCGTCTCTGGTTAAGCTTGTCAGAATAGCAGATAAAGATCAATTCCATGCTTTCGAAAACAAATAACTGGCTAACCGATCCCATACCCGACTTGAACTGGTAACCGAACGAGAGACCGTGGTTCGCCATATGATTAAACCGTCATATCAAATTTCTTCACCCCCGGGATACACATTTAAATCCTATAAAGAGCTGTGTCGTTTCTATTCTGATATGAACAAGTGAAATCACGGATTTGAAATAAACAACTTTTCAAAAACTGTGAAATGAATAGCAAATTCTCAGAACTTGAACAATACCTGAACCGTTCCTTTTATACAGTCGTCAATGTACATCATCGGCAACCTGGTATCGGGATTCAAATTACATTGAAAACTTCCATTATCCAGAGCGGAGTGAAATATGTCGACGGCGTAGTCTGAAATAATTTGTAAACGTATATATTATAGTTGTATCGTATGGTGGGTCAACATGAAATTTTGGCATTAAATCCACAACATACCATACCGACAAAATTTGGTACACCCGTAGTGTATGTACCGGGTTAGGGTTAGGTCATAATTTTATTTCGATTTTCCTTATTTCAGTTCTATTACGAGTTCGGAGACTGTCTGTGTTAGCCAAGTGAATATACCCCTTGCCCATAAGTTTCAGTTCCTTTACAAACCTTGATATAAAGTAGGCGGAAAAAATAGTTACCTCCATATTGGTACACACACTTCCGAAGCGCCCAAAAATTGGGCTGAACACAATAATGGTAAGTGGATTAGTATATGATATGTGAAAAGGATAAATGAGCGTTGCACATTAAAATAGATAATCAAAACTTACCAGTTGTTCCGCCACCAGGTTCCGTATCTGCTGAGATGATTCCCGGATATCTCAAACTCCGAAAGTCGACTCCAAACCGATGATGATAATACTGAAATAAAATTGAATGGAGTTGGAACAGAATTTAATCATTTACTGCGGGGTAGAGAAAAGCCGTTGGGACAGCATGGTCGTGACGGTTATGGGGCGGTTAGACGTTTTCATCTTGGATAAATTGAAAATCATAGTAATCCATTTACTTATAAATATCACGTTTCCATTTAAAATAATCATTTAAAACGTATAGGAGATTTCTTGCAACTGACTAGGTCAAAAATATTCGCGCTTTCGACTTGGTCGTACTTTAAGGGGACGGCCTTATTTTCAGGGAAACACGGTATTATCGTAATGTCCTTATAAAATCAAATTCCTCACCTCTCCCATCAATTCAGCATGAACTTTTGCAACGCCGTAAATAGTCTTTGGTCTTTGCACACAGATATCCGGAGTCGGGTCACGTGGAGAATCGGGACCGAAAGCACCGATTGTACTCGGAATGAATAACCGAAGATTGAATTCTCGAGCTGTTTCAAAAATATGCAATAATTAATGAAAAAATATGTTACCAATTTTAAAGACTTTGTATGCAACACTCTCACGCTTTGGCATCTCCGAACAAGGCCCTGAACAAGCACTCGTTGAAATCTAACGATACGAAAGGTTCTTTTATTTAGTACGACCGGTATATTTCCCAATCGGCATTGCCCACCTGTACACTTGTACTTCTCCATGGGTGAGGATGTGTGACCTGCGAGTCCAGATTGAAATAATTTTGACTTCAACTACGATTCCGCTCTCGAAACAATGAGATTTTGATAAAAACGTCTTAGCGTATGAAAACCTTCCCTGTTGCTAACCCTTAATAAAATTGACTATTTATAAGTGCATGTATAAAATGTAGATTTTTTGTCAATTCATTGTATATGCATTTCAACTCGGCGGTTGGCGCATCGCGCTAAGCGTCAGAAATACACTTTCCGTCGCACCTCTGTGATTAAGCAGTGTGGGTTCACAGGTACAAATCCTGTAAATATGTGCAAAATGACCTTCTCGCCGCCGTTGGTGGGTTCACGTAATCGCTGGTCGGTTCGGCTTCCGCCACCATCAAGGACATGCATCTCAATCAATAAATTGGTTGGACAGACATGGACCGGTAACCGGACGGGAGGCCGTGGTTCGTCTCAACGCCTTTTCTCTCCCCGGAATAAATATAAAAATCCTTATCAACTTACCAAGTTCCAATACGTTGTGAACAGATTGGATATTGACTTTCATCGCCAAAGGAACGTTGCTTTCTCCGATAGAGCTCAAGAGAGCGCTGTAATGGACAAACCAATCCGCCCCGTGGTTCACAACTAACTCTCGTAGATTACGGGTGTCCAGTACGTCTGCGAAGGCAAATGGACCTGAAAAAGTGAAAAGGATTACAGATTGTAAAAAATGGTCCATCAGCCTGTCTGGTTACGCATACGGATAGGATTATTTATGTTTACTACTCCAGAAAAAAAGGAAAATTTCGAGTGGTCGAGAGATCAGATAGTTAGATTATTCGTCTATTTATTAAACTCTTCTTACGTTTACTCAGAACAAGGCTAGTTAGCAGTTGGGGTGCATTGTCTCAATTACCTTTTCAATAGGTTCATCCATGTAGAGCAAGCTCGACTTTCGAGTAGCTAGTCAAGACACAAGTACAAATTAAGTAATGGCTTGATTAATATGCAATTCAACGTTACAGAAATGCATTTGTGTTAGTGTGCAGCAGGACTCTCAAATTACATAGTATATGTCATGGTATGCTCATTCCTGCTACAGCATCCTTGCATTATATATACGCATACGGATCAAGGAAGGGGAAAGGCATTGAGGAAGGATCGGGAGTTAACCTCTACTTATAGTTAGACTTGATTAACGTTATCAAATGACTGTAGGATACATGAAAAATGGTGACAAACTGTGTACAGTTCTGTTTAAAAAAATGTCATTTAGGTAGTGTTTAAGAATCTAAATACAACTAAAGGTAAAGAAAGAGAACGGGGTGAAAAAGGGGAGTTTGGAGAAAAGAGTCTGTGTGGGAAAGAACAAAGAACCATCACAAAAAATGTAAGTCGTATAATTATGAACTGTTTCGTCTAAGCTTCGAATAAATAGGTACATTTTCAATCAAATCTTAAAATTTAAAAGTAAATTGGTATCAATGATGAAGTACCTGACTCAAGTATATTCTGTGAAGGTTTCTTTATATCGGTCAACAAAACGTTTTCTCTTCCAAATTGACGTCGAAGACTTTCTGCCAATCCTTGACCAAGTTGTCCTAGACCTCCTGCAAGTAAAAGATTCGTTTAAGCAATTTGTATGAAATTTATACTCCACACACAATACGGAGTGCGCGGGTCCCGGTGTGGGTAGGAATATGATTAGTTGGACTCAGTGGTTCTTCAAACTTTTATGCCACGCCCCCTTTTTAGCGTTTGTCATGTCTCGCGCCCCGCCTCAAAAAGAACTAGCTAACAAAAAGCCACAAATAACAGAGAGTAAGGCGAAACACGTTGAAAATACGTGGATGGAACTTAAACATCTAAAATAAAGAAATGTAAGTATCCAAGTAAGACGAGCAAGATCAAATCTATTAAATATTTGGTACTCCTGAAGTATGCGTACCAAGATGTCGCACAACCTGAACACTAACCTGGTACACGACCTGAGTTCAGGTTGTGCGCATACTTCAGGACGTCCAAATATTTTTATTTTTGATTAGCCACACGCCCCTTCAAAAAATTGTTTACGCCCCCCTGCCCTGTGGTGCGCTCTCCATCTATTGAGAATTACTGCCCTAAATCGAGGTCATGTAATTGAAAATAAATTCATCTTCACAATTTTTTACCTTTCAACTAAGCACCAACACCACGATTAATTCTTCGAACTCTGGCGTCTATGAGCGAAGTTACTGTCTCGCCCCGAAGATTCGTGGCACCGTATCGGTAGGATAATAAACAACTTTTGACCAAAATTGGGTAGCCTTTCGAACATTTTAGAAGAAAGCAAATTTTATCGTGCAGTCAGAAAAAATGTTACATTTTGAAATAAATTTTGTCAAAAAGTGAGAAATTAATTTTTAAAGTAACTTCACTTTACAGAATGAGTACGCTGCCCGTATACATGATTGTAGTTGAATTTGATGATCTATATCTAGCATTGGAGCTTGGCCGATTGCGGCGCGTAGGTTGCAGTGGCCTAAGTCAACCCTGTTTTTATTGAGCGCACGAATTAATGACTGTGGTACAACGTGGCCGCGTTATACTATTTTAAAGTAACAATAATTATGCGTTTCTACTTACCGTAACTGCCGCATCCGAAGAATTAAATTTAAATGTAGAAAGTGACCATGGAGGGCGCTGAACACACACACGCGTGGCGACTTATACATCCGTGATATCGCCTACATTTATAATTATTAGTTTCGAAATCAATTAACAAATAACCTGTAATAATGACTCTCGGTTTCTGAACATCTTCTCTGTAATCAATGAAGCGTGACTTTCTTGTTGGGGACGTGGATGATTTTCTTGACGTTGACACCAATGAAGCATGTCTTGATGATGTAGTAATGAATGAAATATATTTTGCGTTACCGATAAGTACAGCTCCTCTTTTGGAAGCCAAACTAGCCATTTTCTGATCACAAATTGTAAATGAAAGTTTAGTCAGCTTCTCATCTCAGAGTACTACTGGACCAGATAGTAAACTGTGGTGCGGAAGTTCGCGAAAAATGTCGTGATCTCGTTATTCCTCTCTCAGTATGAATATTTTAATTATTTGATCAATTTTTAAAGGACCCTAGCGCTACTCGTGAGTCGCACTCATGATTTTGTACAGATTGGATTGTCTACGTTGCGAACATAAATATATATCACAATAATATTATTGTATTAGTAGAACTACACCGGATACAAGGTAATATTCCTGGACTCCCCGCCGGTGTGTTCACGTAGTCACTGGTGGGTTACGGCTTCCTCCACCATTAAGTCCATGCCTCCAAAAACAAATAACTGGCTAACTAACTAATCCCATACCTGACATGGACTGGTAACCGGACGAGAGGCCATATTTGCCATATGATTAAGCCGTCTTATCGACTTTCCTTCCCCCCGTGATAAATATGTAAATCCTATCCTAGTAACAGTCAATGCTGCAAAATCTCACTTTTCTTGATATGCTTTCCAAATATCACAGCTCCTAAATGCTATGCTGAACGAATTCGTTGCACTCTGACTATATATAACATTGCAAGCCCTTCAAAATTAGCCGTTAAGATACATAAAGACATACAGAACTGTCTGTTAAAAACCTCTAAAATCGTGTATGAAAAATTTTCTACGCTACTTTCCATACTTTTAATATATACTACGTTCTAAAGTTATATATATCATAGACTAATAGTATTAAACTCTGACAATATGTAAAAATTCAGTCATTCAACAAATTTTCAATATATATGTTATACAAGGAACGTTTCAAGTTTTTGAACTTCCAGCGGGCAAAGATAGACCTTGTATTGGTCAAACTTCAGAGTTTCGCTGTATACACCATTCTTACTTGATTTAGAAACCCACAAATAATGAATTTTACTGTCCAATAATAAGTAAAACGGTTAACTTTACACACAGTATAAATCAATCATCAAATCAATACCTAACTTCTTCGTGACACAAATATAAAAGCATTCTTATGTGTACATGAGATGGCATCAAATTGAATGATTATGCCAATAATTATGTAATCACGTGACTAGAGAAGTGGGAAGGTATAGCGTTTTAAATGTGCTGACATGCATGCAGTACATGCTTCTATATCTGGCATGGTCAAACTACGGCTCGTAGGCAAAACCCGGCCCGTAAGATAATTCAATCTGGCCAACCAAACTAAAACACAAATTTGATGTTTTAGCTAAAAAATAGCTCAAGGAATTTGTTGAGATGGCGATTAAATTTAGTTTGGACAAGAGGCCAATTGTTTTCCGCTTTTGCTTTTGTAATACTGTAAATATTGTTTATAAAATGTAACTTTTTACGTCGCACTCACGTGGCCCGGCAGTTTAAGTGGACAAAAATTTTGGGCTCTGGTCTATTAACCTTGCCCACCCCTGTTCTATATTATGCTATATAGAAAGTTCATATTTCTCGAGCTGCAGAAAAATTAGTTCTTCTACCTCAATCCTTTATATTTCATATGAATCACATTTTTAGCGCACTATTTTCACGAGCACATTCTGGCCCTAGGGCTCCGATTATGATCTATTTTATAGTAATATAACCAGAATCGTCTAATTATTGTGAAATTAAATATCAGCCAGAGTTTCGATATGTTCAACGTGTAAAAACTGACAAATCAAACCGGCTAACCTGTTTAAATTCGTTAAATTCTGATTATCAAATTGTAAATATTTTATTTACCAGGCTATAAAATCGGCTATACTACGCTACAGGAACCTCGCTACTTAGAATTGTTTTTTTCAACACTCGCCCACATCTTAGAAATAGCATGATTGGCCTTTGTCAAGGAGTGAGAATCTAGCCTTGTGAAGACGTGGTCGCGACAAATTTCTCAATTTTGTTTTATTGTTCTATTGTTTTAATGATTGATTGTTTTGGTCAAACGTTGATTAGAATGTTTATTCGTCTATCAAGTCTGATCATCAGATTCAGATATTTATTTTCACCGTGCAAAAATCAATGTAAGCAATAAACGCACATTATAGAATACAAAAAAACTAACAAAATTCATTCTTGAACCAATTATTGACCAGATAGTTTATGCTGTTTTTGTTCATTATATTCTCAATATTTTCAGTAATTAAGATCAAATGTTCAATGAAGTTTCAGGAACTTAAGGCAAAAGCAAAATTCGCAGGCTTCTAATTAAAAGAATTGATTCAACTGATGTAAAATGTAAATTTTCTATTTCAACTTTGCAGTATTTAGTATTGAAACAAACGGCAAAAATGGACGCCAATTGCGCAAATGGACGACGAATGCGCAAATGGTGTATTATTTCTAGAGTGATATTCATCAATCCGCCTACGTTATTGTGTTATCTGTTATATGATACTGAGATATCTTACACGCCCCCGATCACGTGATGGTTTTAAGCCAATTAAAATTTAGCAGAATCGGATGTCTTTAGCCTCCGGCGTATTCAAGGAAAACTTTGTGTCGTAATAGAAATCTTGTGGGCAAACGTGACAGATTATTTTTATATATTTATTACGTCACGAGACATAAGTATACCATAAGAATGCATTTATCTGGGTTAATCTTAATGGTGTTTTTAAACCACGTTCCCGCTTTACAACTAACTAAGTTTATTATTTGTTTGCGTATAAATTATATTCGTAATTTTGTGAATTTGTCAGCAAGCAAATTAAGTCCGATATAAATATATATATACCAATGTTAAATCAACTTTTTTCACGTTATTCGTTCCAAACAATTCTATGTATAAGCCCCTACTAATGGACTTACTATGAATTTGAGTGAGCGAACACGTACTACTTCTTTTAGCATTACCTTTCCATCTAAAATCTGTACGCTTCAAACCTTACTTGAGGTTTTGTTTGCTCTCCCCAATTCTATAATCAGTTTTATTTATTTTGTTTTTATCAATTATTTTATCGTCTGTTATGCTGATTATGGAGTTGAAAAAACTTTCTTATACTCAACTTCACCACGACAACTTGGTTGGACGTCGGTTTATAGAGTAAAAATGTCGGCAATGTAATATTGTTTCATCCCCTAAAAATGCATTGCAGTTCAAACTACTTTCCAAATTTTCAGCCGAATGAAATGTTACGTATTCAGGTACCATTTATCAACGGCCAACTGCTCACTGCGGCATATATAGTCCCGACGATTATTTTGACCTTCTGATTTCCACGGGAATTATGCACCGATCATATTTGAGGAAGCGTAATCAGCAGTTGAAATTATTTGTAGAGTATTCATTAGGTTACCTACAGTTTCTTTCACCAACTGGGATTCATACAGAATGCATAGTCATAGTCAAGTTTATTTTTTCCCATTCAGCAAAAAATAACATACGAAATTAACAAAATATCAATCAAGATCAATTATTTTACATAACAGGCAATGTTTCAACCGTAATTGCGTTTGTTTTAATCTATATAATTATGCCATTAATACATATTTCACGTCGGGTCAACACGGCTTTCAAACTTATCGGCATTTTAGTATACTTCATATTATAAATCTTAGCGCCATGCAATCGTTAGCGCTCTCTAGTGGCAATATGTCAAATAAAATATGATTCTCAAGGTGGCGATAGACGAAACTGTTACTTTTGATTGACAGGCGCCAAAATTTTATGTGGTAGGCCTGATATATTATGTTATCGTAGTGGAGCGTTTGAGGAATACAGGTCACAAATTATAAAAAACAACATCATTTATTAGCACATTGCGAGTATTGGCCATTGGGTATATTTTATATATCTGTTTGTGCTAATTACTGTTTTGCGATTGAGTCTGAATTTGTTTTGTTCGCACGTCTGCACGTTGTAGATATTAAAAGGATGTCTGACACTGGCGATCGAAAATCAAGCTGTGGCTCATCCTTAACTTGTCATGCTTTAAGGTTAAGACCCGGCCAGAACATCACAGATGAAATTGTCAGATGTGTGAAAGAAAATGAACTGAAAGCTGCGTTTATTCTAACATGCTGTGGAAGCGTCACTAAAGCAACTATTCGCATGGCGAATGCCAGTTCAACAAACACAAACGAAATAAAAACTCTTGATGGGAGACACGAAATTACATCTCTTGTCGGAACTGTTTGTAATTCTGGTGATTTCCATCTTCATGTCACACTGGGTGATGTAGCAGGAAACGCTATAGCAGGTCACGTCATGGGGGATATGGAGGTTTTCACAACTGCTGAGATTGTACTTGGTGAATGCAACGGCCTGTCGTTTACCAGAGAATTTGACAAAGAAACAGCATTTGATGAATTGGTAATCGGGAAAAGAAATTGAAGTTGTGGTCGCTCTGCTCAATGGTACCACCAATGAGTTTTTTTTCATAATTATGAGAGATTTGATGTTTGGGTACTGGGAATTTCTGCTCTAGAGTTGGTTGGTTGATTCTGCTCCTGGTTGCATATATCAAATCGCTTAATCAGCATAGTTCTGTAGTTGTTTGTGCAAATTTATAGAATGGTGTGGTTGCGGTTATGATGATGTGAAACTGTACTTGTGTTACTTAGAAATATATTTGTACACCAATGACTGATGACATTGCTATTGAATCAGCTACTTGTACCCACACCAGGGGGACTCCTGAATAAACCTTAGTCCGATCTATAATCCAGCCACCTATTACATTGATTGCCATACATCATTTTACAATTTTGCAACAAAATTCTCCCAGGATGTCAGAAAACAGTTAAAATTTGACTCCAGCGATCCATGTTCTTATATATATATGGAAAAGCATAACTTCAAAATTCCACCCCATGAGCTGGTTTGCGGTACTCCCGTAGTATGTGTACCAGGTTAGACCATAATTTTATTCCGATTTTGGGACTGTCTGTGTTAGCCAAGTGAATAAATATACCCACTGCCCATATGTTTCAGTCACTTTACACAACTTATGTAATAAAATAGGCAAACAAAATTAGTTGCCTTTGTATTGCTGCTCATATCGGGAAATGTTTAATGCTATCCTGTCAACCAATTAGTTGAAGGTACAGCTATCCTGTCAACCAATTAGTTGAAGGTACAGCTAGCGGCAAATAAATTAAGTTTCATTTGTGATCCATGGTTTTGCATAAAGAAGAGGTCGTACATCAGCACACAGGGATACAAATCATAATTTAGACAACTTGCTATCAATAAAACTATTTAATATATGGTCATTTTGTATGGTTTTTCAGAATATCATCCCACTTATTTGAATGACCGACCACACTAACTACCAGACTACTACCACAAAAGATTATTTGTTAACTGGAATTTATTTCATGGTACAATCTAGCTCATCATCATAAGGCGAAGTAGAACGATTGAAAATTTCTTCACATCTTTAGGTCTATGAACTCATTCCAAGATATTAAGTTTATGTGCTTATTAGTTTAAATGCTTTCACGAGTCCTTATGGACCAGTTCCCACATATCAAAACCTCTTATTGCATCCCCACACTAGCAGACATAGGACTCTACTGCTTTCTTCCATGACTCATTTCTAAGTTGAGCCTTCAGACATCGCCCCCAATATTAGTAGTTAAATCTCTGACATGGTCCTGCACTGCAGTATCTAATAGGATGAAAATATCTTGACATCCTGATGAAACAGTTTCCAATGCTTTGCTCATCTCATCTGCATGCAGCCTGTGTACAAAGTTGAAAGAGAGAGCATTAGAAGAGGCAAATGAATCCACTTTCATAAACTTATTGCTTGAGGATATTTCCATCTATCAAAAAACACAATAGCCAAAGTCAAAATAAAACCCCCAAAATTTGTAATACTCGGAACAAGGCCTTGAAATGGAGCTACTTTTATTTGGAAGGACCGGGATATTTGTGGATCCATAGTGAAGGGAAAGCAATATGAATTCGCTTGCCATCCCACCTTTGATTAATGCACCAGGGTTTGCAAGTTTGAATCTCAAGGGGGGGGGGATAGTTTTGTGCATGGGTATTGCCACCGTAGCGTGGTTGCTAGTCAGTTACGGCTTCCTTCAACACCAAGTCCATGCATCTGAAAACAAATAACCGGATTAATCCTATACCCGACCTGGACTGGTAACGCCGCAGTTTGCCATATGGTTGAGCCTTCTTATTGTCTACCCTCTTTCCCGGGATAAATATGTAAATTCAATTTTTTTCTTACCTTCCATTTTGTTCAACATAGATTATCTGATCAAGCTTAGGTAACATAGCAGCCATCAGTTCCGGACAATTCGAATTTTCTTCAACTCGATTTATATCTTTCAATGCAATACTTTTATGGACACTCACAGAACATGCACAAACAAAATCCTGTAACAGAAAGTCAAATATGTAGTGTATTCAGTTCTTTATAAACAAGAACAAAGTTTCCATTACAACAGTACTTTGTTGTATGAGTCAAGCACTTCAAAATTAAGACACCATAGCAGTAGCAGACTAAGCAGCAAGTCACACAAAACATGAGTAGAGATAGAATGTCAGCCTCGGAGAAACAAGGTCAAAATGGTGAGGGTCAATAGCGCCACCTAGCGACGTTACATCATAAATATATATAAAATTGCAAGTGATAATGCCTTGTACACCCATTTGGGATGATTACCTATCTGGTCACCATAATGTGCTGGTATTAAAATCAGAGGATAAGGTTTGTCATATGAATAGACTGTATTATTGGCTTTCCCCTTTGGATAAACGTAAATTTATTCTGAGGCTGTAAACTGCAAAAAAGATTCTAAATTCTGTCACTCCAATAAATTCAAAATATCAAATACCATCATTATGAGCTACTGAATATCTTTTTCGAAAGTAATTTGCTAGAAATCTGACTATTTAATCATATAAATGATCCACAGCAGCGGAAAATCTAAAATATTCACCTTCAATGCGATTCCCGCATCTATCAAAGCCAACGTAGCAGCATTCACACAGACACAATAATTACTTCCATCAGAATGTAGGACTTGCAGGTAAATATCTATCTGGGATCTGTAAGGTAAAAAGACAGCTTGAGCAGGAGAATCTATATCAGTGGTTCATACTCTTGAAGCCGCTCCCCTTTTTAGACGCCCCACCTCAATAATAACTACCTAGCTAACGCAAAGCGACAAATATTAGAAAGAATATTAGAAATGTGGATGGATCGTAAATGTCCAAAATAAGGCGGGCAAGATGAAATCTAACAAATATTTTTAAATAGCTCCACGCCCTCTTAGAAAATTGTCCCGCTGCATCGGAGAGCCACTTCTCTATATAAAGCCATACCAAATTGGACATTTCGTTGGAGCTGGAGCCAAGCTTACCATAATATCTGGAGCTAGAGCTGACATAAGTTTTAGTGGGTCCAGCTCAATCAGAAACCTTCACATCATGGGTCTTCTGCTTTCCTAAAACTGATGTTTCGTGGTAGTTTTATTTATTAGTGTTAGAATTTTCAATTGGTCCATTTTTCATCTGACCATGAGATATCAAATGCTTAATATGAGAAATTTTCAAATGTAAAATCATTCCCAAAATCAGGTGTTAAGTACTGGTATATGGAATATTGTGGAATTCGAGTATTCAATCCATTTTTGACATGATTGATTACCGATTTCAAATTTTAACACGCAACTTTTCTCACCTGGGATATAATTCAGTTAAAATAGCAGCTTCAAAAGTCTGCTTAATGTGCATAGACAGCTCCTGGCCTTTTCTGTCCCCACGAGAACGATGTTTTCTCTCAGCAGTACTGAATGTTGCTTGACTGTATTCACAGTTCAGAAATGCTTTGTCACTGAGAATCTGTATATAGATAAATAATAATAAAGAAAGTATTCAACTATCTTTTATCTTCATACAAGCGAAATCAGGGTTTTTCAAAGATATTTCTCAGGTAAATTTAATGACAGTTTACGGTCCTTGAACCAATAGCCAAGACCAATCACAGCAAATTTCCTCAAATCGCATAGCTGCTATCTATACTCAACTCTTGAGTTTTGTAAACAACAATGTCTTCGAGTCCCAAATAAAAGTCTCTAGGGCGATTAGTCAAGTGATTTCGTTAGATGATTAAAGTAAATGGAAAAAGAGGCTCAAGTATCTGTACAGCGTGACTGCTGGTAATTCCCATTTCTATCTTCCACAATTTTTAGCTGTGGGAAAATAAGAATATTAATATTTTTGAAGTTGTGCCAAACATTTAAAAATTAGAATGTCAGATTAATTGTTAAATCTTTGTAGTTGAGCTTCTCGGCCATACGCGCAAGTCACGACTTTTCTTGTGAATCTGACCCTTTAGTTCGAGAAAACCCTGGCCTAGTCACCACTGATTGAAAATAGTAGGTCCGCATTCCCCTTTCTAACCGTATATCAGTTGTTTGCCCAGAGCCCTGAGAGAAAGAGAAAAACTCCAGAACACATACTGTCAGGTGGTCCTAGACTTACGACGTTGTTCCGTTCTTGTGACGCGGTGTAGCCGGAATTTCAGTGCAAGTCGGAACAACCAAAATGGGGAACAGTGTCACTGAAACTGTGTACCATGTGACTGAAGCTTAGTGATTATTTGTTCATAATCGTAATAGTTCGCAATTGTCCACGTCATTCACGATGTAAATAAAAAAAACAATGAGTCCAAAGCACTGATTTCTTGATCACAATGATCCAGTTTAGGGGCTTAGATATTACAGACAGTACAGTATTATCTTTTATATTTTTATGGAGTGCGTAACCTCGAAACAGTGTAAGTCGCGACCGTTGTAACCAGAGGACTCCCTGTACTGGCTTTTACACCCCTAAATACTCTTCAAAGCTTCGTGAAGAGCTTACACCTCAACATGAAGATTTCATGACTCAACTCAATCCTTATTATCTTACCTGTCCTCTCATATTAGATGATGGTTCATGTGGTCCATAGACTGCAGCTAATATCTGAAAATTTATGGGTTGAAATTAAAAAACGGCTCGTTGTTATACAATGATGGGGATGAGAGGCCATGGTTCACCAAATGATTAAGCATCGATTATGAATGAAATTCTTATCCCAATTAATGTTATAAAAATAAAAAAAATAATAACATTTTCAAAGTTATCACATATTCTACTCAAACTTATTGTGAAGTGCAAATGGACAAATGATGTCTGTGACATTTGTGATATTATGATATAAATATTTATAAATTATATGTAAATTGCAATAAAGAGTTCATTTAGGATTGTAACAGGCTCGGCGGTTGGCACATTAAGCTTGTCATTACATTACTTATAACCAGTGGTGGGATTCAATATTTTTGTCAGCCGGTTCCATTACTAAAGTCATATTTTTCACCTGGTTCTGTTAGGATAGGATTTACATATTTATCCCGGGGGAGAGGAAAGCCGATAAGACAGCTTATCCATATGGCGAACCACGGCCTCTCGTCCGGTTACCATTCCAAGTCGGGTATGGGATTAGTTTTACTGTATTGTTTGTTTTCGGAAGCATGGACTTGGTGGTGGAGGAAGCCGTAACCGACAAGCGGTTACGTGAACCACCCAACGACGGCGAGGAGTCCAGCATACATAAGTCATAAGTACATACATAAGTCAGTTACTGACATATGATTAGGCCATCTTATTAACTTTACTCTCATCTTGAAATAAATTTGAAAATTTTTTCCTTTATCATGCCTCAGCCAAATGCACCACACCTCAAAACTTTTATGAAGGACACTTTTGAGCTTCAATTTATACCAAGAAATCGATTCGGAATACAGATGGACCTGAATTGATCAAGGTCTGGCCAAAATAAACTAAATAAGACAGTGAATCCCAAAGCAGGAAATTTCCGTTCATTTGAAAAGTTTTTTTTCGTTAAGGAGCTGTTTGAGTAGAACTTAGATAAAATAAGTCTTTATAGAAAAAAATATAACCAATTTCATGTACCTTAGTGTTCCCTTGCTCTAAATAGGACGAACCGTCGGCTTGTGAAAACACTCCAAGACGACAACGAATCCGGCGTAGTTCTGTTGGTAATCTGCCATCAATTCTATACCCTTCATCAGTTACCAATTCAAGACCAGCCATAGTTATTAACTGGATTAAATATAAAGAATAAAATATGAAAATGTTCTGTATTCGAACTTTAAAAACATAATGGCTTTAAAATATTTTTCCTGTACTATTTTTTATACAACGTATTGTTTTATACAACGTATATTGTTGCACTGAGCAGGGCTAGGTAGGGAAGTATAGTCTGGAAGGACACAAATATTTCTTGTTCTGCATTTCCTACCCGATTTTTTATATTACACCCTTGGTATTTTGAGTATTTGAGTATTTTAACGTAATATGTTCGCTGTTACATAATGTAAATTCACTGAGAAATGGATGGCACTGTGTCTGCGAGACAGAATCAGATTTTCATCTAGGTTTGGTCAAAAATGCTTAAATTTATACGAATAGATAAATAAAACGAAACAATATTAAAGCTGCAAATGACGAGGGTTTGCAAAAAACATCAAAAATACTCAGCAACAAGTGTATGGTTATTTATGATTTTTTTTCATGCCTCATTACTTATGCGTAACACTAGCAAAGAATCCATTAAAGATTGGACAATTAGTGTAACATAGTGAGGAAGAAATAAAAAATTCCAAAATCGATAGAGTGATATTTTTAAAAAAAGCTTGGGGACCACAGGGTCATGTCTGCCACTTCATTTAGTCATATAGGATCGAACAAATGATTTGAATATTTCTGATAAAATTGAACAATATAAAGAAAGCCTATTAAACGAAGTGGAAAAATTAATTAATCACTGATTAAAATAAAACAAAATTTGGCCAAGAAATATTAAGAACTGACATCATAACAAATCTGGGTTGCAACAGGACTTTATAAACACACTGTTTATCAATTAATACTTTTGCATTTACTGAGTGAAGGTATCATATTAGAAATGAACAGGAAAATGAAACAATTTTGGCATGTAAGCACACAAGAATCTGAGGACAAAATTAATTTCAAAATATTAGGTTTTTGAAACCAAGAAAAACTGCATTTTTGGCATGAATTGCAATATCATATACTTCACGTTAATAAATATTCTGTCAGACAAATACAGTATAAATGCAGGGACGATTACACTGTAAAATGCAGTTTTGTGAACTTAGTTAAATAGCAACATCAAAATAACTGAACAATTAAAATTAAGATATAATATAATATTTGCTCTGCAATGTAATGTAATTTCACTGTACGCATAGATGCCCAAAACATGTACAACAGTTCTTCATGTGCAATACATTTATTATTTTGCTTTCTTTTGTAGTCTTTACAGTATTGAACATTGCACCGTATTGAACTGATAGAAACGAGTTAAAATCAAAACTAGGTGTTAATATTGAAAAGCAGGTCACACAAGTGTTTAAAATATTGCAATGCAGCCATGGACCGTGAACGTTTAGGAAACCACTGGTCTTTTATCATATTCCATACACAAACTTTTAACTTCAGGCCAAATTTAGAGTATTTCCATTCGACAGGGATGCCAGTATATTGCGCTTAATATTCCTAGGACAACAGCAAGTGGGATTGCACAAAACAAAAATAAGAAAAGCTCTTATAATTATAGGGTTGCAAGAAAAAGGGGTAAATGCTTAAATTTCGCAGGCCCTACCAATTAGATAAATACTGAACAACGATATCCAGTTTAAAATCAAACTAATTCCAATTTCCTACATTATTTACATATTAAAAATTCTGAAGTGGCAAGATGAGTGACATTACAAGAGATAATAAAATGCTGATTGAAATCTCATGGAGGGTGAGGTTAATTTGTTAGATCATGGGTGTGTAACCTGCGCCCCGTGAGCCACACAAGGAAGGCGCAGCCCGCAAAAGTTTTTAATTTAGTTTAATCTGATACGTGCAAGAATCCCAAGTCAATACCAGAGTCCAATTTTTTTTTTTATCTATGCTTATGACGTTACAATGCCCCTAAAACAGCTAGCTTGTGCGAACAATGCATGTTGTAAGATAAATACCAAAATTTTTGTGCCTGCATCGCCAGAGAGTCTATTTCAATAAAGGTGTGGCCCGCGGTTTAACCCAGTTAGTTGTATTTGGCCCTCCAGTATTAAAGGTTGCACACCCCTGCATTAGATAATAATGTTCAAAGGAAAGATTTAAAAAATCTTTATCAATCTAGCTGTGGTGCTAATTATTAAATGAAAAACCATATGCATAAAATTATGTAATGAATCAGCAATTGCACAAAATTATGTAATGAATCAGCAATTGCACAAAATTACTGTTATTAATATTATAAAATCAACTCATTTATTTCACTTGAAAGAAATAAAACAAAGTCGAATCGTCAATTCCAAATCTGGTTGGAAATTTGCCGGATACTTTATCATATCAATAACTTCTATGTTACATTTTTTCCCAAATGTGCCCTGAAGGTTCTCAATCGTGATGCAGTGAGGTGGACCTTTGCACTTTGACATATCATAAGTGATAGATTCCATCAAGATTTTTGCTTTTGGCTTCATCAGACTGAAGATTAAGTCTGTGTATTTTTGCTGAGTGGGAATATTTATCGCGACGTAACTTCCGCGGTCCCAGAACCCATCAAACTGACCACATAATTCTGGTTTTAGATCAAAAATATCACCTCTGTAAATAGTAATATTCTTCTCCTTACATTTGTAAACCACGAGAGAGCTATCAGAACAGGTTGATTCTGAGTATGTCAAGTTATTTTCTTCAAAAAATGCTTCGATTCCAATTTTTGAAAACTCAAGACCGACCACCTCTAATCCTTTTTCTTCCAAGAAAATCAAATCCATCGTTTTTCCACAAAGTGGAACGAAAACACGTCCAGTTGTTCCATTTTCAAAAAGTTTCTCAAAATGTTTCACAAGCAACTGACTGTAATTTTTCCTATGAAATTTCGGGTCTTGATCTGCTGACCATTTCCATTCATCTACGGCCACTTCTCTCCTAGGTAAAGGATTAGTTTCCATGTTTGTAGAATATAGTGATATTTTACTTTCTAAGGTCTGTGATTATATATAAAATTAAGTCAATATATATGAATATTAATAAGACTTAGCACCTAGTTATGAATGAAGAGCTTTCTTGACCTACATTATTGAAGTTATTCATATCATGAAATACTATATTGATCACTGGGGTTAACATAGGTAAATAATCGTGAAAAACATCGTCAATTCCTTTGAGTGCGATCAGAGTTATGTGCGTATAAGCCTTAGTTTGGCAACTTTTTTTCCGAGTTTTAAACTCTGCTTATATGTGAGGATATACGGTAGTACTATTACTCGTTTATACTAAATCATGATATGAATACAAGACAAGGAAAAATATAAGTCAAATCATCCTGCATAGTGCAATTATTTAGAAAAAAAGTTTACATATTTAGTGCATGTAAATACAGTAGAATCAACCAAAAATTTCAAACACAGATATTACTTCATAGTCTATGAAATGGAAATATAATTTGAAAACTTAAAACATATGAAACTGGTTTTGAAGAAAATTGGACTTTATATTCATATTCTATAGGAAGCATTTTGACTAGTAAACCATTCAGAGTGAGACAAGTATTTATTACAAATACTTATAAAAAGCAAGCAATTTAGAAATATACAGGTGTCCAAAAAGTTTCTCCCGATTTTATAGTATCAACAAATAAAAATTTCTTTGTCTTTGTATATTAATCGATCTTATTGTGCTTGTAGTTCTCATTTATTTTATTTATAAAATAAGATTTATTTTGAATTAAAATTGGTATTACTATAAAATACACCGACATTATTTGGACAAAAACGTGAATAAATTTGATTTTAATAAGAAATAGACGTACACCTCTTGCTTTTGATTGGCTGCACTACCCTTCCCACAATCAAAACAACAAACATTAATTTTACTTAATAAATCAGAATGATACTACAGAATTTTAACTAATTTATGTTCTTTAATAAATTAACATGTTAATCAGAAACCAGGATTAAAAGTAAAGTCGTAAGTTGTTCAACACTTCATGACTCTCTATATCATATCTGATACACAATGGTCAATTTAAAACTTTATTTCATTGAAAGAAGACAATAGGGAAGAGTCATAATCATATCTCCTGCATTGAAAACGGGATGTGCGAGCATCAGTGTTCACTATTAGCGCACTTTTTTGCGAAAATTGCGAAGCACTTTCGCAACTTTTTTTAGGGACTGCGAAATAGCACTTTTTTCCGATTTTGAAGAGAAATAGCACTTTTTTCCGATTTCGAATGGAATAAAAATTCAAAGTTAACAAATATTTTCGAGTATTAAGTTGACAAATAAGTAACATACTAGTACTTTTGTAACTCAATTCTGCATATCATAACGATATTTACCGGAATTCTAACCTATGAGATGCAGACATAGGAGATAAAGCTTTTGCATTAACGGCAAAATTCTTGTTTATAATATGATTATTATACAAGCACACCGATTCCGCTTCTCCCGCAAAAAACGCTCCGGTGATTGATACGCAGTGCGTGTTTCTTTGAACGAGAGTGGTCATGTGACTATCAATGATATCGATGAATTCAAAATGACTATAAAAGTGTTACGTGTTATAGTCACTTTGGATGAATTGTGACCAAACTGCACGATTTTCAAATCAGACGAAACTTTTAGCAGCATGTCACAGATTTGCAAAATCACCAAATTCACAAAATACCATTAAGTGCCATTTTATTGTAATCACAATGTTGAAAGGACGTGGCATTTTCCGGAATTTTGCGATATTTACACAACTATTTCTCATTGATATGCGAGGTTGGGTGGGCAAAATTCAATATTTTTTTTGAATCGAATAAACGTGGTGGAAACATTAAAAAATCGGCAACAAAGCCTTTTTACTGGTTAATTCCGTTGTAATCGCTAATTGTTCTTGTCACCGATCGTTTTGGCGGCGATATCCAGGTTTTGGGTAATCTATATTCCCGCCCTCTCTTTATTACAAATATGAATTCTTGTGGGTCGGCGGACATCGAAGTTTTATATTTCGGGTTTACCCGTTCGTTCACAGCTGTTGCCGAATATATTTTATTTACGGAATTTGCAACTTGACGATTTTGATGATGTCATGCCCTAATTATTACTGCTTAAATGCCTCAAAATACAACAAATGTAATCATTTTCGACGATAACAGGCGCAACAATTCGTAAACGAGCCGTTATAACGAAATTCGATTGATTTTACCTCTCTCTTGTTTACAATTTTAACATCCCGCCGGCCATGTATGGTCGAATAAAATGTTCACATATTCGAAACATGACTTGGCCAAGGATGGAAGGGATCACTAAAGAGCTAATAGAAAGTACATACGCGAGGGTATGATATTAATATCGAGAATATTTGTGAGCATATCACAGGACGGAAATATTTTGCACCCGGCTGTTTGTTGGCAGAACAACGATACGCTAAAGTTAATTGATCGAATACAGGGAAGTATTTATTTATCATCTCACTTGCGAACATCGAGGTTTTGGCGGAATTGTACGATCATGTTGTCTTTCTTAAATATTAACTTTTTCAATAAATGTTCATTTTTGTTTTGCGTCTTTATTATATGTCGGGTTTTCATTTATTTTAAATTCGAAATTGTCCGAAATACTCCAACAGGTGTATAAGTACAATAATAATAGTACTTACCAGGGAAGTTTAATACACAAGATGTGTAAAGGGCGTCGTAACTCCCGTTTATTAATTATAAATTTTTTTACATTCTGCTTAAAAAACAACGCACGTAACTCTCGCTACCAAATCTTTTTGTTTTGTATGGCATCGTCTTGGCGACGAATTTATTGCCGACTGAATTTTAATTGTGTTTTAAGATAAGTTATTTTCTGTTTGTTGGTTTCTAAACTTCACAAACTTGGGTAGCAATTACTATTATCGCGACTGGATGTCCGATATCTGAGAATGCGTAATTCTCTTTCAACATTAATTTTCAGGATATCAGCGGTCATGTGGTCGAATAAAAATTATTTATCAAATGGATTGGTATTTCGAGACACTCTCAAAATTATTTGGGATCCACTATCATATCATTCGTTTATTTTTTATATTCATGTTTTTCTCAAGAATCACCCTCGTTATATTTAGTGTACCTTCGCAAAAGAAAACTCTTTGGTGTCATCGTTCCTATTAGTGTAATTGAAATATATGGAAACCTCGCAAGTGGCGTTGTGATGCGAATATTTGATACTAGGTCAGCAGCATTACAAAGAGTGCTATTTATGAATGCTGCAAGTACATGACATTACTAAACATTTTGCCAATATATGATGTTTCTGCCCGATTTAAACTAACTCGCACGCAAACCAAGGCATGTCCACATTTAAAAATTATTTGTTATTGGGTAAGCTCTGAAATAGTATAATATAAATGTAAATGAGAAATTAGGTCACGATAGCTCACGAAACGGGAGGATTCTTGTGTAATATTTCCGAGAAAAAAGTTTGAAAGGAAAGTAGGTCAACCTATCTCCTAAAACAGGGGAGTATCTCACGGTAATATTTCGGAGGGAACGTAGGTTAACCTATCTTTTAAAACAGTGGGCGGCGACTTTCAAAGTGGTTCAAAATCACAAATTAATAATTATCAGATTAGGTTTAGGGGTAAATCGAAAAGTTGAATTTCCAGCGCACCTAACCCTAATTAGTTGATTGCTATTTATATTTGGGGGGGGGGGGATTATTTTGCACAGGATTTGTACAAACGATCAACCCTGTAACTAATATGGTTTTCAGCCTGTCTCGTGTCTGTTAGATGGAAAGAGTAACAAATGTGAAGTCTTTGCTGTTTACGCGAGTAAGCAACTGACACCGTGATATATTGCATGAAAGTTTTGTCGGGCAGGTATTAGCAGATGTCATTTCGTTGCCGATGAATTCGCTTGTTTTAATTAAACATGAATTCGCCCAAAGGGAACTTGGAAAAGGCTTCTCATTAATTCATAATATTAACCGGAGGAGCGCTTTTTCGAGTATCTATGCCGTTTTAAATGGGTTATATGAAAGGCTAGGGCACCTAACTTGTTAAAATCGGCAAAAGCACTTTCGCACTTTTTTTTTCGACTGCGAAGCACTTTCGCACTCATAATTTGCTTAGAGTTAACACTGGCGAGCATGGTCATTGTATCAACAACTTTAATTTGACATTTTGACCCAAAAGTGCTTTGTAAATTTTCTAAGGTTATGCAATGTGGAGGTCCACCGTATCTCGACGTGTCATAGGTGAAAGTCTCCATTAATATTTTCGCCTTTGGTTTCATCAGTTGTAAAATAAGATCAGCATATTTCTGCTGAGTAGGGATATTGATTGCGACATAACTTCCACGATCCCAAATGCCATCAAATTGGCCACAGACATCTGGGTTCAAATTAAACATATCACCTCTGTAAATAGTGATATTTTTCTCGTTGCATTTGTACTGCACCAAAGGCTGATTTACAACATCCATTTTCTTGTAGGTCAAATTGTTGTCTTTGAAAAACCCTTCAACTCCGATTTCTGAGAACTCCAATCCAACAACTTCAAGCCCTTTATCAGCTAGAAATATCATGTCCAGAGTTTTTCCGCACAGCGGAACAAAAACGCGGCCTGTCTCACCATCGGCAAATAAGCAGTCGAAGTGTTTCACCAGCATAGGCGCGTATTGTGTCCTATGAAAAGGTGGGTTTTTATCTTCATTCCATATCCACTCTGTAGGAGCGAGTTCTCCCTTCTGCATCTCTTTTGATTCTGACATTTTAAATATAACTAATAATTAACTGTTCTATCTGTTTTAAAATAAGCATCAACATATTCATAGTATTATTACAGAAAATATATGCATATTTTTTTGTCTTACGAATAAGATATTTTTTTATTGATCAGGAGGTAAAAGTAAACAATATTTTAGCGATTATTATATACAATATTCATTTATACTAAAATTAATCATAAAATTGATCAGATTCTTGAAATGAGCAGTGGTATGCTCAAAGTAGGTTTAATATTGACTTGCAGCACATAGAAGCAGACAATTATAAAGATTTATACGACCACAACAAAGTCAGAAATTTCTAAAAATGGAATGAGCAATTATTGACATAAAATCTGATCTAAATATATTGTTGATACTGATAAATTGCACGTGATATGTAAAAAAATGATTCATTATACAGCTCAGAGGCACTGTTAAACTAGAATAAAGCTAATAGCTGAGGCGGCTGTTCAGACCAAATAAAACTTGTAAAACTCATACACATTTTTATGTTGAAAAATTGAGGACTATTATGGCCAGAACAATATAATTCTAAATAGATAGAGCAAATTCTGTCAAACACACTCTACTAATTTCTGTGCTAGATTGCAATAAAGTTATATCAAACAAATTATGCTTCATGTCAAAAAGATGGCCAAATATTTCGAAACGGTAGAAATTAAACTTCTATTGATAATCTCCATGCCTAAGTTCAGGACTGTACTTTTACAGCGAACCTTTAACTTTTGGCTCGAGTAAATATATATTAATTGTCCAATCCATTTTCAAATTCGGTATTGGAGGTGTAGATTCTTTTGTTTCAAGCAATTCATAAGAGTATCTTTTTCCTAAAGTTTCTCTCAAAGAATCTTCAGATAAGTAGTGTGGTGGACCAGCATATTTTGTGCCATCATAATAAGCCCCCTGTAGAAGATATTTTGACGTGTTTTTCATTAATTTAAACATAATTTCTGCATATTCCAACCTCTGGCCCATATTTATAGCAATAAAACTTCCACGATCCCAAAATGCATCAAATTGGCCACAAATTTCAGGTTTAAACTTGAAAAAATCTCCACGGTAAAGTGTTATTGCTTTATCCAGACATTTGTAAACAACAAATGGTTCATTTTCCAAATCATACTTCGTAAATTTCAAGTTATTTTCTGCAAAAAATGATTCCACTGCAACTTCTGAAAACTCTAAACCAAAAACATCATGTCCTAAATCAGCAAAATAAATGAGATCCAATGATTTACCACAGAGTGGAATGAATATCCGTCCAGTTTTGCCCTCGCTGAAAAGTTGGTTGTAAAATTTTTTGACAGTGGAATGGACCTCTTGCACATGAAAAGGCGGATCCTTCTGGCCAGACTTCCAAAAATAATCGTCCCAACCATTTGTTGTAAGGTTGGTTCTTGATTCCTCATTGCTTGACATTCTGCATCAAATAAAAGCGAAAAAACCACTGCTGTGATGAAGCGTTTAAGATCAATTCAATTGAGACAGATTACAGTAATCTGCCCAGCTTAACCTGATGGTAGAATTTGTTTTCTTTTTCCTAGTATTATTAATAAACAAGCATTATTTATATCCATATTGTAAGAGCATCAGTTCATCATGTTCGATATTGTACATTTAAATATAATTTTATAAAAATAATGAAAAATAAATAAATAGCAGTATAGCAACTGGTTCACCTAATTGCACATAATGGCTATTGAATAAAGGGTACTCCTGTAGTATTGTATGACCAGGTTAGGGCCGAGCCATAATTTCATTCCGATTTTTCTTATTTTAGTTCTATTACGAGTTCAGGGACTGTCTGTGTTAGCCAAGTGAATTTTCCCCTGCCCATAGGTTTCAGTCTCTTCACACAACTTGATGTAAAGTAGGCAAACAAAATTAGTTACCGCCATATTGGTACACATATTTGTGGAGCGCCAAACAAAGTATTTATACATAATTTTTTTAATAAATTGGGTTCCCTTTTAAATTATAGGATGCCCAGATGCCTTTTGGGTTGACAAATGGGGATCAAAAGTTAGGATTGGTTCACAAAAGGGCAGAAATTACTATAAACATTCCACAAATTTTGAAAACAGCTGAAATTTTATATGATAAAATAGTCAACTCGCTAACAATAAAAAGAATGGCCTTTTTTGCAGCTTTGTAATGGAATGGAATATAGTAAAAGTAGCCCATGCATTAATATTTTCGCAAATCACTTAAAGATGTTAAAACGCCGAGAACTACTATTCAATGTATGGCCATGCATTTATATAGTGCAATATTATAAGACGTTGGTTTCCAAACGGGGGGATGGGGCCCCCTAAAAGGGCCATAACCACGGCCTCTGATCCAGTTACCCGTCCACGTTAGGTATGGGATCACTTAGCCTGTTATTTGTTCCAGATGACGAGATTCGGAGGTGGAGAAAGCTGTAACCGATAAGCGGTTACATGAACCACCCTACGTCAGCGAGGAGTCCAGCAATCCTCTCGCACATAATTATCTCCAACAGGATTCGAACCAGCAAACCCACGCAGGCATCAGGACCTGACTCAGTAAATGAAACAGCGTGAAAGATATTTGTTTTTGTGACGAATCTGCTTGATATCCCTATGATAATGTGGTGAAACCAAAGGTTAGTTCATACCAATCAACAGTTTCTGTAACCTCCCATCTTTACTTCACATGATGCAATACAATTATTTATATCCAATATTTTTAAGGCAACGTTTACCACACTAGAAGTTATAAAGTAATACTAAACCTGTGGAAAAGAGAAACAATTTGATAGAAGAAAAGGAATTAATCATGGAGAAAACACTTCACACAGTGGATTGCTAAAAACAGACGAAAGATGATTTTTGAAGAAAATATATATTGGCAGTTGGCACTAATATTTCCAAACTTGAAAAAGCATTTGCTGAAGATTGTATGAGGAACAAGTTTGAGGTCAAGTTCTAACACGGAAGACGGCAAAACAAAACCCTCAAGCGACTGTCCAGCCTGCGAAACCTATTTATGTGGCTCTTAATAATAAAGACTTGGTAATTGGTATACAAGCTAGAGGTTCATCAAAACAAACGGTGCTATTGTGCAAAAAACGCCCAGCTACTAGTTACAATAGCATTGTGGATCAAATTTGGATTGGGTCAAAAATAACACGATTCTGTAAAATCAGTCATAAAAAGATCGCACCCGGGAATCATCTTGCAGATGAGCGGCACTTGGAAGCTGAACTTCGAGTTGGTAAAAACTAACAAGTTTTTCGATGGCCGCCATCGCATCACTAAAATTTAAAGTTTTGCCCCATTGCGATAACAATTGGTAGCTGAACGCCTCTGTTTTGATTGATACAAAATAAAGTAAATACCTTTACATTGGTATAAGTTAAATATAAAAATAAAGTATAAATAATAAATGAACATTGGTAAAAAGATGTGAGTAATCTCATTATAAGTAATACTGGACACTCACAAAAATGCCTAAATTCTAATATCATGTTCATAAATAAATCAAGGTAGTTGAGATGCAGTGGCAGGATTGAAAAATACTATCCAATGATTACTAAGGATTTAAAATTTACCACTTTGTCACATCTTGCAATAATCATGATTGGTGTAAAATAGCATGTGTTAGAATCTGGTGTACATCTCATGACATATCTATTGAAATAGAAACAGCAATACAAGAGGCCTAGATATTTCAAGATCCTCATTACTTTGGATGAACTTAAGCCATTGTTAATACCCTATTGTGTTTTTCTGTCTTGCCAAATTGAGTTTATGAAATGTCCTACAGTCTCTCCACACAAACGTGAATTGTTCCTGCCTCAATATGCAAAGCAATGCTTAGAAAATGAATAACCTTTGCAGGCCATTCCTCTGGAAGCCTTTTTCAGATTTTGTAGATAAGTTGCCATCCATTTTTTTGTCTGCAAAACACTGGTCTAAAGACTTGAGTGAGGTGTAGAAAATGTGAGGAAGACAGCCATATTGACAGCCCGAACAAGGACTTGCATTTAAAATCAAGATGCTAAAGTCTCTGATGCATTTGCATCAAGCAGTCGTGCTTTTAACAAGGGCATTTCTTTTTTCTTCCATCTTCTTCTGCAACCTCTTGGAAGATAACGACAAACATCCAAATTAAATTCTTGGATGTTTGAAAAACAGGTCAGCATTTCTAAAACCATTCCTGAGATGTTGGTATGGCACATGGAAAGAATAGAAATTGATTGCCAATACAGAATATCTGCACAGGAACATAGTCGTGCATTCAAATTATCATAATAATCGAGATGAATTTCTTTTAAGGATCCACTCAGATGAAGCAATAGAGCAGATAGACTTGATCCATAGAATCCTGATATGTCAAGAACTTCGATTTTAAGACAGTTCTCCAGAGAGGGGATCAAGCAGGCGACATCCATTCTACGATTACTCAAATTGACGTTCCTTATATTGCGACTTTTTGACATCATTAAAGCAAGCATTTGATTATCTGGTTCGTTAGCAGTACAATATTCATTAATGGATAAATCCAAATCTTCTAGCTCTGGAAATTCAACTTCCAGACAGCCTCTGGTATCCAAATGCATGTTCGTTAAGTGTAGCACCCTCAAATGTTTTAAACTTTTTATATTGGATATGTTGAAAGATCGTCCACATTCAATTTTAAGAATGTTAAGATTCCTCAAGTGGATGAGCGAAATTTGTATATCACGTGGAAATTCGGGATTGAATAATTCAAGATGTGTTAGTTGTTCGCCAGCTCCTAGAAAAATTGATTTAATCAAAAACCTTTAATAATGGAGTTACACGAAGATGGTTCAAATACAGGCCAAATATGTGGAAATTAAACAGGATATCTGAGCTGATTTACATATTTAAAATAAGATAAGACGGTCCAATCACATGGCGACACACAGCCTCTCGTCCGGTTACGAGTTCATGTCGGGTATGGAATTAGTTAGACAGTTATTTTGTTTATGGATGCATGGACTTGATGATGGATGAACCTGTAACCGACCAGTAGTCATGTGAACTACCCCCTGTGGTGGCGAGGAGCCTAGCAATCCTCTCGCACATAAAGTTTCCCCCTGTGAATTTGAACCTACAAGTCCTGAAATCCATGCATGGTAATCAGAGATGTGGTGGCGAGTGTAAAGGTATCCCTAACGCTTAGCACGATGCGCCATGCCATCTTATTAGTATATATGTATGATAAAAAAACATACAAAAACAAAAAAATCTCAAGACCTGACAAAATTTTCCTGATATCAGATGTAGGAATTGATGTGTGAGATATACAAAGTTGTTGGAGCGATGACGAATGTCGATCTGCTACAGTTTGTAGGCAATTCTTTGTTGAGATTGAACCACATCTATGAATTGAAAGTATTAGTATCTTTCTTGCATAATTCAAAACTGTTTTTATAAGAACTGGAGCAATCATGGTAAACCCACTGCATGTTAAACTTTCCACAGAACTAAAGTGAGCTTCTGCCATTAATTCAAATGACTTTATGTTCTTTTTGAATGCTTGTTGACTTTTCACCAAATATGGAGCAAAATGTAAATCTGACCATAAAAATGGTATATTAGCAGTATTTCTCCAATGTCTGCAAACCTTAGATAATCTTAGAAGGCAGGGTAACATTCCTGTATCCTGCTTTACTAGATATTCAAATATTTTTGCCAAAACTTCTGCAGGCAAATATGCCCATTCACTTTGGACTTGTTTTACATGTTTATGACATAATTGTGTTTCTCCAGTCTCAGGCTGTGATACAATCTCCCTCAAGTTCTTTCGACTTTTTTTCAGTGGTGGCATTTCATTGTTGTTTTCATCTAGCTGTATCTTTGTTTTATTCATGACTGTTGTGGTAGTATGACAGGTAGGAAAAATAAAACCTAATGCTGTAATGACCCGTAAAATCAGTTAGGACAGGATTTTAACATTTATCTCGGGGGCTGGGGGGAGAGGAAAGCCAATAAATTGGCAATTCACCAAAGAAAATTTTTTCACAGAGGCATTCAAGCGTTTTTAGCGAAAAACCCAGACAGGAGCAAATTATGGTTTTGTGGCGTCCGACGCAGATTGTTTTGATTGATTATAAATTATTATCGAGATGAGCATGGTGCTTTTCAACTAATATATCAGTATGTATCTATCTTTTGAGCAGTAGAGCAGATGGCTCTGTTAGAGATTTGGTCTCAAAGGGTCATTGCTCAGATTTTTTGGGCATAAAACGCATTGGAGTACAACTTCAAACTAAATTTTAGGCAAAACTAAAGGTGATAAACGTATGCTTTCTTGCGCTTCAATGTACTTTCTGCCTAAACGTTTACATAACACACGTAAAATTCCAATCGATTGTTTACTTCAGGAGTGTGCAAAGTGCGGCCCGCAAGGGAAAATTGTGCGGCCCGCGGGGACAACTGGAGAGCATTTAAAAAAATTAATATTAAAAAATACAGAAACTAAATAAGTTTTGGTTACAGCTTATTAGTTGTTTTTGTCTAAATCTAACCCAGAATACGGTTTGACAGCAAATTATTTGGAAATGAATCTTGGCGTATTTTACTGAAAACATCTCAACCAAGATAACTTTCACATTTCAAAAGGTTTCAAATATGGCACTTTTTTGTAACTCACTTTTTTCTAAAATGGGCGTCATATCGAATTGCTGGCACTTCAATTTAAGCAAATTTGGGTAAAAGTAGTCGGATATGACAAGATATTTGAATTACAGTTTTAAGAAATTCATGCGTTTAAACTCATCATTTCTGCAAGGACCCCCAATGATGACATGAGATCAACAACAAAAAGACTCGATTTTGGGCCTGCAACTAATAGAAAGCCTGTGTTAAATGAAGGTGCGGCCCGCTGTATTACCCGGTTATTGATAATTGGCCCGTCTGCGAAAAAGGTTGCACAACCCTGGTTTACTTCATCACTATTGTCTATTGCTGTATTGAGCTACGCAAAAATCCATTTACTGCATAGTGAAAATACACAGCGATTACAGACTTTTTTTTTTGCCAAATAAATTCCAATGCCAAACAGAATTTTTGTATTAATATTTTGGAATCGAATCATTTTAAATACGGTAGGCTACATAGTTTTTGTTTCCATGTTTTTGTTTTATCAATTTAAATAAATCCCATCCCCGCAATATATATCAATAGTAGAGTAAAATCCAAATAAATACAAAATTCATAGCCTTACCATTATGTCATTAATTTAAGGTAATATAATCCATAGCCTGCTACGCCTACGGTATATGTCCAAAGAAGTTGAGTTATTCCACATGTAATCCACTCAGCAGTTATATATAATTTTAATTTACAGATAATCAGTTTATTTTAGTTAGCATGAAAAATGGAATAAAAATACAAAAATTAGACAGGGAATATGGAAAAAATCACGCTTTTGTATTGGGTTTTTCCTATTCACCACCTACTGACCTATAGTCCATACACCATCTTCTTATGAAAATGATGTACCAATAATACAATTTCAATAATTTTCACAGTATGGTGTTGCATATCGCTGCTTGGCTTGCCTAACGTTTTCAAAATTCACTACCAAAACCTTCTGACTACCACTAGGTTTAAAATACAGTTTACAAAATGAAGAAGTGCAAATAAATTTACGTACATTTTCATCGCTAATTTATTGACAGTTATTATGCATGGACGTTTTCCCGACCCTTGACCCCAGAAAAATAAAATCGCTAAGACGTTTGGATTGCATTTTGCTGAAATCGCCGATTGTTTTCGTCAGCGTGACGTGTTATTTAGGTGGTAAACATCTTTATTTCGGTGTTTATTTTCCCTAAATCAGAAATTCTCTTCAACAGATGTTTTGTGCCGCGAAGACGATGATAATTACTTTTTTGTTCTCGCACGGAACCATGACACCTATCAGAAAAATGAGTTATTGGATACATACCGTGTTTCCCCGAAAATAAGACCTAGCCTGAATTTTATAAATGATTATAATACAAGCTCTCCCCTTAAACTAAGACCTAGCCAATACGCGATTTTTTTTTTGACCTAGTCGATATCACGAAATGTCTCCTACACGTTTTAAATGATTAATCCAAAACGCTTGAGAGAGGAAAACGTTGTATTTATAAGTAAACGGTTATCGGTTTTCATATTTTATATATTTAAAAACTTCGTAATTCTCTACTATGTATTTTTGTTTTTTTAAATGAAAATATAAGACATCCCTCGAAAATAAGCCCTAGTGGTATTTTTCGAAGGAAAATTGAAATAAGACCCGGTCTTATTTTCGGGGAAACACGGTGATGGACGTTTTGATATTGGACACGTCAGTGTACATAACGATCGTTTCAATATTACGTTGTTGTTCTTGTTATTAGTATTCTTCTCTTTCGTCATGATGAAATCGCTTTTTTCTACGAATACTGGACCGATTGCTTCGAAATTTTCAGTGGGTAAAGATTAATTTTTTTTTTGCCAGAAGGCTATTACTTTTACTTATTTCAAAAATTTCTGTGGACTACAAAAGATTCGTTTTTTATGTGTCAGAATAAAAATTAGCTACACTTTGTGACGTGTTGATATATTTGAGCACAGCTCTCTTGTTATGTTGTTGTTGTTCTTTGACATAGAATTTTATAGTTATGAAAACCGTTATGCTTATGCTTCAATATATGTATTTTTTTCTCTTTTTATTAATAAAAACATCACAATTATAAAGACTCCATGCCACAAATACAATTTCACTTTAAAAAAACGAGCTTATAATAGTTTTCCACTTCTCCTTACAGTTTATCATTTTCAGTTGCAATAGTTTTTTCACAGTTAATAATATTTTTTTTATCATATATGAAAATTGACAAAATTGAGGCCTTTCATTACGAAGTTTACATTTGTATATATATATAATATCTGGCACATAATAAAACACAATTTATACCTTGTTTTTTTTTACCCTACCCCCAATAAAAATTTCTTGGATCTTCTGAAGTATGCGCACCAAGAAGGCGCACAACCTGAACTCAGGTTGTGTACCAGGTTAGGGTTCAGGTTATGCGACATCCTGGTGCGCATACTTCGGGAGAACCAATTTCTCTATGTGTCAAATTAAACCTTTCGTTAGTTTTGTTGTTTTTCAACAACTAATACATTTGTTGTGATTTGCTTGCCCACATACCCACTAACTTATCAAACTGCTCGTTCGCTGACCACAACATGTAACACGCACGTTTTATGACCCTCGCTAGTTTAAGATTGTCTTGGCAAGTTTAGAAACAAGTAGGTTTAAAGTTTTTACAATGCAGATCAAAAATTGATCATGTTTGAAGACAAAATTTTGTACGAAAACCTAATTATTGATGAAAAAAAAATGGCCGTGGTTGGTAGTTATGGTTATGGAACAATGCTGGAATCGTTTGGTTTGCATTGCTTTGGTAATTTTGGGGAAGTAAATTTTCCCCTTATGCTGCTAAGAGGTCGTACAATACATCGAGGATTGCCTACAGCAGTTTATTTGAACAAATAAATTGAAGAAACACCTGGCTTACATGCATTTAGGCACATAATGCTTAGAATCAAAAAAATTATTTTTCAACTATTTTTAAATTTTGAAGAAAATTTGCGTCATTTGCTGAAAATCACTAAATGAGTTTTGTATTGCATTCACCAAGACAAGTATTGGAAGCATTATATTAAAATACAGCCTGGTATTCGAATGCGCCAGAGAGAAACACCTGCGTTACATGCAGGGAGGTGTCAAACTTTTATGCTACCCGGGCGAGTTTCTTATTTTAATGCCCCTCATACCTAACTTCAAAAATAATAAGAGGGTAAAACAAATTATAGATGTTGTTATACACGAGTGTGAATCAATCAAAAATCAATTAAGAGTGAAATATTTGTAATATTATTATTTCAATCATCTAACTAAGCAACAAACTCACCTATAAATCGTGCTTTCCTGGGCGGCTGCCCCCACCCTGCCCCTGGTTATATGTTACACGCAACTTCAGAAATGGCCCTTTCCCAATCCGATATTTCAAAGTTGTTTTTGATGATAATTTAATGTCTCATCTTGAAAAACACTCCAAGTTGTATTTAGAACGAAAAGTCGGACTTAGTTTGAAAGTTTGACAAAATGTGGAGTGGGTGGAATTGCATAAAACTCTTGGCGTTTATGCTTGAAAGCAAAGTATGAGTTGGAAAAATAAAAATATATATTATGGCAATAATAAATTTTTAACATTGTGAAATTTGAATAGGGTTGGCATTTCAAATCGAATAGTAAATGTTTGGAATCGCCGCCATCTTTTTTTGTTCACTAAAGATCTAGGTCGGTCATTGCGAGTGGTTTATTGATGAAACAGGTTTATTATTCTGTGTGAACACAAAACTAACTGGCTGAATGATGAAGTGTATGTTTTCGGCAATTCAATAAAAAAGTCGCATTCAATTACCAATCTTTCAAGTAATCGAGATTTGATTAGAAAAATATTCGATTTAATTCTAAAACCACTAGGTATTTGAAAATGCCCAGTTCGACTTGAGAACAAATGTTTATGGAATTATGATAAATCTGCTAAGCAACTGAGTGGAGGATTCGTATATTGGCGCGTATATCCGATGGTTTAACATGAGCCTAGTTTAACACAAATATATATATATATGTGCCACAGTAAAGATCAGTATCTGAAAAGATTTACATGAACGATGTTCGGAGAGTTTAGCAAACATCGAATGTGTATATTTTTTGATGTGCTGTCGTCCATGCATCGATTTTGAACTACATGCTGGTGCGGGTAATCGTTAGGAGAATCAATTGTATATAATCGTTATCAATGTCCCCATTTTCTCCAGACTGTCCAATAGATCTCAATCTAGCGATATTTGGACATTTCATATCAATAAAAAAATTAGTAGAAGCGGATTTTTTTCGCTATGTGGACAAGTTTAGCAAACATTTATGATCGAAAAAGAGAAAAAATTGGTTTGAAATGTTTTTACATAAACTGGAAAAGTGAGTTTTTTTCGGGACTCAGAGAACATATAGTCAATTTCGTTGTAAAGTTGATCAATGATAGTGTTCAATATTAGTAGTTTTATTGCAGTAATGAGGATTTCAAGAAATTCACTAATCACCTTTCTTTCATGACGTTGTTTCCGAACAACGTTACAGAACTCGATGATGACGTCATCAATACGTCATCATTTCAATATATATGCTATTGACATCGTAAATACCCCATTTCAATACAAAAATAATTTTTTCTTTGTAAGCAAAAAAGTCATGAATGAAAGGGTTAAGGTTCAACCCGTACTCAAAAATTAGTTTTGCTCTGAATTTTCAGTGATTAAAGATTGAATTTTGCTTCCGTGTGGCGGTTTCGCGGACGCATACCAGCCGATTCCGTGCTCAGCGAACGTCGTTGGACCTGGTAATTAGCAGAAGTGGGAAGTTTTTTTATGGGAAGCGGTGGAATGTGGGACCTGATCTGGTAATACAGAAGTGACTCGGATCAGTTGATATTTAAATTCACGTTAAAACTGAATCTCGAAGAATGGATCATCGTAACAGGACCTTTAAAAGCTACGCTGTATGCAGAGTTGTTTCTGAGATTTGGTCGAGTTGTCCGTGTAGTGTAGCTGAGTTGTTCGGCTTCTGATTTTCGGGGAATTGATGATAAAATATGTAGGCCATAGACATCACCAATATCTGCATTGATGGAAAACTGAGGTTACAATTTATCTGCGAGCCTCACAATACTGGATTATTATTGTGTAGATTTGCGCTTTCATACACATGCAGTAATTGTATCAGGACTGAGGCCATTTGATGAAATTCATATGTGAAAATGTTTTCAGGGTTCATGTCATAGACATAGTAACAGCACTGCTTTCCGTAGTCCCACGCCGGTATATATGACTATGGTATTTCATTCATTGTTACATTGAATTAAAACCCAGTTTAGCCTAGTTTCCTGGAGCCATTTTGTATGGCCTCTTTTGAATTTTTTCATTATCGTCAATCATATGACCCAAAAACGTCACTCATGGCTTTTTAAAGGCGTGTGCTAAAGTGCACCTCCGCGAGATGACGCTCATGCGCGAGTATCCAATATGAATTTACATTTGCTGATGATTTGGCTGCGGGACTAACTACTTATCCTTCTTCTATGCTTTTGTGCCGACGGATCCGTAATCATATATTGCAAGGATACTGTAGCAAGAGTAATGATAACTATCCTAAGTGATTCAAAAATCTTGCTGCACACTAACACAAATATATTTCTCGCTTGAATCACTTAGGTAATTTTGTAAAAAACAACCTTGAACTTGTGTGTTAATCGCATCTGGTAGAGCAGGGGTCACCAAACTTTTTTGAACGTGGGCCGGGTATGACTCAAACTGTGTTGAAATGGGCCGGACAAATATTTTTGTCAATGCAATACAATAAATTCACAAAAATTGGGAAATCCATTCAATTTATTCAACAATATATATTCTACATTTCTGAAGACTTGAATATTAAATTCTATATATATCGCAGAATATAGATCGAGAACATCCTAGGAAAACAAATACACAAGATTTCTTTATATATATTGACGACAATCCTGAGTTTAGCTGTTATAAAAACGTTGCATGACTACGGACTGCCTGCTGTAGCATGGAATTCCATGAAATTTCGACATATTTTAGATAAAATAAACAACTATTATCTGGTATTTGATTTTTATTCATTAGCGCATAAATTCCCAACATTAGGAGCTTTTAAAATTACACTCACGTTATACGTGGTGCAAATTAATGATATTGTCTATGGACACCAATAAAATTTATGTGGACGTGTGTATTTCTTTCCCAACTTGATACATGATACTTACCAATTTTTATGGAGTTTGTACAATCAGAACATCGTTAAATTTTACCCATAATGAACCACTGTCAAACATCATGCACAACTCCAGCGTTTATTTGCAACGAACTTTCGGCGGTGTCAAGACCGTTGCCAGAATAAAATCCTGAAATAGTCTCAATATTCCATAGATGTGACGCAGATTGAAAGATGAAAGATTAGTGATTGATATGTGTTTTTTTTTCATATTTATTACAGTTATTATCCAAAAAGTTTTTATAAACTGGATATCGTTTTCTTATTTTCACTCCGATCTATCCACTGGCGCAGTTTTCATTCAAATCGGATGAAATTTTTTTTTTTTTGTAACTTACCTACATGAATATCCGCATTTAAGCAGTACAAAAATTAGTGTGACTTGTGAAATTGGAGCAGTACGCGAGGGATTACAACACTGTTAGCGCAAAATGCACATTCGACGTTCATTTTAGCACGAAGACGTAAGCAGTTTCGGCGAGTGCATCTTTCGCAGAAAACGTTGCCTCCCGGTAGAAAATTTTAGCCTATTTTGTCACAGCTATTCTTAGACTAATTTTTCATTACTACTATTAAAACTACAACTCCTAAAGAGACAAATGATGATTGACTTATTTGATTCATACTTAAATTTCCCAAACACAACCAGAAACTAACGAATAGCATTCAGAATCGCTAAAACGAAGTATTTTTTACAACCACGACTGAAAATCTGTCAGGGTGACGAAAGTGTCTGAGCGGATGCGAAAAGGCCCATTATTACGTCATTTTTTTGCATCTTGCTGATTGGCCAATGTTACGAAATAAACAAGGAAGACGATGCTCGAGAAAACTTTTCTTGGAAAAATATTTGGCCACTTTTGTGTGTTATTGCGGGCCGGATAAGATGACAACGCGGGCCGGATCCGGCCGGCGGGCCGTAGTTTGGTGACCCCTGTGGTAGAGGGTTAAGTACTAATTAAAGGCATTTAATTCAAATTTGATCGTTTTCTTGTGTTATTTCCCAGCAAAACAATACCAAAATCATTATCATAGCTAAAATAGTTACCGGTGTAACAGCCGTTCTTTGTTACCTGGACGACAGCAACTGCACACTAGATATTTTTTAACAGTTCAATAACGCGGTCTTTCAAACCCCAAGTTTGTATCCTCAATCCAGAATCCCACAACTCGGAGCTTAATTTTAAGTTTTATTATATTTTTTTCTTGTGGTATTTTTCGACAAAACAGTACGATAGCCATTATCCTGGCTAAATAGTTACCGGCAAATCACAATTGTATTTACGGAATTTGCAAATTCGACACTTCACTTGACTTATATATAACGTTCGCCCTAATTATCACTGCATATAGGCTTCGAAAAGCAGCGAATGTAATATTTGTCAATCAGAATAAAGGCAGCAAGTCGTAAACAACCAAATAAGTGTACATGACTATCTTCTTATTCTTTTTTGAATGAACACAATTTGAAAAATGTAAATTGAATAGTGGGAATCAGTCAGAAGAAAATAGTAAAAAAAGAAAATAGACATGAAAAACGAGAGGGTCATTCGGGGAAAATGTTTAAATTGTCCGCGCCATGCTCGGGTCGGCGCAGTTACAACTGTCGTGCTTCTGACTAACATGATGCTACCTTGCAAAAATAATTCAATTATGTCACTTGAGACAGGGCACTATCAAGAAATGAATATTGTAAAAATTTATAACAGGGTGACAAAAAATATAATCCATAAATTTCATAATAACTTAAATGAAAATAAAAATATTCAACAGTCAGATCTTGTTTTCCATCTTTTTGAACAACAATATTTTGTCTTCTTGTTGGAACTGGTATTTTACACTTTGGAACACCTTTGGCGCCAGAGCACAGCCACTCGGTCAGTCATTTGCAGTTTAGCTACGCCAGGCCGCGCGGCGATGCGGCTTGGGCTGTATTGCCAGTATTGGTATGATTTGGTGCGTTTCAGGGCCTTTCACCTCAGTGTAATTGTGGTAGGTTGTTCAATATGATACAGGGCCTGCTAGTTTCTGATGTAATGATATGATAATGCATGGTTCGATACGAGAAGATATTGAATTGTAGGTAGGCTGATATTATTATTAGTACAAACTGCAATTCTGGATCTATTAGATCTCTGTTTGATATTTTACTATTGAATTAGATAGCACTGGTATTGTTGAAATTGTATTTACTTGAAATGTCGTTAATTATCCTCTTGCTGACTGATTTGAGTTTATTTCGTCTTGCTTTACAACTTGACCAAATTTATAGTTTTGCAGGATTATTCCGTCATAAGCAGAATGTGTTTTGCTCCAATGTGGTGCACGGAGTGCATTGTTTACAGTTTGTTTTAGATTTATTTGGATGGGAATGGCGTTCCTTGGTTCAGTGCTCGCGCTATGTCTATATCTACAAATTTCATGAAGTACAAAGAGTTTGTCATGACTTTCAAACCAACAAACTATTTCAGAAGCCAAGTTAGATTTACAAAATTGAGTATTTCACGTAAAGTGAGGTGAGCCTTAATTATATTTTTTTTAAATTAGGGTAGGATAAACCGTTATCTTAAAATTTCACGTGGTTAACTCTATTGATTGAAACATACAAGACTCCACTGACTTCCAAGGGGAAAATCCGCGCTCGTGCCGCACTGGGCATTTCGGTTTAATTTCGGGGCTCCCTAAAACCAGGCACTTTCTTAAAACCTATCTCCTAACGTTTACGATTACTAACAGAGAAATCAAAAATACAGATATCGTGTGATATACATCTTTTTAGTAAAAAAAAGGAATTGTGACTGGCGAAGCCGAAGACCCTTTAATTACGTCAACAAAGTAAGACGAAGGGCTTTGCGCTTTGAATTTGGTCTTGAGTTGGCGGTTTTCCCTATTATTGCAGTGTGCAGCTTCAATTAATATATATGATTCCTCTTCAAAACCTACCTAGTTTTTTTTAATTGTCGTTAAGTCGCGATTAACAGGCTGCTAAGATACCGGTAGGAGGCCGTTTCATGCTACTGCGATAATATTGCAAGTTCCAAAGCTATCTTTCTATTACAGCGCATTCTAGTATTCGCTACATTGAATGTGACTAGTGTAGTCTCAAGAATGTTTGCGTATGTCATTCATTCTACACTCCACCCGTATCCTAAATATCACTCCCAATCACGTGGTAGATCTCGACAGCGTGTAGAGCAGGAGTGTGTGCAACCCTTAATACAGGAAGGCCAGATACGAATAACTGGGTGAAACCAAGGACCGCACCTTAATTTAACATTGCTTTTCAGTAGTTGCACGTACAAAAATTTTGATTATTGATTTTTGGGTACTCCCGAAGTATGTAAACCAAGATGGTGGACACTGGAACGTAGTATGTGTATCATGTTAGGGTTAACAGTTCGGAGATTAGCCAAGTGACTCCCGTAGTATTTGTAGCTGAAATTATGGCCTAACCTGGTACACATACTACGTTCCGGGTCCGCCTTCTTGGTTCACGTACTTCGGAAGTACCGATTTTGGACATGCGTTGTTCGCTTCTCGCAAGCTAACTGTTAGGGCATTGTAACGCCATAGGCTTAAATAATAATTGAACTCAGATATAGGTTTTGCAGCGCAAAGGCATTGGAATGACTCACACGTACCAGATTAGAATAAGTCACAAACCTTATACAATCGGCACTTCTCCGTTGAACGCACAATTTTTCCCTGTGGATCGCAGGTTGCACTCCCTGGTAGCCAAAATCTTAAGCTCTATCAGTCTCTCTCCTCTCGGATTGTTACGCAGAGCAAAATAATCTCATCAATTCAATCATATTCTTAATGTTGTGAATATGCCTGTCGGATGCCAGGTATCATATTCCAAGCTTGAAAAATCATACTTCCCTCATGCCAATCTTATGACTGAATTTAGTGAAGTGACACCGGATGTAAATTTATTTATCCTGGTAGTCGTCAACAAACTGATATGTGCAATTGAAATAAATTTAAGAGTCAAATTAAGATCGAAAATGATGAAAAATGCCAATCAATGACAAATTTTATTGAAATAAACTATTCAAATTTGCCTAAAAAAGATCTTTGTCATTTCAAATCTATTCCAAAAGGGAAATTGCATGCACAAACAGTTTATGAAATTCGGCCCTATCGAAGATGTGGCTGGAGGTAAAGCAACAAAAACCTGCGCTCCAGTAGTATGTGAACCAAGATGGCGGACAATTGTATTGCCTACAAACATCTCAAGTTTCTCATGAGCAATAGAAGATATAAAATATCAAGGTTGCCACAGACACTATAGCAGCGTTTCTCAAACTGTGTGCCGCGGCACAGCAGTGTGCCGCGAGAGATTCGCAAGTGTGCCGCGAAACTTTTTGGAATATTAGAAAAGAAGTTTTTCGTATTAAACATAGGCATGAATGCAACCGGCAAGCTTGTGAGACTTTGGAATCCTTAGTTAAATAAACCGATAATATGATTGCATTTGCGCTGTCGTTTTAGAATAGTTCCGCCATAATTCTATTGTGATATCATATGGTTTTTGTGAACAAGACATCCACCATGATGACTTGCACGTTCATTTAGGAAACAAGAGAGCAAGTTCGAGTTTTGGCTAGCTGCTTACAAATTATATTGAATCATCGATGCAAAACCCATAAAAATAATCTAGCCATTTGCATCTCCATGGTTCTTTTAACACGATTTTTCTGCTCTGACTGAAATTAAAAGCAAAAATGGAGTGAGGGAACGTTTTTTCGATTGTTTCTTAAAATTGGCACACATATCGCATTAACATTTGCAGGATAATTTGTTTAGGGCTAGCTTTATATTTTCACAAGTGTGCCGCAAGATTTTTTTAATTGCTTAGTGCGCCGTAAACAAAAAAAGTTTGAGAACCACTGCACTATAGGTTTCTACTTTGCATTCTATATTCTATTAAGTTCAGAGCCATACGCCACCTGAAGTTACAGGTTATATCGATTATGCGTAAACACGACCGTAATAATCAGGTCACAAGCTTATTATAAGTATCAAGTTTGTACTTACAACTTCCGGTAACTTTTTGATTGGAGTCGTAAAAGTGAGCTCGGCATCTATTGCATGATGTTCTACATTGCGCATTAAGATTTGCTGGACATCGTGCTGTCTCACAGTCGTTTCTCAAGCAGTTTGTAGGGCATTGGTTCCTGCCTAATCCACCAAATACTATCCATAGAAGCGCTTCTATAATGGAATTTTAAATAACTTAACATTTGAAAATTGAAATGTATTTTACTCAGTTTATTATTTTAGTTTTTCATATAATACAGACTCAATAAAATTCGAATGCAAATAAAATTAGATCAATTGTTCGAATCTGATACTCCGCGCCCACAGGACTAGTGATAACTAGCCACAACACACAAACAGCCAGATTATAGTTTATGGTTTACAATATAGAGATCCCCAGCTCGTGAAAAAAAAATCTTCTTTTCCCCACAAGGCCAAATTGCTGGTAATGATATGGAATGCTGGTAATCATTTGGAGCTGCTTTCAAATCCTACACACACAAAATGGATACGGTCTTAGGGATTTTAGGAAGTTTTTTTTACATGGGGCAGCGCACACACCCGCCCTGTCCACAAAAAAATAGCTAGAATGCATGGTTATTGTTTATCACAAGAATATCGCTGCCCTTTCCCACCAAGGCTAGGGAAATAGAGATTCCCATCGCCCACTACAACAAGGTTAGGTATATCTCATGGATATACCCAGAGAAGGATAAGTTGCAGGGTTAAGGTTTAACATATGATGATGGCCTGCAAGTCCCCCTCGTACTTCGCAAAACTATATCGTAGAATTACGGTTTTCCTATGGAGACCCCTCTCTCTCACTCACAAGGCTACATCGGAAGGGTTAATGTTCATCATATAAAGCCCCCCTCATCCGCCCACACACACGGCTAAATAATACGTCAAAGTTTACCCAATGGAGAATGAACATACACAGCCAAATTATAGTACAAGGTTAACTATATAGAGATCCTCCAGCCACAATACTAGTAAAATGAATATAATCCCCTCCCCACTAGGTCGTAGGATTAAGGTTTCTCATATGCAGCACCCCTTAAATGAAGCAAGATTTGGGGTCGAGGTTTTTCATATCAAGACCTCCCCTTTCCGCAAACAAACACACGCCCACAATAATATTAAAACGCCAGATCATATCCCAGATAATTGAGGGTTGCACCAAAACAAAAATGCCAATTTCTTTTCAAATGGTTGTAATACGAATTTGAACATTTAAGACAACGCGTTTAGAAAATAATCTCATCTCTGGAAATTGTTCGTTTAGGTAAACCCCAACAAACAGACGTTCCACATTTTGTAGGGCAACCAATCTTCTTATCGTCATCGCAATCAGCATTACCTGCACAGTTTGCGTCAGGACGTGAAGTGTACGTGTTTGTGAGCAGCAGGACATTTGTGATCATATTCTGAAGAAAATTTTTCAACATTGAATTTTCGAACTGTATGTTGGAATTGGAATATGGTGCTATGCTATAGTATGCATTTATAATATTATTTAATCAATATTTGAATGCTTTTGTTCAAAACAATGTTCCGACTCGACATCCTTATGATTCAGATTATATCTTTTCAAAAAAATCCAGTTAATCCAACTGGTGTTTCGATTTCCAGTTTCGGTCGCTTAAAGGTCTGTTGCCTGATCCGGGCAGGCAGTGAAACTTCAAATAACATTTATCAAAGGGCCCAGTTCAATTTAAACCAAGAATTAATTTCAAATTGACCTCGAGGTCAATGCGTTTACGTATTATTGAAACAAACAGAACTCCATGCACTTCCGAGGGTGAAAGCCGTGCTCGCGACGCTCACTCGTGATCATTTTCTGGCTTGCAGGTTTAATTTAAACGACAGACTAAGGCTGGCTGTGCGCTATGATCGTGAATTAGTGAGCGCGCGGTGTCTGTATCATTGCAATTTGTAGCTTTAGCTAATAGGTTTCGTGTTCAAGGGTTCTCCAGTTATTCAATTGCCACCACAAGTCTTGTGAGTTACCGGTGGCGGTACAGTACCGCAACATGCTACTGCGCTAAAAGTGCAAGATTCAAAGCCACATTCAGATATTTCTATTTCAGCGCAGCTCGGCAGTTGCTATATTGAATGGAAGAGTGTAGTTCACGTGTCTCGGGAATTTTTCCATGCGTCATTCCACATTCCCACCTAACTACGCATCCTTAATATTACCGGAATGTGTCGGGCGGGAATGTGCAACAATCGACACGCAGCCACAACCCGATCCGCAAGCTATTCAGTGTGGCCCTTGTCAACAGTCAGATTTTCCCTGTCCGGTTCGTTACGCAGAGTTCAAATGAACCCATCATTCATACATAAACCTATTAGTGGTGTGCAGAATCCGGTTGCCGGATTTTCAGGATTTTTCCGATACCGGATTGGATCCGTATTCGAAAATTAGCCACTGAGCCGGATTCATCCGGATTCTGAAAAATGGAAAGTTGCCTATTTCCTCTCACCGCACTGTCAGTGCAAGATGGTAAAATAAACAATTGCCTTAGTGAACAAACAATTGCGTTAGCAAACATGTTAAACAAACAATATAAGGTCAAAGCAGAAAGCGTTGTAAACATTTCATAAACATAATCCATATCCACATAAACAGATTTATTTTTTTGTCAACCAAAAACAAACAGTCATCAATACGAAAAAATACATAACACAAATAAAATTGCTTCGGTATTGACAGGAGGGAGCGATACGACCATGAGGTCTTCGAGGTCAACTCCCACCCTATTTTCTGAAATGAGTAAGTTTCACACTGAAGATGACTATTAGAAAAGTTGGTCTGTCAAATAATACTTTTAAAAATTCGATGTAATCTCAGAAAACTATTGGGGGAGGGAATGTTTTATTGAGAACTCATTTACACAATAAAAGTTCTATGCTTTAGATCAGTGATTCCCAACCGTCGGTCCGTGGACCGGTGCCGGTCCGCGAGGCTTTTTTGCCGGTCCGCGGAAAATTTCATTTTGTTGTTTTTTTACCGTTTTAATCGTTTTACCGAAGACGAAGTTACGTTGGTTTATTACGCAATTTCTCTTCCGCCATCATATTGCTGTTGGATACGTGCGGGGTGGCCCGGCGACGTCTTGGCGCCAAGTAATCAATCATACTTTTTGGTTCATCGCAAAAGCGCTCCGTCAAATCTCGCAAGATTCAGAAGCCTGGAAATCAGCATGCGTGCTTTTACCGTTCTGCATGCTTTACTTGATTAATAGATCAAAGTTATGTTGGTTTATTACGCAATTTCTCCTCCGCTGTCATATTGGTGTTTGATAAGTGCGGTATTATTGGCCCGGCGACGTCTTGGCGCTGAGTAATCACTTTTTTCTTTTTCGGTTTCGATTCATCGTGAAAGCGCTCCGTCAAATTTCGCAAGATTCAGAAACCTGGAAATCAGCATGCGTGCTTTTTCCGCTCTGCATGTTTTTCTTGATTAATCCAAATCCATCCAAAAAAAAAGTTAATGAATAATTCTTTGTTTAAACCAGAATATATCAAGATAGACAGTATGATATTCCAGAGCATCACCATGAGCATCTAAAAAAGATTGGATACCAAAGAATTTTTGTAATCATCTGGCCCGCCGAGTACTTCATTTTCCCATATCTGGCCCGCCGACTAGAGAAGTTGCCCACCCCTGATTTAATGGGTCAGAATATACTGGTTATGTCAGGTATGATAACTGCAAAAAAGATCTCAAACATGACAAAGCACTTAGTGAGACAAGCCATCTTAAAAATCCTTCGGCTAAATGCCGAGGATTAAGCAATAGTCTGAAAAATAGCCACGGAAGAATATCGAGCTCTTTTCATGTAAAAAAAACATACCCAAAGAAACAAAACCCAAAGTTTTAGATCAGGGGTTCCCAGACCGCGGTCCGCGGGCCAAATCCGGCCCGCGTAACAATTTAAAATGGCCCGCCGAACTTGAGTAAAACGATGTTGTTATGTCATTACCACAGTTTAAGCATGTGTTTATCGCGTAACAATTCAATTATGCCGATATCTCAATAATACGTACCGGTATTACCATGTTTCCCCCAAAATAGAACAGATTATTTCAATTTTCTTTCGAAAAATATAACTAGGGCTTATTTTCGGGGCGTGTCTTTTATTTTCATGAATCAAAAAAAAATTACAAAGATTTTCAAATATAAAAAAAAATGAAAACAAATATCCATTTACTTAAATGGCACGTATTCCTCTTTCACACTTGTTAGATTAATCATTTTCAACGTGTAGGGGAGATTTCCTTCTATCGACTAGGTCAGGGGTCGGGAACCTTTTTGGTCAAGAGAGCCCTAAAATAGACATATTTTCAATTGCATTTCCTTGCGAGCCATATAACATTTCTTCACTTAATCAGGCCTGAAACGTTTACTCAAAAGTCAACACATTCCATGTCAATATACATTTAATGTGACTTCTGATGCTGCATGTTGTCGCTGCGGGCCTTGAACGGTTGCTCACATGCAGCCCAAGTTGAAATCTACGATACTCATCACCCTTTTTCGTTTAGGCATCTCCGTAGTATTTTAAAACTCTATCGCCTTGTGATGTCACAATATATGTTCCAGAATCCCCATGTTTTGTCACAATTCCTGTCTGGTTTTGGTAATTCTCTTACATAACATAGACATGCGCTGGGCCCGCGTTGTCAAACGTATTGGGAATTTTTTTCCAAATTTGGCCATAAAATAGTTTGAAGTCTAGTAACAATAGTAAGCTTAATCTTAGAATAATAGATTTTTCTGGGAGCCATATGCCGTCACCAAAAGAGCCATATATGGCTCGCGAGCCATGGGTTCCCGACCCCTGGACTAGGTGCTACTGACTATACGTCTTATTTTACGGTGAGGCTTATATTAAAATCATTCTTAAAATTCAGGCTAGGTCTTATTTACGGGATTGGTCTCATTTTCACGGAAACACGGTAGGATTACAAAGAGCAGTAATTAAGTTATCAGCCTTATAAGAAAGCTTACAGATGTCAAAGAAACAAACAAAACTAGACTTCACAAATAGACGTTTCCGGGATAAATGGTAGCTTTCATATTTCTGTATTGCAAAGAATCAAACTTCAGCGATTTGTCTTCCTTGCCAATGGGTGGTTCAAGTTCTGAAGGAATACGACATAAAATGCCATTGTGAGTCAAACAAACAGATTGCAAAAAATGTCAAATGAAAGTGAATCCACTGAACCCCAGCTAAACCGCCGCGAACTTTCGGGCGCTAAACTATTCCGGCCCGCGAACATTCTCCCGATTCTAAATTTGGCCCGCGTCCAATAAAGTTTGGGAACCCCTGTTTTAGATGCTGCAGTCGCTTTTGTCGCTCAGGATATAAGGCCATAGAGGGTACTGGATTACAGCAACTTATGAGCTGCTGTATTCAGATTGGGGCAAAGTTTGGTAATGTGCCTGTGATGGACATCATACTGTGTCGAACAACTGTGCAGCGCCGGCTTATTGAGAATGCAGCAGCTGTCAAAGGCTCTCTCATAGATGAAATAAAAGTAGCAGTAAAAAGAAATTCCTATTTCCTGCCACTTTGGTTATGTGGACGGATTTTAAAATGCGAAATTTTATTGGTTTTACTGTACACTTTATCGACGAAATGAACATCCTGAAGTCTCGTATATTAACTGTATACAGTTTTGAGTAAAAACCTTAATCTGGTGAAAAAATATAGTGTGGAATCTGCTGGTGAACAGCTCGGTTCCCAACAAGAGCTTTTATCGCATTTTGTGTTTGTGACTGATCAAGGCCAGGTTGCCCTGGCTAGTTACAAACGTGTGCTTGTGCATGCTGTGCAAGCTTGAGACTGTTCTGAGACATACTTTGCAACTTGATGCATCAAGTCGCACAGTAGAACCAATTAATTCTGATGATCAAAAAATGATATTTGTCGATAAAGTGAAAGCAACGTTCAATGGGATTAAAATCTTTGCAAAATTTGTGAAAAAGTCAGGATTAAAGATTCTATTTCTCCTGGATTAGTGACAAGCTGTCCAACACGATGGAGTTCAACTTTAGCAATGCTACGATCTTTCACTCGCACAAGGCTCCAACTGCAAAGAGAATTGTTTGAACGTGGCCAGGGAGATAAATTATTGCACATTGATACAGCAGTAGTCTGTGATCTTTTTCAATTTTTATTGCCATTTTCCGAAGCCATCAAATTTTTTGGAAGGTGATTCATACTCTGCGATTCACAAGGTATCAGTGGATAGAAAAACTTAAACAGGGACTAGTTCCAAAACCCAACAATGCAACGGTTTTAATATTTTTAAAAGAAAGGGGGTTTGTGTGCTTGAGGGAAAAAGTTGAAATTCATGATATGCATCGTTTGGATTTGTTTCTAAATTCCATATACAAATCACTCATCGCCTTCGATGATTATGAGAGAAAAAGGATATACGCAATGATTGAAGATCTTTTAGAGCAATTTGAGTTATCTGGCATAACGCCTACAGTTAGTGTGACCAGGGAGGACCACACTTATGCTCCAGCAAAAAAAAGACCAAGATGTTTTGATGATGAGTTTTTAGAAAGGTAAGACTTGCCACAGCCTGTCTAGAGTTTCAAGCAGTGAAGTAGAAACATACGTCAATGCCATATTTGAGGACGCTTTTACAAATCAGTTTTGTGTGAATGATGGAAACTTTGATATTCTAAAATTCTGGACTAAGAGTGACATAAAACAGGCTTGCCCAAAATTGAGTCGTTTAGCTTTAGGAATCTTGAGTATTCCTGCTTCAAGTGAGCCTGCTTTCGGTTTTTGTGGCAATGTTATGACAAAAAAAGCATGTTTATCTGCATCTTCAGTGGGTGCACTTGCAGTGCTAAATTCGAATGCTAAATTTAGTCCATGAGTTGAGTTACTCAAGTATTTGTTGTTTTTGAAGTGCTATCAATAAGCATTATCTGCTGTATAATGAGATTTTTTTAGAATGTCTATATATATATATATGTGAGCAAGCATTAATTGTATCATTAATTATTTGAGAAGAATTATTGCAGTTAAGTTAGATGATTGCAGTCTTGTGAATAAGCAGTAATTTTGGATTTCTGCTAGCGTGTTGAATATAGGATATTCATCCTAACTTAACTTGGTATAATGGAATTGTCCACAGTTTATAGTATAGATTTAAAGTGATCAATGAACAGTAAAATCACACTGTAGGCCATATTTTACTTTAATAAATTTGAGTCGTTTAGTCACTGTTTGATTTTTCGTTATCTTTCTGATTTTCTTTGTTACAGAGAATATTACCTTAACTATGTTTACAAATGAATAAGAATAAGTTTTTTATTTACTGACGAATTCGCTGAAGTATGTGAAAATCTCTACTCAAAAAAGGCAAGATTTTATCGGATATATTTTTTAAAGATTTCGGATTCGGACGGATTCTGAATTTTTTTGGACGGATTCGGATTCTATTTTTACTGAATCCGCACACCACTAAAACTTATAGCATTGATTACGCTTCTAGGATGCCAATCGAATCACGCTAATCTCATGACTGAAAATAGTCTCGTATAACTGAGAAAAATATACATTAATTATTATTGTTATTGATAGTTGTAAGCAAACTGATATATACAGTCATAGTAAATGAACAAATTGAACGGTTTTCGATAGTGAAGGAAAATGCCAATTAAAGACAAAATGTATTAAAGTAATTCATTAATATACCTATAGGATAAAGACCTTAGACAATTAAAATCAATTAAGCGAGAAAAATGGCATGCACAAACAGTTTTTAATATTGGGCTTTATTGGGAATGTGGTAACTAGAAAATGAAGTAGCAGTTGTTTGTCGACTGGCCATATTGGGACGCTTTTTACGCTGGGTAGCAAATTTCATATTGTCCCATGATATATTCGCGAGTGCATTTTTTGAAAAAAACAATTTTAACGAGTGTAGATATGCTGCCAATAGCGATGGTAGATTCTCTATTGAACTGTCGTGGCGGGATAGGGTAATAAGAAGGACATGGTTTGATTTTATCACGACAGGAGTGGCCTGGAACTATGCGGGAGGTAAAACAATAAAAATCATTTATGGTATTCCAACACAATGACACGACTACCAAAGTCATATTCAAGTTTTTTTTCCATCCAGTAAAAAAAGTTAACATGCAAATTTAAGACGAATGATATTCAAACATGTATTTAAATCAGCTTATAAAAGTTTCCAATGAACTTCAAGTTTTCGTCCTTATATTATGTAAGCACGGATAATAGGCTTAAAATCAGGTAAGTTTTGTCGAAGATTAATATGTTGTGTCGAGATCCGTCTTAGATAGTCTGCAGTACTCATTCAGCAATCGGTAGAATTGCCACTGAAAGTATGATAAAGTAAAATTATATTGAAATGTTTCTTCACCCACAGTGAAATTATTACACACATTTCCCACATATGATATTTCACTAAGTTTTTTTAATATATGAACCCCCCCCCCCCCCCTCTTCACATAACAAATGAAACGTATATCCCACTTTCCCGCACGACAACATTGGAGCATGGTTAAGGATTATCATATTGAGCCCCCCCCCCCCCCTCCTCCACACACACACAAGGCTAGCTAGCCTTATTCAATTATTGTTTGAATAGGTTTTTTCAAAACAATGTCTCGACACAACTGCAACATGATTCGGATGCAGACGCGCAGCCGGGATTTTTAAAGGGGGGGGGGGGGTTGCTTCGTGCTGTTTCAAAAACTTACGCAGATACAGTCGTGCTTCGTTCTGAAAAATCTCAATGTTCATTGAAATTCACCACAAATATAATTAAAACATTACATACGTCGACATGTTGACACTTCTCCATCCCATTCAAGATTATCTTGACACGTCAATGTAATGCTGGTGCTTCCGTCGTCAAGAACAAAACCAGGTTTGCAAGATATACTGGAAAAAGTAATATAAAAGTAAACTTATGATCAAATATTTTTCAATCTTACACAACCAAGCAGATTATAAACGAAGCCATGATTCCTTTTTACGTTTATCATTTTAACTCTTATAATGTTCCAAATTAATCGACTTGTTTAGTAATTCTTTCTTCAACTTTATAATAGAAGTAGGCGTTATTACTAAATGACGGTGTTTGTCGATTTTCAATAACACGTACTACCATTCTCGTACTTACATGCAAGTAAGCGAGTCTTCGGAACAGGAACGCGTTTGGGTTTCCATGTTTATATGTGGGGGCGAGCAACTGAGTTCTGTAAATGAACGAGAATCGGAATTAAATGCGGTTGAACAGATTGAATAAGTGTGTCCGAGGTAAAAGTAACAAAAAAAATAGTTTCATATTGCTTGATGATCATATTATCGTAATGTATAATTCAATAGCATATGTCGGCAAAACCTTGGTAGTGTGCAGAATTACACACGTGGTAATGCAGTGGTGTGCAAACATAGAATATTTGGACACCAAGATAATATAGTCAACAGGAGCCCAGACAATATTTGAAGAATAATAAATGTAATAGTTCTCAAAGCGACTTGGACTGTTGACTACTCAATCATCAATCAATCATCATTTATTCGTCAACACAATTTAAACATGGTATGATATATAAAAAAATAATTACAAATACAAGTGGAAACTAACTTAAATTGTGCGACAGGAGTCGCGAGGAACCTCAAGAGGTCTTCAGGCAGCGACACCTAAAACGCTTGTTGATTCAGGTTAATAGCTTAAAAAGTTAATAAAACACCAAAACACTTCAAAATAAATATTTTGAAGAAAAAAAGAATATTTTCAAAAAACAAAAAATACCAAATATCCATCATAAGTATTTGAAAAAAAAAACATAACATCCTGGTTACGAGCATGTTTTTTTATTATTTAAATCATAAATATATATAGTATCACTAAATATATATAGTATGATAAACTAAAAATGGGATAACATAAATGTCAACAACTAACGTTCAGTTTCGCATATAACACCTCTACCATAGACCTTGGTGGTACCCGTCACAATGCCATTATCAGTGTCCTCAGAAGGATTCGCAATAATTATCCCTACTTCGGTGTTGATTTTAGAAGCTCTAAACCTCTGCGTCCACACCGAATCCGGCAAATCTGTGATCAACCCTCCGTAATTTGTCAACACATTGTTCTGTCACGAAAATGACATCCATTATTCTATGGAAATAAACTTTTCTCTATCGTTTTCATACCTTTTAACAACGAATTACCCGTGCCATATTTTTTACCTTACGTGAACCTGTATTGCCTGCGGATTCATCAAAATTAAAAGTTTAATTAAAATATAATTCATTAAAACTTTTTTTACATAACATCATAAATGTTGAATCCTTATTTATCTCTTCAAAACGAATGAAAAAATTCAAATTATTCCATAGCACTTGTCGTTTGCATAATCATATACATATGCCAATATTCATTCACATACGAAAACGAAAATACCATTTACAGAGTTCCAAATCGGTCAAAATTAATATTTCTTACACTTGGATCGTACTTCATTCCCAGAAACGCGTCGTAAACTGAATCAGATGTCGGATTTTTTCCACGTCCATAACTTTAAAGTTGGTTAATGTGCTGTATATCGTATATGTTGGCCGGTGAAGCATTGAATCCTTTGCACTTTTCTTCTGCCTGTGCACTTGTGAATCCAAAAGGAAGTTTGAATAAGATCCAAAAACATCTCCGGTTATAAATGAACCCTTCTTCGCGACAGATATGCTGTTTTTTTGCAAATTATGGAAAATTCATTCATTTTAATGCCATAATCGTTTTCTCTGATAACGTACTAGTTGGTCTCGATGAATTCATTATGTTGAAATCGCAAGTTTAAATTTCATCCCGAAAACCCTTGGGTAAATCGTATTCCGAATATAAAAGAAGCTGGCCTTCTTGGAACATCGCGTCGGCCTACATATCAATAGGAATATCCGACTTTTCACTCCAGAATGAAAAGTAAACAGATTGGCGGGCTAAATGTAAATAGACGTCTCACCGTTAACTTGCTACTGACCTCGCTACTACTGATATAATATTAATATATATCAGTCTGTAATTGGACACGTTTAGTGGACATAACGATCGTTTCAATATTATGTTGTTATTGTTATTATTTGAAAATTGCTTTGAAATTTTCAGTGAGTAAAGATTGATTTTTTTGCCAGAAGGCTATTACTTTTATTTATTTCTAAATTTCGCATGAAATCTGACATTTCGTCCAAAATTTTGCTGTATTATTTTATCCATGGGAACACTGGCTGTCCGGTTTGATTCTGTAAATTATTTCTACGCGAAACTCGGCATTTTTTGTATATATTTGGGCGTAGCTCTCTTGTTTTAGTTGAACTACAATAAAACTCATCTTTTGAAAGGTGGATGACAGTAATTGAATAAAAGTTTACGAGAAAATAGTACAAATACACGGGATGCCAAAATTAAATTATTTCTATCCCTGAAGCCGGAATCAGGCGATAAGATGTGATTATGACAGAAGTAGTTGTTTTCAAGCAATCCGGTACTTAATGACAAAAACAAAATTTTCACAACAAAAAGAAGAAAATATCAACAACAACTAGAATAACAAAACAATTCATAGGTGTATTTCGTGTCCAATAAATGATTCTAGTTCTGACATGGGCAAACTACGACATGTGGGGCCAATCCGGCCCGTTGGGTAATTCAATCTGGCCCTCCTGATGCTTCCAAACCAAACTAAAACCAAATTTGGATGATTTAACTATAAAATATTCCAAGGAATTTGTTGAGATTGCGATTAAATTTAGATTTGGCACGATTTTTATTGTTTTCCATTTTTGCTTCTGTAACAATGTATATAGTGTTAATAAATAGTAACTTTTTACGCCACAATTACATGACTCGTCAGTTTATTTTTGAATGTGTTTAGCTGATTAAAATATTGTGATAACCTTTTTAATATACCTATAAATTGTCAGAAAATTTAAAAAATTATAAATGCGCTTGATTAAAAAATAAGATGCAACACTTACCTTCTGCTGTGGAGCAGATAAATCCCATAAACAACAGCAACAGCTTTTTCTCTTTTGGATGAATATATTTTACATCAGAGTTATAAAAAAGTTTCTGATTCAAACTTTTAAGAACGGCCCTATTTCATCGAACTCACTATATCGGAGATATAAAATCGAATTAATTTAATTCACTTCATTTAAGTGCTTGAAACCATTTAATATAGTTTTCTTTGTCTCTTCTGATTAAATTATTTTACATTAAAGATAAAGTAAAAAGTTTTTAATAGAAACTTTTAAGAACGGGTTCTCTTTTGCATCGAACATACTAACAACAGGTTCTCCCCGTTAAGAAAACCTATGTTTGTCACTACGTAAGCTGCTTTAACGCTTCAAATGAATCCAATACATGGCGGTAAGTTACCCTATCGCCACTTTTTCGTGGGGATCAATCTAAATTCTATAATATTTACGTACCATTTTCTCTATATTGTCTACTTAGAACATGAGTAACCCAACGAAGAAAAAAATGCCAACAGCAGCGAGCCCATCAATGAATTTGCTACAGCCAGTGGTGAGATTCAAATTTTTTTGTCAGCCGGTTCCATCATAAAAGTCATATTTTTCATCCGGTCCGGTTACCAAAGTCATATTTTTTTTCAGCAAATAAATTGATTAATGCTAACCGGTTTGCTGATTTCTTAAATTTCCGTGAGACGGTTTCATAGAACCGGTGCGAACCGGCTGAATCCCACCACCGCCTACAGCGATATCTCACTACATTGGAAGAAATGTCAGTGTGACGATAATAGGAACTACGATTGCTCTATTATCGCCACTTATGTCAACCATTTCAAAAAGCAACTATACGGCTATTAATTGCGTTGTAGTTTAACTTTAATAAATGAAGAAGGAATCTCGTCTAACCCACTACCGTACTATCGAGTCTTGTCTGTCTCGTCACTTTTGATCTGCTTGTTTGGGTGACTCAGAAGGCAAGAGGACAAAAGTAAATTAAATGACAAAATATGAAAAATTAATAACATCAACAATAATCAACGAAAAAACGTGAAATATAAAGCTATTACGTATTAAAAATTTCTCTGAACAAGGCTATGAATGATAAATTGGGCTACAGCTAAAAGACCCAAGCCTAACCTGGTACACATACTACATTCCGGTGTCCACCATCCTGGTTCACGTACTTCGGGAGTACCCAATATTTAATGGCAGGCATTCGGGACAAGTCCAATTAGGGCATCTCAGCTTGCTGCACTCAACCCATTTCGGCTGATTACGGCGAAGGTCTGTATTTCTTGTAATTGTAATTCTTTCCGCAAATATCGCATTAATCGTCGCCAGGCCGGTTTTCTGTGCTTGGAAGTCTTAGACAACGCAAATCAGATTATTTGTTTCCTTCATTTCAATACCGCACCTCTGCTCATTTAAATCTTCCTTCATTTCATTCTCTGTCATGATTGAAGTGTTTAATTAATTTAACGCACAAAGGAAGTTTGCGCTTTCTGGGTAAAAAATTGGTCCACTGGTGTGAAGACGTCGGCCAACTCTCCGGGAATTATTCCATGCCTAATTAACGGCTTTTTTGCATAGGAAGTGGGAACTAATAATTTTTTTTATGTTGAAGGCTCCTGAATATCAACAGTTTGAACAGCGATTTCAGAAGTGAGCTTTATCGGTTGAGACAGATCGACGTACCCATGCCCTCTAACCCACGGAAAAAGTTGTTTTTTTTATCCACGGCGTTCAAACTGAAGAGACAAATACCCGCTTTTGATATTGCTGACGGTCATACCATTTTCTAGTGGATATTTAAAAATGCAAGCAACATCTCTTCTGCACCCCAAAAATTTCCTCTCAAAGATTGTCCTATTGATATTAAATTGTCCGATTCATTTTTTTAACTTTTAAATACACAAACATCAAGAGTTTGTGGGAGAGGGCTTCTGTCAGCAGGGCAATACTTTAAAAAAAATTTTGAACTATTTGATCATCAAAATATTGGGTACTCCCGAAGTATGCGCACCAAGATGTCGCACAACCTCAAGCCTAACCTGGTACACAACCTGAGTTCAGGTTGTGCGCTATCTTGGTGCGCATACTTCAGGAGGTCCAAATATTGTTTATGTGAGTCATTCTCCGGCTTGGCATATGAATCGCCATTCGGTCCGTTGTTTGCGTAGTTTCCACCAGGGCCAGCCTAGGAAAAAATAACAAGTGGTGGCACGCATTCGCACAGCCGGCAAAATTAATGCAACTGCTAACTGTTAGGTGGTCCCGAGGAGCAATTTTACAACTATACACATGTTTTGTGCCACAAGGAACCAAAACCTTCTTCTGTTTTTTTTTTATTTGAATCTATCATTGTTTCGTCGCTATTAAATATCTATATAATTTGTTCATAATTGTTCCCAGATCCTGGAAGTAATGACGTGAGTCCTCCACAATGGTTATGCTAATCCGAGCTCGGTCTGATAAATCGGGGTTTCTCTGTTTCAGGTCGCAGATATTTCTGTTGCGCTTCTGAAATCCCTTCCACCAGTCACACCGGTCCCTTATTGCTAAATTTATTTATTTTTTTGCTAGATTTATCGACTAGCCACGCCTGTTGTTTCACTTTTTGTATACTTAATGACAATGTAACCGCCCTCAATCCCCACCCTTCCGTGGCACATTGAATTTCTCTGCTGCCGTTTTAATTTTCATTCCTTCGTTGACCGCGCGATATGCATCGACCATCGTCGCACTATTTTCGCGGTAGCCCTTTTTGGCGTGCCATAATGATTTTACGGCGTGGTGGTGTGGCTCATCGTGCTAAGTGTAGCGGCGATGATTCTAAACAGTTACCGCTCTTATTGTAACTAAACTGGCAACGGTAACTTTAGGCATTGAACCTTGACCACTTTGGCGTTGGCGCGATCTCTTTCGGCGTGAGCCGCTTGTAGGTAGGACGTGTAAATTTGTATCCTAACTAATCAAAGGGGGGTTTAGTATTATTAATTAGGCTTAGTTTCAATTTACATCTAATAATTCTGTTTTCCTTGTTTCGTATAGTTATATTTGTCCCTTCTGTGTAATAGCACTGTATTTTACCGAATTTCTGTTTGACAACTAGCCTATTTCACCATTATTTGACTATCATTTGACCAACTTTTATTTAAATTATTCAACAATAAAATCTTTGGACGATCATTTCGAACTTTGAAAAAAACACATCAGACAGAACCGCGTTATCTATCTATTCCAATCGACACAACGCGCACCAGTGTTCCCTCTGAGAAAATTTCACACTGCGCAAATATTGTTTTTACTGAGCAAAACTGTTTATTTGCAAACTTTGTGGAATGTAATAATGGTAGCTTATTATGTATTATCGGAATACGAACAAAGCACACGTTTAACTCAAATAGCTTCTTTTTGTTTTCGTGCCTTTCCAAGGTTTATACACTTTGTCTATGTTTGTAGTGTTTATTGCTGAATCAAGCGACAATCATCCAAAGTAGGCTACAATACTTAATGTACAATCTCGACATTTTTGTTATTGAAATATCATTGCTTTCATCAAAATCAGAGTATGAAATTTTGCTTGTCTTATGCTCCGCATGATTTCTTCCCTGGCGACAAAGTCTATGCTCATCAAAAAATTCGAAGCCGTAATTTTTGCTTCACCATAAATGTGGCAATTTAGTGTATGCTGACATGCGACTATTTATTAATTTGCGGGACAATATTGATGAATTCAACTTAACACGTGGTGGAACACTATCTATGTCAGTGATTCCCAAAGTGGGCGATATCGCCCCCCAGTGGGCGAAAACGATACAGAGGGGGGCGAAAAAGTCTAAGGGGGCGATTTCGCGAAACCTGTTTTATGTTCGGCGCATTTAATTCTGTACTCTGTGTGCATTCGCAGGCTTGAATCATGTGGGTGATATTCACACGCGAAAGGATTTCTGGTCTCGTCTTCGCAGAAAGGTACGGTAGTTTGCGTATCCCAGTGGTCGGCAAAATACGGCCGGAGTAAAATAATCTGGCCCGGGACGATTCACTGAATGGACCTTTGACCGCGGAAAATTTTTCCCATACTTTACCATTTTAAAATTTTCGGTGCTTATTTTAAGAGTGGTTTTGCGAGTTGTTGCCTGTAAAATGGGGTATTTGTTTCAAACTATCATTCTAATACACACCATTTAACAATTTGTTTTTTAAAAGTACCGATAAAGAATTTTAGCCTAGTCTATCACAGCTATTTTTACACTAATTTTTGATTGCTGTATTTAAACTGAAACTCATAGAAAGACAAAGTAATCATTGGCTTATTTGATTTATATTTAAATTTCCGAAAAACAACTAAAAACTAACGAATATAATTCAAAACGCAAAAATGAGGTAGTGTTCACGACCACGTCTAAAAATCTGTCTGAGTGAGAGTGTCTGAGCGGATGCGAAAGGGGGCATTGTTACGTTTTTTGCTTCTTGCTGATTGGCCAATGTCACGAAGTAAACATGGAAGTCTATGCCCGGGGAAATATTCAAACGACGGTTTCGATGAAATTTTTTTATTTATAATCTACGCTCGAGGAGTAAATTACATTTTTTTACGTAACAGAATTTATCGTGAGACACGTCTAGCCTTAATTATACTATATCACAACAATTTAGTGAACAGCGACTCGTTTAACGAGCCTACAATTTAATTGTAATTAGACAAATGGAAACACGCAGAAAAGTTGATGCTGAGTGCAGGGGTTCAATAGCGCAGTAAATATTCGAATATATTGCAAAGCACTAAGGAAATAAAATTCATATTCTATTCGGGAGATTCATCACTGCTTAATTTTTGTAAGAATGTATCGTCTTAAATGAAAATATTTATCAAAATTTCACAAATCATGCGAAAATATTCACTTCGATGTTTGGAAGTACATATTTGTGCAAACCATTATTTTTGAAAATGAACATTACAAAGAACAAGCAAAGAAGTGGGTTTGGTGATGCCCATTTAGAAAATGTTTCAATCTTGGCGTCGTAAAGCTATCCAGTGTGATGCAGCAACAAGACAGTGTCACATTAAATGTCATTGTGATATTTTTTCAATAAGACGACTAAGTTAAGTTCACGAATTGTTGCAGTTTTCGCACGCTGTTGCTGTTCCGTTTTTAACTTTCAAAAAATATATACGACCCGCAAAAGACTAGCAACCCTAAATTTTGTCCTGCGAGCGACATAAAATTTGCCGACCCCTTGGCCCTAGCCGATAGTCATTCACGGCTTCTTCCCCATCCGAGTCCATGAATCCAAAAGCAAATGGCTGGTTAATTATGGACTGGTAATCGGACTGGAGGCCGTGATAGGATGAGGAATCGGGGATGAACTTTTCCGAAGTATTTTGGTGCAGGTCATCAGGCTGTACAAATGAATGAGATGTACGAATTATTATAACTTTGGGAAAATTAACTTTTTTTCTTTTTTTAATGTGGAATGGGGTGAATTTAGGAAGTGAAATGCTATAAGGCAAGAGTACACGGCGGTTTTTGAGGAGGTAGAACCCTGGATTCTTTCATTTCCGACCTATTATACGGTGTTTTCAGCCGTGCTACTATTGCTTTTAAAACAACGAAATCACCTTGCCATCAGTAAACGGGGTAATTTTAGATATAATAAAAAACTCGCTGAAGAACACCAAGCTCATCTATCTCATTAAAAAACACTATAAACTATGATTTGTCTTCTTATTTGGTATGTAATATATTCGTTTCTGACTTTATATTTTTTTGGTAGTGGAGGGGGGCGATGAAGTTGTATAAACTACTTTAGGGGGGCGATGGTCAAAAAAGTTTGGGAACCACTGATCTATGTGACGCTTTATTTCACTTGGCGGGGTTTTCAAAACTTCACTCTTTTCAGCGGTTGGTATTGCGGTGAAAAAGTTCGAACAACCTCCTCTTGCTTCCACGTTTCGTTTCTGAGTTAATGCATCTAGTGCGTCAGTGGTTTTTTTTTTATGATTTAAATGGCGTTTTAGATAGTCAACTTCCTATTCCCTCGAATCCCTCCCATGATTTTCATTTTCCAAATCACTATCAGGTGCCACTTCCCGACAAACTTTGTGGATTATCATATTCCTTGCCGTGGAACAGCAATAAATTTCGCAGAGTTTAACAGTTGTTTTAGCTTATGCATACCGGTATTTTAGCTTTACTTCCTTGAATAACATTTCACTCACACGTCAGATAAAGAAAACTAGTATATTATTGGTTTTAGTTAATATGCTGAATATGAAAACGCCTAGAACGTTTTTTAGTAATTTCTGGTGAAACATACTTACAACATCGCTATATAACATCGGTATCATTCAGTATAAACTCATGGCCACGTGTGTACCAATGTCGGGATTCAGGAGTCGTCAGTGCTAGCACTCGCTTAAACTCAGTCCTCCTTCAAATTCCAACTAGTTTAGCCTAACCGGCTACGGGCAACCAACAAATTACCTGTAACAAACAATGGACACCAGCTTTTCAACATTTGATACCTATAAAAATTCTAAACCTTCCCATATCTTATCTGTTTGATTTCACTACGGACAATAACAAGATTTTGCCGGGTCGACAACACGAAATTCAGAGCGCGCGATGAAAATCTTAACCAGCTTTTCAACATTTGATACCTATAAAAATTCTAAACCTTCCCATATCTTATCTGTTTGATTTCACTACGGACAATAACAAGATTTTGCCGGGTCGACAACACGAAATTCAGAGCGCGCGATGAAAATCTTAATAACAAGATTTTGCCGGGTCGACAACACGAAATTCAGAGCGCGCGATGAAAATCTTAACAAGAGAGCAATGCTCACATACATGGACACGCAGAACAATTCCCCAAAAATGATATGTGGTGACTTACCAGTACCTGTTTCGGGGACCGCAGTACCGTGACTGTCATAGATATTTTAGATCATGTGACAATGAACCATTCTTCTTGATTATATTGAAACATCAATTGAAATATCTCGTGATATGAGTCAACTATGTACCGTATTACCGGATCAGGTACCGAACCACAGTCAAACATTTCACATAAAAACGTTACTAAATAACATTCGTCAACTTAACACCACCTGAATCGGGTTACAAATTTTGGTACAGTGACTGTCATAGCCTGTAATGGACGCAGGTCGCATTTATGTATTTCTTTATTATCGTATTCGAGAGAGTGAGATTAGCTATGGTGCAATACGTGTTTACCTTGCACGCTATTGGCTGCTGCAATCGACCGACAACGACTCTTGCTCTGTAGTTAGTTTCTTTAATTGCTCTATGCTTGCGTGAGCGAGACGAGCTGTGGTGGCGCAATCTGCCGTTATCTGCTTTGCCGGTCCTTTTAGGATTTAGAATAGTGCATGTAGGCTATTATGAATCGTTTTTAGATTGCTGTTAGTTTACTATCTAGTAGGATATCATTATGTTAGGATATAGGATAGTCTGGGATTTATTGTGTGTTGATAGTTACTAACTGTTCTGTATTTTATTTAGTTATTTAATCCCGGAATCTATCAATATTTGAAATCAAACCCAAAACTCTGTGTGTATTAGTTAAACTCATATTTGGTTGAGCCACAAACTCGGTGTGTTATTCACAATCTACAAATTCAGTATAGTCCACAAACTCTGTGTGCATTTTGTGAGTGTAATTGCTCTATTATTCGATCGTGTGTTCAAGTGGAATATTACAACAAAGTTCTTTCAGTTCGTGTGATCTTCTGAGGTGTTGGGGTTCAAAAGTTCAGTGGTTCAAGACTGTGAGTGGGACTGATTGTTACGAGTTTGCATTGCAAATTGTAGGAGAACCGGGACGTGGGTTACATAGCCGTTTAGGGCTGATGGACAAGTCGACTACACGGACAACTCACCAGGTCTATCTGTAGTCGAGTTGTCCGTGTGTAGTGGAGTTGTCTGCCTCCCATTTCGCATGTCCCGTGACAATGATCTACTCTTTTCCATTCAACTGCAACATGAATTGAAATACTAAGTAATCCGTTTCATTCCCTTCCCCATTATTGGAACCAAATTTGAAATACAAACCCCGCTTTCACCAGACAGCTACGAGTTAGTTCAGTGTCACCGCGCTGTGTTACGGTACCGGAACTGCCCTATGTTTAGAAGTTCCTATCTTGTGACAGCGTGAACTGAAAATGCAAGATGGTCCGACTCGCAACTGTAGTAACACCAACGATCCGTGTCACTACTGTAATATAACACCAAGAACGGCACTATTCGCCATTTCTCAAATCTTAGCAAAGCAAGGATTCTATTACGAACCACTGACGTTCGATGGCACGCGATCAAAAAAACATGAAGAGGAGTGCCAGCATATGCGCCCGCAGAACGTTCAATGACGTCATAGCAAACAAAAACAAATCTCACAGAGCCAACAGAAATAATTGAAATAAATAAAAGTAATAGCCTTCTGGAGACAAATTTCATCTTAAACCACTAAAAATTTCAAAGCAATTGGTCCAGTAATCAAAGAGAAAAGGGACTTTTCAGATTTTCCACTAGGTGTTCAAAAAGTGTCAAAGAACAACAACATAATATTGAAACGATCCATTCGTCCACTACGTGTTCAAAAACGACCCACGCTGACATAGAAATCAAGGTATTCGTGACAGACACGTGTGTGACATCACAATGACTAATGATCATCAGAATACGCGTGAAACATAAAACGAGCATTCTAGTTTAGCGTTAATAAAAATGACATATGAAATTTGAGCCACGATTTGAAAACTAAATGTTGCAACTGCGCGAGAATGGGATTTTACTGCGCAAATGTTCTGGTGGTACTGCGCGGTTGCGCAGCTTAGAGGGAACCTTGACGCGCACATCACCATCGTATGGTGCTGAGCCGTTATGCTAAGCGTAGGGAATACGCTCGCCACCGCACCTCTTATTACTCTGCGTGTGTTCGCAGGTTCGAATCCAATGCAGGGATGGTTATGTGCGAGAGGATTGCTGGACTCCTCACCGCCGTAGGGTAGTTAACTTAACCGCTGGTCGGTTACGGCTTCCTCCACCAGCAAGTCCACGCTTCTGAAAACAAATACCTAACTAATCCCATACCAGACCTGGACTGGTAACCAGACGAGAGGTCGTGGTTCGCCTCTCCCCCGGGATAAATATGTAAATCAGATCTTACCCTATTATCGCCACCCTCTGGCTACGATAATAAATAACAGTCGGATATTTCGAAACACTTGATTTAACCTTGATTTGTCGCTGACTGGCATAAACTAAAATGAATAAACGTAGCAGGCTAATAATAATTAGTGACATCCGCGCGCCGAAAAAGGTGGCCAAGCGTGACAGCGGATTTTTTTATGATCAATTTGTGCGCCTTTTTTAAATACTTTCACGCCACCGGGTGACAGAAAATATAAATATTATTTATCACGTGCGACGTCGCAATGAAAAAACAACTTAAATCCAGCGGGTCGACCCCCCTTTTGGAATGTGTAAAAAATTGACAACACGGATATGTAATGGTTTTCTCTGTTGAATAAAATATTCAATCCGCATGATCGATATACTTATTTAAAATGGTTGCTTTATTCATTTAATTGCGACAAATTAAATCTGCGATTGCGTCGATAAAATAAGTAAGTAATCAAAGCACCAGTACTCCGAAATAACACGGTAATCCGCAACAATAAAAATGTCGATTACATTTTGTTTTGGTTTGTATTCTTGCCAATTTCACCAATATGAGCTGTCCCTGCAACTCTTACTCCGCTCTATCGCAATGCCACCACTCGATTAATTTCAAGATATCGCCGTTACAGATATTCCTAAGTCTGCGATCCCACGGAGTAAAATTTATATCAAGTCTGTAGTTTTAGAACACTACTGGTGTGCCGCACGCACAAGGAATTTATGAGATTTTCAATGTCTAAGAAAGTGTTTTAAATCTGTCGCGGTCCACCCCAAAACAAAACTCATGGCGTTTCCCGTTTTATTTTTAGTATTTTATAATGTCACTTTTACAATGAAGAAATTTTTAGTTACGGATTCGATTTAGTTACGTTGACGTAGTAACAATCGAGATTTAAACAAAATGCAATCGCAAACGCCTTAGCGACAACGATTGGAATTTTACGCGTCTTATGTAAACGTTTAAGCAGAAAATACATTAAAGCATAGGTTTATTGCTTGTTTAGTTTTACTTTGCCAGGTATTGCAAACTGAGCGGAAAAACGAGAATCTATGATGACCAACCACTATTTGGCTTTAAACATACGACAGTGAATGGCGAAGTTGTGCTCCTAAGCGTTTTATGCCTAAACAATCTGAGCAATGACGCTATGAGACCAGCACTCTTATAGAGCCATCTTAATATATAACAACTTGTCCATCACAAAAGCATTTTTTCAAAGCAAAAAGAGGAGGGGCGCGAAGTTTGAAAAAAAATTTAAAGGGGGGCGCGGCTCAAAAAGTTTAAGAACCACTGTCCTGGCGAATCCTGACATGTTCAGGTTCGATTTCTAAGGATAGGATAGGATTTACATATTTTTCCCGGGGGAGAGGAAAGCCAATAAGACGGCTTAATCATATGGCGAACCACGGCCTCTCGTCCGGTTACAAGTCCATGTGGGGTATGGGATTAGTTAGCCAGGTATTTGTTTTCGGAAGCATGGACTTGATGGTGGAGGAAGCCGTAACCGACCAGCGGTTACGTGAACCACCCTACGGCGGCGAGGAGTCCAGCAATCCTCTCGCACATGATCATCCCCGCATGGGATTCGAACCTGCGATCCCACAAAGGGTAATCAGAGATGCGGTGGCGAGCGTATTCCTAACGCTTAGCACGATGCGCCACACCGCCGAGCCAAGAACATACTGTGTCACACATAGCAATGTTTCGTAGCTTGGAACGCTTTTTAGAACAACAATTCTCTTGCAAAGTCTGTTTTGCGGCCTCTGGCCAGAACACCTAGCTGTTACAGTCTAACTTGACTATTACAAATTTCACTACGCCTTCCCTTTTTGGCTACACCCCTGCTAGTGTTAGCTGTGGTGCACGTTACAAATTCTCTGCGGCTGTGTAACGTCCAAAACAAGAATGGGTTCGCGAACCTCGTGAATCTCAGAACCGCTTATCATTAAACATCAATCTATTAGCTGTATGAACTTGAAAAAATCTCAACCGCCAGTCTTTTGGTTTTGCTGTTTTATATTCTTAATTAAATGACAAATTAAAGTAAATATATCTATATAAAAATGATTAAACTTCATGTCGGCTATGGGTTTCAAGCAGCAAGAAATGCGTTATGTGGCTCGGTATTTTGCTTCCACACACTTTCCTACACTACCTGAAGGGTTTTTAGCTACATAAAATAAAATACATACAAGCATACCGATTATTGATAAGAATTCACAACAACATGGATCTGAGGCAGTGGAGCGAATTGTCATTGAGTTAGATTTTCAATCTTCCTGGAGTCGAGTCGAAGTTTTGAATTCTCAAGTCGGAATAATGATGACAAGACAATTAAATTCAAAATTTTCTACGAACATTTAAAGAGATATTTTACATGTCACGTTAAATACTCTTAAAGTAAAAGTAGTTCAAAATTTTCTCATGAAATTTTAAAAGCCTACAGAAATATATCTGATACAGACTCAATGCATTGAAAAAGAATTCAGTAATTTAGGACAGCACAATATCAAGAATGAATAATAAAACAAATTAAGCGGGGTAACATAAAAACAGAACCCATAAATTTCATGATAACTTACGGTAAATGAAAATATTTTATATAACAATCAACATCTGTTTAAGTGTATAATTGCACACAAAAATGTCGGCGCTCCGGAAGTATGTGCACCAAGATGGCGCACAACCTGAACCCTAAACTGGTACACATACTATGTTCAGGTTGTGTGCCATCTTGGTACACATACTTCAGGAGCACCAAAATGTCAGTAACCTAGGACAATTTGCACAAAAGTTATGTTTTCTCTAGAAGAGTGGTTCTTCTTTTTAATTAAGACACCTTTTTTTCAGAATTTGTCAAGTCTCATGCCCACCACAAAAATAACTAGATAACAATAAGCTACAAATAACAGATAGTAACGCGAAAATATGTTTTATTCAAAAAACATGTTGAAAATACATGGATGGAATCACAATCTCTAAAAAATAAATAAATATTCCACTGCTCTAGAATATGTTCAGTCAATTCCTACATACTTATACCTGGAAAAAATTCGGTAAATTTAGGAACAACATTATCTAAAAAACTGCATAGATGTGGCTTGAAAATTACAGTAATAAAACTATACGCTCAAGAGTTCATGATAGTACACAGCCAATGCCATTTAAAAATCAAGTGCCAAAAAAATTAACAAGTACGCATCAATTGTAATAATGTCAGTGCTAAACTGCTAATAATGAAAAAGAGATGCATATTGCGGAGCAAGCAGTACTACTACGGACTGGCACAAATTACACAGCTAATGCAACGAGGAAATGATTGAATTGAGAAAAAGAAATCAATGTTAATGAATAAAAAGTCCTATTATAGATTGAAGGCGGTATGGCGCATCGTACTAAGTGTTAGAAATATGGTTGCCACTGTACCTTTTGACTACCCTGCATAGGTTCGATTCCTGTGGAATATTTATGAATGCAAGAATTGCTGGTCTCCTCGTTGCCTCAAGAGGGTTTTACTTACCTGCAGGTAAGTTACGACTTCCTTCACAATCAAGTCCATGCATCTTAAACAAATAACTGGCCAACTGACCCCATCCTGGACAATATGGACTAATAACCAAAGACATTGTGGTTCCCCATATGATTTAGCCATTAATAAGTACACATCAAATATAGATTAAAAACTGCATAAGTGTAATAATGTCAGTGCTGAACTGCTAATAAAAGAGTGCCCTATATTATAGATCAGGGGTATGCAACCTGCGGGCCAAATGCGACCCACAAGAAAAAATGTTGCAGCCCGCGTAGAAGTGCCAATTTTGGATGGTGTGCTGCCCACGCAATTAATCTTTAATTTGGTATGTGCCAATATTACGAGTAAATAAATATGAGAACTTCCAATCCCTTTGCATTGCAAAGGTTATACCGGTGTCAAATTTAATATCTATACCTATGCTATGACGCCACAATATCCTAACAGCTATCTTGTGCAAAGCGAACAACGCTTGTCATAAAATCACTAACCAAAGTTATTGGGTCTGCAACAACTAGAAAGCCTATGTTAAATGAAGAAACGGCCCGCGATTTCAATCAATTATTTGTAGCTGGCCCTCCTGTATTTAAGGTTGCACACTCCTGTAAGAGAAACAGTTCTACTATAGACTGACGCAGATTATACAGCTAAGGAAATTTAAAAAATAGTACGCATTAATCATAAACTAAAGAATGCATAATAAAAGTCAATGATTAAATATAGAAAAAGGGGGATTGTTTTAACCAATCAAATTAAACTTTATTTTTTATGCCCGAAGGTCGAATCATGACTGAATGACAATCAAAGTCAGCTAACATCAAATGCTAGATGTATCGTACAGAAAAGTAATTTTCAAACAACGAATTAAATAATAAAGATATGAATGATATTATTAAGAATGAAATAGAAAGGCTAGATATGCTGATTCAAATTAATTTATAAATAATTTTAAGAAAGAATTCTAATATGTGATTGAACGTATTCATAAGAAAAATTTTGTTGACATGTTATGTTTGACTACTGGCTTATCGCACCTCCCTTAGTTTTGAAATCAAATTTAATATTACATCACTCTGTGTGTAATTTTCAGCAGGGTAAAAAATAAACTACTGATTACTAAATTTATTCCCACATAATGATAAGGAACAGAACTATCTGATTCCCTGCCATTACCATGAAGCTACATAGAGCTCTGAGAATGTCAGTAGTATGGTAGTGGCCATAACAAAAAACATGGAGCCGGGGCCATTGTGATTTCTAACCAGATTGAATACAGAGTAGAAATGTTTTTATACACATAGGGTGTTGCGATATCATGATCATATACCAATCAAATCCAGCTATCACCAAATGCTAACTGAAAAAGAATTGTCAAATAAAGATTAATTTATAAAGATATGAATGATAATAAGAATAAAATTAAGAACGATATGCTGATTCATATTAATTCTTTGTTTTTGGAAAGAAACTTACGCTGGTTGATTGAACAAATACTCATATATTGTTAGTATTTTATGTTCAGCTCTTTTGTACTTTTCATAACTCGATGTTAGACTTGTTCATAGCAGTAGATATCCTAAAAAGTTTGTCACTGTTTCATGGCCTTAGCAATGTAAAAATTTTTTTATAAAAATAACTAAATTATTCAAAACATGTATTTAAAATAAATTATAACCTTTCAGCGAAACCAAAATGTTCGGGTGTTCTTTCCATAGATTTAAAGCCATGTTTTACAACTACTAGATCAAAATTAAATATTGCTAATTACAATAGATTGCATAGAGGTTATGAAATATCAAAATATTCAGTCATCAAAACTATGATTTATATTTACGATGCCTGTAGCTGCTGTACCTTCTAAATATCTTCTGTCACAAAGCAAATTAGTCAGCCATGGAAAATGTGAGCATCTAGCACGTGTGTACTGAATCATGAAAATCAGCACAAGAATGATGAGAGCAAACAGATCTAAACAAACCCACATTGCTATGTATTCACCATTTGACAATCTCCATATTGGATCAGATATGTTGCTAAGCCTTTCACATTCATTTGTTGTTACGTACGTTGTACCCTGACACCAAGTGTATGAAAACAACCAAGGAGTATTCACAACGTACTGTATAACTGAGATGTTGTTCTGAACAAAGTTTGAGATACTTTCTGGAGTGTGTTCAAGATATCCTAAGTTTACAATGTCAATGTTATTTTCTTTCAGAAAATCAATAGATTGAAAGACTGAAACAAGTCGAAAACCTGGTGCTTGCTCGTGGATGTTTTCACGATTACTATTCGGGAGCCATAAAACTTGTTCTTGGGGGAATCCAGAATTAAGAAGAACATTCATTACGACTTCTGTATAATTGAAACGATATGGGTTTCCAGTATATGGACGATACAGATCAAAAATTATACTATTTTGTCCGATCATTCGGGCTATTTGATCTAAACTTGGTATTTTCTGTTGCCGAATTTCTGTCTTTTCTTCTTCTGACAGATAGCGTTCTGTGTTGAACGGGTCCTGCTGAAGAAACCAACTTCCAGCGTCAAGTTCCTGAAGTTCATTCCAAGTAAAAAGCGATGGCGCTTGATCCGGCTTATTCGCAAAAACTTTCTCAATGTTTGTTGTCCTTTTTAGTGAATCCCAATCGTGCATTAAAAATGGAACACCATCCATAGATATCGAGATGTCTGTTTCAACAGCATAATTTGAGCAAGATGCCGCTCCTTTTTCATAAGCTAAAATTGTGTTTTCAGGTGCGGTTGTTACTTTCCCAAGTCTATGTCCAATGAGCAATGGTTTCGGAATAGAGCCCAGTTCTGGTCCGATACAGGGTGACGTGATGAGTAATGGAATGAAGAATACAAGTAAAAATAAAACCAAAACACCAATGTTCGATGCCAACCATATAACCCGATTTTCAAATCTCATTATTTCATAAAACATGATCCAGGACGATGCGGTCACCACAAACAATAAAGCAATGTGCAGAAACGGCCCGGTCATCTTCAAAGCAATAACAGCTGCATAATACTCTTCATTCCATAGTTGTTGAACAAGAATAATTCCGGCAAGAATCAACAGAAACGAGACTACAACACAAATCTTATGGCATAAATGTAGATGTTTCTGTTTCCCTCTTGCAATCATTACAATCCCAGAACAAGCCAATATGACGAGATAGAAGACGGCCAGTGAAAAAACAACCAAAATTAAAATCCCAAATCCAAACCAGATGCCAGAATTGTCATAAATAAACCACTCAAAGTCATTGTAATCGTTGTTGAAAACGCTCCAGCAAAACAACCACATTGTTGCAAGCATTAAAATTAGAAGCAAAACCAACCACCAAACCTTTTCTACAATTTTCGTTTCTTCATTATCATTATCTGGTATCTTCCATTTGCATCCATAAATTCCACTGTTTATAATACGACAGTAATATTCGATACTATTAGACATGTCCGCTTATAAATGATCAAAATATCAGATATTATCATATCGCTGCCAGTTCACACATCAATCGATTTCTGTAATCTTGGGCCCTCAATTCTACTTTGACTATCTGACTATAATAAAAAATATTATTATTTATAAACACACAAAATGCAGAAATGGAGAGAATATTAGGTTTCAACATTACTCCTGGTAGCTGGGGTAGACTGGAATCATACTGTCATACAGTGTACAATGACCTGACGAAATGCGCATTACAACTTTAACATAAACGAAAGTAATCTCAGAATCTGGGTAAATGGTACACAGACGTGGAGGGTTTCCTGAAGTACGCGCCCTCAAGTACTTCTACTCTAGTGGGCGTAGCATAACAATTTTATTAATATAATATTCCTAACCCTGTAACCCCCACCTGAGTACGTCACCCAAGAATTACATCGCTGTGACATCACAGAGCTTGCTAAAAGTATAGCTATAACTACAATCGTCTGAAATGGCATACGTGCCAACTATAATGAACTCACTAACGTCAGCGATCTTTCTCTTACAGTCTTATCTGTATCGTCTACGAGAAAACGAGAGAAATAGCTTCTCGATTTCAGAAGATTGTCTGCGCGACCATCCGTACCGGTAAACTTTGCAGGGCCGTATTACGGGTCTAGTATAGTTTGGTACCACAGGTACTTCCAGTGGGCGTAGCGTAACGAATTTTGCATATGTTATTCCTAACCCCCACCTGACTATGCCATCCAAAAATTACGTCACTACGACGTCATCATCACGTCATAGGGCTTGTCAAAGTATAATTACGATCGCCCGAAATGGCATCTGCGCCGCTGATAACGAACTCGCTAACGCCGACGATCTCTCTCCTATCGGGATCGTAGTGACGAAAAAAACGAGAGAAATAGCTTGCTTGATTTCGGATGATCGTAAGCGCGTTTTGGACTACTTTCCGCATACTTAGGTGGGCATTATAATGCCACTGTGACGTCGAAATTACGTAATTTTTCGGTGACGTAGTCAGGTAGGGGTTAGGATTGACATATGCAAAAATAGTTGAGCAAGGCCAACTAGAAGTATGGTACCGGTACCTACTGCCTAACGGGTCTAGTATTGTTTAGTACCGGTACCACAAGTACTTCCAGTGGATGTAGCATAACGATTTTTGCATATGTTATTCCTAACCCTCACTGCCTCACCTGACTATGCCATCCAAAAATTACATCACTACGACGTCACCATCACGTCATAGGGATTGCCAAAGTATAATTACGATCGCCCGAAATTGCATCTGCGCCGCCGATAAGAACCTGCTAAAGCCGGCGATCTCTCTCCTATCGTGATCGTTGCGACGAGAAAACGAGAGAAATAGCTTGCTCGATTTCGGGTTATCGTCTGCGCGTTTTGTACGACCATCCGCATACTTCGGTATTACGCCACTGTGACGTTGGAATGACGTAATTTTTCGGCGACGTAGTCAGGTGGGGGTTAGGATTGACCTATGCAAAAATTGTTGAGCCAGGCCAACTAAAAGTGGATGTGGTACTAAACTATACCAGACACCTGCCTAACTTCGGACAAAAATTTTAAACGATCATATCTTGGCGTCGTATATTGCCGATTTCAATTATTGTAGCACTGTTATATATACTTCTATTATCTTTTTTTTAATGTTGCATAAAACGGAAATTTTGTCGAAAAATGACTGTCCGGTAACCTATTCAACTGCGCAGAGCGTCGCTCCTAGCCTCCTACACAAGCTATCATTGTCAAAATGCCATCATTCGATAGTGTATAATTAATTTATCAGAGTGATCGCAAGATGTCGTACGTGATTTGAATAAAATCTAAAATTATGAATTATTTGTTTGTCGATTGATATTGCTTATTGCAATTTTATTGCAATATTGTTTTATTTTATAAATTGCAATAATGATAAAATAAAAAAAATATAAATTACGTAAAAATATTGAGATTTCACGCTGCGTCAAAAGTTACGTCATGAATACGGATGAATTTTATTCACTCGAGATGAAAAATTAGTTCAATTTCTAGCAAAAATCCTGGGACCTATCTCAATGTTAACAAGATTAAGTTGAAGATTAAACTTTACAATTGGGTTCGCCGCGTGTTTGATATAAATTTATCACTAATAAAGTTAACAGCATATCATCAAAGCTATCCGTCGAGAATATAAACATTTCGATAAGTTACAATACAAGCCCTTTAAAATATTTCATTGTAGATTAAAACGGTTTGCATGATATATATTGACGTATGTATTTCCTGATTAAAATGTATGTATGTATATATGTTTATTTGTCTCGTAAAAAGCAACAAAAGCGTAGATAGATTATCATTACTGACGACGGGATGTATGCACAAGAACAAATTGGCCTAAAACACAAACGTGCAGCATGCACCCCCTTTGAAAAGTTTTAAATAGAAATAAATCGAATACATATAATATGGTCCCTTATACAGACAGTTGTGCAAGGAGAGTGTGGTAACAGGGATAAGGGTGGAGTATACAAAACTGTTTGTACGAGGGAATTTGTAGACAAGACAACATCCATAAAATAAAACATAACACAATACGAAAGAAACTGTATGTATAAACAATGAGCATATATACAATGAGTGGAAACTTGCAAAGATTTGCTCATTTTGGTATTGTTCCCTGCATTTTTTACGTCGTCCGGCTAAATGGTTCGTTGCATATTAAGAAAACGCATTGCTCGCTGCCAAAATCCCTTGCTTCAGCCGAGTCGGGTGCGAAATTGGCCGTATTGAGGTCTTTAATTCTTCAATACATATTTGGTTTTGGGTTTCGAAGTATGGTACGCTGGAAGCATACAACTATGCGCATATGCTTATTGGGAATGCATATCTATTAGACAGAAAACGTAGCTACAGTACAGAATATGAACCAGTCGCCCAGTGGGGTGCGGTTATTTATGTACGGTATTTATTAGGATAATGAGGATAAGGATAAGGATTTACATATTTATCCCGGGGGAAAGGAAAGACGATAAGATGACTTATCCATATGGCGAACCACGGCCTCTCGTCCGTTACCATTCCAAGTCGGGTATGGGATTAGTTATATTCTTTGTTTTCGGATGCATGGACTTGGTGGTGGAGGAAGCCGTAACCGACCAGCGGTTACGTGAATCACCCAATGGCGGCGAGGAGTCCATCAATCCTCTTGCACATAACCATCCCTGCATGGGATTCGAACCTGCGGACCCATGCAGAGTAATTAGAGGTGCGGTGGCGAGCGTATTCCTAACGCTTAGCCCGTTGAGCCACACCGCCGCGCATGGGATTTACATATTTATCCAATGGGACAGGGAAGGCCGAGAAGAATGCCTAAACATATGGCAAACCACGGCCTCTCTCAATCATAGCTCTGTGCTCCATATGAATCACATGGCTCTGCGAGCTATTCGTTTACTTATTAAAAATACTGATTTTAACTATTTCTCTGGGATATCTTGCCATTGAAAACAAAAGCCTGAAATTGGAAGAATAGCAGAGAATGAAATGTGTGTATTATGTAATGGAGAACCTGAGTTTGTTTCACATATTTTCATGTATTGTAAATTTACAAATAATATTTATGAAGATTTAGTTTTAGATATATTAAAATTGATTAGAATACATTTTGTTATCAATATGATTCTTGCATATTATTTAATTTCAACGATCCTTTATATAGATACTGTTGATTTGGATGCAATTATACTTTTGTAATCAATAGTGAGATATAAAATTTTGACCATGAGAAATTCTATTATATTCGAAAATTAAACACCCCATTTTGCCTTTCTCAAAAAGCAGATAAAAATGGCCATAATATGTAGAAAAATATAGAGAATTATAGAATAAACAACCCATTTGAGAGGGAATTGAAAAATTTATGTAAAGCGTTATTTCAAAAAGAAAATTATATGTTTATGATATGTATTTTATATTTACTAATTTCATTTTTATTGTTTTATATCAATGCATTTATTAAAATAACCTAATTATGGTATGGATTACTACTGGAATTGAACAAAATAAATACTGAATCATGGATGCAAAATGGAATATGAACTTATTTATATTATATATAAGTTTTTATATTAACCGTAATTAAAATCACTCATTGAGTGAACGAATGAGCATACTGTAATGCTTATTGGAAATACATACCATCTATTAGGCAGAAAACTTAACTACAGAACAGAATATGAACCAGCCAAGTGGTGACCTGGAATATTGTATTTATTGATATAGATAGAGATAGTTTATTTTGAAAAGTCCACAATCTGACAATACAAATAAATAAAAAATGGAGAGTTCTGGAGAGCGAGCAAAACCTTTAAAAAAGTTTAAAACACGATGAGTATCATGTGCCCGCCGTGTTATAGCAAGTAGTAATGTGTAATGAATTTAATTCACAGTGGTAAATGAATTGCTATCTTTTTATTTGTTATGAGCACACTTGCTGGAACTCCATAATCTATTATTTGTTAGTAACACCTTTTATAAAAATATCAAATTGTTTATCATACTTGCATCCATATTTCGCCCTAAATTCTATGACACTTTCTCTGTATCCAAATAAATATGTACATGACCACATTATTTATTTTTTAGTAATACTTCATTTAAAAGTATCTTAATGTTTATTATACTTGCTATTCTGGTATTTAATCAGTTTTTTGCCTTGAATTTTATTCTATGATACTTGCTCTGTATCTGAATATCTATATGTATGTGAGCACTTTATTTATTTTTTAGTACCGGTAATACTTATTTAAAAATAACCTATTGTTTATCATTGCTATTTCAGTATATTATCAATATTTCGCCTTAAAATTCATTCTATGATACGTGCTCTGTAGCCGAATATAGATAGGTACATGAGCACTTTATTTCATATATATATCTGCTGGAGAAGGTTCAAATCCTGATCATGTATTATTGTTTGTCACTATCCTCCAAATCACTTGCCAGTCATAATCAAGTATTATAATTTGATGTGTTCAAATTATAGTGTATAAAGAAATATACTCATGATTTCATTACTATTATCAAATGTTTATAATTAAAGTGCTATAATAATAGAATTTTCCTCATCTCTGCTCATAAAAAACCCATGTCCTATCACATTCATTTTTAGTAGACAAATTTTCCAAATAATAGGTATCCTTGCTAACCCATTTTTATGCAATACATGTCAACTTATCAGCTGAATAAATGATGATCTTAGGACAAAACATGATTATTTAGTACTTTCCAAATCAAAAATTCTTGTGAATAATGTATATAGTGAATACGGTATATGAGAGCTATTGAAGAATTTAACACCGAACATGTTAAATGACCCCAAATGTTGTAACGTTGTCTCCCAGTCAAACACCCGAGCATCTGTTTTTTTTTATTATAATTTATATATGTTCATGGTTTGACGAACGAAATAAACTCTCTCTCTCTATTAGTTTAAAATACTGTCTTCTGGACTTGGCTAATTTTATACATATCAAAACTTGTAAATATTTGCATATCAAAACTTGTCATTTATTTCGTTCCATCCATGTATTTTCAACTGTTTTTCCAATAAAACGTACTTATGCCTTACTGTTATTTGTAGCTTATTATTGTTAGCTAACTATTTTGAGGTGGGGCGCAAGACTTCACAAATTCTAAAAGGGGGGTGCGGCTTGAAAAGTTTGGGAATGTTTGTATGTAGTAGACCCTACGGTGTCTACCAACTGGGTTTACATACTTCAATTTGAATTACAGTGGTAAAACAGAAAAAAGCTGAATGTCGGTCTTATTCCATCTGTAAATTTACCAAAATCTCCACAAAGAATGAACAATGTGCCAGACTATGTGTATTATCGATGAAATGAAAAGTGACATATAAAAAATACAGAAGCTGTAGAAAATATTTTGCATTCCAAAAAAATTAGTTCACATATTAAATATTTTACATTACAAAAAAAATGGTGCTCCAGAAGTATGTGTACCAATATGAAGGTAACTAATTTTGTTCGCCTATTTTATATCAAGTTGTGTAAATGGACTAAATTCTATCGGTAGGGGATATTCACTTGTGTAACACAGACAATTCCCGAACTTTTAATAGAACAAAAATAAGGAGAATCGTAACCTAACCTGGTACACATACTACAAGAGTACCGAAAAAACAGCCCACATAGTAAAAGCAGTTATGGAAATACTTTACATTACAGAAAAATTAATTCACATAGTAAATAGCAGACGCAAGATGTATTTTGCATTGCAGAAAAAATAGCTCACTTAGTTAATAGCAGTCCTGAAATATTTCTCACTATTGATAACAAAAGTATAATTGCATCCAAATCAACAGTATCAGACTATATAAAGGATCGTTAAAATAAAATGATATGCAAGAATCATATTGATAACAAAATGTATTCTAATCAATTTTAATATATCTAAAACAAATTCTTCATAAATATTTTTTGTAATTTACAATACATGAAAATATGTGAAACAAACTCAGGTTCTTCATTACATAATACACACATTTCATTCCCTGATTTTCTTCCAATTTCTGGCTTTTGTTTTCAAAGGCAAGATATCCCAGAGTAATTCATAGTTAAAATCAGTATTTTTAATAAGTAAACGAATAGCTCGCAGAGCCATGTGATTCATATGGAGGACGGAGCTATGATTGTGAGAGGCCGTGGTATATTTAGGCATTCTTCTCGGCTTTCCGATCCCATGTGTAAATCCCATGTTATATCAATGAATAAATACATAAATAACCGCACCCCTCTCGGCGACTGGTTCATATTCTGTTCTGTAGACGTTTTCTGCCTAATAGATATGCATTCCCAATAAGCATATGCTCATAGTTGTATGCTTTCAGCGTACCATACTTCGAAACCCAAAACCAAATATGTATTGAAGAATTACAGACCTCAATACGGCCAATTTCGCATCCGACTCGGCTGAAGAATGCGTTTTCTTAATATGCAACGAACCATTTAGCTGGACGACGTAAAAATGCAGGGAACAATACCAAAATGAGCAAATCTTTGCAAGTTTCCACTCATTGTATATATGCTCATTGGTATAAATAATACTAAAATTTAGCATTTGGACATAAATACAACACCCTACGTGACTAACGTGTTATTACATTATACTGTTGTGGCGTAACGAAAATAACGAACGTAAGATGTAAAGATAGGACGACGGATAATGCATTTTCGGTTTCCGGTCTCTGTGAGCGCAAATCCCGACTCCTGTTGCTATATCGATAGCTAAGTAGAACGTTAATGATTGATGTTAAATTAATCACTGCCGTTTGTCACCGACAGCGGTGGCCATAGAAAGCGCTTGCACTTTATTTGAAAAACAAATTCTGTGGCCCAATAACTTCCTCATGCTAGGAAAAAACTACAAGAAAAAAAAAACTTGTCATCTAAATGAAGCTCACGTAGAGACAAACATACATTCTCTTAAACGTGGGAACCTGTTGTTATTGCGTACGATAGAAGAGAGAACCCGTTCTTAAAATTTTGAATTCGAAACTTTTGAATTTATCTCTAATGTAAAATATATTCATCCAAAAGAAAATCTATGAAATGGCCCTTTGTCTACAGTACCGGCAATTAAATCTCGGCCGATATTGTGTATCGTATTTTCACTTTTCCTTCGAGCGAGCATTTGTTTCCCCAGATAAAGCTAAGGCCTAAGGCCGAACTTATTTTGCCTCCCTCGTTTCGCCTCACACCGCACAAGAGCGTTCGTCTCTCCCCGGTAATGTAAAATACTTTTGTCCAAGAGAGACAAAGCAGAGTCAACTGAATGGTCTCGGTCATGTAGTAAAATGAATTGAATTGACTCCCCGGATATCCAACTATCAGCACATGCATAGTTGAATATAAACCAATGAATACTGAATCTCAGATGATTCTTTTAATTACCTGTAATGGTTAGGTAGCTTAAAAGGTTTTGACAGAAATTAATAAAGAACTGGTTGAAACAGTAGGAGTATTTGACATGTTTACAATATAAATCAGGAGAAAGTAGTAATCACCGTTTAAAATAAGTGGTACATAATATAAATAAATAAAAAAGTCCGATTGAACGGAGACATCACACGGATTAATTTAGATATAATCTCATTTGATGATGGTACAAAGTGCCGCCGGGTGAGTTTGCGGTTGAAAAAATATTCAGTGAAACTAGGCGTTGGTCAAAAATATCATTATTTTGTTGTTGCTGTAAATGTGCACCATATTATGTTAGGCAGTAACGTACTTTTAGTGTTGTTTATGGGATTTATCTGCTCCACAGCAGAAGGTAAGTGTTGCATCTTATGTTTCAGACAATTATTAATAAATAAATAAATTATAACAATATTTTGTTTAGATAAACATATTAAAAAATAAAGAAAGAACAGCAAGTAAATTTTGCGATACATAAATCTTAAATTTTGCCGATGATTTTCAGTTGTCGCCATTGGCGTAGCAATTGGGGTTGGGGGCCATGGACTAATTCCCGCCCAATATTATATCATTATAATGAATGTATTTTTATTAATTTGCAGAAAAACAGCACATCTGTCGCGAAGAAGGCGGAGTCGTTTATAACCGAAGATGCTTTTGGATCTTTTATGACCCGGATGTGGTAATCACAAGTGCACAGGCAGAACAAAAGTGCATCGAATCTAATGCTTTACCTGCCAATATATACGGTATACAGCATTTTAACCAAATTAAAAATTATGGACGTGAAAAGAGACCCGGGGCAACCTATGCAGTGTTTCTAGGAATGACGTACAATCCAAGTGTGAGAAATTTTGATTCTTCGTTTGGAAATACCGATTTGGAACTCTGTAAATAGCATTTTCTTTATCGTACATAAATAGATATTGATACTTTTATATGATTGTCCAACCGACAAGGCCCTTAGAATGATTGTAACATTTTAATTCGTTTTGAAGAGATGAAAATGGATTCAACATAATATGATGTATGGTGTTATGTAAACTTGAAAAAAACAGAAGCTTTGTCAAAAGGATATGAAAACAATAGAGAGAAGTTTATTTCCATAGTATAATAAATGTTAATTTCATTACAGAATAATGTATTAAAAAATAGGGATGGGACGATTTCAAATTTGCCGGATTCTGTGTGGGTGGGATGTAAAACCTACACTGAAGTAGCAATTCTAATTGGTGCTTCTCCCGACGACTATGATAATGGCCTAGGAACAACAACTAGACCAACGGATACTTTTCGAGGTGTTCTATGCGAAATTGGTGAGTAAAGGTAATTCGTTGACATTGGTGTTACACATATTTACCTAAAAAATTAATCCCCTTCCGTTGTTAATGAAACCTTCATCGCATTTTGATTTTATTCGTGAAGGATTTTGGGCGCTCCTGAAGTGTATGTACCAATTTGGTGGTAACTAATTTTGTTCGCCTACTTTACATCAAGTTGTGTAAAGAGACTGAAACCTACTACGGGCATGGGGTATATTCACTTGGCTAACACAGACAGTCTCCGAACTCGTAATAGAACTAAAAAAAAGAAAAATCGGAATAAAATTATGGCCCAACCCTACCTAACCTGGTACACACCCTACGGGAGTACCGGGCTATCGCATATTTTATTTTCCCAATGATTTTTAATTTTATGTAGTCATCAGGCATAAAATTACAACACTCCTGCGTTATCGTGAATATGAAAATAATAAATTGTTAGAAATTTTCTAAATTCAATTCAATATTTTCGTGAAAAATCCAACCCAACACAATTCAACGTATCTCTATTTGACAAAATAGACCAAATGGACAATAGATTGTTGACTGAATTGATGATGTTTTTCCGATAAAAATTACAATTATTAGATCAATCAGTTTGAATATTTAGTAGTTAAAGTGTCGCTTGAAGAACAATTACAACCTCTAATATTCTAGGAATTTTGTCTGGCTTACCTAGAAACTTCTTCGTTGACTATATAATGTGTCACTCCCGAAGTATGTGCACCAGTATGACGCACTACCTGAACCCTAACCTGGTACGCGTACTATGTTAATGTTGTGCGCCATCTTGGTGCACATACTTCGGGAGTACCTAAAATGTTGGTGTCTAAATATTCGATCTTTGCATTCAAATGCATTATCGCGTGTGCATGTCCATGTTTGTTAATTCCGTGTGTGACCCAAATTACAAAGGTTTTACATGCATATGCTATTGTATGGTGCAATACGATCCTCAAGTAATATAACATTATTTCTTTCTGTCGTTTTCACCACAGACACAATTATTCAATCTAGCCCAGTGGTTCCCAAACTTTTTCAAAAAAATTGTCCGACGGACCCCTTGCAATTTTGTTTTTGTTTCGTGGCCCTGTGCACTAGTTGACTAAAATAAAACATTATCGGAGAAAGACAGAAAGATATCACATAAAACAAGGTCACAACAAAAATAAATGCTACACACGGTGTAGTGCAAAACATATTTTCACCTGCGTTTATCACGATAAAATCACATACGATTATCTCAATTTCAATTTTAGAAGACATTTTGAAATTGATAATACAGAGTTGAAAACGTAAAAATATATGCCTACCGTTACCGTGTGTCAAAGACTAAATTTGACATCTAAAAACCAAAACGTAGTGCCTTTCTGACTGCGCTATACTTAACGCTATCTACCTTTCAAAACAAAAGCGTACAACAACATTTAGAAACGGAGTGGCATACTTTATCAACTACCTACTGTAATTCTCTTCTATTAACAACAAGCATGCAAAAAGGCAGCGTCGTCTACACCTCCAAGTGCAGTTTTAAGTATTTAGCGGGATTTCCAAACAATGGCCGCTATGGCTAAACGGCGCTCCAGAAGCATATGTACCAAGATGTCGCACGACCTGAACCCTAACCGGTACACAATACCATGTTCAGGTTGTGCGCCATCTTGGTGCACATAGATTACCTCTGGAGCTCCGGTCAAACCACGGCGACTGACTTTTTAGCTGCCCCAAACCGGTACCACGGCAGCAAAATAAAAAATCATGTCGGGTAAAATTTTAATGCCGTAACCAAGGCATGTCGGATGTATTGGCAGGGCTGCCCCTGTTGGTGACAAACAATGAGTAGGTTGGTACTTTTTTTTATAGATACAGTTTTAATGGATTTGAGGTTTGGTTCCAGATTTAAGTAGATATAATTCTGTATATTAAACAAAAATACGGCACATGACTTTGTTAATATGCCGATAATACTGATTACTAAATTATAGCGCCATTAAACCATGGCATGGGACGCCGCGGTTTGTTCGTGGCAGGAGCTGCCATAGCTTTGTGACGTCACAATCGGGAAAACCTAATCGAAACAGAAAATGAAGAATCAGTGTCCTCAGCAGAGATTGTATGCAAAGCATCATAATGCGATAAATGTGTCTTTCCAAATTTAAGCAGTTAATTTTTGCATCATCAAACTTTGAGCCATCCAACAGATTTCTTTCGCGGACCCTCGGAAAGTACTTCACGGACCCCAAAAGGTCCGCGGACCCTAGTTTGGGAACCACTGATCTAGCCAATCGCATTTAGAACTGATTCTCTTTCGTTTACAGAACTCATTTGCTCTCCTCTACAAATAAACATGGAAACCCAAACGCTTGCATGTTCCGACTCGCAAAATTGCATGTAAGTACGAGAATGGTAGTACGTGTCAGTGAAAATCGACAAATACCTTAATTTAGTAAACAATGCCTACTTTTAATATAAAGTTGACGTAAGAATTAGTAAACAAGTCAATCAGTTTAATTCTCAAATATCCATCGATGTCAATATAAAACAGTGGTTCCCAAAGATGATCGACCGGGGGCCAAAATTATAAACAGAAGAGTATTCGCGGACAGGGAAAAGTCCCGTAAGGCCGAGACTCGTACGTAATCCTAATACTATATTGGTACATATAATTGAGATACCCGTATAATTGAATTTTCCCAGATATACACGTGTTTAAACTGTAATAATAACGTAACAATTAGTGGTATATAGTCCGCAAACAGGAAGTACTGAAGGAGTACCAAAAGTTCGGCGGGCCATATTAAATTCTTACGCGGTTTGGGAACCACTGTTTAAATCCCTGTTCTCACAATTAAAATATGGAGGAATCATGGCTTCGTTTATAATCTGCTTGGTTGTGTAAGATTGAAAAATATTTGATCATAAATTTACTTTTATATTACTTTTTCCAGTATATCTTGCAAACCTGGTTTTGTTCTTGAAGATGGAAGCACCAGCATTACATTGACATGCCAAGATAATCTTGAATGGAATGGAGAAGTGCCAACATGCCGAGGTATGTAATTTGGGTTTTAATATTTGGAAACAGGCTGTAGAAGTTTCAATAAAATAACTTATTTGTGTTGAGATTTCTTTGCCGTAATGTGTTACCAGAAATTCACAGCAATAATATTAGAAACAATATCTCACTTTTTATTTAAAAAATCAGAAAGTATTTGGCAACTGTCCAACAGATTCATTTTTTTTACAAATTTTTACTCACGATAGAGAGGGTATTGCTATGTTTTTTTTTCAGCTGTCGAGTGCACAGTACTCAGTTTTGATGGGCAATCAGGACTTATGCAATGCACTGGGAATAAATATCAGAATGAATGCAAGTGAGTGGAGTCTCCCGCAAACTATCTTCGATATTCAAATTAACCAGCTGATTTAGATTAATTTGTAACAATAATCTTTCTTCAGCTTCGTCTGTGATTCTCACAAACAACTCAAAGGACCAAGAAAAAGAATCTGCAATGAAGACGGGACATGGTCAGAAATACAACCAACCTGTGAAGGTGAGAATGTAGATTGTTGATTGAAAAAGTTGAAACATTCCTATTTTTTTTTTATATTTGTTTATTTTGTACCAATGAACAATTGAAATCCACCACGTAGTTATTGGGTAAAATCAGACTGATTTTCGTGAACGTATTTTGATAAATTCGTTTGGCAAATTTTTCTCATTGGTGAAATTATGAACTACTAAACATTTCTGCGGTTTGCGATATCATCGTGCCCGTTTAAAGTAGTAACACAAACATTTTGGTGCGTTCACATCATATTGCGTTCACAATTCATTTGTATTTTAGACGTTATTTGCGAACCAATAGATTTCTCGACCGAACAAGGAACATTTGATTGCACGGATGGATATAATTACGCGAGTTACTGCAGGTGTGTTGATTAATATTTTATTCCAATGATATTACTAAGTTGTCTCATACTCAGGTTTGATTGATGATTTGGTAACGCGTATTAGTTATGACCGGTTGACAAACAAGCCGTTACCGCTTAATATAAGTTTATTTATCCTCGTATGTGACCTCGTACAAACATAAAAGCCGTTATTAATTTGCAATGAAGAAAATTGTAATCGCGTCTTACAATTTATGTTATAAGTTCAAATCTCTGCCCGAGGCAAATCAGACCAGACGCGTAACTAAGCGCCATCTACCGCCTCTCTGAAAATAAACAAATATATTTATTCAGGAATGTAAAGTAGGCAGAATTATAGACAGACAAAAATGTTTTTAGACCAAATTGCATTACCTCGAAAATAGTTAAGAGCAGGAGTAGGTTTTCAGACGAGGGGCCAAAAAGTTTGCTCACCTAGATTAGAGGGCCCTGTAAAAGTGACGTAAAAATATACGTTTAATGAACAATATTTACAGTGTTACAAAAGCAAAATTTAATATTAATAAGCCATCTGCCAAAAGTAAATTTAATCGCAATCTCAACAAATTCCTCAGCTATTTTTTGCTAAAACACCAAAAATTGGTTGCATCAGGCGGGCCGAATTGAAGTACTAAGCGGGCCGGATTCGGCCCCGCGGGCCGTAGTTTGTCTATGTCAGGTTCGGAGTCTGTAGAAGACGATTGCCTTGTCATTTTTTTTTGTAGTGCGACCTTTGCACAAAGACGTGATGTTAGTGCTCATCTCCTACTTTGCGAATACACTACTGCTCATACAAATTCTTTGATAAAATGAATATTTTTATATATGGAAATAACTCTTATTTAACATCAGTAAAATTACAAAATTCACTTTTTTTAATAGTTTCTACTGCAAATCTGGATTGCAAAGATGGGGAGCAAAAAAAGTAGTTTGTCTTTGGACAGGAGAATGGTCGGAAGAACCACCTACTTGCAAAAGTAAATTTCTTCAATTATTGATATTTAAATTCTCAAATAATTGTAAGTCAGGTCAATTTGAAATTAATTCTTGGTTTAAATTGAACTGGGCCCGTTGAAAAATGGTGTTTGAACAGAATTGAACTCATCAGTATTTTGAATATTCACGAATGTTCTAACGCCTGTCCGAAGCAGACAACAGGTTTGTGAGCGACCAGAACTGTGAATCGAAAACACTAGATGGATTAACTGGACTTTTTGTAAAAAAGGACCTCCAGAAGTATGTGCACCAAGATAGCGCACAACCTGAACATAGTATGTGTACCAGGTTAGGGTTCGAGTTGTGCGAAATCTTGGTGCACATATTTTGAGAGCGCCAAAAAAAGATATAATCCGAATCATATGGCAGTTGCGTCGAGACATTGTTTTGTCAATTAAATAATGTTTTATCACCATAGCATAGCACCATAATCCAATTCCAACATACAAATTGAAGATTTGATGTTGATAAATTTTTTTCAGAATACGATCCCAAATGTCCTGCTGCTCACAAACACACTTCATGTCCTGACAGCAACTGTGACGTCAATGCTGATTGCGATGACGACAAGAAGATTTGTTGTCCTACAAAATGTGGAACGTCAGTTTGTTGGGATTTACCTAAACGAACAATTTCTAGAGGTGAGATTATTTTTTAGATGGGATCTAGCATGAGAGATCTCCGTTTAATCATCTTAACTCCACGATCTTGCCTGAGAGAGGATCTTCATACGATCCCATTTTCTCGTACGATTTATATCGGTGTGCAAACTGCGGCCCGCAAGAAAAATTTGCGTGGCCCGCGGAGAATTAAACAATTTTGAATGGTGTGTCCACAAACCGAGTATGCGTGCAATTCTAATACTTCTGCGCCACAAAGTCTATACCAGAACTTGTGTGCCACTGTCATATTGGCAAAACTAGCTAGCAAAATTATGTTGCAAAATATATAATATATATTACAAAAACGTGTTTTTCACTGAATTGAATTGAAGTCGGTGTGGCGATCAATTTAAATAGAAGTTTCTTCAGAAGTTTATGCGTTTAACTCACTATTTCTATAGGAACCCTAATAATGCCGTAAGGTGACTAGCAAAAATAAACAATTTTTGTGCATGTAACTACTAGAAAGTTTATGTTGAATAAAGGTGTGGCACGCGGCTTCACTCAGTTACTTGAATTTGGCCGGTCAGTGAAAAATGTTGCACACTCCTGATCTAGACTATTGGTGAAATATTTTTATTCAACTAAGCGAGGTCTCAGATTGAAACAAATTATCTCATTAATTTTATAATTTGCCTGCATTAAGTCGTGATTATATGAACAAACTAAAATAATAAACTTGGTGAAATAGATTACAATTTTCAGTTCCATTATCTTTGCACCCCTGTACATTTGAACCTACAGACATTTGTACCCGCGGATTTTTGCATCTATACGCATACCACGTGCAAATATACGCGTGTGCAATTGTACATGCGTGGAAATGTATGCGGATGCAAATGTCCGTGGGTGCATATGTACATGGATCAAAATGTCCATGCAAATGTCTGTGGGTGTAAAAGTATGCAGGTGCAAGTTTCCTGGGTGCAAATGTTCTGTCAATCAATTTTTAAATGTAAAGTTGTTTAACATTTTATTACAGAAGCGCTTCTATGGATAGTACTTGGTGGATTAGGCAGAAAGCAATTCCCTACAAACTGCTTGAGAAACGCATGTGAGACTGCACGATGTCCAGCAAATCTCAACGCACAGTGTAGAACATCATGCAATAGTTGCCGAGCTCACTTTTACGATTTTAATCAAGAGGTTACCGGAAATTGTAAGTATATACTTGATATTTGTAATTAGCTTATAACCTAATTTTCACCGTCGTAAAAAATATAGAACCGTATAAAACATATAGAACAACATTATAATCCGCAAATGTGGCGTCTTGCCTTGAACTAAAAAGCATATACTATATAACCTAGCAACATATATATACTATCTCTCTGTAACCCTAACTCTGACATGGACAAACTATGGCTCGCGGGACAAATCGCGCCCGTCGGGTAATTTAATCTGGCCCGTCCGATGCTTTCACAACCAAACTAAAACAACATTTTGATGTTTTAGCTAAGAAATTTCCCAGGGAGAAGTCCAAAACTTTGCCCACCCCTTCTAGATGTACCTATTCATATCTTCTATCCATTGTATATAGCTAATTGACTGAGGGAAACTTAAATTTTTATTCAAATATAACCGCTAAAAATGCTGATTATGCAATATGCAATATAGTAGAGACCAGCATTTGAATGATACTACATTATTTCATTTTGATTTATTTAATTCAGGTCAATGTCCAGGTGGTTATGTCGTGCCAAACTGTAATCAACAACAATGTGCAAACTACAGATGCATCACACACGGCCAGCAGATATCTCACTACTATGCTAGTCAATACTACAACCCCAATATACTATGTCGTATGAGCAGTTGTGGTGGATGCTTTCCCCGATTCTACGATAGACGTGGACGAAGAATCAATTGCAGACAAATATTGCAACTTGTATCAAATCCAGGAATTCCTGGTAGGGATTATTTGATTATTTTTTAGGGGACAACACATTGCACCCACGTACATTTGCACCCACGTACATTTGCACCCACGGAAATTTGTATCCATACCCATAACAATATTCCACCCGCATATAGATTGCATCGCGGACATCTGTACCCATGTACATTTCCACCCAGGAACCTTTTCACCCACAAACATTTGCACCCGCGGATATTTGCACCTGCGTACATTTGCACCCACTCACATCTGCATCCATTTACATTTGCACTCACAGACATTTACACTCCTGTACATTTGCGCTCATGTACATTTCCACTTACGGACATCTGTAATTTGCTCAAAACAAAGTCATATAGGCACTTGCTCAAGAGTGAGATTTATTATTGAGTGTACATGTGCATGGGTAGAAATGTCCATGGGTGCAAATATCCACGGGTGCAAATGTACATGTGTGAAAATGTCCGTCAGTGCAAATGTATGAGGGTGCAAATGTATGTGGGTGCTAATGTACGCGGGTGCAAATGTACATGGGTGCTAATGTACGTGGTACAAATGTTCATGGGTGCAATCGGTATATGGGTTCTAAAATCTGCGGGTGCAAAAAGAGTGAAACCGATTTTATACAATATTTTTTTCAACGAAAACGGGTTTTGTCAAATTGATTAATGGTTGATCGATCGGTTTTTGTATTTTAACATCTATTTTGGACGAACAGTGTGAAACAGTCAAATTATCTTTTATCAAACCATCTGAAATACATGAATTAATGAAATTTCAGATGAGGTCCTATCTCTTTCATTACTTATAATATCACGAGAGCGTTGTACTACACAACTTTAGTAAAATAGCATATGTGGAAGTTTATAATTTTACTAATTATAATTTCGCTGTGTCTGAAAAAACATTTCAATATAATTTTTGGGGCTCCCGAAGTATGCGAACCAAGATGGCGGACATCGGAATGTAATATGTGTACTAGGTTAGGGTTAGACCATAATTTTAGGTATAAATACTACGGGAGGCTCTTGGCTAGTCTTCGAACTGATAATAGGACTAAAATAAGGAAAATTGAAAGAAAATTATCGCCTAACCCTAACCTGTTACCCATGTTACGTTCCGATGTCCGCCATCTTGGTTCGCATACTCCGGGAGCACCTAATTTATTTACTTTATCATACTTTCAGTGGCGAATCTACCAATTAGCGGATGAGTACTGCAGACTATAGACGACGGATCTCAACACAACAACAATGTATTAATCTTGAACAAAGCTTACCCGATTTAAGCCTGTTATCCGTGTTTACAAAATTATAGAAGAGGACTTGAAGCATCATCCAAACTTTACTTAAATATATGCTTAAGGACATTTACAATCATGAGAATTTGGCATCCGTGAACAATGAATTAAACTTTTGTGGCCGTGGCATTGTGGCATACTAGAAATAATTTTTGGGACCTCCTGAAGTATGTGCACCAAGATGGCGCACAACCTGAACATAGTATGTGTACCAGGTCAGAGTTCAGGTTATGCGACATCTTGGTGCACATACTCCAGGAGCACCGATTTTTGTTGTTTTACCTCCAGCCACATCTAGTTACCACATCCCCAATAAGGCCCAATGTCATAAACTGTTTGTCCATGCCATTTCCCCTTATGGAATAGATTTTAAATGACACAAAGATCTTTTATAGGCATATTTGAATTGTTTATTTTAATACATTTTGTCATTATTTTGCATTTTTCATCACTTTCTCTTAATTTGTTTAGTTAACGATAATTGTGTATATCAATTTGTCATTGATTGGTATTTTTTCATAACTTTCGAACAACTCTCATTTTGTTTATTTTACGATAATTGTTTATATCAGTGTGTTGACGACAACCAATAAGAATAAATGTATATCCAGTGTAACTTGAGTCTAAATTAAGTCATAAGATTGGCGCGGGTGGATTATGATTTATCCATGGTCAAAACTGGATGCCTGGCATCCGGCAAGCATAATCATAACGTTAGGAATATGATAGAATCGTTTGCTCTGGGTATCGATCTGAGAGGAGGGATACCGTTAGGCGTTAGGGCTTGTGATTTGGTCGCGGGGCATTTACAGAGATCGTCCCACAGGCTGGCATGAACTATTAAGTGATTGAAAGGTAATATGTAGGATACGTAGTCAGATGGAGCTCTAGTATGTCACATCCATCGAAATTTGAGACACTTGAACTACACTAGTTCCAATCAATGTAGCAAAATACCGAACTGCGTTGCAACAGATAGCTTTGAAACTTGCACTATTATTGCAGTAGCATAATACAGCACTTTACTCACGACTTAGCGGTAACAGAAATCAAATAACCGAGAAAGTTTTGGACGCGGAACATATCACCCGGAGCTGAAACTGCCATAACACGGATACCGAACGTCCATTAACGCGAGATTAGAGCACACAGCTTTTCGACAGCCTCAGTTTATAATCCTGCAAGCCCGAAACGCACAATGCGCCCCGACTCCAAGCACGGCTTTCACCATTGGAAGTGCATGGAGTCCTGTATGTGTCAAACAACAAGAGTAACCACTAAAGCTCATCAACCTCAACAATCCTCTTGGCGTGACGTTTTACCCTACTATAATTCAAAAAAAAAAATTGAGGCTTACCTTAGGGCAGTGGTTCCCAAACTTTTTTTTCGCGACCCCAATTTTTATAAAATCAAAGCTTTCATATACTCGCGACTCCACAATTAGAAACGTTCAGCAACTTCAAAAATTAATATAGTAGTTTAATTACGACTGTAAGTGGACGTTGGCGGAGAACATTGACACAAAAATCTGTGAAGAAGTCCGGCAAATCGCCGGAAAAACAGGGAAGCCACAGAAGATTTGATAACACATGCCATCGTATGAAAAACAAGGCGGAACAGTCTCTTAGATCAGAGTTATAACCGTTCTTGGGCGAAACATAGACAGACTTGATAAAATGTGGTAGATTGTAAGAAAGCGTACGATATTTCGGAAATAGTAAGATTGCTTCTAAATTAAAATATTATTTAGTATATATATTCCAACAGGGTCTTTATTATTTTTAGTTTAATATTAACATATTACAGATTGCTCGATTATTAATTCGAACGTAAAACAGAGAATGGAAGTAAAATAGGAAAAAACGTGTATAGAATCACATCTTTTTGGTGACTTTTATTATGTTAGAACTTGTTGTGGTTTCGTGTTTGACTCCTCGGAACGCTTCGAAATTATGTATGAAACTTCTAAATACGCAATGCTGCAATACGAAAATGTTCACTTTCACGCGGAGGCGATGTGGACTTTGCGACTTAACGAAGCGCTTTCGCAGCAGATCGACAATGAAAGTGTAATTACTCGGCTAAGACACCGCCTCGCAACCAATACCTTACTTCTCAAACACCTGATTAAGTGCCAATCGCCAAAAAAAGCAACTTTGTTTGCATATTTGATAACCAATCGACTACACTGGTACAAAATAACAAACCGAAATAATTTCTCGCTGCCTGGCAAAAATCCGATTCGTTTACCAGCGGGTCAACTACTCATTCGGATGCAACATGGTCGAAAAATCTATAAAATGGAAAATATTATTGGCGTTTGTACCACGGCATTTCAATTACATGCCGACCAGTTAAAAAAGTATCGCATGAAAGTTTTACCGAGCAATTTTGGCACCGTTTGCATATTAACCCGATATTTAGACAGAGAATATGCGCATGAATTCTTGATGACAATATAGCTGGCTTTCCTATGGCCTCCAGGATAATGTCACAATTACAGACAGCACAGTGTGCGTAGCACTCACCCTTCAAGCTTCGTTTAACTTTGAATTCTTTCCCGTTCTCATCACAAAAAACGTTCTTAAATTTGCTCATTTTTAAATTTAGGCTAGAATAACCACCACCACGACAATTGTTTTTTACATTCTGAACATGAGTAAATTTAATGTGCAATAACAATATTTCTACTCCTAATGTGGGACATTTTATTTTTGATATTTCAAAAAACTTAATTTTATAGATCCCATTTGGGTAAATTCCACGATTTCAATTTTTCGAACTTGAATGCGCATTTATGGGATTTTTTACATTCCAATAATAATTGAACGGCTCCAGAAGTGTGTGTACTAATATGGAGGTAACCAGTAGTGGGATTCAGCCGGTTCGCACCGGTTCTATAGAACCGTCTCATGTGATTTAATGAGAGCAGCGAACCGGTTAGCATTACTGGTTTATTTGCTAAAAAGTATATGACTTTTGTGATGGAACCGGCTGACAAAAAATTTGAATCCCACCATTGGAGGTAACTAATTTCGTTCGCCTACTTTACATCAAGTGGTGTAAAGAGACTGAAACCTATGTACAGGAGGGGGGCAGGGGGTATATTTACTTGGCTAACACAGACAGTCTTCGAACTCGTAATAAAACTAAAATAAGGAAAATTGGAATGAAATGATGGCCTAACCCTAACCTGGTACACACACTCCGAGAGTACTAATTGAATGCTTCCTAATATAATATACTAATAAAATTCTGGTCATTTCGATTTTTCGTTCCAATGAACTCTGGCAAATTTCGTTGTATTGAATCTCAATATTTTACTAACTTCTATGTGAACACTGCTGTGAATCGTGGGCTAGGATCACGATCGCTTCAGAGCTGACATGGGCCAACTACGGCCCGCGGGCCAAATCAAGCCCGTTGATTCAATCTGGCCCGCCTGATGCTGCCACAACCAAACGAAAACCATATTTTGATGTTTTAGCTGAGGATTAACGAAGGTTGAGATTGCGATTAGATTTGGTTTTAGCACGGGGCTCATTGTTTTCCACTTTTTGCATTCGTAACACTGTAAATATTGTTCCTAGAATGTATATTTAACATCGCACTCACATGGCTCGTCAGTCTAGATAGGCAAAATTTTGGCCTCTGGTTCAAAAAACTTGCCCGCCTCTGCTTTAGAGTAAACCTCGCCTAATGGTAAATTCGGATCTAGTCCATAGATAATATAAAAAAGGTAAAAATAATAGTCCTTTAAGAGACACTTTCTTTTATTTTTAAACTTCGGGGTTGTTATTTCTACAAATTACGACAGAAACGTTTATTAGCGTTGCGATCCATTGGGCTTATGCCCCGAGAGGTCAGTTAAACATAATTCGGTACTACTGAAGTATGCGCACCAAGATGTCGCACAACCTGAACCCTAACCTTGTACACAACCTGAGTTCAGGTAACCAGTCCCATAATTCAATGGTTATACGCGTCCACCAGCTACGTGAAAACACGTCTCGGCCTTACTCTTTGTTCCACTCTTTTATCTTTATGCTTTCGTTTTTATTCCAGAAAATATCAATTACATGTATGTGTCTGTGTTTGTTTGCCTCGCAATGATAAGATATACATGGTGGCGATATTGAAAATGGCGACGGCACGCTGAAATCGAAGCAAATTTGAAATTGTACGATTTAATAGGGCCTCGTGCAATGCAAGTTTTTATATAGAATTTGGAATCTGAAAGGAAAGAAATCAATAATATGGCAAAGTTGCTGATATCTGTGCATTTTATGCCGAATTAAAAATGCAAGCCGTTAGTTGTTAGCAGTTATTATAAAAACTAGACTTTCTGCGTTGAATTTTGCAATCCATAATAATTCAAACACTGATGCTGTAGCTTAGATAATACTTAACAATGAGCCAGTAATAACAGTACAGATCAGACTAAATATGAATCTTAACAATATTTACAGTCATTGAAAATGTCGAAAGATTTCAAATATTACTGTCGTGTTATAAATAGTGGAATATACGGATGCAAGTGGAAGATATCGGATGATAATAATGAAGAAACGAATATTGTAGAAAAGGTTTGGTGGTCGGTTTTGCTTCTAATTTTAATGCTTGCAACAATGTGGTTGTTTTGCTGGAGCGTTTTCAACAACGATTACAATGACTTTGAGTGGTTTATTTATGACAATTCTGGCATCTGGTTTGGATTTGGGACTTTGATTTTGGTTGTTTTTTCACTGGCCATGTTCTATCTCGTTATATTGGCTTGTTCTGGAATTGTTATAATTGCAAGAGGGAAACAGAAACATCTACATTTATGCCATAAGATTTCTGTTGCAGTCGTGTTTCTGTTGGTCCTTGCTGGTTTTATTATTGTCCAACTATTGTGGAAGGAAGAGTATTATGCAGCTGTTATTGCTTTAAAGATGACCGGGCCGTTTCTACACATTGCTCTATTGTTTGTTGTGACCGCATCGTATCGAAACATCTACATTTATGCCATAAGATTTCTGTTGCAGTCGTGTTTCTGTTGGTCCTTGCTGGTTTTATTATTGTCCAACTATTGTGGAAGGAAGAGTATTATGCAGCTGTTATTGCTTTAAAGATGACCGGGCCGTTTCTACACATTGCTCTATTGTTTGTTGTGACCGCATCGTCCTGGCTAATGTTTTATGAAATCATGAGATTTGAGAATCAATTTATATGGTTGGCATCGAACATTGGTGTTTTGATTTTATTTTTACTTGTATTCTTCATTCCGTTACTCATTACATCACCCTGTATCGGACCAGAACTGGGCTCTATTCCAAAACCACTTTTGATTGGACATAGACTCGGGAAAGTTACGATCGCACCCAAAAACACAGTTTTAGCTTACGAAAAAGGTGCGGCATTTTGCTCAAATTATGCAATTGAAACAGATATCTCAATATCTATGGATGGTGTTCCATTTTTAATGCACGATTCGGATTCATTGAAAAGGACAACAAATGTCGCAGAAATTTTTGCCAGTAGGTCAGACCAAGCGCCATCTCGCTTTACTTGGACTGAACTTCAGCAAATGGACGCTGGAAGTTGGTTTCTCCAGCATGACCCGTTCAACACAGTACGCTTTCTGTCAGAAGAAGAAAAGACAGCAATTCGGCAGCAGAAAATACCAAGTTTAGATCAAATAGCCCGAATGATCGGGCAGAATAGTATTATTTTCGATCTATATACTCCAAATAGCGGAAACCCATATCGAGGAAATCACACAGAAGTCGTAATGAATGTTCTTCTTAACTCCGGATTACCACAAGCACAAGTTTTATGGCTCCCAAGCAGCAATCGTGAAAATATTCGGCAACAAGCACCAGGTTTCCGACTTGTTTCAGTCTTTCAATCTATTAATTTTTTGAATCAAAATAACATTGACATTGTAAACTTAGGATATCTTGAACACACTGCAGACAGTATCTCAAACTTTGTTCAGAACAACATCTCAGTCATACAGTACGTCGTGAATACTCCTTGGTTGTTTTCATACACTTGGTGTCAGGGTACGACATACGTAGCAACAAATGAATGTGAAAGGCTTAGCAACATATCTAATCCAATATGGAGGTTGTCAAATGGTGAATACATAGCAATGTGGGTTTGTTTAGACCTGTTTGCTCTCATTATTCTTGTGCTGATTTTTGTGATTCAGTACACTCGTGCCCAATGCATGCATTTTTCCTGGCTGAGCAACCTTGTCTATAACAAGGTACACTCCAACAATATTGAAGGCGTCGACAATGTCGATATGAACGATATTGGTGATGAATAGAGTCACTAGATGCACATACATACTGGGTGATCGAAGAACCATGCCACTTCTCACGCACGTAACTCAAATAGCTTACAGATTTATGTGGTCTCCGCGTACCCCAGTTTGAGAACCACTGTTCTGGAAAGACTCCTTTTGTGTGAAGCGTCCTGCATTACTAAAACTTTTGGGCACAACCATACAAAAAAACAGTTCAAGTGTTAAATAAATTTTCATTATTTTTGTAAGAGTTATTATAAAATATCTAGATTATATTTTTTGGTATGTAAAATTTTATTTATCATTTTGAGTCGTGTTTTTGAGATTGTAAATTCTAAGTACCTAAAGTTATTACCTATATTATCAAAATGGTAGATGTATCAAATACCGATACATATACCAAATATGGTGACCTTACATTTGAACCCACGTACATTTGAACCCATGTGTATATCCGCGGGTTCAATCTATATGCGGGTGCTAAAACCCATGGGTTAGGGTTAGTATGGGCTCAACTATCCGAAAAACAAAAAAAAATCCATAGGTGCAATAGCATACAGGTGCAATTGTCATGGGTTCAAATGTACGTGGGTTCAAATGTAATGGAACCACCAAATATACACCATTCCTAACAAAGACTTAGATTCAATTTTGTTTATATTCCTAGATGTGGTGAATTTTACATTTTCAGACAATACATAATTTCTGTGCTGACCAGGTTATTTGATATTTTCATGAGAGGGCCATTATGCGATCAAATCAAGGAACTCAAATACTACAACGCTTGATGCCATAATAAAGGGGCCATGAGTGATGGCGTGCACATCACACAGGGTGTAATAAATTAAGCAAGCAAACTGAAAAACTCCTTCTAAATTATAGTGAACTCTTAATCTTACGCTGACTGTTTGTGCTGAGCCATGTTCTGAGTAAAAGAAATGCGTATAAATACGTCGTATACAAAAATTCTAACGTAATAATGATCGAGGAAGTCAGGCGAAATCTCCACAGTGCAATTCTCAAATATGTGACCACGGTGACGGTGGTGCATCTACAAAAGATGCGCCCATTACAAAGTATAAAAATGCTTCCATTGATCGTTGATTAACAAATTTTGATAACTGTTGTTGAATTAAGATACCTGCGCGTTAGTACTTAAGTTTCAATGATTTTCAATTTAAAATAATTTGTTGCAGGACACGAGCCACGGCTGCCATATCCTAGATACGCCACTTCACGGGGTCGCGCAACGGTACCGGTATGACTCGCTGGGAGCCGAGTCTTTTAGCTTCAAAAGATCGGCGAGCAAGCGTGATGAAATAAAATGTTTCCATACGCCATTAAAAATGTTCCCATGACTACAATTCAAATATCAAAATTTTAGGTAACATATCGATTCTCCCCTGCGAAATTAAAAAAAGCGTCTAGCGGTTTTTCCCACCCTTGAGTACCGGAAATTTAAAATCATTCATATTAATTCTGATGCTGTTGCGAGGTAGTCAACTTGCAAGGACGCAAACGGGAAGCATATGGAGTTGTAATCAGTATTTTATTTTATCCACCATATATACATGAAATATCGTACACCAATGAATACAGAATGTATTCGTAGTGAAAAGGAGCCGCTAGAAACCAGAACTGGTTATCGAACAGCGACACCCGAGAAAAAAATCTAACAGTAATTAATAATAGCATAAAAAAGTCGAAAAATTAGCGAAAGAAATACTGGAAGTTGGGATATATGTTTTGGTTATTTATTGTTAGAGGATTTAATGAGGCATCCAATTTAAATCTAAGAAATAAATTTCTTCTCTGGCGACCACATTTCTGATGTTCAAATTTAGTTGGTAATGGCGTTATTCATTTATTTTGCCTCTAAGAGGTTTAAATGACTAATGTATAATCAATCTTTCGATAACCTCTGGCCCCGGACAAATTCCATTTAACTAGTGTACTGTACAGGACCTACTATTGAAAAGTTTGCGATGCTCATTGGACACGTTAGTGGACATAACGATGGTTTTGCATTTTATGCTGGCACTCTTGTTGTTGTTGTTCTTGTTGTTCTTTGACACATAATTTGATAGATATTAAAAAACCTCTTTTCTCATTGATTACTGGACCAACTGATTTGAAATTTTCAGTGGTTGTAGATGGAATTTTTCTCTAGAAGGCTGTTAATTTTATTTATTCCCAAATTTCTTATTAAATTTGATATTTCGTCCAAAATTTCGCTGTATCATTTTTAACCCTGGAAACACGGATCTTAGTCCGCGTGATGACTGGCTCTACGTTTCGATTCTGCAAAATTCTTGCTACTGAAAATTCGGAAATTTTTGAGAGTACCCGTACCGGTAGCGTCAAAGGACTGAATCGCTATAGTCTACGTGTCCATATATTTGAGCATTGCTCTCTTGTTTTAAAAATATTTTGCAAATTGACCATTATAAATTGGTTTTCATTTCAAACCTATCATTTTGAATCAAAACAATTAAAATTATATTCAACTTACGCAATACACAACTAAAATCTGACCAATATTTCTACCATGCCCGAAAATGTGAAGTATGTTCGTTTGAAAAAAGCATATCATAGTTCGATCTTGCTGATTAGCCAATGGACCCTTCCCCGATCTTTGACCTTTATTGTTTTGATTTTGGTCGCTCAGACAAACTTTGCAAATATTCAGACTTGTGTAGGGCGATAAACTGGTTCGTTGCTCGTTTTAAAGGCCTTCGAATGGCATTTCACTGGTGATGGCGGTATTTTCGTGCTTCTAAAGTTATACCATATTGTCAAGTGATCTATTATTAACGTTATTCCGCCTTCACATTGCTGTTACCGTACCTAACTTAGTTCCAATTCTCGCAGCCCTGTGAAAGAAAACAAAAAGCGAAAAAAAGGACAAAGATCTGCCTAAAACGCCAGCAACCTGTGCGGAACGCGTCCAAAGTTGTCTGAGCGACTTTTCAGCGAAGAATGTTTGTTTACATCTGCTCGCTTGTGATTGGTTGAGAATACGGATGTTTTGATGTCGGGAAAGGTCCTGCGGAAGTTAAATGGAAGTTAATGTCCGGTTAAATGTGCACGTGGTATTTGTTTTGATTCGCTTGAGTAGTTCGAATTGTAAACAAACATAAAAGTGGGCGTGGTTGAGGCGTGTCACAGGAGCGACGAAGGAGTTTTTTCAACGTTTTAATATGATATTGGAAGAATGTCACAATTTGAACTTTGCATGTGGTTTACGTCTATCAATGGCTGATGGTATACAACTGCTATTGGTACGGGTATCCGGTAGGTGAACTTGAGGGTTTATTTTGCTAAAATAGAAGTTTCACCTGTGAACAACCTTCACAGCACTGACAGCAGTACCGGTACCTCATCATTCAGTCATTCCAGTGGTATTTATTATGGTATTTTATTTGGTAGATTTTATTATGTTCAAACAAATCCTGCTCAACAAAGTGAAAACACCCTGTGAAATAACCTTATCAAGCAATGAAACTAGGATGCACGAAATGTTTTCTTGTAATGTGCAAGTAAAATTAGTTTTGCGCCTAGCTTTGTGACTCCCTTTCAATTGCTCTCTGGTCCTCTTGAGAGGCCATGGCCCACGGTTGAGAATTGCTGTTTCACAGCAAGGAATACAGTATTATCGTTCATGAGATTTGAAACTATGAACTCCCAGATCGTAATTAGCTATGCAAGAAAAGCATGTTCTTGACACTTCATTCATTCTTGGCTCGGCGGTGTGGTGCATCGTGCTAAGCGTTAGAAATACGCTCGCCTCTGCATCTCTGATTATCCTGCGTTGATTCGCAGGTTCGAATCCTATGCGGGGATGATCATGTGCGGGAGGATTGCTGAACTCCTCACCGCCGTAGGGTGGTTCACGTAACCGCTGGTCGGTTACGGCTTCCTCCACCATCAAGTCCATGCTTCCAAAACAAATAACTAGCTAACTAATCCCATACCCGACCTGGACCAGTAACCGAACGAGAGGCCGTGGTTCGGCATATGGTTAAGCTGTCTTATCGGCTTTCCTATCCCCCGGGATCAGGGGCGGACACCCGGGGGGGCGAGGGGGGGCGATCGCCCCCCCAATAATTTCTTAAAAAATTTGATACATATTGTTTCCGCCTTACAAAATTATCATTTCCGAAAAGTGCGACAGTCAAGCGCAATTAAACGGTTAATAGTTACCGATATTATAACTGTTTTCTTACAATAATGTGGACCAGAGCGCCTTGGAGCACCTCACATTTTCGTGAAACATGCGCGCCCGCGCGGGTAATACTCCGTCTTCAAACGCACCGCCGATCACGCGCCACGGTTTTGCACAACTAATTCATTTTTGTACAATTTAATATGATTTTCTCATTGTCAAAATCTTTCAATAGTGTAATTGTTGGCACTTGCGAGAGAAGTGAAAGAGGCAAACTGTGTTTCATTACAACAATTAATTATTATCGCTAAAAAATTAACTAGATCTAAAGTTGTTATAAACAATTTTCACCGCTGGACTTTCTTTTCACGTTGTGGATTTCGTGCGAGGCCCAGCATAATTTGCGGGCAAAGATCAAAGCATTTACTATGTCGAAAAGTTGGAAAGCGGCAATATAAAATACTAAAAATAAAACTGTAAACAATATAAGTTTTGTTGAGGCCCGCGACAGTCTAAAAACGCTTTTCTAGGCATCGAAAATTGCAAAATTTCGTGTGCCTACGGTACAAATTATGTTTGCTTGACCTTTAAAAACATTTCGTCACTAAAATCGAAACACGGTCAATTGTGAGCGATTTGCCTTTTTACCCATTACTTTTAAATTGACGTCGAAAATTTTCGTGTTAACAAACAAAGCTGAGAACGCGACTTTTCCCCGGTTTATGATGATATATAAGATAATTAAAGTATATTCGATCACTTTTTGTATTTATTTATATATTTTTATTGTACCGAAATAACTTTTACTACGTGAGAATTGACAGAAAATTTACGGATTTTTCGAAAAGTTTTATCTTTAAAAATAATCGGAGTGACAACATTGCGATTGAGCGGAGCCAGTGTGACAAGTACATCTCAAATTTATCGAATTCGCAAAATAGCAAAAATACGGATCAAAACAATATATAAACGGGCAGTTTACCACACATTTCTATGTCCGCGGATTGCCGTCGTGTTTTAGAGTGGCTCTTGTTTTGTCGACTCAGCCGCAGTTTGAATTGAAGACAATTAAATTAATAAATCAAGACATTTTGAATATGCCCGTATCGGTCTTTGATTGATTACTTTGCACAAGTGAAAAATCATTTTTCGTTGATATAGTCGGTTCTTTTAACAAATGGCGTAATCGCGGCGACTCTTCCGCGTGGATTTCGAGGCGGTGAATATGTATTTTTGATTTACTAGTATACTTTACAATTATTTTCATTGTATGAATTAAAATTGTACTATATGGGATTTTATATCAGATATCGAGATTTTTGTAACGGCGATAACGAGTTCGGAAGATTGCAAAAATAGGTATCAAAATTAAATACATCAGGCAGCTTATCTCATATTTTTATGTCCACATATCGCCGTGGTACGCCGTAGTTTAATAATATTTTTATTTTGAGTTACGTGTTCGAGTTACGTTGCACACTATTAAATTAATATATAAGAACATTTTAGAATCTCGTGGCTGTCATGAATCGACAGAAAATCATTATACGCTTAAATAAGCGGCTCTTTTAACGAGCGCGTAATCGCGGTGCTTGTTGCAGACGGCAATGGGAAGTTCCGACTTTGAAAAATTCGCGCAATAGCTTGTTACCTTGTTCTGCATTTCTAATTTTACTAAACGGCGTTAGTGCGCTTTATGCAGAACTAGGAATTGAAACAATAACCTAATACGACTCCTCAAATTTGTTATTTTCTGTTTGTTAGCAAGAGCCGTGGGCTAATTCTCGCGGAATTCAAGAAATTGGTTCAGTGACGCGCAAGTTCCGTGTCCGAGCAAAGCAGCCTAGGTACTCGATATATGAGTAGCAAAATGACATGCTAATACTTAGAGAATGACATCGACAGGTTATTGTTACGTGACGATACACGGCGCGGTGTTTTTCGGTAGGCGATCCAAGTTCGCCCCCCCAAAATTATGGAAAGTGTCCGCCCCTGCCCGGGATAAATATGTAAATCCTTCCATTCATGCCGAAAAGCCAATAAAACAGCTTACAGGGCATCTCATTTTAAATGCTGTGTATATGAATCGATAAATTCATTCAACCTTTCTATGTCGTTTATGTTATGTAGTGTATTTTATTGTTAGGTAACAATAAGATAAATAAGCAGATAAATAAACTACTGTTTGCCAAATTGCAGCAATCAGTGGCTATCATCTCTATTAAGTTTATAAGTATAAGTTAAGTTTATTTCGACGCCATAATAAACTTAACTTATACACTTAATAGAGATGATAGCCACTGATTGCTGCAATTTGGCAAACAGTAGTTTATTGATATGCTGAATCGAGTTTAGTGAACATGAGTGATTTAGACATAGTAATATAGTTCCATATTGAGCCTCCGGGCCAGTAAGTGAATCTATTATCTGGAACCGGCCCACTTAGAAAAGTAATTGCCCACCATTGCTCTAATCAGTTAATCAGTAGTGCAATGCATGAATTGCGTGAATGTTTGCCAGGCTTCCAGTAAGGAATTATACTATTTGTTTGCAGTTTTTTTGAACGAATTTTGGTCAGTTGTAGACATGTCATGTCACAAGTGTTGTCAAAAGTCAAAATAATATAACAAAATATAAAGTCAAAAGTAGGGACAGTAGCAGGTGAAGGGCCAATCCATAAAAATGAAGATATTGTTATTTAAATACTTTTTATTACATATCAGTTGATTTTTCATGTGTGTGCATTATTTTCAGTGTGCATTATATTTGCAACAGGTCAACATATTAAATGATTGTTTTTATTCCAGGTCTTGGGAGCTGGTTCGAAATTACGATGGCTCTGACTCCATAGCCACTGAAATTCGCTGGCATGAAACATCAGTGCTCAATCATTTTGCAGAATGCTATAATGCGATGTCAAGAATATAATGTAAGGGTTTGAAATTAAACTCCAAACTTTTGAATATTAAAATTTAATTATGAACTTTCAAATTAATATCAAGATCAAGGTTGGCCAACCTGTCTTCAACTGAGATCGACTAAATATTTGGTAATATCTTGTGATAATGAAGTCACACACAATATTGAATGATGGCTAATTTTTGAACTGAACATCAAACCTCTAAACACCAGAAACTAGAGCTCTCGATCAATCATTTTATAAATTAAAAATAAAGATGGAAAAATCATATACCAGAAATTTTATCAAATTTATATAATATTCGAGAATTATGAATGTGTGAAAATGCCACTAAACTTTCTGGTAGATCCAGCTCTATTTAATATCTATAATATTTATCTATTTAATATGGCAAGCTTGCTATTGGTCAAACAAAACATTACAACTCCAGCTTCCCAGCCCTGGTCATTACACAAACATTTGTGCCTAATAAAATTGAACTGAGCAATCCTTTCTGATTACGAAAAATATGAATATCTTGCAGTGAAAATTGATTTCATTTCATGAGAATGGTATGCAAAATGACAAACCTATCACAACATTAATTTTTATACTATGCAATTCAAGAGTCCTGCTGCGCAATGACACAAATTTATTTCTGTAACGCTGTGTCTGACCAATATCAGACTTCCTCAGACATGTTATAAACTGCTTGTCTGAGGATGTCTGATTTTGGTCAGACGAAACGTTACAAAAATAAATTTGTGTTAGTGTGCAACAGGACTGCGTAGTATAGTATTTTTATTCCTGCAACAGCATCCTCACATTATACGCATAGGAATCCACTAATGCACAGGCATTGAGGAAGGATTGGGAGTTAGCCTTCCGTAACCTCTACTGATAATTAATTTTTGTTACTGAATTTTTTGAAAGCCCTGTTGACATTTCAAAATATAATATCTGTTGTTTTTTCTTGTATTTTAAGGTTTTTATATTTTTAGACTAAGCAAGTTAAATATGTATTATAGGCCTTAATATGTTTTTTCAATAACCAAAATCTTTCCGATTCGGGTAACACTAACCAGTAATATTGGTGGCAGTAGCCTCTTAGCTAGTAGCTGCCCAATTTGAAATGAATATTAAACTTTACTGTGAAATTTATATGGACCTCCAGAAGTATGCGCACCAAGATGGCGCACAACCTGAACATAGTATGTGTGTACCGGTTAGGATTCAGGTTGTGCGACATCTTGGTGCGCATAGGTACTTCTGGAGCACCATTTATATTTTGAATTCTGCAATTTTGCATTATTTCAGAGAAGTGGAGATCAAACAATAAAACAGAAAAGAATGTTGAACATCAATGCTGTTGAATATACATCATTCAAATATGCCGGAGATTGTGTGGATAAAAGGTAAGATTAATGAGAGAGAGTGAGACTCTGGAGAAATTCAGGTTTTCCTGTAGTATCTTTACCAGGTATAGGCATAATTTTATTCCGATTTTCCTTATTTTAGTTCTATTACGAGTTAGGACTGTCTGTGTTAGCCAAGTGAATATACCTCCTGCTCATAAGTTTCAGTCCCTTTACACAACTTGAAGTAAAGTACGCAAACAAAATCAGTTACCTCCATATTGGTACACACACTTCTGAAGCGTCGTGATTCATTGTTTCATCAACCAGAAAACAAGCTTTGCAAGGATTAAAAATTTATTCGATGTGGACTGGAGGGAGCGATACATATGACCATACAGTCATCAGAGTCTACCCCATAGTCACTATTATGTATAAGATTCACATAAGATTAATATAAATTTCCATTTATTTCCCTGGATTGCATGCATTTTTTTTTAATATTTTCATGGTCCAATCATGAAATCATCCATATAAACATATTGCTTTTTGTAATTTAAACTAATTTTAGCACATCATGCTAAGCATCAAGAATATGCACACCAGCACTCCATTACCCTTTCTCAGTAATAGCTTTTCACCATCCGTGCACTAGATCAAATAACTAGCTAACTAATCTCAAACCTGTCTAGTGTCTGTTTGCCATGTGATTTGTCCTGAGTAAATGGAGAGGAGGCGAGACTGACTTTTGTGTTTAGTAAGGCCCATGAAAGTGAGTATACCAAAGATGTATGTGAATATGTGAAGTCGATTTGCAAAAAATATAGACCTAACAATAACAAGAAATCACAACATTGCATGTCACCCTTATAAATATATTTGTTTTTATTTGACTATTATTATAAATATATGAATGTACTAGAAATTATACTGTTATATTCAAATCCACCCTTCAACTCGAACAACTAAGACACTAAATGTTTTCATTAGGCCAGTTAATTTAGTCGCATTTTTCAGAATGTCACTACAACAGTATGAAGTGGCTACTCCAAGTTGTCAAGTGGTTCTATTGTGATAATTATTACTAGATACTTAACTCTTTCTGATCTCACAATGCTTATCTGTAAACAGAACATAATTTCATTTACTAAATATTTTGTCCGATTCTTGGATTGATTTTACTTAAACGTAACTTATTTTACAATCACGAATAATTCTACTTGTCAATACATTATGTAAAAGAAAGCAATGACTAACAACAATACTTGAATACATAGCCATTAAAGCACCCTGCACATCAACATTAATTATGATGATTGATGTAGGATATTAATGAAATTTCCTATACATTTTTAAAAGTGTTATATCTTTAACATAATTTCAACGACCATACTGATCATTAATATGTTGTACAAATATAGGATTAGGTGACTCAGACACATTTCTTTTCAATTTGGGATTATTCAATTATTGTGATGACAAAGTTTTTGTATAAATACACAACATATCAGAAACTTTTAATGTTTGTTTACCTGCATGCTTAGCATTCCTTTCATTCATAAATATAATGATTCATAAATAGCCATGAAATTTACTACACATTCTTATAAGTATTGTCCTTGTATTGTGCAAACAAAATCATGTGTGAATCACCCATGATAGCAATTTCCATGCTGTAATAAATTCCATTCTATCGAGTTAAACTTATAACAATCGGAAATTATTCATTAACTTATTATCAATAGGTGTGCTGAGGGTTAACCATTTTTGAGATCTCTCATGGAGGGTTGGTTAGACACTTACAAGTGAATGGGTTTCGAGCTTGTCAAATATTAGTATTAGATTGTAGTTTAATGCGGTCACGTTTTTGCCCAAGCTTATAATATTAGTAAGTTTGGGATGTATATAGCCAGGGCATTTATATCTCATTTAATGAGTGTACATACTTGGGAGTTAGATAATTTAAATGGTGGATGAGGAATATCTACTTACATTTAAAAATTTGTTTTCTTTGGATTTGGTTTTATGTTATTGCTCAGTTATAAAAGGAGTGATTGGTTAGGGTTAGGGTTAGGGTTATAATTTAATAGCATTTAATAACGTTTAGGATTAATTTTTTAAGTTAAATTAAACAAAGAATTTAGATAAATTTCCGAATTTGATCAATTTCATTCAGGTGTATGTCGGGAGTTGATCTTTTAAATAGAAGCTCCCCCAAGGAATCATTATATTAGATTCGAATTTTTATGAATCATGCTTTTCAATTGTAATATAAATTTAATTGTCTTCACCATCTTGACATTGTGAACAAACAATAAACCAATATGGAACTACAATGAATCGCCGATACTAAATATGTAATATGCGATATATATTTTGATATTGTATATTTATGTACCAAGAATTCAAATCAGGCATTTGTATTCGATTCGCATTCATTTTCTTTTATATGGACAAAAAAATATTAAAAACAATAGGTTTCATATCTGCACTCGAATTCAATTTGTCGTAAAAAGTTAAATTTTATTCACAACGAGGTCAAATGTTTTTTATTTGCTCTAATTCTATTCCCAATGAACGAGTGTTTGAAAACTCTCAAACTGAAATCCATTCTTAAATTCCGTTTTTATTTTGCTTTAAAATAAATCTGAAACTTGAAATGTACTTGAGATTTTGAGGGACTTCTTACCATTGTTGTGCAAAGTTGTTGAGAATGTTATTTCTACTAGTAGGTATTTGTTTAGTCAATTGTGAAGAGTGGATTTTAGCGAAGTTTTATATAAGTCCAAAAATGAACTGGCTTGTTTGGCTTCCGTAATACTCACTGATTTTCTTCAAGGTTATAGATTAAGTACTTGAAACATTTGAATAGTTGGAGTAAAGTTTAGAATGTTGGAAGTAATTAGTCAGTCAGTAGCTGTTTTGAGTTGCGTGCGACAGTTTTTATAAAGTTCTAATAATGCAGTGTTAGAAATTTGAATGATACTTTTTAATAAATATGAAAAAGTATCACTCAAATTGATAAAAAATCCTTGAGTTTTAGATATTTTTTGCATTCATTTCTCATCTTAAATTGCAGTCATCTGCTTCATACCGTTTTTGCCAGTTCATTTGCTCTATTATTCCAGTGCGAGTAATAAAATAAAACACATTGGTAAAAAAGCTAGGGTTTCAGATTCTTATTTCCTGCTGCTTTTCTCTGTTTTTGCATTGGATTTAACTGCTTAAAACTGGTCTTAAATGGTTTTTGCCAGACTCTGTTATCATTGACATGGGAGTAATACTTTCCGTTAAATGAAAGAAATTGTAATGACAAAACACTTTTGGACGTTCCTGCAGCCATTCCTCATCTTTAGTTTGGATTTAACTGCTTCAAACTGGTTTCTACTGGTTCATTGCTGATCGCTTTTAAAATCTAGCTTTTGTCCATAACTTGAGCAAGCCGTAATGACATTTTCATTTTTGTGTTTCAGTCAATTTGAACATGTAGAGATGATGACTAAATTATTCAATAACAAAAATGTTAGGAGAGGGAAAAACATGCGAGTCACAAACTCTGAGAAGGTTAGTATTAATTTAAATAATTTTTTCAATTTTGCAGGAATGACAATTTTACTCATACCTTCACGCTTTTCTAGCATTGGCCGAAAAAGTTTATTCATATGATGAACGAGATACTAGTATAGTTGTTGAAAACATGAGCACCCCCAAGAAGTTTTATCTAGAGCCAACCACAGCCTTTGCGACGCATGTGGCCCGCCAAAGCATTTCATGTGCCCCCTTTGTACTTGGAGAAGGTTGAGAAAGCTAGATACAAAATTTGGACCTTCTGAAGTATGCGCACCAAGATGGCGCACAACCTGAACTCAGGTTGTGTACCAGGTTAGGTTTCAAGTTATGCGACATCTTGGTGCGCATACTTCAGGAGGACTCAAAATTGAAATTTGTTTTTAAACCTTATCCAAAATATATAAACTATGAATTAGTAAAATAATATTTTGTTTCATCTTCGTTCCAACAATTTGACACTATCATAGCAAATGGGAATAGCAACTGTGATATCATATGTGACTTTTGCAAAAACGATTTTCTGAATGTCTCCTTTGCAAAACACCCCTGGTATAATAGGTGTTTTACCTTTTCAATGTTTCTAAATTATTATTCAATAATTAGGAGTTAGGTTGCGCGAGACTAACTCCCAAGCCTTGCTCTGTGCCTTTATGGTAGTGGATCCATATGCGCATAATGCAAGGATGCTGTAGCAGGAATAAATAAAACTATACAATGCAATTCAACAAGAGTCTTGCTGCACACTAACACAAATGCATTTCTGTAATGTTTCGTTACAGTCAGACTTACTCATTCGAGCAGTTTATTCCCCCATACTTGTATTTCTGATTAATTTTGAATAATTATGCGGTCAAGTTAAAGTGTACCGTCTTCTTGTTGCCAAGTGCTTATTAGTTTCATTGCTTTCATCAAGTATGGTTCACCAAACCACTTCAGAGTAATTTGCCACAATGACTCTCCTACAGAACCAAAGTTATAGTACAACAGTCAACAAATCAATATTTCTGTTAAATAAAAAAGCCTGCTTTTGATAGGTTGGAGCTTCAATAAAGTAGAGGCTCATTAAGAACGAGGATTAGCATTGCACAGTGCATGTTTTATGAATCGTCTATATTCTTGCTTACTAGGAATGTAAGTTTCGGAATTTTAAATGTAAGGGATTTAAATCATTATCACTTAGTAAGAATATAGTAACCAGTAGTAAGTAAGAATACATATGCCTATTCTTGATTAATTTAAAAGTCTTTGTGCACGGTAACACAAATGCATTCCTGTAATTTTTGTTCTACTTCTTCTGACAAGCATATCCAACTGGTCTGCTTTTGGAAATACATTTGTGTTAGTGTGCAGCAAGACTTATTATCTATGCATGTCTTTATGGTTCACTATATGAAATATTTCTTTAAAATTACTTATTTTCACAGATCATCATTGATATTGATGAGAATGAGGATGAAAGACAGATTGTTAACGACAAGAAATCTTGTGAGTATGCTTTTGGGTACTCCCGTTATGTGAGTACCAGGTTAGAGTCAGCCATAATTGTTTTCCGATTTTGCCTATTTTAGTTGTATTATAAGTTTGGGGACTGTCTGTGTTAGCCAAGTGAATATACCCTCTGCACATAGTTTCATTCCCTTTATACAATTTGATGTAAAATAGGCGAACAAAATTAGTTACCTTCATATTGGTACACACACTTCTGGAGCGCCGTTCTATCAACCACTGAAACTATAGGAATTATGGTGATGAATTGTGTATGAGTAAATAATGACAGATTTAAGGCATATTTGCTTGAATACGTATGTCGGGGAGGAACTTTATGGGACAATTTAATATTTGTATAGTTTACATTAAATTGTGTAGGATAATGAATGATGCAATGGAGAAATTATTCTTCTGCAAAAATAATACAACTGCCTTCGTTTTCCAAGACTGAATTGTAACGTTTTGACTATAGCCTACTTAAATTTGTGCTGATGTATTTTTAGCCTGCTTTCTGAATAAAAAATGTTGTTATTTTAAAATAAAATAAATAAAAAACTTTGTTATTCAAAATCTATGTCAAAGCTCTCAATAATGTATTATTTGCTCCATGGAATAAAGTATTATATTGGCCTGGGTATATCCCATGTTGAAATGTCGATTTATTGTGTTTAAAAAATTGTTTGTTTAATCACAAAGAGTTTAATAAGAGGTCATATAAATGATCTCCATTTGTCAATAAATCTTTTGTTTACTTTGTCAGTCTTTTGTATGGCAAAAATATCTCAATTTATCATAAAGATAAAATTTTATTACATCCTTTAAATTGTAAACTTTTTCAAGGAAATGAACTTTTATCTTTTTATTTGAGATTAGATGTTCTTCAAATGACTAGAATACACCTAGGCAGCAGTTTCTACTAATAATTGAACAATTTTCGGTACTCCTGAAATATGCGCACCAAGATGTCGCACAACCTGAACCTTAACCTGGTACACAAGCTGAGTTCAGGTTGTGCGCCATCTTGGTGCGCATATTTCAGGAGGTCCCAATTTTCTTTAAAAGTTTCTTATCGCCATCGTAGTTACCACTGATCGGTTATGTCTCCATCAAGTCCATGCATCTGAAATAAATAACTGGTTTTCATTCCCAAATTGGACAAGAAGCTGTGAATCCTATTAAATAAAGCAGTCTTATGAGCTTTTCTCTCCCAAGGATAAAAATGAAAATTCTGATCTTATTTTGATTCAGTATCAGTAGTTTATTTTTACACATGCCGAAAATACACATTATACGAATAGGATAAAGTAAAAAAAGAAAAAATGCATTTTAGTGTGAAGGAAGACGCGATAAACCAGTAATGGTTATCGAGCACTAGACGAGCAGCGTCACCTACAAGGAAGTATAACATCAAATTTTATAAAGGAATAAAAAGACGAACATTAAATACTAAGAGAATACGGAAATAGAATATATTCAGGCGACCCGAATATCCGAGTCTCGTTCATAACGAAGGAAGCAAGCGACTCCAGTCACAACAGGCGGGGTAACCATGTCAACCGCGTTTTATTAGATATCAAAGTGATAAACGGACTAAGAAACCTCGCTTGTCAGCTGCAGTAAGGGCCATTGTTTTTGGGGCAGTACCTCATTCGGAAGACATTAATACCAAATTAATTATAATTGATCATGATTTTTTTCTGCCTTTTCAGAGTCCTAATATTCATTTCTCATAATATTACATCCACCATCCGTGATTATTTTCCCCCCATATTTGCTGAGAGGTAAGTTTCATTGCATCCTTAAATGACAGTCATATTGCTGACTTTTTACATTATAACTACTTTATATTTGTTAAACCCTGTTTAAGCATGAATAAAGGGTTTTATCCATAATTTTATGGATGGCCATGTTTGGTACACTATTACGACAATAAAGTCCACACACCTGTACTCAGCGGCATTGTGACAAAACAAAGTCTCCTCCTTTGTCTAGCATTCCATCTATTGTTGAATGTAGCTATTATTACTAAACAAAACATTTCACGCCCAATTGTTGCTTCATCAAATACTATTGTGACAATACAATAATGAATGACTCTGTCAGGAGATAGGATTAGGAATTCACTAAGTGAAAACTGTTGATAGGTTTGTCTTTAGTTTTCATTGTAAGATATTTTCAGTGATTAATTTTTATTAATGAACAACCATAATAGGGCAGTGCAGCGCAGGATTTGCGGTACTCCCGTAGTGTGTGTACCAGATTAGGGTTAGGGCATAAGTTTATTCCGATTTCCTTATTTTAGTTTTATTATGAGTTCGGAGACTGTCTGTGTTAGTCAGGTGAATATACACCCCTATAGGCTTCGGTCCCTTCACACATTTTGACATATTCACATATTTCCATACCCTAAAAAATATACTTTCTCTGGAATTTTGTGCAAGTGGATCCATATGCATATAATACAAGGCTGCTGTAGCACAAACGGAGATGAATGTTTTGTTATTCAAGAGTCTTGCTGCACACTAACACAAATGTATTTCTGTAATTTGTGTTGGTGCTTTGAAATTATACACTGGCTGAGATGCATAATGACAGTGGCTCCCAACCTTTTTTCTGTGGCACCAATTTTCGTGGAATTAAAAAATTATAGATATTTGGTAGCTCCGGAAGTATTCGTACCAAGATGACGCACAACCTGAACAACCCTAACCTTGTACACATACTATGTTCAGGCTGTGCACCATCTTGGTATGAATACTTCGGGAGCACCGATATTTGCGACCCCACAACAAATAAAGTACAACAATTTCCAAAATCAGTAAATTCTATCTGTATTGTTATACAGATATTCTCACATTGTACATTCAGCGGAAGCCCTCCCCTAAAAATCTTCAAGTGACCCCACCTGGGGTAGCGACCCGCAGTTTGGGAACAACTGCATTATGGTATAATTCTTGACAAGTTTTTTAATACAGTGTATTAAGTGGCCTATACATTATACAGTGATAAAGGATCACATTTTATGATTTTCAATCCCAATAATACTGTTAAAAAAAGGAACACATTTTTTTCAGTTAGATATGGATAGAAGCTCCATTTGATGAGTGTAGTTCTAGTTTTTCTTATATAATAATATTAGTATCATTGTTGCATCTTAATTTGAGTGTTATTTTGACATCAACAACAGTTCTTTATGGAACTACAAGGTGAGCTTGTATATATTTAGTTGAATCAATCTGTCATTTTCTATTATTGATATATAGGTCTTTAAAGTCCTGAAATTTTTTAAAATTGCAAAGGCAATTTATCAATACTGTATATTGTTTTGGCCCAGAACTAAAAATACTTTACTGATTAAAAAGCATTACTGATTAAAAAGCAACTAATCTGGTTAAGATATATCGAGAACTGACTTCATAACAAAATTGAAATTTTAAAGGGACTTAACGGACAACCGTGTGTGTTTACAAGTAGACGATTACACAAATAATCGGATGAAATATTATAGACTTTTTATGGGTATTTGACTGACTGTCAAACAAGATATACTCTTATACATATATATATACATACATATATACTCTTATACATACAAGATATATATTTATAAATATGATTTAAGGGGCTTTACTACTCACTTAAAAAAATGTATTTTTGTAATGGTTCGTCCGACTCTGGTCCACAGACAAGGATAATACATAATTCCAACTAATGTCCAACTAAATTGAATCTAAAAGGATTTCATTTAATATGTAAATGATGTTTGTCGTACATAATGTTAGATACAAAGGAATTTAATTATGGAAGACTGTCGAAATTTTCATTTCTTCTTTATTTCTATTTTGTTGATGTATAGGTAGCATCGAAGCCTAATAGAAAATCCAAATTTAGTCTCAATACATGAATTTTATTTGTATTTTCACTTCAAACCATTTAAGGAGTTTTGATCTTTGGATAAATTTCTCTTCACTGTACAGCAATTGTGATCTGACAATTTCCTTCCTGGGAACCTTTTATGATCTAATAATATAAAATATAAATGTCATCTTCAAGACAAGTATGGACGGCATGTGAAGTCCAATTCACATATCCTTGCTCAAGCTTGATAGGGTTCCGGTAGATCCCCCTTCTTCCACTGTTATAAGATGTAGTAATTGGCCTGATTATTTCCGCTACACGTTGCTTGTTATTGGAGTTCTTGAAACTTCTCATTTACTGATACGTTTGACTAGATTTTTCTCTCCTTTTTTAGTAAATGTATGCCAGTGAGAACAGTTGCAATATATTTAAAATAGTCCATGTACAATGCAAAGTATGTGGATGGAACATAAATATCAAAAATAAAGAAATGTAAATATCTAAAATAAGGCGGGCAAGATCAAATCTAACAAATGTTTTTATTTTTAATCAGCTTCACGTTCCTCAAAATATTGTCTACCCCCCATCGTTTGAGAACCCCTGGTCTAGATTTTGTATATAACTATCTTATTTTCTATGAGTGACTCTTTACCAGTAAGAACAGATTTTATAATAGTTAGCATGCTAAGTTGAACTGTAAGAGTTTTTGTCCAATTGGATATGATCTGTAAGTTAAATCCGCAGAGAGAAAGGATAAAGCAACAGCTGATTCACATGGCGTTGCGGCTATATCTAACATTTCTTTTTACATGAAAATAGCTGTCTTTTAAGAATTTGAACAATGTAATAGATTGTTTTGTTTGTGCCATTTCTGTTTTTGTGCAATGCTGTTAAACAACTTACTATCATTTATGTTGAATTAATAATATGAAATAAAATACGAAAACATGTAATAAGTTCAGGTCCAATTTCAAACGTTAATAATGTCATCATAATGTCATATTCTTATATTACCTAAATATACAGATATGAAAGTTCATCCATCTACATTCTAGTATATCACATTTTAGAAAATTTATTGTAGCTAAAGCAAATATTAAAAATAGTTTGTAGTATTTACCTTGTGTGTATTACGTCATTTATGATATTTTATAATCTGTCGGTCACTGACTTTGTCAAACTGCAGTTAATTTTCAGTTTATCTCGCAATAATATTGGTTGCAAAATGTAGGGTGTAGGGAATTCTATTCTATATTGACACTAAGTAAAATTTTATTCAAACTAAACAACAAAACTTAATTGAAGGAACATATAAGTTTAAGTTTATTTCGACTCCATAATCAGCATAATAGACGATATAATAATTGCTAAAAACAAAATGAATAAAACTGATTATAGAATCTGGAGAGCAAACAAAACCTCAAGTAAGGTTTAAAGAGTACAGAATTTAGATGGAAAGGTATTGTTAAAAGGAGTAGTACGTGTTTGCACATTCAAAGTAGTATGAACATATTCTAGAGAGAAAATAACTCTCATACAAAGCGTCTTAGATTTCTGAAACTTTTGGGTACAAATTATACACAAACAGAAGTTCAGGTGTTGCATAAATTATCTTTGTTTTCGTAAAAGGATTTTTCATAAAAGGAAAAAAAAATTACGGATTCTGCCCTGAGGAGTCACCATGTATAATATGTCTCTTTGAATTCAATCCAAGTTCAAGAACATCATATAAGTTTCTCCAATTTGACAAAGCTACGCAAACATTGATCGGAAGCAAATGGATTAATGGTATATTCCTGAGATCTGAATGTTTGCACAGACAAAGTATTCATTTGAGATATTGACATAGAAATTTGTTAATTTATCTTTGAAACATGATTTAACCTACCATAACTCATACTTGCCGAAATTATTTATTCCAATAGCCCAAGTATGGACAGATCCAGACTTTATAAGTAGCATAACTGTCTTCAAATTGATAAAATATAACGACTTATTAATGGATATTTCGAGCTTAAATTACGTCAAACTTTTCAACAGCAAACAATGAAGTATCATTAAAGATATTCTTTAGCTTTTCAATGACTCAAGTATTTTAATTGAATCTCTTGAATCTTCAAGTATCTTGAATTTCTCACAAGTTTCGTTTTAGTTTAGTGCCAATGGCTGATGAAATGATGTCTGCCAAATGCAAAGCCAGGGTAGGTTTTATATAATTTTACTAGTTGTTTGGGGTATTGGTGGCAGATTCAAAATTTTTCTGTATATTTGTTTTCTTTGTCTTGGGTTATCAAGTTTTTTTACTTCTATTCTGGGACTTATTTTTTTGCTTATAGTTATGAATAAGTTGGAAGTATATAAATAGATGAAAGTAATAATAATGGTCGGCAATTTAATTTGGTGTGACTTTTTAGATAAACGACATGATAGAATAGGATTTACAGTTTTATCCCAGGGGGGAGAGGAAAGCCGATAGGTCGGCTTAATCATATAGCGAACCACGGCCGCTCGCCCTGATACCATTCCATGTTGGGTATGGGATTAGTTAGACAGGTATTTGTTTTCGGGAGCATGAACTTGATGGTGGAGGAAGCCTTAACTGACCAGTGGTTACTTGAAAGCGCCCTATGGAGGAGAGCGGTCCAGCAGTCCTCTCGCACATAACTATGGTAATCAGAGGTGTGGTGGCAAGCGTGTTTCTAACGCTTAGCACGATGCGCCACGCCACTGAGCTTGGCTCACTCTTTGAGCAAGGCTCTGTATATGAAGCCTTTGATACGAAAGAAGATAGTTTCAAAATGTTTAATAATGTTGTTCTAGCTCTGTTATAATTAGCTCAATATGAATGGACAGGCTTATCATATTCATTCTTATGAAGGGGAAGGCAGTAAGACAGCCTATTCATATGATGATTTTTTGTACAGTTAGGTCGGGCTGGATTGAGAATATCTTTCTAATTAGTTGCTCAAAATACATAGACTTGGAATTTCGAATCTTTTAATTTAAGAGTAGAACACATTTACTGAATGTGAGCTTCTATTGTATAATGTATAATGTAGTGGCTTTTATATGAGTTAGCCTTTTTAATGGGAAGGCAATATTAATAACCATTGGCATCTCGTCACCCAGTTCGCTTGCTGAAATGTCTGAGAGTCTTGATGCCATTTTTTATTTCAATGTAGTCGTATTTTTCATGGAATAGTATTTATACAAATGTATATTTAATGGGAGGTTTAATGACCAAGACGTCCGTATGGTTCATAACTTTTTGAGCATTTTGATGTCATTTTTGTTTTTCAACGTCACGGTTTTGACGGGATATTTGAATTCCAACTTTTATTTATTTTGGCTTTATTTCAGAAACCACCACCCCTCGGCCGAAGCGAATTTCTTCAGCCAAACCAGACACTGTGAATAGGCAGGATGACTCAATATCATTTGATAGTGGGTTTTCTGGTAAGTTGAATATTAATTTTTGTAATTTAATTTTTCTATTTTGTTTCAATGATTTGCTTTTGGGTTCAGTTTTTGTTTTGCAAGTTAACTTTTCCATTTCATACCTGATGATGAACATCAGTTTTTTCAAAATATTCAATCTTTTAGATTAGGGGTTTTGAATTAACTTCTGTCTGAGTTATTTCATGTTTACCGGTAATTATCATAATGTTTTTTTCATAATTATAATATTTTATGGCCTTCTTCAGGGAGCTCAAGAAATATGTGCACCAAGATGGCGCACATCCTGAACATAGTATGTGTACCAGGTTTGGGTTCAGGCTGTGCACCATCTTGGTGCACATACTTCAGGAGCGCCTTCTTTAGTGGTAATGTTTCCACACTTTGAATAGGGATGAGCTCATATGGAAACCCAAATTCACTTGTTAACATGTTCTAATATCTGGAATAATCTATAATGCTGGAATTTTTTATCCAGGTTTTGAACTCTTTGAATTGAACAAATTTGGTTATCTGTTTTGTCTTATAATTTTCCATTTTATTCAGATATTCAAAACAACAACGGAGCATCTGCCCTGGGCGAAGTTTCGTATGGGAATGAACAGATTGTAAATGCAGGAAGTATGGGTTCTAGTCCATCAATACAAGCCTCAAGGCCATCATTATCAAGTCAAACTTCAACGAAAAATGACCTTTTGACCCTTAGTCATGCTCCAGTGCTTGAAACTGAACAAAATCAAAACCAATATGAAAACAGTTACAATGCGCAAACTTTTGGAATAAAATTATCCCTTGAACCAATGAGCATTCAGGATGAGATGGCCATGGTTCATCGAGCACCAATTAAACCTCTGCAATTCAAACATTCAACATTCAAAGGGTCTTCGATGTCAGCAGTCACTATGTCTCAAAATTCTTCTGAAAAGCACACCCTGTTTCAGCCCCAAAAAGGAAAATATGAGTTTGCACATAGCTCATTTGAGAACGCTGACTACTTGAAACCATCGACTATTAAATCTGGATCCATAAGATCTCATGAAAGCAATTCTCCAGGTATGTATTGGCGCTTGAAGCTAAATTTTTTCCTTCTTCCTTTTTAGCTATTTATAAAACCATTCTTATAGACGAGACCAGCCTTCTTGCACAAATCTTGTCACAGGACTGCTTTGAAATAGTACTTTTTGATGAGAAATTTTGCACTTTACGATCGAAGAAGGCTTTAGAAAACCACAGATATCATTTAATGTTGTAAAATCTTAATGCAAGATAGGATAGGGCCTGTCTGGTCTTTAAATTCAGATTGTTCAGTTAACATGCAACATAACGTTTCGTGTCAAAAAACATTCACCAAATTGCCATATCCATTGAGTTTTAGCAACCGAAAATTACTGAATAAGATAAAAAGTAGGGTACTCCTGTATTGTGTGTACCAGGTTAGGGTTAGGCTATAATTTTATTGCGATTTTCCTCATTTTATTTCTATTATGAGTTCGAGGACTGTCTGTGTTAGCCCAGTGAATATACCCCCTGCCTATAGGTTTCAGTCCCTTTACACAACTTGATGTAGAGTAGGCGAACAAAATTAGTTACCTATATATTGGTACACACACTTCTGGAGCGCCCACTATTTTGCCATATTCATTGTGTTCAAGCAACTGAGTGTTAATGAAAAATAGAATGTAACAAAAATAAATTTTTCTCTTTTTTCACTTAGATTTGCTCTTTACTTCATCTAAAATTGCTGAAACAAAAATTGAGGAGCCAATGGAGAGTAAAGCTGCGTTGGTTTATGGAACTCTTCGCAAATCAAACTCTAGTGGGAGCAATGGTTCAGTTACAGAATTGTTTAAATCAAAAGTTCGAAATTCATTCAGGAATTCCAAATTTTTCTCGAGGAATTTGACCACTGAGGTTAGATGTTTATTTGGCGCTCCTGAAGTATGTGCACCAAGATGGCGCACAACCTGGACCCTAACCTGGTAGGCTGGTACACATACTATGTTTAGGCCATCTTGGTTTACATACTACTGGAGGTCGATTTATTTTATGTAATTATTTGTTGTTAGTACATCTTCATTAAGCTTAATTGGGTACGCAACTGTACATTTATTATATACTCACATATATCATAAGATGGAACGATAGCCTAATGACCGAAGATGGCAAACCACTGACACGCGGGTCACAAATTGACCCATCATGCTTTTTCAGTGACCCTCCAGGTCATGAATTTGAGCAAAAAATACATTAAAATATAAGTGATAGATAGCGAGAGAGAGAGAGAGATCTGCTTGAAAGTCAAAGCAAGTGAAAGTTATATTGCTATTGTATTTGAATCGTTTAAATTTATTTAACAGGAGAAAGATCCAGCTGCCTCTTTAGAAGTACCGCCATCGAGTGTTGAACTTTACGACCCAACTTTACCATATCCAGATGATTTCAGGGAAACTGAAGACAATTGGATGTCTTTGTCACATGACTCAGGAGCATTATTTCATCACAAAGCACAATCAAGTCGAACTGTTCTACCAGTACAAATCCCCTCACTCGAAAGAGAGAATATATATGAACAGATACCCACTGATTTTACAAAAAATAATGTAAACAATAATACCAAAATAGCCGATACATCGTTCCTTATTGACATGACAAATAAAACTAAAACAAGACACAGAGATGGACACACCAGTCCTGGATTTACATTTGATGAACAAAATCGCTCAACAATCGTTCCCAATTTCCAAACCTTCGAAAACGTTAGTGCAGAAGCGTCCGAATGTAACAGCACCTCATTTAGTTCAGAAAGAACGAGCCAATCATCTCTGACTGAAAACTCGAAAACTGCCGAAGAAGAGTCGATTGAAATATTAGATGGAGTAATTCAAAGCCACAGTAGTGAAAGTCGTTATGTTACAATGTCCACTATAAAATCCGCTTTGTCATTCAGAAGCGAGGTCAATATAACACTAGGTGGCGATGATTTACATGGTACTGTGGAACCAAAAGGACAAGAAAGTAACCTAAAAACATCTTTAGCATATTCTCCTTCTAATAACCAAAAACCACCAATGCATCCATCTACAAGTGAGCCAAAAATACCAAAGTCTCAGAAACTGACCACTTCACCACTAGAGGGATCAACAAACTTTTTAGCCGTTGAACCCACAAATTCAAAACTTAATTCACTAGTTCTGCAAGACCATATTAACGTCTCTGATACGAGCCTGGCCCCCAATGGAAGTCTGTACGGGCCATCAAGCAATGCATCGATACCTTCTGGTAAAATAACCCCTAAATTGCCTACCGACCTTCCTGATATTTATGGTTCATCGCACATTGGTCATGCTTCATCGACTGTTGTACCTGGTTTATCAATAACCGATGTATTGTCTCAAGAATATACCACAGATTTGCCGCCAGATTCCACATTTTTGAACAACCCTCCTTTGCGGTTGAATTCTTCTTTTAATTCCCAAATTTCCACGACCTATGACACCAACTCCTTCGATGACGACAGTTCGACTTCATTCTCCGGTTCGCAGGAATACGTTCTTTCAGAAGGTTAGTGTAAGATTCAGTGAAAAATACATTAATTTTTGTTGAAAATCCACATGAATAAGTAAAGGTTATGGTTAATTAAATAATAGGCGCTCCCGAAGTGTGTGTACCAATATAGGGGTGACTAATTTTTTTTTGCTTTCCTCACATCAATTTGTGTGAAGGGACTGAAGCCTATGGGGGTATATGCACCTGGCTATTACAGACAGTTCACGAACTCCTAATAGAACTCTAATAAAGGAAATCAAAATAAAATTATGGCCTAACCCTAACTTGGTACACACACTACGGGAGTACATACCGGTAATATTCCGCCTTCGACATGTTATCATTGTATCAGATTCGATAGGCCAACACTAGCTTGAGAGTTTCAAAAGTACAATGGTCCAAAACTAGAGTAAATGGGTATTTTTGTTTGTTCATTTCTGGCCTGTGCCTAGTTCACCTAGGTTTGTGTTTTTTGCTCAATTCTTTATGTATGTGTGCGAGTGCATGATATTTCTCATGTTTTAAACTCTTTTGAAGGTTTGCTCGCCCTCTGGAATACTCCATTCTGTGTGTATTATGAAGTCTTTAGAATAAACTATCTTCTAAATTTTGTTGTCCACATATTGAAATAGAATATTTTTTATTGTTGGATTTTGTCCAGATGCACGAGAGATTCTTTCCAATGATGGAACAATCAAAAAGACAGGCTGGTTGATAACAAAACATCTCTTGATCCAGAAACGTGGAAAGCTAGAGAAGCCTGGCCGTAGAAAATGGAGGAAATACTGGGTTAATTTAAAAGGTTTGGATTTTATAAACTATATTCTCTTTCAATGAAGTTCAAATTACCACAGCTGATAATGAACAAATACCTGAAAACATTAAAAAAGCTGTTTCTTTTACCTGTTATGTTTTTATCTATTATGAATTGTGATGTAATAAACTGTATCAGTGGCTCTCAAACGGTGGACAGGCCCCACGATGGAGGCGTAAACAATTTTTTGAGGGGATGTGAAGCTTATTAAAAATAAAACTACTTGTTAGATTTGATCTTTCCCGCCTCATTTTGGGTATTTACATTCCTTCATTGTTTAGAGATGAAGAGAGCAGTTGTGCTTGTTGTTATTTTTCTTATCCTTTATATTATTTTTGCCTTACTATCTGTTATGTGTAACTTATTTCTAGCTAGTTAATTTTGAGGTGGGGCACGACAGTTGACAAATTCAAAAACGGGGATGCGGCTTGAAAAGTTTGAGAACCACTGCGCTATATCACCCTTATGAAACTAACTATGTACCCAAGCCCTCTTTACTTGGAATTTATGCTCCTTGTAAGGCATAGTATGGATATTCATAGAGTAAGAGTCATGGAAGATCTCATTACTTTCATGTATCTTCTTTAAAAACCCTTTTTAGTTAGTTGTTCGTGCTCTTATTCTTAATTTTAGTCTTGTTAGCCATCCTGTGCATTGTGTATGCAGACTGATTTTATCTGTGTAATTCTCGATTTTTGAATTGGCAAATATGTCAGAAAATATTATGCCTATCATGCTAAATTACGTTCCAAAATAACACGCACGCAAATTATTTGTCAACTTGAAAAAACAAGAGCGAAAAAAAATGGCGATTTTGCAACCTATAAAAATAACTGTGAAGTGAACACTGATGCCTATAAATAGATAACTATATCAACAAAGAATTATTTTTCTATTTCAGGAGATCGGCTTCTTTTTTACGTTATAACTGATGGCTCAATGCCAGAGGATACTGATCTTCCTGTACTTACATTATCTGTGGGAGGAGCGTTAGTACAACCAGTACCTGAACATGTAACCAGGGATAATGTTATGTGCATCAGTTGTGCTGATGGTTCAACTTACTTGCTCCAGGTAAATTTTTGGGCGCTCCATAAGTGTGTGTACCAATATGGAGGCAACTAATTTTGTTCGCCTACTTTACATCAAGTTGTGTAAAGGGACTGAAACCTATGGGCAGTGGGTATATTGCTAATACAGACAGTCCCCAAACTCGAAGTAGAACAAGGGAATAAAATAGGGGAAATCGGAATAAAATTATGGTCTAACCCTAACCAGGTACTCATACTACGAGAGTACCAATTTTTTGACTCTGTAATAAGAGCACTTTCAATGGTCTGATTTTTCAGATCATTGTTCAGGGCAATATGTTCTGAGTGATAAAATTGTTTTCATACATGTTTCAACCAGTTCTAACCAGTGTAACCATCGGAAATATCACATCTATGTCATATTCAAGTTTGACTGACTTGTGTTGTGGTTAGTCGGAGACGAAAGCAAATTAATAGATGTTAGTGTTGAGTTCTGTCTTTTTGGATCATTCCACGGAGAAATTTTTCTTCCGGGAATCTTAGAAATTTGCAGTTAGCTGTTAAAATTTTCCTAATAAATTATATTCACAATTTTAGGCGAACACCCAGACTGAAGTAGATGGATGGATCCAAGCAATTCATGTAGAAGCTGCAACGTTGGTTGCCAGAAATCTGTCTGGTGGAGAAGAAAGTACTCGCAAAAATATCAAAAACTATTTAAAACAAGAAATTGACAAAATGAAACATGAAATCGAAGAGGTAAAAGATCTAATGTTGCTGTTTCAACAATTTAGCTTTGCAATATGTCTTTCATACAGGCAAAAATTGTTGTTAAATGTTGGCCAAAGGGTAAAGTATAAGTTTGTTTCAGTTGGGAAAATACAAGTCACCTGCAAATATTCTTGTTAAGAATTGTCCACAAATTGTTTGTGAACAATTGTTCAATTAGAAAAAAAAAAAAGTTAATGCTATCCAATAGATACTGAGTATAATTGATAATGATAATTATCCATATTGAAAGATCGGTGCTCCCGAAGTATGCGAACCAAGATGGCAGACATCGGAACGTAACATGGGTAACAGGTTAGGGTTAGGCGATAATTTTTTTCCAATTTTCCCTATTTTAGTCCTATTATCAGTTCGATGGCTAGCCAAGAGCCTCCCGTAGTATTTATACCTGAAATTATGGCCTAACCCTAACCTAGTACACCTATTACATTCCGATGTCCGCCATCTTGGTTCGCATACTTCGGGAGCCCCCGAAAGATCTCATTCTAACTCTAATATAATATCGCAGGTTCAACCCCTATTTCAACCTTCTTACCCAGAGTGAAATAAGCTTGATTGGTAGAGCCAAACTGACACTGGATTAAAAATAGAATTGTATGATATAAAATCGAAACGTTTCTTTCTGGTTTTAAATTAAATCTGTCTTCATTAGGATGAAAAAATGAAGAAAATGGCAGAGTTGCAAATGTCTCTTGTGACCGATGTTAAAAGTAAGAAAGCAATTACAGATCAGATATCGAAATGGGAAGAAAATGCAGAGAAAAATCAAGTTCATGTATTCAGGTACAGACTCAAACCTCCTCTGCTGTGTTGCAAGGTTTTTGAATCAAATTTTCCAGTTGCCGCTTCTCTGATCCTATGGATTCTTTCGAACTAGTCTATGTTATGCAGCGGTTCATATACTATATCATTAATCAGTATCGTCTTTATCAGACCAAACCATGGATGGTAACCAGAAGAAAGACATTATAGTTGAGATGCCTTTTTCCTCGACCAATGAGTTTAGCTTAATGGGTTCCGATATTTTTTGACATGAATAAATTGCATCTTTTATAAAAGAAGATTGATTAATATTCTTTTCTTTACATCAAACCAACTCTACATTCACAGGCTACGGTGCTACTTGTCGTCACTAGAGGGCACTGAGCAGCCAAATCCACGCTTGGCAATCTCCGCCGTGTGCAAGACATCAAAACAGCTCTTGAGCACCCTCAAGTTGTTCAACATCACAACACTGCATTCATTAGTTGCATCGAAACAACAAAGTCTTGCTCTTTCATCAAAGAAACGAAGCTTTAATCTCAATCTCAAAAGATCCGGTAGTTTTACAGGATCCTTGAAAGATGATTCTTCATCAGTTAAAAGTAGTAAGTACATTTGAATAGTTTGTTACTGGTTTAAATATAAAGTGGTCAGAACGTTAGACCAGTCTATTTTGGCATGACAGCATGAAAATCTATCTGGAACTCCACTCTATTTAGGTTTCAGTGAATTAGGGTAGGCAAGGCCTTACTGGAAATATTCCTGCTCCTCTGAAAATAGTGGCTTATCGGAAAGTTGGATGCTGCTTGTAAACAGCTCCATCAAAGCACTATTTTGCAGACACATCAAAAAGATACTGACCAGAGTGGGATGAGTTTATTTCTGGGGCCAAGCCAAATTTCGACTTGAGAAGGTTAAGAGTACCTGGGTTAGGTTGTTTTAAAGTACCGGTAGCATACTAAATTATACACGACTTGGGTATATTAGTGGCAATTGGCTATTTGTTCATGCACCTATGGGAACCTGTGTGTCAAATGTGTAACCATTAGCCAATAGATCATCTGAAATGTTCAGTTTCCTACATGGGTTCTCACATATCGATTTGTGATATTCAAACATAGCCTCTGGCTTGATATTGCTTCCTTTTTTCGTCCATGCATCTGAAATGATTACCTAGTTAGCATTTCCTATCCCTGTTCTGGTCATATTCTGCTATATTTACAATTTCCCCACTCAGGAATAAATACGAAGATTCCTATTTTAATTTTCACTTTCTTTTTCACCTCCAGGTCCATCGAAACCAAAAAAGTCATCGATATTTGGTTCATTACGAGGGTTCGATACATGGCGCGGTTCATCATCTAGTGTTAGTGGGGGTAAGAAAAAGAAACATCACCATAGGCCCTCAGTGAGCGGAATCATTTCAGCATTTACATCAAGTTCTAACTCGTCGAGTTTGAAAGATAGTGACACAAATTATGGCAACAAAAAAAGAGTTTCTGCACCAGCGATTGTTAATAGTGACGTAACAATTCGGAAAATGGAGGAACAATTTTCAACTCCGGGGACAGTTTCTGAAGATGACATTACAGATGGCTTTAATTCTGTCGGGGGGTCATTAGATTCATTGCTGCTAGCGCCACCTGATGCATGGTGCGTACCAATTGAATCAGACTCGTCATCAGTACGAGTTTCTATTGGAATAAATGACTTTATAAATGTGACTATGACTCATAACATGACTTTTCGTCAGCTTTTGGAAATTGTTTGTCGACGTAGACAACTTGATTCTAATGATCATTATTTGGTGGGTGAGGGCAGCAATGGCATGGCGTTTGCACCCACAGACAATGACTTACTCTCAGAGGTCAAATGTGAAAGGTTGAAGGTCAAAAAGAAACGCTCATATAGTGTGGAGCTGGAATCGAATCTTGAAGGGTTTGGATTCTCAGTTTTACCAAAAGCTCTCTGCTGCCCTCTTGTTGTTGATATTGTGTCACCAGGTGGCAAAGCGGAGTCAGTTGGACTACAGAATGGGGAGGAGATTCTCATCATCAATGGCGAGTTAACAGCTGAAATGAATGAAGATGACGCCCAGAAATCTTTGGAAAATGGTATTAAATGATTTTTGTGTGTTGATTTTTAAAACACACTTTTTAAAACACACTTTAGCTTCAAACAAGGCTCTCTAGCAGAGAGCTACTAGATGCTTTAATATCTTTATGGCGTTCTGTGTTTGCCATTATTTGACCTTTGACCTATGCATCGTCGTTTTCTATAACGGGACTGTGCGTCAAAGCCCCAGTAGGGATTTTTCTTTCAAATAATTTTACAATTGTTTATTCAAGTTTTCTTTTCGATCAGTTGCATGATAAGTTTTTAGGATTTTACGCAGCTAAAATTGCGGCAACTTTTCTGACACCCCTTGCTTGAAACTCGCAAACTCAAAGGGATCTATAGGCCATGCTTTGGCGGTCTGTATTCATACTGAAAATCCAAATCAAATGAGCCTTTGCTCTACGCAAAGTTTCTGTCCTCCCTGAGCTCATCTTAGGACTGGCTAGGTTCCAAAATACACCCTGGGCGAGACATTATTCTTGAACTTATCAACATCCAAGTTAAGATCTCCATTCTGGATGCGGTATAGTTAACAAATACGGAGGAAGGTTTTTCATGGTTGCGGATTTTTATACACAAAATGTTTTCTGATTGAAATGTTCATGTATTTCAACTATTCCCAAGTTTTCAATATTTTCTTACTTCCTCATTATGGGAGAAATTCCCTGATATGACTGCCTAATCACATATGACGAATCCCAACCTCGATTATCAAAACAGATGGGATTCAGGGATAACCAGTCAATCATATTAGTATCATTGATTTTAGAGAAAGCTATATTCTAACAGCAATCTCATAAAGCCATGGCTTTTAAATCACCTTACTCACACAGATATTTGAAGTTCCATTTTCTACGCTACAACTACAATCTACCAACTGTCCTTCATTGCTTTTATAGAAAGTTGAGATAGATATTTTGAACTCTGTAATGGTAAAAAAAATAATAACACAAAAGACAAACATATAGGACAGAAATTTGAAAAACTTTAAATGACGTTCAAACATGAGACATAATATTACCTTGTGACTCAAAATCATGTGATCAATTGACTTTTTTTTATCTTCAGGTTATCTCAGGCTACTAGTACGAACCCGCAGTTATGAAGCAAATTCAAGATTAAAGACTTGGTGGCCAAATGGCAATCAAGAGGAAGACGGTTCGAATCCCAGTGGCTCAGACACAACTTTCTCCCATGAAGACAAAGAGCGCAGTAGAAGTGAACACTTGATGGCAGTATTAGAAGATTATTTGAATAAAATCGTTGTTCCCCCACCACCAGTCACCTCGAATCTTCAGGTTAGTAACAAGGTTGTCTCAAAATGAGATTTTTTTTGTCATTCATTCTAAGCATTAGGAATATGCTTGCCACCTCTGATTACCCTCCGTGAGTTTGCAGGTTCAATTCCCACGCAGGGGTAATTATGTGCGGGAGGATTGTTGGACTTCTCGCCGCTGTAGGGTGGTTCACGTAACCGCGGCTTCCTCCACCATCAAGTCTGTGCCTCTGAAAACAAATATCTGGCTAACTAATCCCATACCCAACATGGACTGATAAAATAACGTGAGGCCATGGTTCGCCATATGATTAAGCCGTCTTATCGCCTTCCCTCTCCCCCGGGATAAATATGTAAATCCTATCCTAAGACCTCTTTTCCAAACCCATTAACCAGTTTGAAATAAATCAAGTAGGGCAGCCAATGCTAAATCAGGGATATTTTGGTCCTTTTCAAAAATAGAAGTTTTTAATAGTTAATTTAATAGAAATAGTTTTTAACACATTGGTGGCGTCATTGAACAAAACTTACTACTTACCGGTACTATTATACCCCCGATTATCATAATTATGGTGATTCACAGCTAATTGTCTGTTATAGACAGAATTAACTATTTTTTTGTACAAAAATTCTGTGCCCCCCTGACTTTCTCATGCAAGGGAAAACTACAAATAAAACAAAAAATTCTTTCTGCAAAAATAGACACTGACACTTCTTTCAATCAAAAGGAAAATTACCACACAGTTCCCGAAAACAGCATCATGATTTATTGCTACTTCGATCAAATTATACCAATTTATCAATATCTCGAGCAATTTTTAATAGATTCGTGGCCCACCTGAATATGTTTCTGTGGCCCAGCAGTGGGCCATGTGTCATGATAAGTGATCGTGTTAGGTCAAAGGTCACTGAAGATGACCTTCACGCTAGTGATGTTCTCTGTAGACATGCCGTGTACTCGTATTCTGTGTTTGTGTTAGGCTGTGTTAGATGTATGTTAATCTGACTGTTTCTGTTGACTGAGGAGTCATCCGTAATAAATGCTTGCTGAATAATATATAAAGCCTCTTTATATATGCCTTATGTGTTTGGCTAGACAACACATGACACCATGGACCACTGGTTAGAAAGATACTAATATTGTCAGTGCAAACTATTTCATTTATAACTACTCCTTTCACTTTTTTAGCCTTCATTCATTCGATCTCCTTTCTCATCATCAAGCCGTTTAGAACTTGGTAAAAAGCATGGATCAGTAGAAGACATCATGAATCTGTTAGTCGTTCCTCCACCTGAACATAGACTCCAACCACCCCCAGAATTTGGATCTGAATTGAAGGAATCTGAGAACGGAAACAGTAATAATAACAACCATGCTTCAATTTTGACTCCCAAAGAATGTAAGTTTAGCCTTTTGAATAATTGCAATAACTGTTAAAAGTTGATGGAGACAGACAGTACTAGGATATTTTGTATTAGACTAATGATGAATAATGATAATGATAAATAAGGATAACTTGATCACTTTTCTCAAAATAGCAAGTCCATTGGTAGCATTTCGTAAGATATGACCTAAACTATGACTATGACCCAACGAAATATACTTGCTGGTACAAATAACTGGTAAACTTTTTCCTATTGCCTTCGTATGGTTGGTTTAAAAAGTTTTACTGAACAACAATTGTGTGAACCAACTGGTCCCTATGATGTTGAGGAGTCCAAAAACCTCATACACTCTTTAATTTTCTTGATTTCGAGAGGAGAACAATAAACGATCGCCAAGCTTATTTTCCACAATTTCACTTTCAAAGATAAATTGCTAAATTAAAGCTAAAATCTCTTTACTACTAACCATCATTGTATATTTTTTAATATGATGGTATGGTTTTCTTGCTAGGATAGAGTATACTTGATTATGACTGTGGCATTACTGTTCTTTTACATCTTCAGGTGATGCTTTGATTGATAACCTGCTCCAAAAATCTGAAGCAGTCACAGCGTTATGTCGCCGTCTCATGTCACATGATTATCTTGTCAACCAATCAGAATCAAGCTATCTACAGCAATATCCGAATGACATTCAAAAGATTTGGAAAGTTCTGCATGAACTAGTTGACACTGAAAGAAATTATGTGAAAGACTTGGACTGCCTATTAAAAGTAATGTATTATGATTTTCAATGATTTTTCGATAAGTAACTCGTATTAGTGACAAAGTAAATTGACATATGAGAAGGTTTTTCTATTTTATGACAATTTTCTGTTGAACTCATTTTCTATGTGGAATGTTTTGCAAATGGGAATATAGGCAATTTACCTCTTGAATATGTTAATACAATGAAGACTATAAAAATAGGACAATCTATGTTATCATTTAAAGTATTCAATTGTTATTCATATTTTTAAAATGATGCTTATTCACACATTTTGGTGCTAACAAGGCCCTGTAAAGCAACCATTTATATCTAATAATGGAGCTCCAGAAGTGTACTAAGATGGCGCACATCCTGAACATAGTATGTGTACTAGGTTGGGGTTTAGGCTGTGCGCCGTATTGGTGCACATACTTCGGGAGCGACCTAATAATATGGAAGGGGCCATTATTTTTGAAAGGATCAGAGATTTTTCAGTTTGCCACTGCCTATCCAGTATATATATGTATTCATCCATGAAGTCATAGACCTTGTCAAATAGCTAACAACTATTAATAATCAAAATTGTGGTTTTAAAATAGATTGTCAGTCATAAACGTGGCCTGCTCTGTAGTACATTCCAGTGTGTTCCAGCTTGAGTGGTATTCTATTTAATTAAGGAAATGTAAAATTTAGTTTTTATATTCCAGAGATTCTTGGAACCTCTTCATTCGGAAGGAATGCTTGATGTCCAAGATATAGATTCATTGTTGAGAAGTGTTCAAAGAATTCTAAACTTTCAAAGAACTTTTCTAGATGACTTAACTGAAGCTTTAGCCCATGATGGTAAGCTGTTTTGTTGACTTATCATTTTACAGCTGTGACTGCTTGTTCACAGCTAGTCTGGAGCAGTCAATTCTTCAGAGTAAAGTAGTCATCCAACCTAATTTTTGGACCAAAGGATGAAATGTTCAATATCCTATCATGTAGATTGCACATTCACAGCCCCTTTTGTCCGATGACCTAAACCAGTAGTTCCCAAACTTTTTGAAAAAAATTCCATGACGGAACCCTTTCAATTTTTTTAAAGATTCCTGGCCTTGTGCACTGAAACAAAACATTAAAAGATCACAACAAAAAATCAATGCCCGTATAGTAAAACGAACAAAAGAATATAAAGAGCAACTTAAATGACATGTGTGATATCCAGATTCCAGTCTGTTTCGATATTTGGTAAACGTGCAAAAGGGTAGCGTCAGCTACATCTCTGCAGTTAATGATGACATGAATTGAACTCTTTCTGTGACATCACAGGCCCACAGCTCTGTGACATCACAATGGGGCAGCGTGATCAAAACAGAAAGTAAAGAACACGTTGGTTCAGTGGTGATTGCAAAGCAGCAGGAGGCGACAGATGTGTATTTGCAAATTTAAGCACTTAATTTTTGTATTATCCGGCGATGATGAGCCCTATCACAGATCTGTTTCGCGGACCCTCCGAAAGTGCTTCACGGACCCTAGTTTGGGAACCACTGACCTAAACAATAATAACAATAATAAGCAATATAATTCAATATTACAATATGTTGTGTTGAAAAGGTCTCTGGGCAAGCAATCACAGATACAATGAACCTACTATGTTTGAACTCCCCAAAATATTTTCGATTTGGTATAGCAATATGGTCTATCCAATTTATTATTCCCTCAGTCATCAGCTGGCTGGTTGACCTAAATATTTTTGAAACAAATACATTTTTTCACATTTTTCTCACTTCGTATTTTTTCAATTTCAGAAGTTGATTCTTTTGCATTGAATCGGAGTCTTTTATCTGTGACATCATCGTTTCTACAACACGCTGCTCAGTTCAAACTTTATGCAGTTTTCTCAACCTGTCACACGGTGGCGCAAGACATCATAGAACAAGCAAAATCCGAATCGTCTGATATCAGAATATTTCTAGAAGCAAGAAATCCGAAGCATCAACATTCTTTATCTTTGGATTCTTATCTTATCAAGCCTATCCAGGTTGGTTGTTTGTGTGAAGTCTTTTCCCGAATTTCTAGAAATATTTTTGTATGTGACTTAGATCAGGGGTTCTCAAACTTTTGGTGTTATGGAGCCCTTGTAGACGTTGACCAATATTCACAGAAGCCCACAATAAATTTACGCCACAAATTTTACAGTAGACAACCATATTAATAAATTAATGTCATATTTGAATTACCACCTAGTTGTTACATTTCGACGCTACCATTGTCTAATTTTATTAATGCTGATATTGCTTATCAAAACAGTTACAAAATAAGCCAATTCAGTATTTTAAAAAGTAAGCGAATCGCTCGCGGAGCCCCAGGTTTACGAGGTGTGGCTAAAAAGAAACGAGACTGACGTCACAGATTGCGCAACACGATTAACCATTGGTAATCAACACTTTTACAGTGTGGTGTAATATGTGTTCTTTGTTCAACAGCTTTTTTGACACAATATCGCAATTATTTTTGCTCTTTAGGAGCCATAGGTTAATGTGATTAATTGCTTGTTGAAAAAAAAATTGCCGTGCGAGATCTGATTGAGTTTTTTGGCGATAGGGGGTTCAATTGCAGAATGACGATTGAGCAATGAATTAACATTAAATTTTGTGTCAAACTTGGAAAAACGGCGACTGCGACTTTGAAGAAATTGTGTGATGTTTATGGAGATTCTTCCATGTCCAGAACAAGAGTTTTTGAATGGCACAAGCGATTTGTGGGATGCAGGGAGGATGTGGAGGATGATTCGAAGTCAGGAAGGCCTTGCACTTCCACAACTGATACCAACATCGAAAAGGTATCAGTTGTGAGTTCAGTTGTGAAAGGCAGTTGATTCGCAGCGACCGTCGCTCAACAATTCGCGTCATTGCGAAGTTGGAAAAGACAAAAAAAAACGGTTCGCACCAGTTTGGTTGACACTTTTGGCTTGTGAAAGGTGAGTGCCAAAATGGTGCCAAGGCTGTTGACTGAGGAGCAGAAAGCTCAACGATTAAATGTTGCCCAGTTGACATGCATTTTTCCAAGTTTGACACAAAATTTAATGTTAATTCATTGCTCAATCGTCATTCTGCAATTGAACCCCCTATCGCCAAAAAACTCAATCAGATCTCGCACGGCAATTTGTTTTTCAACAAGCAATTAATCACATTCACCTATGGCTCCTAAAGAGCAAAAATAATTGCGATATTGTGTCAAAAAAGCTGTTGAACAAAGAACACATATTACACCACACTGTAAAAGTGTTGATTACCAATGGTTAATCGTGTTGCGCAATCTGTGACGTCAGTCTCGTTTCTTTTTAGCCACACCTCGTATCTCAATGAGCTCCGGGCTTTGTAGCAATTTGAGAACATATGCTTTAGATGGCCCAGCAGTTTAATTGTTAGACTGAACTGTGTTGGTATTGCAGATTACATATCTTAGGTTATATTTTTTATTTTTTTTTTTTTTAATTTTTTTTTTTTTTTAAAAAAATTTTTTTTTTTTTTAATAAATTTTTTTTTTTTTTTAATAAATTTTTTTTTTTTTTAATAAATTTTTTTTTTTTTTTTAATAAATTTTTTTTTTTTTTAATAAATTGAACCGATCCTTTCAAAAATAATAGTTTTTACGTATCATAGGCCAGCACATAACCTAAGCCTTTTTTTAGAGGTTTTGAACTTCTCTTGTCTTAAATAATAAATAAATAAATTCTCAAAAATTAAATGAGATAATGTAATCTTGTGTGAATGCATAAAAACTTAAAATAAAGCAGTTGCTGTTATCACCTTTTCTAAGAGAAAAAAATCTTCTCGCCCTCAATTTATACATTGCCATTGTTACTGACTCCATCCATTTATCATAATTATGCATCTCAAATGCTTCAACAACTTGACATGCCCAAATCCTGTCCACAACGATTTTGATATACAGGGTGGTCGCTAGAAAAGCAGAAAATTGGTCACACAGCTATTTATTTTTACAAAGAATACCTTTTACAAAGTTTTTTAAAGGCGTATGTTATTCTACATAGAATATTACAGAAATCAAATAAAACCTAAAAAATATCGACCTTTACAATGGAATGAATATGCTATAATGCAAAATCGAAGTCATACATAGTTTTTTTATTTATTTTAGTAGCCACCTGAACATTTCATTTATGTCTCCAATTTAGAGAGTTTTGAAGTATCCACTTTTAATTCGAGAACTGCTGTCACTGAGTGAATCCATAGATGTTGTGAGCACCAAAGCACGAAATAGACTCAGATCAGCCTTGCACGCGATGCATGCAGTTGCAAGACATATAAACGATACTCAAACCGTTCATGATGAATTTGGAAGTCAAGGTTTCATTGACGTTATGGATCATGCATCAGAGTATGTTGGACATGATGTGAGTAATAGTTTGTTTGGCTAATGTTTCCTAAGAGGAGAGACGATAATACAGCTTAATCATATTGTGAACCACGGTCTCTCATCCGGTTACTTGTCCATGTTGGGTATAGGATTAGTACACCAGTTATTTGTTTTTCCGATGCATGGACTTTATGGTGGAAGAATTCGTAACTGACCAGCAGTTACGTAAACCAACCTACAGCGGCGAGGGGTCCAGCAATCCCTTCGCACATAATTTACCCCACATGGGATTCAAACCTTCGAACCCACACCTGGTAGTCAGAGGTGTAGTGGGGGAACGTATTGCTAACACTCAGCACGATACGCCACACCACTGAGTCTTATTCAGTTATGCATTTCAGATGCACCATTCCTGGATTGATAACCAGATTATAGGCAGTGATTTGTCATCTTAAACCATCTTACCTGCATTCCTCGGGTCTGGTATAGTTTAGTACCACATGCACATCTAGTTGGCCTGGCTCAACAATTTTTGCATAAGCTGATCCTAACCCGCACCTGACTACGTCACCAACAAATTACGTCACTACGACGCCACAGTGGCGTAATAAATAACTCCAAAGTGTACAGATGGTCGTCCAAAACGCACAGACGATCACTCGAAATCGAGCAAGCTATTTCTCTCGTTTTCTCGTTGCAACGATCCCGATATGAGATAGATCGCTGGCGTCAGTGAGTTCGGTATCGCCGGCGCAGATGCCATTTCGGACAATGGTAGCTGTTCTTGGCAAGCTCTATGACGTGATTGTGATGTCGTAGTGACATAATTTTTGGATGACATAGTCAGGTGGGGGTTATATAATGAACCATGAACCATTCTACAACAGCCAGTAGTCCAGTAATTCTTTCACACATAATTATCCTCCTTGGAAATCGAACTTGGGATTTTGCACAGTGTAATCGAATGTGCGATGACAAGTGTATTCCTCATAGCATGATGTAGCAATCGTCGAGACAGGTCATAACATCATTTGTAATATCGTCCTTAATCATTATATTCTTTCAGACCACAATGATGCTGAACCTGAATGAGTTATTATGTTATTGCAAGACAGAATGGACAAATTCTCCTGATGAAATCAATACCAAGATAAAGAAAGGAAATATTATTGAAGCTCTAATATTTGGTGAGTACCTTGTGTTGATATTCAAAAATGTGAGGTCTGAGTTAGAGACTGTGGTTGGGCTTTTTGTTGGGTGTTTTTTAACGGGCTCTGACCAGCAGATATTGTTGAGAAGAAGTCCCGAAACCATGAGTCGCTTGTCAGTCACTAGAATTCTTCATAGTGTCGATAGCTCTTGGCATTTTGGTGGTTGTCTGCAAATTCACTAAGGAATCATTCTTCTTCATTTCTGAATTAGTTCTTGTGACCTTGCTTTGAAAAATACTTCAAAAAAGATGTACTGGAACCCTTCCGATTTTCTTTGCTTATTTTATCTTTTTAACTTCTTTTCAAGCAAATTTTGCAAAACACAAATAGTGTAGCTCCTTAGTTTCCAATGCACTCGAAGCCCTTCTTTCTAATCCCATGCTTCAACCTCACCCACTGTGTAATAAATTGGATAGGCAATGTCTAATGCAAAAATTCAGGTCTTTTCAAAAATAATTGCTCTTTCCGTATCAGTGGTGCTTGTACAGAGCCTTGTTTGCAGCAAAGATTGCAAAAACGCCACATACAAAATATCTTCTGTGTATTTCAGTTTTTCAAAAGGCAGTTGTGGTACTATGTCGTGGAATTAAACATCGAGAAAAAAAGAAAGCCACACCCCAACATGATAGTGCACCAAACTTGCGATCATCCGTGCAGACAGAATTTATACATTCCGATTTCATTCATGGAACAGAATTGAGTGTTGATGAGAATTTTTCAGGTGAGTTGACAGAAATAATACATGTAAAAGTAAAGTATATAGACTATAAATAATTTCCATATAATGTTTTTTTTCTGGCACCAACTAGGGATTATGAGTATAAGTTCATTCTGAATCATCAGAAGAACAAGCAATAAATTTAGATCGGATAAAATAACATCTTTATGGAAAAAACTATAGATGGCATATCAAATGGTGAACCACAACTTTTTAAGATTAGTCTGATTCAAGTATATGAAAAGTTTAGTTTAATTTTTTCGCTGCTTAGCCATCATTGGCAGATGAAGCTATAACCAACCAGTATTTCATTGGTGGATAATGGGTTGGTGGGTGCTCAGCGTTGTGGTGCATTGTGCTAAGTATTAGGAATCCTCTCGCCACCGCACCACTGATTACCCTACGTGGGTTCCCGGTTTTGAATTCCATGTGGGGATGATTATGTGCGAGGGGATTGCTGGACTCCTCGCTGCCATGGGATGGCTTGTGTATCTGCAAGTCGGTAACAGCTTCCTTCACCATCAAGTCCATGCTTTTAAAAACAAATAACTGGCTAACTAATTCGACATGGAATGATAACCTGACGAGAGGTTGTGATTCTCCATATGATTAAGCCGTCTTATAGGCTTCCCTCTTTGCCAGAATAAATATGTAAATCCTAAGTTTGATTGGGGCTATTGACAAGTAAGCATACTGAAGGACGTGAAGCATATCCTTCTGCTCAGTCCATAATCCAGTATTCAATATTTTATATATTCAGAAAATAAATTGGAAATATTGAACAAAGTATCGTCACAATCTTATCAACTCTGCTGCGATTCATTAGAAACAAAACAACGAATTGTGAAAACTGTTCGTTATGTTATCAAAGATTGTGCCAGATCGTTAAAAGACTGCACAGATTCATTACAAAGTTCTGAAACACCATTAGATGATGGCACACCATCAGTGGAAAATTTTGCCATGCCCGGTGAAAGTACAGCAGACAAGGATACGAACATAAACGTGGGTTATCTAATTAGACATATCACTAATTTGTTGCAAATACATTTGTCATAGTATCCCAGATAAAACATTTTACAGTTTATTTGTATAATAATAAATGATTTATATTGAATTTTGCTATGGCACAGGCCACAGAGTGACCCAGAAAAACACATAACTCATAAATTTTTCCAAGTACTTTTACAAAAATGAAGTGTATTCTTTAATTTTGTCCTGCTTGAACTCCTGCTTGTTGATGACTGTACCCAGAAGTGTCAATAATCTACAGTAAGTCATCAATCTGTACACAACACAGAACACACAAGAGAGTAATTCTGGAGAGTCTCACATTATGACATAATAGGACATAATAGAATTAAAAATCATCTTTCAAATCATCTTTCGCAAAATGCGAAAGTTCAATTTGAAAAAATTGTTCAATTCATTTCTGAAATTCAAAGCTATTCAATTTTGGGCCATCGCAGGTAATACTTTTGTCATCCTCTTGTTGTGTTGGTTGAGTAACATGACATGTTTCTATTTTTTTTTTTTAGGTCAAGACACAGAATGAAAATTTAAAGAGTGATCAATCTGACAGTGACATTGATAGTAACAGTGTCATTAAAATTATCGAACCAACTGCTCGCAGGAAACAAAGAGAATTTTTCTATCGACCAAATGAAGAAGATAGGCGAGGCTCTGAAGCACATATGAGTGATGCCATCACAGACTTGAAAAACTCAATACTACCATCTAGTGGTTCAGTACGAAGTGCTTCTCCGATCCCGATAGAAGGTGCTAAGAGATTGACAGAATCTCCCACACCACCTAGTGACAAAAGAAGTGAGCTTAAAGTTCCAATGACATTACCTTTGCCTACCTATGAAGTTGCAGTGTCAAATATCATGGCTAGCAGTGAACTATTGAAATCACCTAATTTAAGATCCGGACTTTGGATTTCAAGTGCTCCAGCCTCGATTCGATCATATAATACTGGTTCAAATAGGTCACTGGTTAGCTCCTCTTCCAAAGACAGTGTATCGGAATCCACCAAAATTGATAGTTATGCAGATAAGCCAGAATCATCCATCCATGACTGCCAGAATATGGAGCAGGACAACAAAAGCTCGAAATGTGAAAATGTAGAAAATAAATCTCACAATACTATTCCGAAAATGTCCAAAAATGGCTCACCTGCAAGGTATAATATGGTTTATGGTGTAGCTCCTTTTGAAAGTAAATTGTAATAATTATTCTTTAAATATCATCGGGTCCCAGTGTGCCATTTTTGTCCATGCTTTATGTCTTTGTGACATAAGTATTTGTCCTGTAAAAGTGCCATGTCTTTTATGGAGGATTACGAGATGTAAAATAATAATAACCGATAAATTCCAGATATGTGAGATCGCTATTTGCCATCGGTTATTGGCAATCCCAACTCATAGCCAATCAATTCAAAGAACCAAGCAACCGATCAGTTTTTTTAAGGTTTTTTGTTTAACAGAAAATTATGCTCTGAATATTCAGACACCTTCAGTAAATCAAATTCGTGACAGTCACAAAAATTTGGCGTCTCCCGAACCGTTTCGATTTACTCGATCTTGACTTGCTGTATTAATGATAAAAATTGTACATGTATTATTGATGTTTGGGCGATCCAGAAATATGTGTACCAATATGGAGGTAACTAATTTTGTTCGCCTACTTTACATCAAGTTGTGTAAAGGGACTGAAGCCTATGGGCAGGGGGTATATCCACTTGGCTAACACAGACAGTCCCAGACTCGTAAAAGAACTAAAATAGGAAAAATTGGAATAAAATTATGACCTGACCCTAACCTGGTAAACATAGTCACATACTACGGGAGTGCCTATATTTGCTAATCACCAAAGTCAATATTTTATTATTTATCTATAGCAAGGAGTGAAATATTTCTATCTTGAATTCTACTCTCTTTAACATTCCTATCGTTTTCTACTTTTTCAATATTTACTATCATTATTACAATACACTATTTTCATATATTTTCTACATGAAATATCCTAGATGTTCCAAATATTGTGTTTCAGCCAAATATGTGAGATTCTCAGTATTATCCATCTGTGTTTTTGTGTCTTTATTATATATTAATGAAAAACGTTTTCCAATGGTGTCTTAAGTATGATAATTTCTTTATCCATGTCTTTTTTAACTTTTCATTAATTCTTCAACCTAACAGTAATGAATCGATTAGAAAGCTGTTTTGTATTTGACTAATATATTGTATTACTAAACTTTTGTATTGACCATGCTCTTTGATAACTGTTGATTTATGAATGAGTTATGTTACCTGTCTTAAATACTGTATTTTCCGATGTTATTTGCTAATGCCAACTTTCTGTATACATAGATTATTATTCTAGATTAAAGTCTCTAATTCCTAATTAGGAAATTATGAAATTTATTGGTGAAATTGCTTGACAATAATATCAAAATAATCTGTTATTTTAAAAGCGAAATCATGCAGCTTTGGAACAACTATATATGGAAAGTACCATTTCACTATCGGCTCTATTTTTATTTTAATAAAAAATTCGTGCTATGTTGCCTATTTTTGATAAAGACGATTATCCGGTAAAACTGTTATTATACTCTTGATTGGAAAATTATGTTCCGCAAGTTCCCTATTCTTGTAATAGCTGTAGTTTATTATGGTAACTCTGCCAACAACATCAATTGTTTGAAAACCATGTTGTATTCATTTTTAATGTCACAAATTAATTTTACCTACAGTGTTTATTTTGTCTTTATCATGTTTTAGTTATGCTCTGACAAAGTGACTGAATTGTGATCTATCCACTGACTCTACAAAACACATGATAAATTCCTGCTTTAGGTGATTAATATCAAAAAATGACACAGCATTTACAAATACTTGATAAAACTTGTGATATATGTGTAGTATACACTGTCATTTTGTATTTTATACTTTCATCACTGTATCATTCGCAATAAATTTATGAATGAAAATCTTGAAAATTATATTTAAACCATTCGGAATGGATAGCGCGTTATTGCCACCAGTTAAATTCATATCGATGATAAATAAAGCACAACCGGTGTTAGCAAAACGTTTTAATTTGCCGACGTTCCGAATTTCTATTCGAAAAAACTTTATTAGGGCATGGTATGAAAGCAACACTATCGTAAATATATAGTGAAAAGAAAGAAAGAAAAATTTTAAATCAATCAATCAATCATTTATTTCGGTACTCTGACATAAAAACAAAACAACACAAAAACTGGACAAACAAACAAAATGCAGAGATACCTGGAAGGCGAGCATAACTTAAAATAAAGTTAAAAAACGTAAAAGTACGCGCCCGCCCACCAAAAAAAATAAAAAAATATTACTACAAGAATACAAAAAACACGATTCAGAATCGGGCAATGCTTTTTAAGGGATCTGTGGACAACTTACACAAAATATAACAAAATTTAGGTAGATAAATTAAATGTAATAGACTTCTGACGAAATCGTTTTGCTAACACCGGTTGTCCTTTATTTATCATTTCGGTTGGATGTTATATTATGTTGTGGAAATGGAGAAACCTGTTACAAGCCGGTAGTTTTGCGAATGGCTCTGCGATGACGAAATGGATTCGAAATTGATACCAACAGTATTTCAGACATCAGCCCACCTCGAAAACTTCCTATTACCGCCAGATGACTCTCTTAAGCCGTGCGTATCGTATTTATTCAACACAAACCGGATTGCAGTCAGGTGACTTAGAGTGCAGGAGTGACGTTTTAGTTGACAAAACGAGATTTTTAGACCAAAAATAACATGATTCGTAATTTGGTGATCTTCAGTTGGGGCTCGATTTTAAAAAATGAACAAGGTCAGAATAATATAATTTATGAATTTCACGTCGGCACTAAAATTCAGAGAAGAGCAGCAACAGTGGACTATACCGATATTTGTTGGATTTTTGCAGCAATGAATGAATTAATGTAGGGTACTACCGTACAGTGATAAATTTTTCTCTGTCCCAAGCAGAATGTCATCATAGATCATCTATCCATCGCTATACAATGACAATACATCCCATTTAATTAAACAATTATTTTTTGCCTGTAATAAATAGTTCAGAGCGTTCCCCTTCACCCAATCATTGAAACATCTACTCGCAGTTTTATTTTTTGTTTTTCAGGTTACTTCAAAGTGATTAAATGAAGTAAAACACATAAGAAAAAAATCAAAAAAAGACTCCGATATCCTGTGAAATAACAACCTTATTCCTATATCCTTGTCTGAAATCAATACCCAAGAATGAAAAACCTCACTTACACCCTTTGTAACCAATTTATTTCCACATCCTACTTTACTTAATTATAGTAATTTTAGTGTTACCGGTAACTTTAATTACTTACTACAATCTGGACTATAATTTGGCAATAATAGGCTCTAATTTGGGGAATGAAATGGTCTCGCCCACCTCTTCATGCACCCAATTCTGGCAACTTTGGTTGGGCAACTTGGCATTTGACTCCAACTATAATCAGCTTGGCAATATGTTTTCAATAGAATCTTCCTTTTATATCTTAATTAACGATTAGAAGATCGATCAATTTGGCAATGGCAATCATTACAAAAATATCAATATGGTGTGGCAGAAAAATTTTTTTTTTTCTTTTCTTGTATTTATTTATTTATTTTTTTTGTTTACTGTATAGTATACCCTAAATTTATCGCGTCTTATTCTTACTTAAATAAATTCTCAGTGGTTGTGTGTGTGTGTGTGTGGCTGGTGGGTGCATGTGAGCGTGTGTGAAATAACTTAATAATTTTAGGTGAGTAAACACGTACCACTTCCTCTTGGCAAAACCTTTCATCTTATATTTTGTACGTTATAAACCTTATCTAAGGTTTTGTTTGCTCCCCTGATTTCATAATCAGTTTTTATTTATTTGTTTTTATCTGTCAAATGTATTGTTATGCTGATTATGGAGTCGAAATAAACTTATAACTTATAACAGTCTGACAGTCAAGGCACTAAAGTTAGAATGGAGAAAAACGATTTCTGAATTTAACTGCCATCAACACCACCCAATAATATAAGGGGACCGAACCTTTTCTGCCTTTCCAGCTATTGCAGTCTGATTGTCATAGAAAACTGGTTGAACTGTGTGTTGGCAGGGATTGTTGGTTTCTCAGTTACCTATCCTAAATGTCAAGATAATCCAGTAGATAGTATGATTTTATCAATTTTCTTCTACATTGTATTTGCTGTTCCTATCTGTGTGAGGGCAAGATCTCGTCCTAATATTGTGTTTATTCTCGCTGATGATCTTGGATATAACGATGTTGGATATCATGGAAAAGAACATCTTTCTGCTTTAAAGACCCCACATCTTGACCATCTTGCTGAAAATGGTGTAAAACTAGAGAATTATTACGTGCAACCACTATGCACACCCACACGAAGTCAACTTTTAAGTGGCAGATACCAAATCCATACTGGATTGCAGCATAAAAGTATTTGGCCACCGAAACCAAATGCTCTTCCAATTGAAAACATACTTTTGCCTGAGCAACTCAGAAACTGTGGTTACGATACTCATATGGTAGGAAAATGGCATCTTGGATTTTATAAGGAAAATTTTTTACCATGGAATAGAGGTTTTAATTCATATTTTGGATATTTAACTGGAGTTGAGGACTATTACACCCATCAGCATTTTTATAAGCAAATGAGTGGCGTTGATATGTGGGATTCCAAACTCGGTCCTGTCAATAACACATGGGGTGAATACTCTGCTCATTTATTTGCCAGAAAAGCAATCGAAGCCATTGATAAACGAGATCCTGCAAAACCTCTATTTTTATATCTTGCCTACCAGTCCGTTCATGGTCCATTACAAGTACCGGAAAAATATATTGAACCATTTAAACATATAAAAAATGAAGCAAGAAGAACGTATGCTGGGATGGTTCTAGCAATGGATGAATCAATTCGTAATGTAACTCAGCATTTAGCCGATGTTGGTATTTTAGACGATACAATTATTGTGTTTTCAACTGATAACGGAGGTCAGACATTGAGAGGGGGTAACAACTGGCCATTAAGAGGCAGAAAAGAAACCCTATGGGAGGGAGGAATAAAAGGTGTGGGTTTCGTTCATGGTCGTCGTTTAAAAACTCATCACATGACTTATAATGGACTTCTCCATGTATCTGATTGGTTCCCAACTTTAGTAGAAGGTACAGCTAGTTGTCCGAAAGTCAATGGAACGCAGCCATTGGATGGCTTCAACCAATGGGACGCCATCCAACAAAAGACTTCATCTCCAAGAAAGGAACTGTTACATAATATTGATCCATTGTACATATCTCATATCAATCGTACTACCAATAGCCTGAAACATGGGTTTGATGTTAAAGTCAGAGCTGGTATTCGAGTTGGTCAGTGGAAATTGTTAACTGGTGATCCAGGGTTTGCAGAATGGGTGAAGCCCCCCGAATCCAACAAGTATGATTATAGTATGTACGGTGGTGAATCAATTTCATCCATCAAAGCAACAAATGTAAAGTTGTTTAATATTGAAACAGACCCTTATGAATACCATGATCTAGCTGATAAATTTCCATCTATTGTAGAAAAGCTTCTGACTAGATTAGCAAAATATAATTCTACTGCTGTGCCAGTGAGATTTCCACCGGATGACCCAAAAGCGAATCCTCGATTTCATGGCGGATATTGGTCTCCATGGATGGTTGATTAATAGAAATAAAATATGTAAACTATTAGCTACTCCCGTAGTATGTGTACCAAGTCAAACACCTTCATAATATTTTATTGAGTCATAAGATTATTTTACGTCATGTCCTGAGCCAGGTAAATGAGTCCATGAGTCATTAGTATTAGCAATCTGTTATTACCTTTTTCTTACATTCCCCTTTCCTTAGTTTAGTAATTTCACCATTTCCCCTGATATTGGTTCTTCACATAATATAACATATTGGTTCATACACTTCTGGAGCGCCAACTGTTGCACTTATCAAACACTCTTGGAAGCATCTAATTATGCTAATGTTTCATAGCTGCTGAGCTTCCTCATTGGTGTGTACAAAACTATTTTATTGCAAAACTGTAGGTACAAAATTCTAAAAGTATGAAAATATAGCAATTGTTACAACTTTTGCAAGCCTTTTCCTATTATTGTTTGAAGTTTGCTTCTTTGCTGTTTCTTAGGTTTGTTCCGAACTATTTTATTACTTGTTTACTCCGAAATTTTTTTCGGAGAAGTTTTGCCCTTCACAAATATTTTATGTAAAGTCAAAATTTTGATATAAAAACTAATGGCCTAATTATGTAGTTTGGAAATATGAAAGAAGTTAGAATGCATATGCATTGAAAGTAATACTTTCATTAATTTTTATATCATACTGCCTAACATAATATTATACACAATGTCTTTTACTGTTCCTAAGTTAAAAGCTTCTGGCTAAAACCTACCAACATGTCCAAGCTATGCCTAACTGAAAAGATCTTAGCCTTTCAAAAAACATAGCTTTATATGAATTAGTGCTCTGCGCAGAGCCTGGCTGAAAATAAGGAGGTCACACCTCATTAGATATTTTGCCTATGGATGAGTCTTGTAGTAACCTTGTTACTAACTTTCAAAATCTTTTACATGTTCCATGTTCAGTGTTACCATTATAAATTGCAGTTCCATTTAGTACTATATTTCTAGACTATATGACACTTGCACTTATTGAACATAGATTTCCTTGACATTTGCACTTATTAATCATAGATTTCCCTGTTTGAAAGTATTATTACTTATCGATCTTAAGATCGGTAAGTATGTTGATAGGTGTTTGTTTGTTTGTCTGTCTGTTAGATGCACGCGATATCTCACAAAAGCGAGGTTGAATCTGCTCCAAATTTTGCATGTGCATTCATCATATCTCGGACCAGAAGCCCATTGATTTTGGATGAATTATGTCGTATAATCAGCGAGTTATTAAGTAATTAGTGATGGGACACGCGATGTCACTAAAGAGTCATGAATCGAAACCGCAGTATCGACCGACAAGTCTTCGGTCTCCGACCGATATTCTCGTTTTAATACTATTGTGTTATTTTTGTCTACTTCAGTATTTGCAGCTATATATACCTTTGATTTCAGAAGCCATTATGTTATGAATATTTTGTGCGAGGACAATCCTATATTAGCGATTTTATTTGCAATATGTTTCATTCTACTAGATCCTGTCTTGCATTCTAAATTACATTTTAGTTTACCTATTTATCAAATGCTGCTACAATTATTGTGTTGTTCTTTTAATATTCGTGCACGTCTGCTAAACAACTTTTCAAGACCTCACAGTGTGATTGTTGTTAGTTAGTATAAGAGGGGCCAACATTTTGTTCATAATTTTGCAATAAGTTTTAATTATATCTTTTATACCTTATAAATCTATTATATACAATGAATTTTATTTTCCATTTTTTCTTCTCATAATTTTATAAATACCTGAGCTTTCAACTATTTTTGTGCCAAAGGCATTTTAATTTCACTGCAATAAAGTGCAAAACATTTGGTATTTGAAAAGTAGGATGTCTAGACAAAAAGTGTCCAAATTATGTACCTCACTAAAAATCCATTGCCTAGTGACTAAAAGCATTATTCTTATCTGTGATGGCATCCCAGGATATAATCTTGGGTTTGACTCCTGTGCCACTACCTCACCCATGGTGGGTTACTAGGTAGGCAATGGCAAAGCAGCTCATTACAAATCAGCCTCATTACATATAGCCTTAATTGTGTTGTATAAAAACATTGTGGATTTGTCAAGCTGTCAACTAATTTAGTGCCAAAATCAATATAGTGTAGCAATACTTTAAAAAACAGTTGGCATTTGGAAACTTTTGTCTTACAATCAATCATTAGGTACGATTTGATTTTTGATAAAATTTGGACTGAGATTAAATTGCATTTAAAAATATGTTCCTACTTATATTACAGTTACAGCTGACATGCAAGTATGCATGTTTTAGGCATTTTTAGTTTCATTCTGCTGTATGCTGTGTCCTATGCAAACTCTGATCGTCCAAATGTTGTTTTTATTCTTGCTGATGATTTGGGGTACAACGATATTGGATATCATGCGATCAACCATGATTCAGACATGAAAACCCCATATCTTGACCAGCTTGCTAAAGACGGAATAAAACTTGAAAATTATTACGTTCAACCGATATGTACTCCATCTAGAAGTCAACTTATGAGTGGAAAATATCAGATACATACTGGATTACAACATGGTGTTATCTTAGCTGGCCATCCTGATGGTTTACCATTGGATAATATAATTTTACCGGAACAACTTAAAAATTGTGGCTACGACACTCATATGGTAGGAAAATGGCATCTTGGGGATTTTAAAAAGGAATATATGCCGCAATATAGAGGTTTCAATTCATTTTATGGATATTTAAACGGCGCTGAAGATTATTATAAACATACTGTTATGAGCAATATTTATACTGAAGGGGTTGATTTCAGAGATGAAAACGGGCCGTTCAATACAACATGGGGCCAATACTCAGCTCACTTATTCACTGATCGAGCTAAAAAAGTTATCGATGGTCGTGATAAGTCAAAACCACTGTTTCTGTATCTTCCGTTCCAATCTGTACATTATCCAATGCAGGTGCCAGATCATTACATGATACCATTTGCTCATATTAAAGATAAAACAAGACGAACATATGCAGGAATGCTTGCCGCTCTTGATGAAGCTGTTATGAATATAACAGAGCATTTGAAAACTTCAGGAATGTTTGATAACACGATTATCATATTTTCAACGGACAATGGCGGACATACAGATTATGGAGGAAATAATTGGCCACTAAGAGGCAGGAAAGCGACTTTATGGGAAGGAGGAGTAAAAGGTGTCGGATTTGTGGGGGGAGGGTATTTAAAAATATCGGATATTAAAAGCAATAATTTCATGCATGTCTCTGATTGGCTCCCAACTTTACTCTCAGCAACAAGTTGCGCAAAAGTGCCTGGAACTCAGTCATTTGATGGTTTTGACCAATGGAATGCTATTCTTCAAAAGGAGCCTTCACCAAGAAATGAACTTTTACATAATATTGATCCGATTGGTCATGCGGCAGGAAAAGAACGAAAATTTGTCAATGGATTTGACATTACCAAATATGCTGCGATAAGATCTGGATCATGGAAGTTGTTAACAGGCGACCCTGGGTTTTCTGAATGGGTTAAACCGCCAGAATCACAAAAATTAAAAAAGGCACTCAACCATGAAAAATTCTGGCCACATATTGCTGTAGCAAATGGCTATGATCCATATTTACATGATAATGGTGCTTCAATCAAGCTATTTAATATTGAAAATGATCCTTACGAACGGGAAGAATTATCAGCAAAGTATCCTTCTGTAGTGATGGATTTACTAGGTCGACTAGCAAGATATAACTCCACTGCTGTGCCATGCAGAAACCCTCCTGCAGACATGAATGCTGACCCTAAATATTTCGGAGGGTATTGGGGTCCATGGATTGAAGGATGAAAATAATGCTTATTAATACAGTTTGATGTGCAATAATTTTGTTGTGGGTTTTAGAAAGTCCTGTTACAATTTCAAATTTTGTTATGAAGTCAGTTTTCAATCTATTTTAACCAGGTTTCTTTATTCCAATCAGTTTTATTTGAGTTGTTTTCACTTCATTTGATATACCTTTATATGCAAACCATTAGTTGCTCGAAGCTTCAATCAAAGTTCTTCACCTAATTTAACCTTCACCTCGCCGCCGTAGGGTAGTTCACGTAAACGATGATCGGTTACGGCGCTCTTCGCCATCAAATTCATGCATCTGAAAACAAATAACTGGCCAACTAATCCCATACGTGGCATGGACCGGTAACCGGACAAGAAGACATGTTTTGCTATTTATTTCAGCTGTCTTATTGGCTTCCCTCTCTTCAGATAAATATGTAAATCCTATCCTAATACCAGACTTTATGAATGTTCATACCTTTATTCATATATATTAACAATATAAATATAATGCCATATAATCTTCTATCATTGCCTAAGCTCTTTGCTTATTCTTTATCTAACAAAATGCCTTATGTCGTATGAGCATACATGGAACTGTTGTAATGAAGCACTGCAATGAAATTTCGATTTTTTCAATATTGTTAATTTGTTATTATATTTTGTATATTCACTGATAGAATAAAATATTCATGATCAAATTTAGAGATAAACAATTTTTAAACTATATAGTACAACATAGATTTATAGTATTATTTTTAACAGCCTTTAATACCATCATATCTCATTGCCAAACTGTGAAAAAAATTTTGAAAACTTTTTTTTCTATAGTTTTGACGTCCCTTCCACAAGATGTATCCTGGTATTTATTTAGTATGTTAATAGTCATGTGCTTGAGACGTTGCAAATATGTCACACCAGTTTGATTATTGGCAAATAGGACTGTTTATTACTCAAATGCATTTGTATTATGATTTTAAATTTTCCTGAAATCTCATATAAGCACTGAACTATCCTTTTAACATTTTAATATGTGATTTTAATTTTTTGATTATCAAATTTTTTTTTATTCGAGTATTAAAGTTTTGTATGAATTTAAAACAAGCTTTTACATAAATTCTTGATTATCTTTTATCTCAATTTTATGAATTATTTTCAAATTGTAGTTGTAAATATTCAATACGGATCTTCACTACCCTGAAATACAGCTTCATTTGCATTGATATGTAATATCAGCGACAGCATGGTTCAATAGATATAAATTCAGAAGCACAATGAGAAAACTTGAGAAAATTAGCCATTGCATATCTTCTCAAAAAGTCTGCAATAGTATGTGATGATAATATGAATGTACTATAGTGCAAATAAAATGTTTACATACATAGTTTTGTAAAAAAATCGAGTACTTTCAATACAGTAATTTTATAAATTTTGATATACGGCCCGCAATACTAATCAACAACTGAGATTTTCTATTTACGGTAATACTGTGTATATATATGAATTATATTCTACAATTATAAACTGCATATACTACCATAGCATATATATATGAAGGGTGTCCAGAAAATTTTGCTCAATTTTATAGTATCAACAATTGTAAGTTTAAATAAAATTATGAGCATTAAATTAATTGAATAAGAACTACAAGCACAATAAGAACTATTAATAAACAATCACAAATTTTTTTTTGATTATCATCACTATAAAATTGGTTGAAATTTTTCGGACACCCTATATCCACAGTGCGATTGGTCCCACCTAAATATTACAATTTTATACTCCTTACCATAGCATATATATATATATATGGCCTATATTCGAACTTTGTTTTTTAAAATCTGTGCATTCATGTCGATGACAAATTTATTATTCATGTTTCAATATGCCAAGTAATAATTAAAAGGAAGTTAAAAGTATGATTCATTGGAAATTACCCACCTCTATAAAAGATTCTTGAAATCAGTAGGCCTAAGTATCAGGCACTTTAAAACTATTTGAATTGATTTTGCGTATTTTCATATACCGGTAAGTTATCAAGTCAGGCCAAGTATTCAGATGGAGTTTTCTCTGAATAAGTCTTTACACAAGCTGGCCATTGGTAGGTGAGGAGCTATTATAATTTAGGACAGGAATTTTTTCATCTCTGCATTGTTTAGATTAGTGGTTCCCAAACCAAACGATTGCAATTACGGTCCACGTAATGTTTCAATATGGCCTACCGAACTTAATTGCAATCATTTAACAGTTTTTTTTACATTCTTGGTACCGTCAATTGTTACATCATTATCACAGTTTAAGCATGTGTATATTTGTTACGATTCAATTATACCGGTATCTTAATAAATATACGTACCGGTATCGGGCCCTCACTGGCGCTCTACTCTTCTGACCAGTGAATATCCTTCCGTTTCGAATTTTGTCCCCCAGTCAATCACCTTTGGGAACCACTGGTCTAGATCTAGTTTGTTTTGTCAATGTTCCATCATATACATATCTGCTATATTCATTTTTCTCAAGTTTTTTTAATATTAAACTTATCAGTATATCTTTGTTGATTTCAGATAGACTTCTAAAAGATACATTTAAATACCTAAAAAAATATAGTTTTATTTGTGAGAGAACCAGCAAGACTCGTTATGTCAACGAACTGCACTTTATTCGGGGGCGATGAACACAAATGCAGTGTTATCATAGGCTTGAAAAGAGGATTCGGTACTTTATCATTGATTGGATGTCTCTTTATGATCGGTACGATATGGCTGTTCCGAAAATATCAGGTGAAAGCTCAACAATTGATACTTTGCTTGAGTATTGCCGCTTTTTTTGATACGATTGGGTACATGATAGGTGATATGACGAAGGATGGACCGCTCTGCGATTTCGAAGCGTGGTGGATGACATATTTTGATTGGACTGTGCTAGCTTGGACCAGCTGTATAACTTTCAATTTGTATCGAATGTTGACGCGTCAAGAACATACTCCGCATTGGTACTTCCATTTTGTTTCTTGGATTTTTCCACCTCTAGTTCTCAGCCTGCTTCCTCTTATTGGAGATAATTACGGACCAGCTGGTGCTTGGTGCTGGATTAAACATGATTCAGTGGCTTGGAGGTTCGTGATTTGGTATGTGCCGTTATTTCTGATTCTAATTTTCATGATTATACTCTGGGGGAGAACTCTGTATCTTCACAAGCGTTCTATACCAAGTTGGCAGGGAGGGCAAGACACCAATGCAGAAATGATGAGAAGTCTTATCGAGGACGATATGAAGACACTGATATGGTATCCTCTCGTTTATCTGGTCTTATCATTCTTTCCACTCATATTAAGAATACACAATGCAGCTACAGATCAAGGGCAAGATATCTATTTCCTTTGGATAATGACAGCGATTACTGCACCTTTACAAGGAGCTTGCAACGCAATTGTTTTCGGTCTCGACCCAGAGACAAAATCAAAGTTAACGTGGTTGCATATTCGAATGGCATGGGCAAGTAGGTTTTCTCAGAAAGATGTAATACAAGAATACACAGTTGAAAATGATTCAACGGCTTTCGGAGATTCAGAAACAAGAGCAAGTGGAGCTTCTTCAAATAGTGAGAATGTCCCTTATGGGTCCATAGAAGGAAAGCAACTTTGATTCACCCATTTGCTGCAAGAGTATTCATAGACAATCATGATTTGAGTATTTTCTTTTTTATATCTATTGCACTATGAAAAAAAATTAAAAGTTGAAGTTAGGTCAAACTTTCACAATTGTTGATAGTTTGCTGGACTAAAAGATATGTGACTCTCTGACAAATTTATCATCAATTTGTCTTTAATCTTTATAATCTTATCTTTACCCTCTAGTGATTACCCTATATCCTCGCATATTGGCCAAGTTTGAAACTCAAATCATACGCAAATAACCCTGATCACACTAAAAATTCAGCTTACGCGTAACACTTATCGCACTGAAACAAAATGACAATATGCTTACCTAATTCCAACAGCTACAATTCGAACCAAGTTCTCACGATGAGAGCGTGCATGTTGCAGCATGTACACACGCAAAGCAGCTCTTGGTACGTTATGACAGTGATAACAGTCTGTGATTGGTTGTCATGATCGACTGCATGTTTTCGCTATGACAGCAACACCAGTCTGGGTTGGCTTAGATTCAAATTTCCATATATTCACTGTTTTAGGGGTAGGCTTATATGCGGGGATTCATTTCCATTTTTATTCTTAAACTATGGGCTCATTGCGATGCTGTTCTTAGTGTTCTCTATCACTTCTCAGATTTACTGTGAATTTTAAAATCAAACAAACATTTATTAGTGTTCAGATTTTTTGGGGTGATGTTAAAATTGTTTTTTCTATATATTAAATTATATTTTGGTAAAAATTTCCATCAATTCAATTACACATCGATATTAATATAGGGGTTCAGTGGTTCTCAAACTTTTTAAGGCCGCGTGCCCGTTGTAGAATTTGTCTCGTGCCCCACCTCAAAAATAACTAGCTAACGATAAGCTACAAATAACAAGGTGAGTTCTATTCGAAAAACATGTTGAAAAAATATATGGATGGAACGTAAATAATGGAATAAATGAAAGTTTTTTAATGTTAATATCCAAAATAAGGCAGGCAAGATCAAATCTAGCAAATATTTTTATTTTTGCTTAGCTTCACACCCCCTCAAAAAATTGTCCACGCCATTTGAGAACCACTGTTCTAAAGTTACCAATACTATATTTACCATAAACAAAATTATTTTAAAATTATGAATCTTATGAATTTTAAACTTAATTATTTTATTACATTTTTTTAAAATAAAATTTGACATCATAATAATGAAGAATCATTACATTTTACCTTACGTATCTCTTTGCATTGACTCCCGATTTGATATATCGTTTCATTAGTATTTTTTCATAAATCACAAATCATGCTATAAGCAGAAGACACATGGAACATACACCTGCTTAGCTGTTTCCATACCCACATCGGCACTCGCAATTAACCAGATTATCACAGAGTGTGAAAGTCTTTTCGTACGGCGTGTTTGTAAGCCTAAGGCTCTGATTATTTTGGAGGTCACTATCGTTTCAGCACTTTTTGTTTATTGTCCTGAGTTATGAAAGGCATGTGCTGATCCTTACCTGTGTTTGTTTTATGCATTGTTACGGGAGTGTTTAACTCATCTATAAAAAAGATACCATACTCCCCATGTTGAGCATCCCCTGTAGGCCCTTACTTGAACACCTCATTCTACATCCTATTTGTTTTATTCGGTGATCGTACATTTGAACCCACGTACATTTGAACCCATGTGTATATACGCAGGTTCAATCTATATGCGGGTGCTAAAACCCATGGGTTAGGGTTAGTATGGGTTCAAATATCCGTAAAACATAAAAAAAATTCCATAGATGCAATAATATGCAGGTGCAATTGTCATAGGTTCAAATGTACGTGGGTTCAAATGTAATGGAACCGTTCTATTCAGGTATTAAATTTAATGTAGTATATTTATATGATACTTTGGTTTAGCTGTGATAAAACTTGTTTTTCAAATCTTACTGAATCCAATATATACTATTAATGATTTTTATCATTTTTTTCATGATTGATTGCTCTTTACCTGTCTTATTGATTGTATTCATGTCATAGTTTCTATTACTACTTTATGCCAGGTCTTCTCTGACTTTTGGCGTAATGAAGCCTGTGAATAGATTTATGAGACTATGATTTATGCAGCCCCACAATATATTTAAATTAATTAAAATTGAAGAATTATCTATTGCAGGGTGGGCAACTTCTCTAGTCGGCGGGCCAGATGTGGGAAAATGAAGTCCTCAGCGGGCCGGATTATTACAATAAATACTTCGGTATCCAATCTTTGTTAAATGCTCGACACTCTGTCAACTTTTCGTTTCTTGGGATATTCCATGGTTAATAAAACCTAATATAAAATCTAATTTCTAAAATCTATACATATTTAGAATCTAAATATAACTGATAACAGTGGTGGGGAATGTTTACAACGCTCTCTGCTTTGACCTTATATTGTTTGTTTAATTAACAAGTGTGCTAACGCAATTGTTTGTTCACTAAGGCAATTGTTTATTTCACCAGCTCACACTGACAGTGAGGTGAGAGTAGAGCGATCGGCAACTTTCAAGAATGATGCATCGGACCACATTACAGAGTGTGGTTGGATACAGTCAGCAGGCCGGTCGAAATTTTGTCACGGGCCGTATGTTGCCCACCTCTGATCTATTGGAACTTATAGATAATGTCATATTTAATTTACCGCCTCACATTTCCATGCTATTTTGTTGATGGACCTGAGCAATTTAATAATTCGTGTCATCTTTTTATAAACTGTGTCTTTGAATTTATCTCTGTTTCAAATATATGCCAGTATTCTTGTCAGACAAAGTAATCATTGATGGAATAATAGGATGATAATAATGTTGCGAACCTCACGTCCGGTTGCCAGTTCCTGTCGGGTATGAGATTAGTTAGCCAGTTATTTGTTTTCACAAGCATGGACTTGATGATGAAGGAAGCTGTAACCGACCAGCAGTTTCGCGAACCCTGCGTAGGCGAGGAGTTCAGCAATCCTTGAACCCACACAGGGAAATCAGAAGTTCGGTGGCGAGCATGTACCGTATTTCTAACTCTCAGCACGATGCGCCACACCGCCAATACTCATATATTATCACAGTTAGAAACAAAGATTTCTAACTTGAAATTCAAACACAGATAAGATAACCAGCCAATCACATGCATATTCCATCCATTCAAGTATTTTCTATATTTTTGTTTGCCAGTTTAAGTATGTTGACTTGTATTGTGCCAAGTTTATAGTGTGAATCATATGAATTTAACAATTTCTTGTCACTTTATTGCCTCACTTTGGCGAGGGAGATAAAATGTCCATTTTTATATGGCATTTGTTATAATTAGAGCATTTATATTTTGTGCATTTTCGTACTTTATTCAAATCAGGAATTTTGTCATTTTCATAAAACTTTGAATCATGAAATTACCAATCATGTATAGCTCAACAATCTGGGATGTCCAAAATGTATCCAATGTTGCCTCCGTTCTAGTTCAGGGCAATTTCAATTATTTTCAATTGGTTATTTGTGATTTCGATCATCTGATGCAGCGTTTCTCAAACTGTGTTCCGCGGAACAGCTTCCTCGGAGTGTTCTGCGGGACAGGGATCAAAACTGTGACTAAATTGGGTCGTAAATTCGTTGTCCCAACATGCGGCAAACAGCATTTTCTTAAAACAGTTTTGTCAGTTTCCCCTCTTTTGGGTTAAAGCCCTTGCATTATAGAACTTTGTAAACTAAATCATAGATGATTTTATTGTATTTATATTGAGTCAATTTTCTGATAAAAGTTGAAATACACTTACAATTATCCATTTATTTGTTTCATAGCCTACAGTCCTACACAATGGCTAATACAGCTCTATGTATAATCTCTATGTTACTGAGTGTAGCAGCAAGCACGACTACAAAACCAAACATAGTCTTTATTCTTGCTGATGATTTTGGATACAATGATATTGGCTACCATGCTCTAAATCATCATTCTGATATGAAAACCCCGTTTTTGGACAGACTCGCTGCCGATGGGATAAAACTGGAAAATTATTATGTACAACCGATTTGTACACCCACACGAAGTCAGCTTATGAGCGGACGTTACCAAATTCACACTGGTCTACAACATAGCTATATCCACCCAGATCAAGCCAATGCTTTACCATTAGATAATATAATTATGCCAGAACAGTTGCGACAATGTGGTTATGACACTCATATGATAGGAAAATGGCATCTTGGGGATTATAAAATCGATTACGTACCATGGAAAAGAGGGTTCAATTCCTATTACGGCTTCTTAACTGGTTCAGAAGATTATTACACTAAAGCATTTTGCTGGGGGAATGATGGATGTGGGGTTGATTTCTGGAGTAACTCCGGCCCTACGAATAAAACCTGGGGTCAGTACTCTGCACACTTATATGCAGAAAGAGCGAAAGAAGTTATACATAGCAGAGACAAAACTAAACCTCTATTCCTATACATGGCTTTCCAGTCTGTACACAGCCCTATGCAAGCTCCTGACCAGTATGTAAAGCCTTTTGATCACATTAAAGACAACGCCAGAAGGATCTATGGGGGTATGGTAGCTGCATTAGATGAGGCAGTTGAGAACATTACAAAACAACTTGATGCTGAAGGCTTGTTGGACGACACAATAATAGTGTTTTCAACAGATAATGGAGGACAGACCCTAGCTGGTGGAAACAACTGGCCTCTAAGAGGAAGGAAGGTAACTCTATGGGAAGGTGGTGTCAAAGGAGTTGGATTCCTGCATGGGAAACCACTAGGTGTTCATGGTGTAACTCATAACCAGCTTTTGCATGTTTCAGATTGGCTGCCTACTTTATTAGCAGCTACCCAATGTCCAGCAGTAAACGGGACGCAAAATTTTGACGGCATGAACCAATGGAAGGCTATTTTGCAAGAAGAACCTTCTCCAAGGACTGAGATTCTCCACAACATTGATCCAAGATATGATAGAAATAAAGATCAACTTAGTTCTGAAGAATCAGAAAAATTCAACACCAGTAAAGGTCATGCAGCGATCCGTTCCGGGCCATGGAAGCTTTTAACTGGCGACCCAGGATTCGACAAGTGGGTAAAACCACCAGAATGGGTTCAAACTCTCTCAAATACGACTGACTATGCAAGGGAAGATCACACAGTAGCCAAGACCATTCAGTTATACCATATAGAAACAGATCCATATGAAGAATTTGAGTTGTCTGATAAATTTCCAACTGTTGTGGAAGATCTTCTAGCGAAGTTGGCTGCTTACAACAAGACCGCTGTTCCGGTCAGCTTCCCACCAACTGATCCGAGATCTTTCCCAAAAAATCTGGGTGGATTTTGGGGACCCTGGTTATAGAAATATACCAGGTTGTTAAAGTATTTCCCATAAATTTTATTCTATTTTTGATTTTTCATCTAAATCAAGGTTATGGTGCTTTAAAAATGACTTCAAGCCCTCAGGTCGAGCGTTATGCAAAATTCAACTTCTTCATTGTGAAAGGAAACCATTTCAGCCCAGGCAAGCTGTTGCACAACTGGAGTCAAGGCCAAGAATTGGAAAACTATGAAACCAAACTTCATTGCAAAGTCATTTTGAGAGTCCCACTGTTATTTTATAAAGCATCGAGTTATACATAAGAGAGCAATAAATACCCAATATGCAACAAGATTTTTGAAGCCTTCAATTTAATCACCATAAATCTATAGAGTTTCAGTGGTCCTCTGTGACATTAGCCTCCTTTAAATCAGATCTAGCATAGCCTTGGTCTATAGATATTTGTTCAATGAAAACAAACTATCAATTCTAAATTTAACTTTTTAAATCCTTCTGGCATAACTGGGATGTCATTGCCAGAGGGTATAATAATATCTCTGACAAAAATGAAAAATGAAGATCTATTTTTTAAATATGGTGCCAAGACAGTGCCAGATTTTCACATGATTTATTAATGTGCTTATCTTATTACCCTATAGCGATATATGCATTCCTTTATGTTATGCCATTATATGCATCAATTTATCCAAATATGATTTGTTCATCTATATCAGCGTTTCTCAAACTTTTTTGCCTCGGAACACCTACTAGCACGAGGCCTGTCCGCCTGTTTGTTGTCACCTGGGAGACAAATTTCCTACCCAGAGTCGCCATGTACAACAGATATGATGACCAATTTAGAGGCTATCCATATTCTATGGATCGCTTCAAAGAAGCTCACGGAACGCTGATTGAGAAACGCTGATTTAAATAGCTAGTAATGGTTATGCTACTGGAAATGACCACTGTTATCTAATCAAAAATTCTAACCTCAATTTACATTCATTGAGATTCATTCATTCACGTGTCATGTGCAATTCCTCAAAAAAATTTTTGAAAAACTTGATACTTTGGAAAGTGGCTATGATTATTTCCATTAAATTTCAATTATAGGGATTTTGAAATCGTGACTCTCAGTTCTGACATTGTCTTCACTCTAAGGCAAGGGTTCCCAACCTTTTAAATCTCTTGACCCCTTCTGCAGGCTTCCCCATTGTTCAATATTACAATGGTATTTATAGTGTCATTTGGATTAGTGGATTCCAAATCCGATTATGTTCAATAATTCATGCTCAACAATAGGATAACGGTAACACCCTGTGAAATAACTTTATCAAGCAATGAAACTAAGAAGAAATGGGAGTATTCTAGTGAAAGTAAAATCAGTTTCGTGCCTGTCATGGAGGCCCCCCTCCAGCTGCTGAATGGCCCTCTTGGTGGGCCACAGGCCCTCGATTGGGAACTACTGCTCAAAGGTGTAGGTGAAGTGGGTGACTTACTTTTCAACTTAATGCCTCCTGAGCCATCTGACAATTTATTTCAATTTTTTTTTTTATCGTGTAGTTCAAGTTTCTTTTCTTCATACACTTTTCTTTAATCATGTTTTCCACTGTGGTTTTGATAATTTGTCACTTCATATCAGTTTCCAATAAAGCATTTAAAAAAGCTTCGTACTTTGTGTTTAGCAGGTCAAGCGTACATTTAGCAGCTGACTGGTTGTACTGTTGTATAGGACCTTTGTTGGGGCAAAATGTGTGATTAATAGTATTAAAAAGAACTTTCTCTAGGTCTTTTTATAGTATTATAAGCATGAGCTTTAGTGGTTTGGCCACCTGGTTTGCTTCCTAACTACAATAGTTTTTTTACCCAGCATTGGTTGCTTGCCCAGAGCCTTGTTTGAAGTGGAAGGCATATAAATATGTTGTACAAAAAAAAGTGATGGGATTGGATATTATGAGCAAAGCGAAAGTGTTCAATTTTTCCAAATGCATCTGTCGCAAGGTCAAACCTCTCATCAAGACAGAAATTCATGAATATGATTAAACGACTTAACCATGTTTATGAGTCAAACAAAAAATACTGATGTGATTGGATATTACGAGCAAAGCGAAAGTGTCCCTAGTTTTTGCGAGTGCATCTGCCCCAAGGTCAAGCTTCCTCATCAAGACAGAGATCCAAAAAATATAATTACTTGAGCACACACAACTCCAATGTCTCCCCTAATGTTCAAGGGTCTTGTTTATAAATATTGTTTATCTTGTTATGGTGAATATTAAATTTTACTGTTCCAAATACATGACTTGCAGATCAGACTTTATACCTTTCCAAAGGTGATTTATCCAGCATGAACTTACGCATAATTGGTAGACTCACCGCTGAAAAGGCACTAATAGTAATTAAGGTGCTTGATCTTATGAATGACACACCTGAATATTCAAACTTGTCCGAAAATATTGCAAGACCTTAATTGAAGAAATTCAATTTATGGTTTTGTTATACAATGATCCTCAGCAATGAGACCAACAAACTATTATTATCTCATGATAACTCCAACACTTCACAATTTGAAATTTTCTTGAGTCAGTATTATTTGCCCGTGCACATTTGTCATGAAGATTAAATAGCTAAATTAACCAATTTTTTTCGATGCTCCAGAAGTCAGGAAATGTGTGTACCAATATGGAGGTAACTAATTTTGTTCGCCTACTATACACAAGGTGGTGTAAAGGGACTCAAACCTATGGGCAGGGGTACAGACAGTCCCCGAACTCGTAATAGAAGTAAAAATCAGAATAAAATTGTGGCCTAACCTGGCACACATATACTACCGGTCTACAAGAGTACCTTCTTTCTACTGATGTTCTCAAATGCTTTACAATGAGAATTCTAGCAATGATTGGTATTCAACCATAGTTAGATAATAACTGCGTATCTTATGGACCCACTCAAGCCTTCTTCCTCTGCCTTTCTCACTTCTGAAAGGCAAGATGGAGTATTTCTATATTCAAAAATTTATTGATAAAAAAGTATAAAAAGTTGAAAATGAACCAGATATGAAAAAGAACACTTGAAGACTGGAATTGCACAGTTATAATTCTCATTAGGCTGGTGTTTTCTAGTATTTCATGTTCCTTGATTTTCAATTAAATCTACATAGAGTTTCTTTACAATTTCAATTTTATTATGAAGTCAGTTCTCAATATATATATCTCAACGAGGGAGGTTTGTTAATTTTTAATCAGTAATTACTGAAGTATTTTGACCTCGTAAAAAATCTGTGAGGGTCAAAACAATATACCTCCATTTGGCAAATGTTAAAAAATATCAAGACTGCTCAGTAATAAGAAAGGACGAAATCTACGGGAATGCTGTCAAAATATTTCCATCACATGAAATTGATCTTTAAATAGCATGCTGTATGTGTATCTAGTGGGAAATTCATGCAGAATAAAATTTATCAAAAACTATGGTTAGTATACAAAAACATTTTTGGAGCAAACATTGCACTAAGCCTATTTGAAAGTAATTAAGTACCAAAGTTCCAATGCAAAGGAGAAATCTAAAAATACTATATCTGTTATGTTACATTCTTTGGCATAACTTATCATAAGTAGCATAAAAAATTTGCGCAATAAACAAAAAATTTGCAGTTATTGCGTTCAGGAAAAAAAGCAATTGCAGGTAACTTTCTATGGCATAACTTATTGTATGTAGTATGAAAGATTTGCACAATAAACAAAAAAATTTGGCAGTTGTTATGCTTAGGAATAAAAGAAACTGCAAGTTAATGAATATTTATAGAAACTCATCAACAAACAGGGCTCTTAAGTTTTATTCTCCGATTAGATATCTTGAAGTTTTCAGCATAGTCTACCAAAGGTATTGCACCCTGGATAGGATAGTATTTACATATTTATCCCAGGGAAGAAGAAAACTGATAAGAAGGCTTAATGACGTGTCATGTTACCAGACAATGTAACAGTAAACTGCTACTCTAAAATTTTAATATTCGAATATTTCGTCCGGCCCAGCCCTTATTAACTTGCTTTTAATAACGTATTTTGTAAATTCTAACGTAAATCAGAATCACTCTACCCAAGGACCCCAATACCCTCCATGATATTTGGGAGAAGCTTTATTATCACCTGGAGGATACCTTGGTGGTACGGCAGTTGCATTATATGCTTTGATTCTTTCTAGTAAAGCTGTCACTACAGATGGAAAATAGGATGAAATTTCATGGCGTTCGTATGGGTCAGTTTCAATGTGAAATAACATGATAGAAGCATCACGTTTATAAGAATGTGCATTCCAACCCTCTAGGTTTTTGTTGGAATCAGACATAGAAGAAAAATATGGATTTATTTTTCGCGACTCTGGTGGATTCACCCAATCAGAAAAGCCAGGATTTCCAAGAAATAACTTCCAAGGTCCAGATCTTATCCCGCATTGAATAGTTATATCTACGCCTTGAATAATTTTTGATTTAATAGGCTTTCCTTTAAGGGGGTCAATATTATGTAGAAGTTCTTTTCTTGGCGATGGCTCTTTCTGAAGAATGGCGTTCCATTGATTAAAGCCATCGAGTGGTTGAGTTCCGTGAATTTTTTGACAATTTGCCGCTGACAATATAGTAGGAAACCAGTCAGAAATATGCATAAAGTTACTGCCTTTAACATCCGATATTTTCAAATACCCTCCCCCCACAAATCCGACACCTTTTACCCCTCCCTCCCATAAAGTCGCTTTCCTGCCTCTTAGTGGCCAATTATTTCCTCCATAATCTGTATGTCCGCCATTATCCGTTGAAAATATGATAATCGTTTTATCAAACATTCCTGAAGTTTTCAAATGTTCTGTTATATTCATAACGGCTTCATCGAGAGCGGCAAGCATTCCTGCGTATGTCCGTCTTGTTTTATCTTTAATATGAGCAAATTGTTTCATGTAATGATCTGGCACCTGCATTGGATAATGTACAGATTGGAACGGAAGATACAGAAACAGTGGTTTTGACTTATCACGACCATCGATAACTTTTTTAGCTCGATCAGTGAATAAGTGGGCCGAGTATAGGCCCCATGTTGTATTGAACGGCCCGTTTTCATCTCTAAAATCAACTCCATATTCTGTCGAGGATGTTTTTAAATAACGTGTGTAATAATCTTCATCACCATTCAAATATCCATAAAATGAATTAAAACCTCTATATTGCGGCATATATTTCTTTTTAAAATGTCCAAGATGCCATTTTCCTACCATATGCGTGTCGTAACCACAATTTTTAAGTTGTTCCGGCAAAATTATATTATCCAATGGTAAACCATTTTTCTGATTTGGATGAAGCACAGCATGTTGTAATCCAGTATGTATCTGATATCTTCCACTCATAAGTTGGCTTCTAGATGGTGTGCATATCGGTTGAACGTAATAATTTTCAAGTTTTATTCCATCTTTAGCAAGTTGGTCGAGATATGGGGTTTTCATGTCTGAATCATGGTTGATTGCATGATACCCAATATCATTGTATCCCAAATCATCAGCGAGAATAAAAACAATATTTGGACGATCGGCTACCACGGCATTATTTAAAATAAACAAACTAAATAATTTTACCCATGCATATCCCATCTGATTTAAAAGCATTGCGTAGGTTATAGGGTGTCCTTAAAGTCTTAAATTTTTTTAAAATTGCAAATGGAATTTATTGATACCATATATTGTTTTAGCACTCACATATGTATTAAATGAAATAAAAATACTTGAACAATTACTGAATAAAAAACAACAAACTTGGTCAAGATATATTGAGAACTGACTTCATAACAAGAATGTAATTGTAAAGGTACTTTATGGACACCCTGTATACCAGTTACATAGAAATAAATGCGATGTTGGCATGAAAGTGCCATGATTGACTAAACTAAATGATGAAATTGCACAAAAATTGATTGTAATACAATTTAATAGGAGAGCAAACTAAATTTATTAAGTTTTCAACTCTAAAAAATCATTTGAAAAGCATGAAAAATTACTGCAAATAAGAAAACTTTGTGTACGAAACTGCAAAAACTAAATTAACACAAAAAGGCATAATTGGTAAGAAAAAATACCAGTATTTGATCTGAAAGCTTTTGACACTCGTAGTTCAAAGTACGGCACTAGATATAGCCACTACAATATAATCTTAGTTTCGATCATAGTTTGTCAGTAAATATATGAGAACTAATAATTTCAGGTCCACATCAGACACATGATATTTTAATATCAATATTTGTGAACTTCTAAATATCTATTTTACAGTTTCTTCATGTCTCATGAATTCAAAAAATATGCAATATTAAAATATGAAATTTCCGCATTATTTCACCGTTTTGTGAGAATTCCAGTAAACAATATTTTACTGGTAATGGAGTCTTAGCAGGCGCAGAGTTGCATTGTCAAATTCCCTGAATTGGGAGGTAGAATTGGAAGTAGAAATAAATCCTCGGCTTAAATATGAAATAATATATGAAATGCTGTATATGAAACGCTGGCAAAATGCAACGGGGAGTGTTATTACTTATCGATCTCGATCTGTAAGTATGTTGATAGGTATTTGTGTGTTTGTCTGTTAGACACTTTCGTATGTTACGCGATATCTCACGAAAGCGAGATTGAATCTGCTCCAAATTTTGCATGTGTATTTATCATATCATAGAAGCCTATTGATTTTGGATGAATTATGTCGTATAATTAGAGAGTTATTAACTAATTAGTGATGCGGAAGGTCGATAAGTCGGCGGTTTCTGATCGCTATCTCGGTTTATGATTTAAATTCTAAAGTCAGGGTCAAGTTTTATGTGAAGTGTGTTAAAAATATGAGGGTCCGAATATATTTTAATAAGAGCTTCCTAGGACGCTACAAGCCTACATTTATTACATGGAAATTTTTACCAATACATTGACAGCAATCCAACAATACTAAAAAAGGCAAGTAATGCAATGAAATATATTCAAAATCAATAAGGGTATAGGAGAATAAGAAATATAGGAGATACAGAATTCGAGTAAATCTTTAATGTGATAAATCATAAGACTTTAAGGACACTACCCGTTAAAAATTCATTTCATCCAAGGGCCCCAAAACCCCCCATGCAATCTTGGGTTCGCGTTTGGGTCTGGAGGAGGGTATCTAACAGGGACAGCAGTAGAGTTATATACAGCAAGTCGATTTAATAGTTGCTTAACAATAGCAGGGAATTTATCCGATACATCATCATGTTCATATGGGTCAGTTTCTACATGAAATAACTTAACATTTGAGTCGCTGGAGAAAGAGTTTGAATAAAAGTACTCAAATGTGGTGTTACTTGAAAAATCAGTTGCATCTTGATTTGATTCTGGTGGTTTTACCCACTCATCAAACCCTGGATTTCCAGTTAAAAGCTTCCAAGGACCACTACGGATAGCGGCATGAACTCCAGTATTAAACCCATTTGAATATTCTGTCGTATTGGAGTTATAATTATAAACATACAAAGGATCAATATTATGTAAGATTTCTTTTCTTGGAGAAGGGCTCTCCTTCACTATAGAATCCCATTGATTATATCCATCTAAAGGCTGGGTTCCATTACTTTTAGGGCACTGAGCTGCCCCTTGGACCAAGGTTGGGTACCAATCAGAAACATGTAATAGTTGATCATGTGTCATACCCCGCTTTCCAAGGGGTTCCCCATATATGAAACCCACCCCTTTCACGCCTCCTTCCCATAGAGTGCCTTTTCGTCCCCTCAGAGGCCAATTGTTACCACCAAACAATGTCTGGCCTCCGTTATCAGTCGAAAACACTATAATCGTATCATCTAAAATCCCTGCATCGTCCAAATGCTGAGTAACGTTATAAATTGATTCATCCATTGCTAGAACCATCCCAGCATACGTTCTTCTTTGTTTATTTTTAATGTGTTTAAATGGTTCAATATATTTTTCAGGTACTTGTAATGGAGAATGCACAGACTGGTAGGCAAGATACAAAAATAGAGGTTTTGCAGGATCTCGTTTATCAATGGCTTCGATTGCTTTTCTGGCAAACAAATGAGCAGAGTATTCACCCCATGTGTTATTGACAGGACCATGTTTGGAATCCCACATATCAACCCCACTCATTCGCTGATAACCATGCTGATGGGTGTAATAGTCTTCTCCGCCAGATAAATATCCAAAATATGAATTAAAACCTCTATTCCATGGTAAAAATTTTTCTTTATAAAATCCAAGATGCCATTTTCCTACCATATGAGTATCGTAACCACAGTTTCTGAGTTGCTCAGGCAAAAGTATGTTTTCAATTGGTAGAGCATTTGGCTGTGAGGGCCAAATAACACTGTGTTGTAATCCAGTGTGTATTTGGTAACGTCCACTCAAAAGTTGGCTTCGAGTCGGTGAGCATATTGGTTGAACATAATAGTTTTCTAGTTTGATTCCTTCACCAGCAAGATGATCCAAGAAAGGTGTCTTCATTGCTGATTCATGCTCTCTTGCATGATAACCAATATCATTAAATCCATAGTCATCAGCCAATATAAAAATAATATTGGGACGAGATTCAGCTGTCATTATACAAATGCAGCATAGCGTTAATAGGCAGGATAGAACAGTATTCTTCAGTGCCATGACTGGTGCAAGATATAGTTTTAAGATAACTGAGAAAAAAATTATTGTGAGAGTAAGCTATTCATAGTATTACTTTAGACTACTGCACTGTCTGTCTTTTCGATAACAGCAGTGGATGAAGCATTACCAGCCAAAATAATTTCATTGCAACTGACTGTAATTCTGTCATTCTACACTTTTATGATTGATTATTTCTGGATCTGTGGGTAATAGGTTAGGATGGTGTGGTGGACTATTGTTGGCTCGGTGGTGTGGGGCATCATGCTAAGCATTAGGAATACGCTCGCCACCACACCTCTGATTACCCTGCGTGGTTTCGCAAGTTCGAATCCTATGCAGAGTTAATTATGGGCGAGAGGATTGCTGGGCACAGTAGGGTGGTTTGCGGTTTCCTCCACCATCAAGTCCATGCATCTGAAAACAAATAACTGACCAACTAATCCCAAGTCCCAGTTTTCTGTTCCATATTTACATCTAAGTCCACTAAGATTTGTAGTGCGGTAGTTTTTATATAAAAATTCAAATTTTCAAACTTCCATCTGTCCTACACATTATCGCAGTAAAATTGAAATGCTTTTGGCACAAAAATTAGTTGACAGTTCGGGCACTTAATAACGTGAGTGTGGAATGATTGAAAACTAGGATTCAAATTATATATATATATACCTATATACAATAAAAACAGAATAAAAACTTATTGCAAAACAAGAATTCATAAACAATGCTGAGAAACTTTCTAACACATCAAATACAATTCGAATGGCCTTGAAACTTTATGTTGTATAGCGGACTCGTATATAATACAGTGGTTCCCAACCTTTCATGGCTTGTGGCCTCCTACCGGAGGTTTTCAGCACTTATGCCACCTTGTTTATTATTACTTAACGATTTTAATCGGTAAGTATGTTGACAGGTACCGGTATTTGTCTGTCTGTATGTATGTCTGTTAGATGCACGCGATATCTCACGGAAGCGAGATTGAATCTGCTCCAGATTTTGCATGTGCATTCATCATATCTTGGACCAGAAGCCTATTGATTTGGGGCAAATTATATCGTATAATTAGCGAGTTATTAATTAATTAGTGATGGGACACAAGGTGTCACTATGGAGTAAGAGCGCTGTTTTGGGGGATTCCCTAACTTTCGATGGATAAGTCTTCGGTCTCTGACCGATATTCTCGTTTATAGTGTTATTTTGATTGGTAGATTTTAATAAATTCCATTATGCTCAAACAATTCATGCTCAATAAAGTCAAACGACAATGAAAATAGGAAGAACGAGAAGTTTTATTGTCAAGGGGAGGGGAAATCAGTTTTGTTCCCAGCATTGTGGCCCCTTTCCAACTGCTCTGTAGCCCCTTGAGGAGCCAAAGGCCCCCGGTTGGAAACCACTGATATACATACATGAATACATCCAATGCTATAATAAAAACTTATTGCAAAAAAATGTTGGAACATTTTATAATAATTAACATATCACAATCACAGTCGAGGCCTTGAAAAGTTGTTTATTTCCAAGACTGGTACAAATAATGAATGAAAAAGGCAATAATTGTAGCAGCAATTCATAAAAACTAAAATAAAATGTAATTTAGAATGCAAGACACGATCTAGTGGAATAAAACATTATTGCAAATACCTAAAATCTCTAATGTTGGATAGTCATCGTACAAATATATTCGTAACATAATGGCTTCTGAAATCAAAGGTATATAGCTGCAAATAGTGAAAGTAGCCAAAAAATAAAAATAACAGGACAATATTAAAAATAATACTTTCAAACAGGGAAATCTATGTTTAATAAGTGCAAGTGTTAAAAAATACTTTAATATACTGATCATGGCTAGAAATATGGTACTAATAAAACTGGAATTAATATTGCTAACACTGACCATGGAACATATAAAAGGTTTTGTAAGTTAGTAACAAGGTTACTACAAGACTCATCCATAGACAAGATATCTAAAAAGGTATTGAACTCCTTATTTTCAGCCAGGCTCTGTGCAGTGCACTAATTCATATAAAGCTATGTTTTTTGAAAGACTAAGATCTTTTCAGTTAGGCATAGCCTGGACATGTTGGTGGGTTTAAACCAGAAACTTTTAACTTAGGAACAGTATAAGACATTGTGTATAATATTATGTTAGGCAGTATCATAATGAAAATATTGCTTCCAGTGCACAGGCCTTTTTTATATTATTAAATTACATTAGGCCATTGGTTTCTATATAAAAATCTTGGACTGACATAAAATACTTGTTTAGGGCAGACCTTTGAAAACATTTTTGGAGTACAAGTAATAAAATAGTTCAGTACAAACCTAAGAGACAGCAAAGAAGCAAACTTGAAACAATAATATAAAAAGGCTTGCACAATTGCTGTACTTTCATACTTGTATTAGATTTAGTAGTTTACTTTCAAATTTTGTACTAACAGACTAACAGTTGTGCAGTAAAATAGTTTAGTAAACACCCAAGAGATAGCTCAGTCGGTATCTAGGGAACCTTGATTGCAAAATTAATATAAACATGCTTTCAAGAGTGTTTGATAAGTGCAATAGTTCCCATAATTTATTTTCATTAATCAACCATCCACGGAGACCAATATCCGCCATGAAATCGAGGATCAGCCTTTGGGTCATCTGGTGGAAATCTCACTGGCACAGCAGTAGAATTATATTTTGCCAATCTGGTCAAAAGTTTTTCTACAATAGATGGAAATTTATCAGCTACATCATGGCATTCATAAGGGTCTGTTTCAATATTAAATAACTTTACATTTGTTGCTTTCATGAAAGAAATTGAATTATCATTGTACATACTATCATCATACTTGTTGGATTCGGGGGGCTTCACCCATCCTGCGAACCCTGGATCACCAGTTAACAATTTCCACTGACCAACACGAATACCAGCTCTGACTTTAACATCAAACCCATGTTTTAGGCTATTGGTAGTACGATTGATATGAGATATGTACAATGGATCAATATTATGTAACAATTCCTTTCTTGGAGATGAAGTCTTTTGTTGGATGGCGTCCCATTGGTTGAAGCCATCCAATGGCTGCGTTTCATTGACTTTCGGACAACTAGCTATACCTTCTACTAAAGTTGGGAACCAATCAGATACATGGAGAAGTCCATTATAGGTCATGTGATGAGTTTTTAAACGACGACCATGCACGAAACCGACACCTTTTATTCCTCCCTCCCATAAGGTTGCTTTTTTGCCTCTTAATGGCCAGTTGTTCCCCCCAGCCCTTGTCTCCCCTCCATTATCAGTTGAAAACACAATAATTGTATCATCTAAAATACCGACATCAGCTAAATGCCGAGTTACATTACGAATTGATTCATCCATTGCTAGGACCATCCCAGCATACGTTCTCCTTTGTTTATTTTTAATATGTTTAAATGGTTCAATATATTTTTCAGGTACTTGTAATGGAGAATGAACAGACTGGTAGGCAAGATATAAAAAAAGAGGTTTTGCAGGATCTCGTTTATCAATCGCTTCGATTGCTTTTCTGGCAAATAAAGTAGCAGAGTATTCTCCCCATGTGTTATTGACAGGACCAAGTTTTGAATCCCACATATCAACCCCACTCATTCTATGATAACCATGCTGATGGGTATAGTAGTCTTCTCCGCCAGATAAATATCCAAAATATGAATTAAAACCTCTATTCCATGGTAAAAATTTTTCCTTATAAAATCCAAGATGCCATTTTCCTACCATATGAGTATCGTAACCACAGTTTCTGAGTTGCTCAGGCAAAAGTATGTTTTCAATTGGAAGAGCATTTGGCTGTGAGGGCTTAATAACCTCGTGTTGTAATCCAGTATGTATTTGGTAACGTCCACTCAAAAGTTGGCTTCGAGTCGGTGAGCATACTGGTTGAACATAATAGTTTTCTAGTTTGATTCCCTCACTAGCAAGATGATCCAAGAAAGGTGTCTTCATTGCTGATTCATGCTCTCTTGCATGATAACCAATATCATTAAATCCATAGTCATCAGCCAATATAAAAATAATATTGGGACGAGATTCAGCTGTCATTATACAAATGCAGCATAGCGTTAATAGGCAGGATAGAACAGTATTCTTCAGTGCCATGACTGGTGCGAGATATGGTTTTAAGATAACTGAGAAAAAAAATATCATGAGAGTAAGCTATTCATAGTATTACTTTAGACTACTGCACTGTCTGTCTTTTCGATAACAGCAGTCGATGAAGCATTACCAGCCAAAATAATTTTATAGCAACTGACTGTAATCCTGTCATTTTACTTTTTTATGATTGATTATTCCTGGATCTGTGGATATAAAAGTTAAGGATGGTGTGGTGGACTATCATTGGCTCGATGGTGTGGGGCATCGTGCTAAGCATTGGGAATACGCTCGCCACCACATCTCTGATTACCCTGCGTGGGTTCGCAAGTTCGAATCCTATGCGGAGTTAATTATGGGCGAGAGGATTGCTGGGCACAGTAGGGTGGATTGCGGTTTTCCCCACAATCAAGTCCATGCTTCTGAAAACAAATAACTGGCCAACTAATCCCATGTCCCAGTTTTTGTTCCATATTTACATCTAAGTCCACTAAGATTTGTAGTGCGGTAGGTAGAATATTGAGAATTTTTGTATAAAAATTCAAATTTTCAAACTTCCATCTGTCCTACACATTATCGCAGTAAAATTGAAATGCTTTTGGGCTTTGGCACAAAAATTAGTTGACAGTTCGGGCACTTAATAACGTGAGTGTGAATGATTGAAAACTAGGATTCAAATTATATATATATACAATATATGTGTATCACATAAACAGAATAAAAACTTATTGCAAAACAAGAATTCATAAACAATGCTGAGAAACTTTCTAACACATCAAATACAATTCGAATGGCCTTGAAACTTTATGTTGTATAGCGGACTCGTATATAATACAGTGGTTCCCAACCTTTCATGGCTCGTAGCCTCCTACCGGAGGTTTTCAGCACTTATGCCACCTTGTTTATTATGACTTATTGATTTTAATCGGTAAGTATGTTGACAGGTATTTGTCTGTCTGTATGTATGTCTGTTAAATGCACGCGATATCTCAAGGAAGCGAGATTGATTCTGCTTCAGATTTTGCATGTGCATTCATCATATCTTGGACCAGAAGCCTATTGATTTTGGGCGAATTATGTCGTATAATTAGCGAGTTATTAATTAATTAGTGATGGGACACAAGGTGTCACTATGGAGTAAGAGCGCTGTTTTGGGGGATCCCCTAACTTTCGATAGATAAGTCTTCAGTCTCTGATCGATATTCACGTTTATAGTGTTATTTTGATTGGTAGATTTTAATAAATTCCAATATGCTCAAACAATTCATGCTCAATTAAGTCAAACGACAATGAAAATAGGAAGAACGAGAAGTTTTATTGTCAAGGGGAGGGGAAATCAGTTTTGTTCCCAGCATTGTGGCCCCTTTCCAACTGCTCTGTAGCCCCTTGAGGAGCCAAAGGCCCCCGGTTGGGAACCACTGATATACATACATGAATGCATCCAATGCTATAATAAAAACTTATTGCAAAAAATATGTTGGAACATTTTATCATAATTAACATATCACAATCACAGTCGAGGCCTTGAAAAGTTGTTTAGTTCCAAGACTGGTACAAATAATGAATGAAAAAGGCAATAATTGTAGCAGCAATTCATAAAAACTAAAATAAAATGTAATTTAGAATGCAAGACACGATCTAGTGGAATAAAACATATTGCAAATAACTAAAATCTCTAATGTTGGATTGTCATCGTACAAAATATTCATAACATAATGGCTTCTGAAATCAAAGGTATATAGCTGCAAATAGTGAAAGTAGCCAAAATATAAAAAAAAACAGAACAATATTAAAAATAATACTTTCAAGCAGGTAAATCTATGTTTAATAAGTGCAAGTGTTGAAAAATACTCTAATATACTGATCATGGCTAGAAATATGGTATCAATAAAACTGGAATTAATATTGCTAACACTGACCATGGAACATATAAAAGGTTTTGTGAGTTAGTAACAAGGTTACTACAAGACTCATCCATAGGCAAGATATCTAATGAGGTGTGAACTCCTTATTTTCAGCCAGGCTCTGTGCAGTGCACTAATTCATATAAAGCTATGTTTTTGAAAGACTAAGATCTTTTCAGTTAGGCATAACCTGGACATGTTGGTGGGTTTTAGCCAGAAGCTTTAAACTTGGGAACAGTATAAGACATTGTGTATAATATTATGTTAGGCAGTATGATATAAAAATATTGCTTCCAGTGCACAGGCCTTTTTTATATTATTAAATTACATTAGGCCATTGGTTTCTATATAAAAATCTTGGACTGACATAAAATACTTGTTTAGGGCAGACCTTTGAAAACATTTTTGGAATACAAGTAATAAAATAGTTCAGAACAAACCTAAGAGACAGCAAAGAAGCAAACTTGAAACAATAATATAAAAAGGCAAAAGTTGTTACAATTGCTATATTTTCATACTTGTGTTAGATCTTAGTAGTTTATTTCAAAATTTTGTACTAACAGTTGTGCAGTAAAATAGTTTAGTAAACACCCAAGAGATAGCTCAGCCGGTATCTAGGGAACCTTGATTGCAAAATTAATATAAACATGCTTTCAAGAGTGTTTGATGAGTGCAATAGATTACATGATTTATTTCCATCAATCAACCATCCACGGAGACCAATATCCGCCATGAAATCGAGGATCAGCCTTTGGGTCATCTGGTGGAAATCTCACTGGCACAGCAGTAGAATTATATTTTGCCAATCTAGTCAGAAGCTTTTCTACAATAGATGGAAATTTATCAGCTACATCATGGTATTCATAAGGGTCTGTTTTGATATTAAACAACTTTACATTTGTTGCTTTGATGGAAGAAATTGATTCACCTTCGTACATACTATCATCATACTTGTTGGATTCGGGGGGCTTCACCCATCCTGCGAACCCTGGATCACCAGTTAACAATTTCCACTGACCAACTCGAATACCAGCTCTGACTTTAACATCAAACCCATGTTTTAGGCTATTGGTAGTACGATGGATATGAGATATGTACAATGGATCAATATTATGTAACAATTCCTTTCTTGGAGATGAAGTCTTTTGTTGGATGGCGTCCCATTGGTTGAAGCCATCCAATGGCTGCGTTCCGTTGACTTTCGGACAACTAGCTATACCTTCTACTAAAGTTGGGAACCAATCAGATACATGGAGAAGTCCATTATAAGTCATGTGATGAATTTTTAAACGACGACCATGAACGAAACCCACACCTTTTATTCCTCCTTCCCATAGGGTAGCTTTTCTGCCTCTTAATGGCCAGTTGTCCCCCCCAGCCCTTGTCTCCCCTCCATTATCAGTTGAAAACACAATGATTGTATCATCTAAAATACCGACATCAGCTAAATGCCGAGTTACATTACGAATTGATTCATCCATTGCTAGAACCATCCCAGCATACGTTCTCCTTTGTTTATTTTTAATATGTTTAAATGGTTCAATATATTTTTCAGGTACTTGTAATGGAGAATGAACAGACTGGTAGGCAAGATATAAAAAAAGAGGTTTTGCAGGATCTCGTTTATCAATCGCTTCGATTGCTTTTCTGGCAAATAAAGTAGCAGAGTATTCTCCCCATGTGTTATTGACAGGACCAAGTTTTGAATCCCACATATCAACCCCACTCATTCTATGATAACCATGCTGATGGGTATAGTAGTCTTCTCCGCCAGATAAATATCCAAAATATGAATTAAAACCTCTATTCCATGGTAAAAATTTTTCCTTATAAAATCCAAGATGCCATTTTCCTACCATATGAGTATCGTAACCACAGTTTCTGAGTTGCTCAGGCAAAAGTATGTTTTCAATTGGTAGAGCATTTGGCTGTGAGGGCCAAATAACACTGTGTTGTAATCCAGTGTGTATTTGGTAACGTCCACTCAAAAGTTGGCTTCGAGTCGGTGAGCATATTGGTTGAACATAATAGTTTTCTAGTTTGATTCCTTCACCAGCAAGATGATCCAAGAAAGGTGTCTTCATTGCTGATTCATGCTCTCTTGCATGATAACCAATATCATTAAATCCATAGTCATCAGCCAATATAAAAATAATATTGGGACGAGATTCAGCTGTCATTATACAAATGCAGCATAGTGTTAATAGGCAGGATAGAACAGTATTCTTCAGTGCCATGACTGGTGCGAGATATGGTTTTAAGATAACTGAGAAAAAAAATATTGTGAGAGTAAGCTATTCATAGTATTACTTTAGACTACTGCACTGTCTGTCTTTTCGATAACAGCAGTGGATGAAGCATTACCAGCCAAAATAATTTCATTGCAACTGACTGTAATTCTGTCATTCTACACTTTTATGATTGATTATTTCTGGATCTGTGGGTAATAGGTTAGGATGGTGTGGTGGACTATCATTGGCTCGGTGGTGTGGGGCATCGTGCTAAGCATTAGAAATATGCTCGCCACCACACCTCTGATTACCCTGCGTGGGTTCGCAAGTTCGAATACTATGCGGAGTTAATTATGGGCGAGAGGATTGCTGGACACACTAAGGTGGTTTGCGGTTTTCCCCGCCATCAAGTCCATGCATCTGAAAACAAATAACTGGCTAACTAATCCCATGTCCGAGTTTTTTGTTCCATATTTACATCTAAGTCCACTGAGATTTGTAGTGCGGTAGGTACAGAATATTGAGAATTTTTGTATAAAAATTCAAATTTTCAAACTTCCATCTGTCCTACACATTATCACAGTAAAATTGAAATGCTTTTGGCACAAAAATTAGTTGACAGTTCGGGCACTTAATAACGTGAGTGTGGTATGATTGAAAACTAGGATTCAAATTATATATATATATATATATATACAATAAAAACAGAATAAAAACTTATTGCAAAACAAGAATTCATAAACAATGCTGAGAAACTTTCTAACACATCAAATACAATTTGTATGGCCTTGAAACTTTATGTTGTGTAGTGGACTCGTATATAATACAGTGGTTCCCAACCTTTCATGGCTCGTAGCCTCCTACCGGAGGTTTTCAGCACTTATGCCACCTTGTTTATTATTACTCATCGATTTCAATCGGTAAGTATGTTGACAGGTATTTGTCTGTCTGTATGTATGTCTGTTAGATGCACGCGATATCTCAAGGAAGCGAGATTGAATCTGCTCCAGATTTTGCATGTGCATTCATCCTATCTTGGACCAGAAGCCTATTGATTTTGGGCGAATTATGTCGTATAATTAGAGAGTTAATAATTAATTAGTGATGGGACACAAGGTGTCACTATGGAGTAAGAGCGCTGTTTTGGGGGATCCCCTAACTTTCGATGGATAAGTCTTCGGTCTCTGACCGATATTCTCGTTTATAGTGTTATTTTGATTGGTAGATTTTAATAAATTCCATTATGCTCAAACAATTCATGCTCAATTAAGTCAAACGACAATGAAAATAGGAAGAACGAGAAGTTTTATTGTCAAGGGGAGGGGAAATCAGTTTTGTTCCCAGCAGTGTGGCCCCTCTTCAACTGCTCTGTAGCCCCTTGAGGAGCCAAAGGCCCCCGGTTGGAAACCACTGATATACATACATGAATGCATCCAATGCTATAATAAAAACTTATTGCAAAAAAAAGTTGGAACATTTATAATAATTAACATATCACAATCACAGTCGAGGCCTTGAAAAGTTGTTTATTTCCAAGACTGGTACAAATAATGAATGAAAAAGGCAATAAATGTAGCAGCAATTCATAAAAACTGAAATAAAATGTAATTTAGAATGCAAGACACGATCTAGTGGAATAAAACATAATTGCAAATACCTAAAATCTCTAATGTTGGATAGTCATCGTACAAAATATTCATAACATAATGGCTTCTGAAATTAAAGGTATATAGCTGCAAATAGTGAAAGTAGCCTAAAAATAAAAATAACAGAACAATATTAAAAATAATACTTTCAAACAGGGAAATCTATGTTTAATAAGTGCAAGTGTTGAAAAATACTCTAATATACTGGTCATGGCTAGAAATATGGTACTAATAAAACTGGAATTAATATTGCTAACACTGACCATGGAACATATAAAAGGTTTTGTAAGTTAGTAACAAGGTTACTACAAGACTCATCCATAGACAAGATATCTAATAAGGTGTTGAACTCCTTATTTTCAGCCAGGCTCTGCGCAGAGCACTAATTCATATAATAAAGCTATGTTTTTTGAAAGACTAAGATCTTTTCAGTTAGGCATAACCTGGACATGTTGGTGGGTTCGAACCAGAAACTTTTAACTTGGGAACAGTATAAGACATTGTGTATAATATTATGTTAGGCAGTATCATAATGAAAATATTGCTTCCAGTGCACAGGCCTTTTTTATATTATTAAATTACATTAGGCCATTGGTTTCTATATAAAAATCTTGGACTGACATAAAATACTTGTTAATTAATATAAACATGCTTTCAAGAGTGTTTGATAAGTGCAATAGTTCACATAATTTATTTTCATTAATCAACCATCCACGGAGACCAATATCCGCCATGAAATCGAGGATCAGCCTTTGGGTCATCTGGTGGAAATCTCACTGGCACAGCAGTAGAATTATATTTTGCCAATCTAGTCAGAAGCTTTTCTACAATAGATGGAAATTTATCAGCTACATCATGGTATTCATAAGGGTCTGTTTTGATATTAAACAACTTTACATTTGTTGCTTTGATGGAAGAAATTGATTCACCTTCGTACATACTATCATCATACTTGTTGGATTCGGGGGGCTTCACCCATCCTGCGAACCCTGGATCACCAGTTAACAATTTCCACTGACCAACTCGAATACCAGCTCTGACTTTAACATCAAACCCATGTTTTAGGCTATTGGTAGTCTGATTGATATGAGACATGTACAAAGGATCAATATTATGTAACAATTCCTTTCTTGGAGATGAAGTCTTTTGTCGAATGGCGTCCCATTGGTTGAAGCCATCCAATGGCTGCGTTCCATTCACTTTCAGACAACTAGCTATACCTTCTACTAAAGTTGGGAACCAATCAGATACATGGAGAAGTCCATTATAGGTCATGTGATGAGTTTTTAAACGACGACCATGCACGAAACCGACACCTTTTATTCCTCCCTCCCATAGGGTTGCTTTTTTGCCTCTTAATGGCCAGTTGTTCCCCCCAGCCCTTGTCTCCCCTCCATTATCAGTTGAAAACACAATAATTGTGTCGTCTAAAATCCCAACATCGGCTAAATGCTGAGTTACATTACGAATTGATTCATCCATTGCTAGGACCATACCAGCATACGTTCTTCTTGCTTTATTTTTTATGTGTTTAAAATGCTTCCTATATTCATGAGGCACTTGTAATGGAGAATGCACAGACTGGTAGGCAAGATATAAAAACAGAGGTTTTGCAGGATCTCGTTTATCAATCGCTTCGATAGCTTTTCTGGCAAATAAATGAGCAGAGTATTCACCCCATGTGTTATTGACAGGACCAAGTTTAGAATCCCACGTAGCAACACCGCTCATTCTATGATAATCGCAAACATGAGTGTAATAATCTTCAACTCCAGTTAAATATCCAAAATATGAATTAAAACCTCTATTCCATGGTAAAAATTTTTCCTTATAAAATCCAAGATGCCATTTTCCTACCATATGAGTATCGTAACCACAGTTTCTGAGTTGCTCGGGCAAAAGTATGTTTTCAATCGGAAGAGCATTTGGTTTCGGTGACCAAATACTTTTATGCTGCAATCCAGTATGGATTTGGTATCTCCCACTCAAAAGTTGACTTCGTGTTGGCGTGCATAGTGGTTGCACATAATAATTCTCTAGTTTTACACCATTTTCAGCAAGATGGTCAAGATGTGGGGTCTTCAAAGCAGAAAGATGTTCTTTTCCATGATATCCAACATCGTTATATCCAAGATCATCAGCGAGAATAAACACAATATTAGGACGAGATCTTGCTCTCACACAGATAGGAACAGCAAATACAATGTAGGAGAAAATGGATAAAATCATACTATCTACTGGATTAGCTTGTCATTTAGAATACCTGAGAAACCAACAATCCCTGCCAACATACAGTTCAGCAGTTCAATCAGATTTCTACAGTTCTATGACAACAATCAGACAATATGCCAAAAAGGTTTGGGTTCCCTACAGTGGTGGGATTCAAAATTTTCGTCAGCTGGTTCCATCATACAAATGTCATATTTTCAGGCGGTTCTCTTACAAAAAGTCATGTTATGCTAACCGGTTCGGTGATCTCAAAAAATTCTGTGAGACGGTTCTATAGAACCGTTGCGAACCGGCTGAATCCCACTACCGGTACTGGTATTGGGTTAGTGTTGAATAAATAAAATATAGTGCTGATGGCAACAATCCAGAAATCGCTTGTTTTTCTCAATTCTAATTCTCAATGTGTACCAGTACAGCGGTACCGGTATAGCACCCTAATTACTGAATTAACCTATTTGAATTATTCACTGCTGTGCTGTAAATCTATCAAATACCATATATGTTAGGAATATTCCACCGTCTCGCCGTTGTTGCTCTCTCTGAAATTCATATTCGGAAATATAGGTCATCGACATGATACTGATGTTCACGTCCTAAATACCCACTTTTTTGCCAAATTCAAATCCATTGCCAAATTAGATTTATGAAAATACCCACGACATCTTCACTGTGCTTAAGAAAACAATTGGCGATTTTAACCAAATTTGACTTTTTCAGAATATCTCCTCCTGTTAAACTTTTTCGCCACCAGCTCATTTTATTCGATGTTACCGGTTCGTTGAGGTAAAGACGTTAGGAGCCATTGATCTAGCCAGAGTAATTATCACCTTCAACTCAAATTCTTGTTGTGTATAGTAAACTATCTTACAAATATCAAAAAAGTATCTTTCTCAATTTGTTGTTATTAAAATTTTGAAATCTTCCCCACCCACTGAAAAAGGTTTTTATTTTTTGATATCCTTGAGGTGTTTTATCGTATGATGATGTTTTTTTATATCGTTTTCAATTAGCTGTTGAAATTTGAAACACCATTATCGGGAAATATTGAGATGTTTTACTATATAATACAATAATTCAATTTCCTGATGTTGTTATTTTTAGATAGTTTTCAATTTTTTTAATTATTAAATATCATAAAAGCACGCTTACTTGTGACGGCTATAAGCTCGATTCAGGCGAATTAGATAACAAAAACACATTTTTAATTATATGATGCTAATATGGCACAAATGGTCAGATCAGATTGATGGAAAAGTTAACGATTGACAAAACGATGGCACGTATTCATATTTATAAGTTATTGGTTTTAGCAATCGGACGAAATGCCATCCTCTCCCTCGTCTTGAACATGGCTGTGGAATTCGTATCTGGCATGTTTTATCTGTAGTAGAGCGAAGTATAAGTATAAGTTTATTTCGACTCCATAATCAGCATAACAATACATTTGACAGATAAAAACAAATAAATAAAATCTGATTATGAAATCAGGGGAGCAAACAAAACCTTAGATAAGGTTTATAACGTACAAAATATAAGATGAAAGGTTTTGCCAAGAGGAAGTGGTACGTGTTTACTCACCTAAAATTATCAAGTTATTTCAAGTTATTTCACGAAAATCGTATTTTTCTGAATGGGGATAATTGGAGATAGAAACGCAAAAGTAGTTGAGTTGGCAAAGCACCCTTAGGCATTTAAAGAATGCTTCCCCAAATTAGAATATTGGGCGCCTTACTTATAAATCTTTTTTTTAACATTGCGGCCACCTAGCGGCCTTCTTCAATTAAATTCATTACCGCTAGAGGCATAGTAAATATGTAGTGGCTGGAGTCCAATTTCTTCGGTTATTTATTACCGTGATCGATTAATAAGCGAGCCCGTACCTGCTTGAGAATATGAAACAATTAAATTCGTATTTTGTTTCCAAGTTGAAAAAATATTTAAATTAGTAATATTTCCATCAGTATGTCAACGAACGCATATTCAACTATCTCGCATTGTTGACGATGTCATAGCAACGCTACACTCATCCTTCCGGTTGTTGGTTTCAGATTTCTGAATTGTGAAATTCCGAAGTTTAAGTAACGGTGCCGTGTCTGATTACCGTCTTCGTTATTTCAGTAGTTAAACGCTTCAGAAATGTATTTTGATGACGACGGAGATGGTTCCCCAACTTATGTTGGTAACTTAACGCCATGCGGAATATGCGGCAGGACATTTAACCCAGAAACACTTAAAAGACATCAAGGGATTTGCCAGAAAAATGCTGCCAAGAAGAGAAAAGTATTTGAATCACAGAAACAGGTATTTTCACAGTGCCTAGCCTAAGCATATTAGTGTATTACGGACATATATCATCCAACTTGGCAATACTGATTTGGCATTAGGTGACTCCAATTATAATCAGCTTGGTGATATCTTTTGAGGAATATTTTGCTATCTCTACCGGTAGTATATAACTCTTGTTGACTAATTCGGTATCCAATTTGGCAATCCTCATAAAATTATTAATTTGGTGTGGCAAAAGAATTTATTCATTTTTTTATTTGTTTTTATATTTTTCTTTTTCATAAGTTATAAGTTTATTGAGCCGAAATAAACTTATTCTTTTTACTGAGTGATTTAATTAATTTTAAGTCTGGCTTTTTTCACTTCCAACCTTATCATGTCTCGATGCTTATATGAGTGTTAGTGCGTGCCTGTTTTAATTTGTTTTTATAATTTGGGTGAGTGAACACGAACTACTTCTTTTATCAATACCTTTCCGTCTAAAATCTGTTAGCCTCAAACGTTACTTGAGGTTTTGTTTGCTCTCCCGATTCTATAATCAGTTATTTTCTTCTTTTTTTGTCTTTATCTATTATTTTATCGTCTACTGCTAATTATGGAGTCGAAATAAACTTATACATATCTGATTTCAACTTCTAGCCTTATTACTGCTGTTCTGTCTGTCAGTCTGTATATAATATCTATTTCAGTATTTCTTTTACCACACCAGTTTCACATTCCTGTTGCACGAAACAAAAAAAGTCTGCTTCACTGCAGGTGCTATGGACAGTAAGACAGTAAAGTGTTAAACTTTGTCGTCAGTGAGAACCTTATTAAGCTCTTTGCCGTCGCTAATGAAATCTACTCAATACTCTGAATTACTAATTACTTGGATCATTCTGTCATTACTTGGAGTTCTTGAACTTCATGCCCAAAACAACCAAAGGCACAACAAGATCATGGTTTCCAAATTAAATAGAATAAATTTTGATATGTGGTACCTTAATTTTTTTTCTTCCTTCTGCAGCGTGATTTGCCAGGTATCTCAAAAATAACAACAAAGTCAAAACCTCAACGATCAGCTCCAGAAGCAAAAAGCAGATGGAGGCAACAACATGAAGAATTCATTCAAACTGTTCGGTAATTTTGTCACTCTATTTTATTGGTCTATTCCACGTGGTATATATATTGCAATGGTGCTCAAACTACCTAAGCCGCGTTCTATTTTTCGTATTTGTCAAGTCTCACGGCCCACCTCAAACATAACTAGGTATCAATGAGCATGTTGACATTGTATGGCGGATTCTAGAATCTGTGAACTAACAGCATGAAGTTAATCTCCCAAACATGCACACTAAGGATCATAAAGATACAAGCACAACAGCTCTCTGCAATCTCTAAACGATAAAGAAATATAAATATCCAAACTAAGGCGGGCAAATCAAATTTTTTATTAGCTTCACGCCTCCTCAAAAAATTGTATATGCCGCCCCTTGTGGTGCGCTCCGCATCGGTCGAGGACCACCGATTTAATGTAAAAGATATTTCTATTTAATGAAAATAGCCCAAAGAAAAGGTGGTGGACCGAGCTTAAGCTCTTTTTGTGCTTTTTGGTATTATTTGTATGTCCATAAGCTCAATTTCAATAATAGTTGAATTTTTACTTGAATTTTAAGTTGATTTTGTAAGAAAACGTAAAAAAGCATAAATAGAGTTCATATTTACATCAAAGTTTGACACTGTGCTTGCTTTGTTGGAACAAAAGTAATTCGGACTTATGCTTAAGTTCATGCATCTGGAACAAATAACTGGCAAACTATCCCCGTACCCCACATTCAGTGGCGTAGCCAGGGGGTGGTTCCCCTTTTAAAATGTAAAAAAATAAAATCATTTTTCTGTATCATAGATAGCAATTTTCCGTAGCTTGAAATGCTTTTCAGACCCACAAGACTAATAAAAACACACTTTTCCAGCGTTCGATCGGCCCCGCAAGCTGTTTCGATCTAACTTGGCCAAAAAAAAATTCAGAACCTCCCCCCCTTTGAAAATTTTTGGCTACGCCCCTGCCCACATTCACTGGCTTGGCGGCGTGGCGCATTGTGCTAAGTATTATTAAGGATATGCTCTCCACCGCACCTACATGGCTTGCCTACATGCTGGCTAACTAATCACATACCCGACATGGACCGATAATTGGATGAGAATGTTTGCAATATGATTAACCCGTCTTATTACTTCCCTCCTCCCGGGATAAATATTTAACAATTCTCCCATCCTGGTATCCAGGCAAGAAGCTGGGATTCGCCATATGATTAAGCCGTCGTTTGGGTTCTCCTCTCTCTTGAAAGGAGTGTGAAATTTCTATCCTGCTATCTATTCTTTATTTGTCATTGCAGAGCTGCACGAGGCGTCACCAAAGCAATCAAAGAAGGCAAAGAGCTGCCACCCCCTCCCCCACCAACAATAAACCCAGACTATGTTCAGTGTACATATTGTTTGCGACGATTCAGCAAAAACGCTGCGGAGAGGCACATTCAATTTTGTGCTGATCAACATAAAAGATTGGAGACCAAAACTAGATCAAAAACAGCAGCGACAGAAAAAGCTGCTGCAAAACAAGAACGCAGAAATGCTTACCGACCTCCGATGCCATCATCAGGGGTTCGGAGAGGAGGAACCTTATTAAACACGGACTCGATTGTAAGCAGCCACTCAAATTCAGCAGCAAGGCAAAGGTCAATGAAATTTAATTCAACTTCAATAAGGCAAGATGGTCGAAGCAATTCTGATGTCTCTAGAACCCGTTCGATGAAAAACGATTCAAAATTCGACACTACTTTACCGGCAAGCGCCGTCGTTAGAACAAGAACTGGTCTAAAAGCTAAAGTGCTCGCAAATAATTCATCGAGTGATATTGATTCGTCAGACTTTGACGCTCCGAAGCGCAGACCGACTGGGTCACAAGGCAGAAGAAATGTTTCTAACGGCCAAGGATATTATCAACCCCCAGCTAACAGCCGTGGGGGCAGAACAGGACAGGGACAATCAACATCCAAATCTACCAAATATGACTGGGATTTTAATTTTGAATCAGACTCAGCTGACCACGTCAAACAAAATGGCGTTCGTAAAACTTCATCAACAAGAACAAGGCAGCAGGCTGCTGTGAACCATGGAAACAGTCTATACTCAGGATATAACCATAATAATAATAACTTTGGACAATCGCCGCAAAGTGGATACGAAGACTCATTGAATGATTTTGTCGCAAAAGAATTTGGTTCAAAATATAAAAGTCCAGGCTCCGGTGCCAGTAATCACCAGGGTCATTCTGACGCCTCGTCTCCCTGGGATTCTGATGCATACAGAGGAAGAGGTAGTTGATTATTTATATTACTTATGCATAATAATCGCATATCTATATATTGTAAGTGGTGCTCCTGAAGTATGTAAACCAAGATGGCGGACACCAGAACGTAGTATTTGTACAGGTACAAATAATACGGGAGTCACTTGGTCCCGAACTCGTAATAGAACTAAAATAAAGAAAATTGGAATAAAATCATGGCCTAACCCTAGCCTGGTACACATACTACGTTCCAGTGTTTGCCATCTTGGCACGCATCCTTCAGGAGTACCTGTAACTTTGCTCATACACCAGTATTCTCGACGTTTGAGTGAATGTGCTTTGCCTTGAGCCAACTATCTTAAAATCTCAAGTGATTCAACCGTAATTGAATAAATCTTTTGGCAGGGATAGCCAAACCCGAATAATCCAAATTTCATTGCGTTATAATTCATGAATACATTCCGAAATAGCATTTTTGAGTATTTGATATTGAATTGATATTGGAATATTGAATATTTCTCAATGGGTGTTGTTCATATAAGCCAGTTCGAGGTAACGCATTGGCCGTAAAGCATTTACTACTCGTTGACATTTCAAATCTCATGCCCACCATTTTCCCAGAGCCGCACAAGGAAAAATTTCAGTCATTTCAGAAATAGTAGGTGACATTGAATATCAGAAGTGGCTCTTATACTACACCTTGCTCGTGGAGAGAGAGTTGCGAATAAACATCATATAAAAAGCATTTGATTGGTGGAAACATGCCTTTTCCAACTTTACTGAAAGTCATTCAAATAATAATAATATTTCACTCATTTACAGGGGAACCAATGACTCTCCACAGAAAAGACGACACATCGTTTGACTCTGAAAAATCAGGCAGTTCGCTTTCCAGCAACTCATCTTCAAGATTTTGTCATGAATGCGGTTCTCGCTATCCAGTTATGACAGCAAAGTTTTGCTGTGAATGTGGAATGAAGCGTATAACAATATAACTTTGCTGTCAGGTTTCAATACTGTGTTATTCCAGACTTTTCTTTTTTGTATATTAACCACCATTGATTATAAGTGTTTAACTTGGACATAGCGACAATTTGAATTAAATTAATTCAAAGTTATTATTTTAGTATCTGATTGGCCAGCTTTGATTTAAACATTGTTCAGTTTTGAACAATTTGAATTAAATTAATTCAAAGTTATTATTTTAGTATCTGATTGGCCAGCTTTGCAGTTTTGAAGTTTTTGGATATCTTGGCATTATGAGTCTCCAAAGTTGTTTTTATTCCAATAATACTTGGTCTGAGCTATAGATTTCCTGCATTTTGATTATTATCCATTAAGAACCTGTCACACACCATTAACTGATTATTTTTAAAAAAAATGTAACGAAATAAATAAATGAATAACACACCAATTGACAAAGCTATAATTTTACAAAAATTGCATTATAATTTCAATCCACTTTGTATAAATTCAAATTTTTAAAGCTAAATCATAATTTATGTGCTTTTATCATATATTTTTAAAGTTATATATTTATATGTAATATTAGATTTATGTATATTGTGTCGCTTTAATTATCTTGGTACTCGAAGCAGTTAAAAAGGTATATAAAGCCCTAGTCAAAGGTGACTGAAGTGTTGACAGTGGGTATTTTGCCAACTGAAGTTAAAATAGCTTTGTATAATTACACCATGGTTATGCCCAAGTCGACGATTAAATGCCAAGGATAATCTTGAGATTTTTGAACTTTGAGACAAAAGCCTCTCGATAAAATCTAGCGGTAGTAGTCATTTTTTTTCGGACCAAACTAACTGTAGACTGTTCGGTAATTACTATTACACTCAACTCAATTTTGGTATAAAATAATTGTCATAGAAACCGACTAAAGAATCATAATATGATGAGAATATTATTCTAATGTTGCCAGATTCAACTCCATTGTAATTTTGATTTTCAAAAAATTTTCAACTTTTTAACAAGAAGTAGCACAGTTCATCTAATGGTGTGTACGGCCAGTATGAGCATTGCAAGTTTACATAACGTTCTCATTTATAATCATTTGATTTGGAGTCCTTCAAAGCTAATGTGGTTAGCTCAGCATGATTCCACAATTAAAATTTATTGATTTTATAATATGACATTTTTTTTTCTCATTTTTTTTTGTAGCTAAAACGACTACCAAAACTATTTATTTATGTTGTTGATTCTTTGATTAGAAATTAAGCTACTTGTAAGGGATCTTACAATGTGGAATATGAGTGCCTGAATCTTGATTAAAAACAAGAGACATGGCAGGTTACAGTGTTCGTAAATTCATAAAACTCAAGCTTGAGGTTTATTCAAGCTACTCTGGCATTTGTTAAATCTGAATCAAGATATTTTTTTTAAATGTCTCGAGTTATTGAAATATGTGATGCGGGCCAGGCTAGCATCTGAACAACACCGGTATTATGTAGCACTTTAGTGTACATGCGAGTCCACTATTGCTAATAAGTTTCTCCATTTCTAAGTAAGCGCATATGACTTTGTATATCACCTAAAGCAGGGGTGTACAACCTGGGGCCCACGGACCAAATGCGGCCCACAAGGAAAAATTTTGCAGCTCGCGGAGAGTTTTTGATTTAGTTTAATTTGGTATGTAAGAGTTATTTTAATTCCTTTGCGTTGCAAATCCCATACCCAAGTCCTACCTATGCCTATGATGTTATAATTCATGTCATAAGATCAAAACCCAAAATTTTTGTGTTGCAACTACTTAAAACCTGTGTTGAATAAAGGTGTGACCCGCGGTTTCATCCAGTTATTTGTCCAGTTCAGTTATCTGGCACTCGTGTATCAAATGTTACACACCCACAAACTAAAGTAATGTTCAACAATTCAAAATGCACATTCCAAAAAATCTTTATCATACTCTGTAATATTTTTAACAAGTTTTATTATTTGTATTCTATTGATTTTTTATTGTCAGGATTTTAAATAAGCCTCTTTGACACCACTAATAGCATTACATCATATTATCCAATTGATTATTTTATTGATTGTTCCGGCACTCCATATCTCGAGTCTTGAATGAGATCCTTTATATATATAATAAACCGGTATTAGCTTTAGTTGAATTCCAATACTCTCTTTTTATGCCAACTCAATCAGAGTGGGAAAATTTTATTTACGTCTCAACTATGATACCTTTGTGCACACTGTTGACAATTTTTTGAAAAATCTTATGTTGTATATTTCGTACTTGACCAAGTTACACTATTTCATTGTGAAACATTTGCATGCAGATTATTAGTGCTTTGAATATTACCGGGGACCTCCTGAAGTATGCGCACCAATATGGCGTACAACATGAACTCAGGTTGTGTACCAGGTTAGGGTTCAGGTTATGCGACATCTTGGTGCGCATACTTCAGGAGTACCATTGCCTGTTTATTTAATATTATTCTGCTTATGATTAATTTGTGCTATATTTTCAATCTCTTGAAACGAATCGGACTCTAAATATCCAATACATTTTCATGTTGGTATTAGTTTCAGTCAAATTACTTTTTCAAATAGAAATCCTGGCAATTTTTCTAACAGATTTTGAGTAAACTTGAATGGAATTTTCACAATTTCTTACTTAAACGAACACCCTCGGGTGGAAGAAAGTTTGTCAAAACACCCAAATGTACGATGTACTACACGGGAATCTCTCAAAATAGTGAGCTGTTAGGTTCATGCAAAAGTTTTCCGACTTGTCATTGCGTACTTAACTTTCCCAGGCGTGGTCCATGTCCCATAGTGAATCAATCCCCCACTTTAAAATTATCGAGCAACTCTAGATGGCGGGGTGTGCAACCTGCGGGCCAAATGTGGCCCACAAGAAAAAATTGACCCGCGACCCGCGAAGCAAGTTTTTAATTTCGTTCAATCTGTTTTTTTATTTGTGCCACTACTTAAAAGCCTATGTTAAATAAAGGTCCTCGGTGTTGTTCAGTAATTTGTATCTGTATTTTTATACTTTATTTTACTTCTTACTCTGTTCTCTAGTTTTAGTACTGATAATTTTCTTGATAATTGTTCATATATTTATTCATGTTTGTGAAAAGTTTGTTTTTATGAGCAAAGACCTCACACTGTAAAAAGAAAAAATTGTTCTTTTATTTTTGTTATTATTAGAGTGGAGTTTAGTTTATCTGCAGAAAGAGTGACGACTCCTGGGGTTTCGAGTGGTAAAAGAAAATATATATAGAGAGAGAGATTTTATTATTTGTCAACCAGAAAAAAAAACATAAATACAATGATAATAATAAAAATATAAAGCAATGGACTGAAGGAAGCGATACGACCATGCGGTCATCAGAGTCAGTTCCCACCATGTTCGCACCAATTGAAATAAGTTAAGAGTAAAAATATTATTATTATAAAGCGGTTATAAATTCTAGAATTGTGCACCTTGGAAAAAAAAGCAATATCGACCAAGAGTTTAACCTGTTCTTAAATGTAAATGTTTATTTGGAATTTGAGTACATAAGTTGACAATATTTGCACAAAATTTTGTAGAATTGGATGTTAAAACGCTTTCTCTTTGTTGGGAACGGGATTAAATTGTGATTATAATAATCAGAGAAATAAGAACAACGTTTCGCAGTGCGTATCCACAGAAGAAAGGAGGAGTTAGTCAGCAAAGTATTACTTTGGGACCCCAAGCATGGAACGGCAAAAGTGGGAATCATGTCAAGACTTTGATTACTGACACACGGAAAGCTCGGCGGTGTTGCGCGTCGTGCTAAGCGTTAAGAATACGCTCACCGCCGTACCTCTCTTGTTACCCTGCGTCGGTTCGAAGGTTTGAATCCCATGCGAGGATAGTTATGTCCGAGAGGATTGCTGGACGTATCGTTGCCGTAGGGTAATTCACGTAACCGCTGGTCGGTTAAGGCTTCCTCTACCATCAAGCCAATGCTTCCGAAAAACGCATACCGGTAACTGATTAATCCCATACTCGACATGGAATGGTAGCCGGACGAGAAGCCGTGGTTCGTCATCTGGTTGAGCCGTCTTGTCGGCTTTCTTCTTCCTCGGGATAAATATGTAAATCCTACTCATAGAAGACACTGTCTACATCTTGCAGATTTTCCTAATGCTATGGACAATAGAAAGCTGTGAGGGATGTAGTCAACTCGGTACGGGCCACTCGCCAGATAGGATGATGATGTAATAAATTGTGTTGATAATATGAAGATAGATAAGATAAGTTTATTTCGACTCCATAATCAGCATAAACAGCAATAAAAATTCTCACTCCTAATCCGGGAACGAGAACACCATCCTAGCCTGTGTATCAGTGAATGCTTGTCTAGAGCTTTGTTCCGAGCACAAATGTGAATCGCTTCGTAATATGTCCATAGCCGTAGATCGGGGTCGTTTTTAAAGTAGTGATTCCGAAAATGACAGCCGGGCCGCCATCTTGGTGGATACGCCTCTTTTACGTAAAGGAACGTGAATAATTATTGGATTTGCGACGAAGGTACGTCTTTAAAAGGAAACTCCCGAAGTAGGTGAACCAAGATGGCGGACACCAGAACGTAGTATGTGTACCAGGTTAGGGTTAGGCCATAAATTTATTCTAATTTTCCCTATTTTTGTTCTATTACGAGTTTGGGGAGTAGCAAAGTGACTCCCGTAATATTTGTATCTATAATTATGGCCTAACCCTAACCTAGTAGCTGGTACACATACTACGTTCCGTTGTCCGCCATCTTGGTTCACATACTTCGGGAGTAGGGAGTACCCTCAAAAGTGCACGTGGTGGTGCCGCGAACAATTAACATTTAATATATACCACCAAGGTTGATAATTTCAGGCTTTTAACCTGGTCTTGGTGGCAAACTTTATTAAACAAAAGTCTCTTACATTCGCCATGCTGCCAACCGTTTCGAAAGGATTTCCATATTTATTTCGTGGGAAGGAGAAGCGGATAACACGACTCATGCACTGCTTTGATATAGGGTAGGATTTACATATTTATCTCGGGGGAAAGGAAAGCCGATAGGACAGCTTAACCATATGGCGAACCACGGCCTCTCGTCCGGTTACCATCCCATGTCGGGTATAGGATTAGTTAGTTATTTGTTTTTTGGAAGCATTGACCTCATGGTGGAGGAATCCGTAACCGACCAGCGGTTACATGAACCACCCCATGCCAACGAGGAGTCCAACAACCCTCTCGCCCATAACTATCCCTGCATGGGACTCGAACCTGCGAACCCATATATAGTTATCTCCCTGGGATTCTAACTTCCGGTCCAAGAAAGGGTATGCCATGGCAAGCATCTCCCCAACGCATGGCACGATTTAATGTCATGTGTGAGTTGATCACCGGTGTTTTAGATAAAGAAGAACTCGTAACGACCAGTTTCCTTGAAACCTGTGATTATTGGTTACAACAATTGGTTTATGATCACCCTTTTTTTGCTTTATTGTTCATTCGTTAGCGTTTGTGACTTGTTGTCTTTCTTTTTCGGTAAGTGAACGCGTTTAATACGTTTTAAACTTAATTTATCAGGTTTTGTTCACTTTCCAGATTCTTCGCCTTAATCTTGTATCGTGATCACCTTATCGTGTATATATGTTTATTTTGTTTTTGCGACTGAATCGAAATAAAATCTTATCTTATTTTCATTGAATACCATTACATATGAAAGAATAGGAAACCGTCAAACAGTCACCAATCTCCCCATGAAAACACGATATTCTCATTTCTTTAATATATATTTATCAAACCAAAAGCTACGCTTCCCCAACCTCTTGTACACTTTTCTTTCTATCGCCGCCTCCAAGTGCTTCAGAATTCCACCTATGCTCCATCGCATCTGATAAACTAAACCTCGCGTCTTTATCATGAGTCAACATATTTTGCATTAAATCTTTCATAGACGTCGACAAACTTTTTTGAAATCGAGCTGAGTATTGCAGAGGCCTTGACTGGTCCATCATAAGAGTCTTTATGTTGCCGTCTCGGAAAGGCATCATCGCACACGCCATAGTGAACAATATGACTCCCAGACTCCACACGTCCGCTAAATCGCCTCTGTACGGTATCCCTGATAACAGTTCCGGTGCTGCATAGGCTGCGCTTCCGCAGTATGTTTCACTGAGATCATTATCTCTCTGTTTCCTCGCAAAACCAAAATCGGCAATTTTTGCTGTATTTTTTCCGCTCAAAAGTACATTTTCGCATTTTAAATCTCGGTGGACGACCTGTTTGTTGTGAATATATTCAATTCCTCGACACATATCTCCAAAGAGCCCAGCCGCTATATTTTCAGGCAATGGTCCTCTGAGTTGTATGAATTCAAGTAAATCTCCTTTCGTGGCTAATTCGATTGGAATATAAACTTTATTTTTTGCTTGTATTACCTCTATTGTTTTTATGATGTTTGGATGGTCAAGAACCTTCGAAATAGAAAGTTCGCGTCTCAAAAACTTTTTCTTGAATTCCTCCTGAACCTGGTCCAGTGCGATTATCTTTATGGCAATATGTTCCTCACTATCGTTCTTTTTCCGCGTAGCTTTATTGACAGTTGCGTAACTCCCTTGTCCTAGCACTTGTCCGAGCGTGTATCCCCTTTTTTGTAGTAAACTCTGGTCGCTTTTGCTAAAAAGGCCCATTTTTATGGACCTCCAGGCCTCCACTACTTCACAATGGTCTGGCTAACTTACATGCTTTCAAAATAAACGCTTTGTAAAATGAAATCAAGTATTATTCGTTATTAACTATGACGTCACAAAAAAGTTTGGGATTGGTGGTTTCGGTTACGGGGATTACCCTTATATTCGGAAATCACCATGAAAAGTAAAAAATAAACTCCCTGAAATGCGAATTTTTATTCATTCAGTTCTTATAAAATAGAATAATAGTCTATATATTATTTATGAAACTATACCTTAATTTTATCAATAATTTCCAGTATCATAAATATTTATTTCCAAATGAACAAACTTATCTATTATCAGCTTGTCAAGTTCAACTAGGGTTGCCAACCGACCTTTATTTCAAAGGACAATCCTTTATTTGAGATTTTTGTCCTCGTTCTTTTTAAGGTGATAATCGTCCTTTATTTTTTCCAATATCGTTTTGCCCGATAGTTATAGTAGTACTGTGTTTGATATTGTTCCGTTCTTAAATTGCCTCCGTTACAACCTCCGTTACAACAAAGCCTCCAATTTACAACTTGATTGGAAAAGAGCAGATAGATAAGTGTAGATAACGCAAATTGCAACTTTGGAGAAAAACATTCTCTTTATACTAATGTTCGCACACTAAATGATGGTATTATTAAGGCTAACTGTAGTGCACACATTGTACACAATACATTGAAATTTGCTTTAGGAAATTTGAATGTTGACATTGAAAATATTGTCTTGAAAATTTACTGTCATGTCTTAATGCCAGCAAAAAGACGAGAAACTCTTATAGAATTTCATATATTTGTGGAGACGGAATTCCATGGAATTCTGCGTCATCTACCTACTAGGTGGCTATCTCTGTACCCATGCATCGAGAGAATCTTACTTTCTTGGAAAGCTTTAAGTTCTTATTTTTTGAGCAGACCAGCTGAATGTTCCAAACAATCACTTACACTTCTTATGATTGACAATGAGTCAACAGAAGTTCCTCAGCTTATTGAAATGTATTTAATATTTTTACAACATGTAATGGATATATTTAAATCAGCTGTTCAAGAACTGGAATAAAATGAAACTTCAACAGCATTACAACAGCATTTTCATTATTCTTACTAAATTAAGAAATAGGTTAAAATCTCCATCTGATGAAGAATTTATTAGGTATGATGTTCACCAACTTCTTGCAAATGTGAGTGCTGCTGAAGCTCAAGAGGCAACTGAAGATTTTAGATTATTTCTCCACTCTGCAATAACGTATTTAGAAAAAAGATATGACTTTGATGAAAATTCAACATTTGGAAAATTGGAATCAAAATTATCTGTCCTGAATAACCTTTCTCCAAAATATCAGACACTTGTAAAAATTGTAAAAGCATTTGTAGCTATAAGACAAACTTAATCTGAATATGAATGACCTATTTGATGAAGATGCACTCATTCAAAAAAAAATTGGCACGATTCAAAGCACAAAACTGTTCATAGAATGCAAAACAACAAGCAGTAAATGGCAATCTTAAGCGTGTTAATGTTTTCAAAATAGTTTCATTTCTGCTCTCTATTCCCGGAACCTCAGCTCATTGTGAACGCATTTTTAGTGTAATGTCATCTAAATGGCGCAGTAAAAGGAACAGATGCTCCATACAACTAATGAAAAGTGAGCTTTTACTATACTTCAATTTGAAAGACACGTGTCGTGTCGTGAATTTTCAGAAAAAATAAAACGTGACCCACAATTGCTGAAGTCAGCAAAGAGTCAGAACAAATATAACTTTAAGAATTATAAACTTATGCAACTGCAAAATTAAAGCTTGATTGGGTCAATGTTAAATGAACATTAAATGAAAAACACATGAAGATTTTTTAATATATCTTTTTAGCTTGTATATAATTTGTATTTCATTGTTTTATATTGTTCTTTCCTGCAAGTTACAAAATAAATGATGACGGTAATCTATGTCCTTTATTGAGACTTTTCATAGTTGGCAACCCTAAGTTCAACTCTGGTTCAAATACAACCATTTTTTCTTAGAACTAATGAAAACTCTAGGCCCGTTTCAGAAACCTTATGGGCCTGAGGAACCAATTTGAGAAGCACCGGCGTGAGGTGCAATGACGAACTAAGCGTGAATTCCCTTGAACGCTGCTAGTGAGTGATGTAAACAGATTTGAAACTTTTTGAAAGAATCAAATTAGAATTACGCTCGTCACCGGTCTGATTACCCTGCGTGGGTTCGCAGGTTGGAATTCCGTGCGGGGTCTCCTATATTAGGGTTACCATATCCGGAAAGACAGAACCTCTGACAAAATTTTAATGAGACACGTTGATGAATTTTGCGACCAAAACACTTATATTATAGTATAAATTCACGATGTTTCCAAAGGCACAAGCTGTCGTCGCTTTCTCGTGAGAATAGAATAAATACAGAACAAAAGAAGCAAAATTGTTGCTTAATCTTTACAACTAGTGACTGAACCCTAGCACGGAATAAAGTACAGGTAAAGGTATTTCAACCAAAATATCGATTACAATATGCTGGCGATTCACATATGTGACATCACAATAATCTGAGTGCGACGCAATCCGTGTTGCACAAAAATGATAGAATGTGACATATCTCTGAAAATATAGGATTTCGTGGATGCGCAATATCTGAAAACTCGGGGATTTGTAGAAGGGATCCACTGTATTCGAAAATTCCTGACATTTAAGCACTTTTTAACATTTCTCCCTGACGCAAACTTGACCACTAAAATCCCGGACATGTCAGGGAAGAATATGGCAAGTGACAACCCTATCCTATATGCGAGAGGATTGCTGGTGATTGACGTAACGGCTGGTCGGTTACGGCTTCCTCCGCAATCAAGTTTATGCATCTGAAACAAATAACTAATCCAATACCCGACATGGACTGTTGACCGGGCGCGAGTCCGTGGTTCGCCATATGGCTGAGCCGTCTTATCGGGTTTCTATCCCGCAGGATAAATAAAAATATAAAAAGTTTAGAACCACTGAGCACAGACATGAGACTTTAATATCCGGAGTATGATCATATTACTTACAAACTTTCGATTGTAAGTTTATTGTCTTGCCACAAGATGTTCCAACGTTATATATCGTTGATTACCTTTTGGTTAAAGTAAATACAACGTGAAAGTAACTCATGGTATACTGTTAAAAAAAACTTAGCAAAATTACTCTATTTCCCATGCAATATACACAGATCACGGCTACATGACGCTTTATAAAACGAGATCACGTCTTTTCCAATACAAAATATGGTACGTATTTAATTACTTATGATTCAAAGACGTCTGATCCTATTGAATTACTATTTACGAATTTTACTGTATCATAAGAAAAATCCTAGCATTCTACCTTTATACGCTTATACTGAAATTTGATCACATATGGGTTAGGCCTGGTACGTTCATATCAGTCAAAATCATCTTCGTATCATATCTGGGCGGTGGATAAACAAAACATTCATTTGTATCCATGTATATAAACGCCCACGACCTAAAATAAATTAGTAAATGTTTAACTATAAGATCGATTACGACATAGGTTATGTTGAATATACTGTTTCTATGGCACACTGATTCACTGATTCAAGATATCAGTTGGCTTTTTGGTAAGTGTATTTGTGTATATTATTTCAGTATATAAGTATTATTAATGTTTGGTGGTGCTTATAACTGGTTTAAATTGTTGCACCAGGACTATGATATTTTAAAGTTAGTTGATCAAACTCTTCTCCTCGTTATGAGGACATATTTTGGTACTCACGTAGTATGTGAACCAAGATGGTGGACACCGGAACGTAGTATGTGTACCAAGTTAGGGTTAGGCAATAATTTCAGGTACAAATACTACGGAAGTCACCTGGCTAGTCTTCGAACTCGTAATAAAACTAAAATAAGGAAAATTGAAATAAAATTATGGCCGAACCTTAACCTGGTAGACATACTACGTCCCGGTGTCCGCCATATTGGTTCACATACTACGGGAGTACCCATTTTCATACCATAAAGATAATTCTGAAATTTGTTAACAAGTTGGTATTGTTTACCGGGTATATATTCAGTTCTTTGCGATAGATATTGGTGTTCGGCGCTTCTGCCATTTCTCAAATTGTACTCGTTACGGTTACACGATAGGCGTGACGTGGGGTTTCTGTTCTCACTATTCTTATGTTTGGCCATTGCGTGATTTAGAGCAATAATACAAATATTCCACTCTTAATTGACATTCAATTAATTCATTCTTATGTATCAAAACATTTATATTTTGTTTATTCTCCAAATTATTTTTAAAGTTAGATTTGAGGGGCATCGTCGTCAAAAACTCGCCCTGAGCAGCAGAACAGTCTGACTCATCTGATAAATTGGTTACGCAATGCCGAACATTTCGTTAATTATAGTATCTTTAAATACCGTTGGATATCAGTGGATGCTTGTTCACGGTCTTGTTCGCAACAAAAGGGTGTATAAGCGTCATATAAACAAGAGAGCTATGCTCAAATATACAGGCACGTAGCTCCACTTTGTAGCAAATGTCTATGACGAGTTCCATACAGCTCACCAGAATATTTGAAATAAATAAAAGTAATAGTCTTCTAGCAAAAATTTAATCTTTAAGCACTATAAAATTTCAATGCGATTGGTCCAGTAATCAAAGAGAAAAGCGATTTTTTTCTGTGACAAAGAACAAGAACAACATAACACCAAAACGATCGTTATGTCCACTAACGTGTCCAAAAAGAGCAATATACAGAACACGCCGAAAACGTTCTCGTTCTGTTGTATTCCACCGCGCGCCAGTGACTAAATTGCATTTGAGTAAGAATTAGAATATCCGCACGTTTTGTCGATATGCACGGTTTCGCAGATCATCGCTTACCAATGTGTGTCTGATGGCGGTGATTAAATTTTAGTTTTATGCTGAATGAACATGTTAGGTCATACCACGAACTGCTAAAAGCAAGCAGAAAATAAGTTGAATTTTATGTGCATAACATAACAAAAACTGAGTTATAATTCGATATTGACAGGTCGTACATAATTGTAGACTTCGACTCAATATTTAAGTCTGTTAGTACAACTTTACTTCGCATTATTGGGAATTTCAAACGGACGTGCAGCAGCCTAAATTTGCTTATTTTTACATAACGTTTTGGCTGCATTGGTCAATCATTTCATGATGCGTTAAAATCAGTGTCCGGAACGTTTGTATAGTGCTTATTTATTACGCTCCGATTTCGGTATTTTATAGCTAGTACAGTAGATAAGTGGGAAAGCAAAATTTTTGTTATTTTAGAATTGCTTACCAATGTTTTTGTTGTGCTTATGAGGTATCGCTATACATCTATCCATTGCTTACCAATGTTTTTGTTGTGCTTGTAAGGTATCGATATACATCTATCCATAGCTAAATTTATTTGTATTATATTGTTGAGTCCACAAGTAGAAATACTCTTACTCAACAGTCGCAGTCATAATAGTTTGCTATGCATTTTGAAGCGAAAAAGTGATGTCAGAGATAAGCATTGTTTGTGATGAATCAGCGGCATTTTAGTACCATCGAGTCGTACTAAGAACTAAGAAAAGGGCCGGATTTATCATTAGGAAAGATAGGCTATGGGTATGTTCCCCTGCTTTTTATTTTAGGGGGGTGTTTCCAATTTAGGGGGCGGTGGATATTTTGTTATTAGTGATAAAAATATTTGTAACTTATAAAAATGTGTTATGTATTTGACTGATTATCTTCACCGGCATACGAGCCTTTTTCTGAATGTTCGAATACATTTTTATTTACGTTAATAATTGAAGTATGGTGTCACTCCTGAAAATTATTTTTTTGTTGTTGGGGGTGGGGGGTTGGGTCACCGGGCTGAGGGCAAGGGGCCTCGACATTCAATTTTTAAATCATTTCTGAATTGTTGAGGCTTGTTCCAGAATAAAACATGCTTAAAATGTCATAAAGCCGATATTTGTCAATTTATTATCAGATAAATAATTCTTGTCCCAAATACGTTCGAATATATATATAAGGTTCCATTACATTTGAACCCACGTACATTTGAACCCATGACAATTGCACCTGTATGCTATTGCACCTGTGGAATTTTTTTTGTTTCACGGATAGTTAAACCGATACTAACCCTAACCCATGGGTTTTAGCACCCGCATATAGATTGAACCCGTGGATATACGCATGGGTTCAAATGTACGGTCACCATATATATATATGTTTATTTCTATTGCCCTCTACAAAGGTTATTCAAATGGGGATTGGCACCATTCCTTCATATTCCTAATTTTTGTTTCAATCTAGTATGCCGCATTACGCACTTACTATAAAATGAGAGTGAAATATCTGAACTTTCTGTCAGTATTTTCGTGCACGTCAGCAAATTCATGTTCATTGTCGACATTATCTTAAAATCCCAAGGGTGTGTTGGGTTCCGTTTTAGTTCACCACAATTTATTTTAAACTTCTACATTCTTAAGTATGAGCGGTTATTTGGGCGCATGGTTTTCCAAATAACATTTTAAATGAATGTTTTTGAAAACTGATTCATTGATATTAATAAGACTATAATTCACTTTTTGTACCAATAAGGCTGGAATGTTAACTCGCCATGTTGGTGCACTTGACCTATTGATGCTAAATATTATATTACTATATTCTCTAGCGTATTCAAGAGCATTAGATCTCCGTCATACCTTAAAACGGCATTATGGGCTCATATAAACGTAGTATGGCGTCACGTTGTGTGTTATGACGTCACGTTTCGTGAATTAACAGTTCACTGACCGCTCACGTATCAGACCGTACAAAACTGCTGACTAGTAGCTTGCTTGTTATATTTATGTTATTTAATGACGTAATACGACGCTTATCCGTACCTTTTGCTCCGAGCAAGGCTAGACGAAGGCAGCCACTGATATTTAACAATATCTTAAAGAATCTCTCTCCAGACGTACTTTGCTGTCGAAGTTATCCAAAATAAACAAGCGTATATTTGGTTCCATTACATTTGAACCCACGTACATTTGAACCCATGACAATTGCACCTGTATGCTATTGCACCTATGGATTTTTTTTTGTTTCACGGATAGTTGAACCCATACTAACCCTAACCCATGGGTTTTAGCACCCGCATATAGATTGAACCCGTGGATATACACATGGGTTCAAATGTACGTGGGTTCAAATGTACGGTCACCGTATATTTTCATCTATCTCGGTTGGTTCATTTGGTGAAAGGATTATTGATTGCAAGTCAGGAAAAGTCAGTTTTTAGTAAATTGTTTGAGAAAAGAATAAAATGATGTTGGAAAAGGCGTAAGAATTTATATCTTACTGCAAAATTGCATTTAAAAAAAGTTGAATTTATTTCCATGCGCGCCGTCTGGATAGGGGCGCATAAACGGCAGAAAGATTAAATCGCAAAATGTTTTAAAATAAAGTCATTTCAAATTGGGAATGATTGAAACGTTTTCTTATATTTTACTTAAATATTAACGTACAAAAACCTTTGTTCAACGAGAGTCGTTCAAAATTGCCAATCAACGATCAAAGGGGCGCGTTTTAAAACTTGCCCATGGTGCCATTTTACGTAAATACGTCAATTTTGACGGTCCTCGCGCGAACCGCAGGGTCATCCTTCTATAGCTTATACGCGATCATATATTATCATACCATATTTCTCAATCAAAATGCTGTGGAAATACAATATTGGTATTTTGCGCTGACCTAGGTCGTTGTTTTGTTATTACTTCCTGATTCAGAAAGCAACGTGACACGGTAGGGTTTGCGACCGTGTCGTTTTTTGAACCTAGTAGATAGCAAGAAATCTCTGCTACACGTTTTAAATGAGAGAGGAAAAGTTTATTTAAAAGTAACGTGGATATCGGTTTTCATATTTTGGCTATTCGAAAAATCTCGTAATTCTCTGCTTTGTAATTTTGTTTTTGATAAATGAAAATGAAAGACATCCCCCCAAAAAGGCCCTAGTATATATTTTTCAAAGTTAAAATTGAAACGAGAACTTTTCGGGAAACACATCTTACATTTGCAGCCGGTCGTTTCATGGTTTATATCAGGCACTGTAGAATTCCAGTAAATTTGTTGAATAGTTATATTCATGATTTTAGTTGGGAATTCCTCATTGTATGTTATGCGTTGCAATGCTCAGCACCAGGAAATCCTCTCTATGTTTTGAATGTATTGTGGTTATTTAGGGTTTGGCACTGAAACAATCACTTATGAGGATTTGCAGACAAATCATTTTTTTGTATCTTGAACGCTTCGAACGAGGACACAGTAATGCGAGTATAAAGTTGAAATGGTTGAATGTGCCGCATCATTTTGGTTTGACTGGCCTACGGTATTGTTACTAGTAAAAGTAGGATCATTTTTGTATTTGTGCGGTCGCAACTAGGAAGTAAATTTATTTCACTTCGGAGGCGTGCTAGAGATCTTGCTTTTATCAAATTATCTCTTAAAAAATCACTGTTAATCCTGCACTAGCCAGCTCAGTTTTCAAGCGTTACGGAATTGGTCAGACTATGGGAAACCAAAGGTATTGTGGTACTTACTCAGTTACTAAGCGTCTATTTGTACAGATCCTCTTTCTGAGCCAATCGGATGATAGCTAATTCATAGCGATGGCATGCAGGGCCGAACCATTCCCTTTAAAATCCCCAAGCACTTAAGATTTTGGTGCCCAATATATAAAATGGATTCATAACGAAACTGGTTTTCCATTTTATCTAAAATTGAACAAGTAAGTTTAGTGTTTATCGAATTGAGAGCAGGGGTACTCATGTAGTATGGGGACCAAGATGGCGGACACCGGAACGTAGTATGTGTAGCAGGTTAGGATTAGGCCATAATTTCAGATACAATTACTATGGGAGTCACTTGGCTAGTTCCCGAACTCTTAATAGAACTAAAAAAGGTAAAATTGGAATAAATTTATGTGCTAACCCTAACCTGGTACACATCTACGTTCCGGTGTCCGCCATCTTGGTTCACATACTACGGGAGCGCCGGGGCAGGTCATGATGCAACAGTTTCTATACTTATAAACATTAGAGGCAATGATACTTGGGAACTTTATTTCAACCGGGTCAATTTTGAGGTCTGTGTCGTCTGACCAACTCGAATTATTTTAATAAACACTGGGGCATCATTGGAAATTCATCTATGGAAATTTCTGGGATGCCCTCTTTTACTTGGGTGTCCTGAGCATGGGCTTTTTTGCTTAATGTTAATCCAGTACTGATGGCATAACGTTAAAAGCGTTAGATTCGATTTTGCTGGCATTGCAGGTTGTGAATGTAACGTTCGAATCCCACATCATCCAGGTTGTAATAAATTGTGTAAGCAATGCTGAACCGAAAAGATTCGGTCATTTGAAATAATAAGACTCTCTACATATGGTTAGATATCAGTGACTGCTTGTATATGTCCTTGCGCAAAACAAATTCGAAAATAAGCGTCGTATTATCTCCAATACGTTATACGTAGCCGTTGTCGAAACATCTTTTATTTATGTAAATTTAACTGGTTTATTAATTTCTCATTTTTACAGTTTCAAATGTAGAATTCAACTGGAAATGCCAACCGTCCCTTACGGTGAGTATAAATGCACATTTCATTGAATCATTGAGTTCATGATCATATTATTTTGTTAAATCACAATAAATGAGAAGTGAAGAGATTCATACTTATAAGAATGGGTTCTTTTTTGTATCGAACTTACTAACAACAGGTTCCCTCATTATTAGACAATGTATGTATCTTACTACGTAAGCTGCATTAATATGACACGCTTTACATAAATCTGATACATAACTTTTGAAACGTCAGATCTAATGCTAGCTGTCAGCTGTGGTGCATTACCTAGCCCAGCGGTGTGCAATCTGCGGCCCGCGGGCAAATACGGCCCTCAAGGAAAAATTGTGCAATTTTGAATGATGTGCGGCTCACGAAATGAGATTTTAATTTAATTTGGTACGTGCGAGTAATTCTAATCCCTTTGCGTTGCGAAGCAATACCTGAGTTCAATTTATTATCTATGCCTATGACTTTACAATGCCTTAACAATTAGCTTGTGCAAACAACGCATGTAATCAGTAATCAGTAGTTTATTTCATCAGAATGCCACAAGATCACAATTTTTTTTTGTGCCTGCTACATAGCCTGTGTTAAATGAATTAGTGGTCCGCAGTCTCACCCAGTTATTTCTATATGACCGCCTGTATTAAAGTTTGCACACCCCTGATCTGGCAGACCACTGCTCTTATCCCATCTTAACATAAACACTGTCGTGAGGTGTCGCTTTCACCCAAGTTCAAAAATGTAGCTTCATTTTTTTGATGCGTTGCTCGTTCTGATTTAACTTTAAGGTATGTAATCATTGTTGTAAAAAACTTGTAAAATATACTTTCATTTGCATGAAATTGAATTTCGAATAAATCACGTGGATATGAAAGCAAATTTTACGTGTTTCCTAATAGTGCCAATATTTTATCATGCGATCAAATAAAGTTAACATGGCAAGAGAAAGCGACATGGACGAAGTGATTCTTCTATTTGAACAACCCAAGACTTATATCAGGAGATGGAATCGCTGCATGTGGATATTAATCATCTGCCTGGTGTTCACTCTGCTTATGATTGGTACTCTTATACCTGGTGAGTTATTTGTTTACGTTACCCCTTTTCGGAGAATGTTAGCGATTGCCTACTTAAAAGTAAATTGGATACCGATAAAAAGACTCGTAAACCAGATATTTAGGGTGTCCATGAAATTAAATAAATGAAAAAAATTAAATAAATAAAATTAAATTAGTCTTAAAATTGCAAAAGGAATTTAGCGAAACCATATATTGTTTTAGCCCTCACAGATGTATTAGATGTGGTAAAAATACCTAAACAATTACTGATTACAAAACAGTAAACCTGTTTAAGATATATTTTGAGAACTGACTTCATAACGAAATTGTAGAGGGACTTTATGGGCACCATTTGTAGAAGCGAAATATCACAAATAGTTATACCAGAAATATAGGTTTATTTTGCTAAAATGTTTATAGATTTTATTGAGGTTTTTTGGTATTTGCTCGGAACAAGGCTCTTCACAAGTAATCACTGAATTATAGCAAGCTACTGTGTATTTAAAAAATCGGCATATCTTCAGTCTGACCAAATTTATTGAACCCTGAAAAAAGTGGTGGTCATGGGACTTGAACCTGGGATCTTTACCTTAAGACATAGTGGTACAAAATGGACAAGTGATGTATCTCTGTGATAAATACTAATTAACGAATTATGTATCATTTTGTACAAAGAACCGCGATACGCTTGCGGCTACGCGAATATCTATTTTAATCTTCTGATGTAAACAATATTAGCGAGTAGCTATACAACTTTCTTATATATATCAGTTTTTTTTGAACCAAAGTCGTTTGCACTCAAATGAACTTGGAGAAGCACGCTAAATGATACACTTATTTTTGTCAAGGAGATGCCTTGCGGTTAGTTAGATACATGATCTTAACCGGCGTTGGAGTGGCCTCCTTTGTAGATGGCTATTGTTATGTTGCAATAAAGATAGCAGGATAAGAATAGGGTGAATATATTGTTTCAATCACCATTTATATGGCCTTTCTCCGTAGAAGGGCGAGGAGGGTACTTGCTTATTCAGTCGTATAATATACGAATTCTTTAATTAATATACGTTTATACCTACGTGCTTTGATATCATATTCGAATATTTTTTTGCTCAGAAATTGTATCTTATATAATCAGTTCCTTGATGATATATATCGTCATAACGTCGTTCAACTTCGTAGCTATCGGTGATGACATCAGTTTATAACTTTAGTTAACGAATTTGATCATTTTTTCCAAAAACTCACTTTTCACTGACATACGACTAAACCTACGACTAACCCCCCCCCCCTCGAGGTTTCTGGCAGTTTGGAAGAAATAATTTATAATATTTACATTTTGACGATAGATCATAATTTTCTTTCGGCATTCGACAAATTCACATATAACAGCGAAGAGACGATAAGACAAGTTTCAAAATTACTTATCTAAGCAGTGTTTGTTGTAACATATTATATAATTTCCATATTACTTAACTTCACAGGTGCCGTTGGTCTAGCCCAGGGCGATAGGAGTGACGACACGTTGGTATATTTGAGCTTGATAGCTTTCATATTTGCCGGGCTATTCTTCATGTTCTGGTACTCGTGTCAAATTGAAACGACAGACGTGCATTACTACGAAAGAGAGGACACGCATAAGTACGTACGCTGTTGCGAAATTTCATAGTATTGATAACATGCCTTAAGCCTGTCCAATTGACATTGTAGTTTGACCAAGTGTGAAGTATTGATGCCTTTGTCTTACACAAGTTACTTCATGGCAAACAACGGCTACTCATCCATTTACTAGTTCACATCGATTATGTCAGTGGTTCCCAACATTTTTTTCAGCCGACCCAAACTTTTGATGAATAATTTTTTTTTAAATTTCGCGACCCAAGGATACGCCTAAAAATACTAGGCGTTATTTAATGTTCACGTCTACTATTGGGCAATACTTCAATGCAAATATGAAATAAACAATGAAATTTACTAGAAAATAAAATCAGTAACTTTTAGGTCTTTTTTCAAAACGAGCGACCGGCGACCCATAGGTTGGGAAACACTGTAATAGATCCTTTATGTTGCGGGCATTCTGGTGGTATTTATATGTACCGTACCTAGCTATCGCAGTTATAGTGAGTGTGGGCTTACCATACGTCCCGCTTTAGGCGGAACAGTCCCGCTTTTTAGCGTTGTATCCCGCCGTCCCGACAAGTCGTCCAAAAGTCCTGCTTTGGCGTTCAGCCATCCAGCATAATACACGAACATGTTCTAGTTACTGTTGTTGCTGTGTAGCGCAGCCTACTTACTGAAGATAAATGCGTTATTGCGTTTGTTTCGCTGTTTCCCGCTAACATTGGTAGCAAACGTATCGCATGTAAAACCAATACTAATTAGTCTAAATTCGAACTATTTGTACCGGTATCGTTAACGTCAATTCCTTTCTATTTCTCGAACTGAAACCGATATTTGGACAGAGAATGAGCGCATGAAATTTCGATGACAATATGGTCAATAAAGACAGCCAGGATAGCTTTAAATGTAGGCCTATGTGGTAAAATCGTGAAATTTAAAGTTACAAAATCACAGCCGTTGTCTTTGGGGGCGTCCCGCTTTGAAGTCACAAAAATATGGTAACCCCAACTAAGTGTGAAGTATTGATAACTTAACCTTAAACAATTTATATTATCACGATAATTCTCTTCGATCACTCATAACTTCACATTTGTCATTATAATCGATTCACCGATTCCTAAACTTCATACTGATAAAGCCATTTTCTCCACGACTGTGCTTGACTTGAGTTCTTTGTATAGTTCTGAGACAAATGGAAATTCAGGTGACCGTACATTTGTGCCCACGTACATTTGAACCCATGTGTATATCCGCGGGTTCAATCTATATGCGAGTGCTAAAACCCATGGGTTAGGGTTAGTATGGATTCAAATATCTGTAAAACAAAAATAAATTCCATAGGTGCAATAGTATGCAGGTGCAATTGCCGTGGGTTCAAATGTACGGAAACCGAAAATTCAGTGTAGTGATTCGCAAGGATAAATTTCATAATATTATTTTCAAATCATTTTTTTGTGCAGATCTATTAAAAGAAAGGACGACGGGCCTCGCCATATGAGACCAAAATCATTACGAGCCCCTTTGGCAAGCGTAACCAGCATTAAGAAGGGAGGAGAACTTCACGAGAGGACTAGTTTAGTAGAAAATGAAGTCACTGTGAAAGCTGAAATTTAATTTTCATCCAACGATTTCACCAACGAAATTTAGGCCGATTTCAAAGGTTGTAGACTACAAGTTGTGGTATCAATATAAATTACGTAAAGTTACTATAAACAAACGAAAGAAACCCGCTTTAAAAAAGATCTTTTGTAAAGAGCCCCCGCCAAAATAACGCTCTGAATAAAAAATTAGTAAATATCCAGTTAGGGTTAAAAATGCAGATTTCGCTGGAAATTCAAGTTATTTCAAACCCAACTGAATAAATAATAATTTTTAATATTGGTGGAGGCGTTTTTAAATCTCACAAATTATTTTTGCGGGGGTTTACAAAAGTTCCAAATCTCACTTTTTTATATCAGTGGCGGGGGTTTTGTATAAATAATCCAACAAAATAGATAAAAAAAGCTATAAAGTGGTTAATAGTTTGCATATCTGCAATGCAAATTAATTGATATGTGATATGTAAACGCGCAAACGCAAGAAATCCGTCTTCCAAGAAGCAAATTTTATTGAAAAAACTAATTATACACTGTGTCGTCCAGCTAAATTACTATTGAAGTACCAAATTTTTGTAAACATTTATGTGCCATTGAGTTGAAAAATCGTTGCAATGCAGTATGACTTATATACTGGCTGTGATTAATATGACCTTACGGCGCTCCAGAAGTGTGTGTACCAACATGAAGGTAACTAATTTTGTTCGCCCACTTTACATCAAGTTGTGTAAAGGGACGGAAGCCTATGGGCAGGGGGGATATTCACTTGGCTAACAAAAAAAAAATCCCAGAACTCGTAATAGAACTAAAATAAAGAAAATCGGAATAAAATTATCCCTAACCTTAACCCAGTACACACACTACGGGAGTACCGACTTTACTGCCAGATAACGGCGAGTCATTGATGAGGTATTTACAGTGAAATGCAAGTAAAACTTCGGCCATTTTATACATAAAATATGATCTGCCTCTAAATCTCAGCAATCGTCAAATAGAAAAGGCATTGGAAACTTTTATTTTAAATCTACAGATATGGGCGGATACTGTGCACCCATTGCCCGCCTACACTAGTTTTTTTTAATTTCATTTTCTAAAGGCTTAGATTTTTGTCTTTGAACTTTTGCGAATATTCAGACTAACACTCCAAAGGGTGTCCATACAATTTCAAGTCTCTTTTCAATTTCAATTTGACGTCAGTTCTCAGTATATCCTAACCAGATTTGTTGTTTTTCGATAAGTAATTGTTCAAATATTTTCTGTTTTTTTTGTACATCTGTAAGGTCCAAAACAATATATGTTATCGGTAAATTTTCTTTGCAAACTTTGTTAAATCTTTATCGAACCCTATATATAACAGTGGTTGGTCAAGTCGGCTTGCATCGCAAAACCTCGGAAGTGTAACTTATTTTTTTTACTCATATTTAATTAAAATATGCAATCATTATATAATTTAATCAAATTCAATCAATCTGTAATGATTTCTATTTTATGTTTATTGAATTATGTTTAAAAAGTTTTGTTTGAACTTTATATGAATGCAGATGAATGCGTAGACGAGTCCTACAGGGAGACTCGGAAAAAATGGAACCTATAAATTTCACACTCACTTCTATAAAAATGAAGTAAATTTATTTAATTAACACCTGAACTTCTGTTTGTGTATCATTTACCCATAATTTTCAGTAATCTATGTAAATCATAATTTTCAGTAATTTACACGAAATTTATGTTCCCTCTAGAACAGTAGTTCTCTAACGTTGGGGTGCGCCACACAAGGGGGACGTAAACAATATTTTGAAAGGGCGTGGAGCTAATAAAAATATTTGTTAGATATGATCTTTTCCGCCTCATTTTTATATTTCTTATTTTTTCAGCCAAAACAACTGCACTAATAAGTGTAACAACAAATTTTGCTTTTTTTTAAAACGTTTCATTTATTATGTTCCTCTCACGTATTCCTAGCATACTTTTGCCTTACTATCTGTTATTTGTAGCTTATTGTTCTGTAGTTATTGAGGTGGGGCGCGAGACTTGACAGATCCTAAAAAGGGCGCGAGACGCAGAAAGTTTGAGAACCACTGCTCTAGAATATGTTCCAAATGACCGGGATTCTATTTTTTGTGTCACTCTGTAGAATGTTCGCCTACACTGTTTGTACATGGTTTGCAAGAAAGTCAAGCTACTAAGCACCTGACGTGCCATAAAGTTTTCTCAAACCACTGTATATATGCAATGAGCAAGATTAAAGAGCCTGCATGAAACATGATCATTTCCGAATAATCACTGCTTCTCATGTTACTGTGGCAGTGGTTCCCAGACCGTGGCCAACGTAACGATTTAATATGACCCGACGAACTTAAATGAAATAGTTAAACACTTCATGTTTTTTCTTTTCATGTTCCAGATATCACTAAGCACGTGTTCATTTGTAAAACTGAAGTTCGGTAATTTATTATATATATCAGTACTGAGAGTTCACTCTCTTGGGCAGCGAATATTCTTCTAATTTTGGCCCGCGTTCAATCAACTCTGGGAACTGCTCTATGGGATTCTGATCCTATAATTGAGGGATGAAGAGATTTTTCGTAACTTATCATCATCAAAATATGTCTATCTATTATTTCCTTTTTAATATGTTAATAAGATATTCACGTTCAACGTTCCAACTATTTGAAATACTCTTTATATATATATATATATAGCAACCTCATTACTTTATTGCCAAGAGCGGTTTAAATTCATGCTACTCTCGAGACAATAATACTGATAATCTAAACAAAAAAAACAAAATCACCGAGAACCTTGCAAAACCCCTGAAAAACCACCAAAACAATAGTCCAATAATTTTATAGTAAGAAAAATGTATTTAACTGAATACTGAGGCCAGACCGAATTCTAAAACTCTTTGGGGCCGATTCTTAATGTAAGAGGCTAAAATGCACCGCATCCTGAAAACAATGATCCATTTGGAATGGTAGTAAAACTCCTGGTCACTGATAAAAGACAAAAATATCACAAAATGGTTTTACGTGATCTTTTTTACAAAGTCGTATTGCTCACTCAGTGAATTCTGATTTAGTCCGGATTGATTTGCATTGACTTGCAACTCCTAAATATCTGCTTTTAAATAATACATTGATTCATTTTCAGTCCGGGACTCTAATTCAGTCCGGGACCCTACAAATTTGATTGACTTGACTTGTGACTCTAAATATCTGCTTTTATTATATCGATTTATTTTTTGTTCAATTTCAATTCTGTTACTTATATCGTACAGCCTATCTAATAAATCAAGTGTTCTTTTACATAGTGTTTTTTAACATATATATATATTTCAATCCTTTATTTTGATTCAGTAATATTTAGTGTATACTAAATCAGGAGTGTGCAACAGTCGGCCCGCGGGCCACAATCCGCCCGCCAAGCCATTTAGTGTGGCCTTTTTCAACACTCAGGTTTTTCTCAATCAAGCATAAAATCCTAACACGTCAGTTTATATTTAACAAGGCGCTCACATGGGTAAAAAATACATAATGTTTTTCTGCTCCTGTCGCTGCGTAAAAGCTTTCATCGGTTTGTCCGGTGCATTTATCACTGTACCGTTAAGCGATAGCTGCATTTTCTAATTTGCCTTTTCCGCTAAAGTTCTGGGCGGTCCCGCTAGATCACGGTGCACAACCTGCGGACGTCGTGAAAAAAATAATGCGGCCGTCCACATACAAAATCCTATGAACAAAAAAAAAAGTTCAAAATAGATGATTTGGCGGCTATGCTTAAATTATTTGACATTTTATTATATATAGCCTACTTTTGGGGACAAGAAAATTGGGGCGACCGCCCCTCCCCCTTCTCCGACTTTCGATTTTTTTCAAAATTGTGCAACCATTTTGAAACTTGCTGCAATATATCTGCTCAAGAAAAAGTCCACCGAAAAAAATCAGTTTATAATGCGAATATTATACTTCCAAGCAATCCTATACATACTTCATAATTGGGCAGACTGCACCTCGCATGGGTCAAATACGCGGCTATGAAGTCATAAAAGCAACCACAAAAATTTCGCGCGCCTCTGGCGCGCTCATAAAACCCCTTGAGGCCGTATTGAATACAAATAAATGCAATGTGGCCGCCAATAGCAGAAAGGTTGTGCACCCCTGAGCTAGATGTTGAAAGTTGGCTATATTGCCCACAGACAAAAATGGTGTGGGCTACACCCTTGTACTAAATGTTTAGTATATAACATGTATCCATGCTCGGAATGGAATCCCTAAAAAAGCAGAAGGGGAATAGTCTTTGGCTTGATGTCAGCCAAACAAAGTCTCAACAATCATAAAAGCACGGCTCTCGGTTTCAAACTGACAGGGCTTATATATAAGTAAATTTGTTAGTATAAGAAGTATGGTGTGAGACTACAACTTTACAGTCCGGCAAAAATAGCCCGTGTTGTCCCCGGGCGACAGATTGGTATTTATTACATTGTACAAGGAAGTTGCCTGATTAATGTAATGCAAAATGTTTGCGATTCACTCTGTCCAATATAGCGTTAATATAACTTTCGGCATTCCCTTGGTATATGTACCAGGGAAAATACAGGTTAGGCCATGATTTTATTCCGATTTATTACTAAAGCTTTCCGGTTGAGAATATTTTAGTTCTATTACGAGTTCGATGGCCGCCTGTGTTAGCCAAGTGAATATACCCCTTGCCCATAGGTTTCAGTCCCTTTACACATTTGATGTAAAATAGGCGATTAAAATTAGTTACCTCCATATTGGTACATACACTTCTGAAGCGCCCAATATCTTTTATCTGTCGCGGAGCTTCTGGAACAAACCACTGTATATGATGTTTTTTGATTTTATTTTAATTTGCAAATACAGCGCGATATTCAACATTTTTCACAAATCTGAATTCAGCAGTCGTCTGCTGTTCAATTTACGTTGAGGACAGTGGATCGATTCAGGTTTCTCGCGAACCTGTTCCTCCTTCTTTGTGGTATCACCCGTTCTTCATTTTGTTTTGAACTCAAGCAATAAACGGGTCACGTGCACCACAGCGCGACTAGCGCTATATAGCCCATTAAAAAATGCACCATGTCGCTCCTTGGTATCAAATAGGGGGAAAACGATGCTAATGCTTACAATACAAGAAGCAGATGCGCTCCGAATCGAATAATCGACGGGTCCGTATTTGGACCGCGGTCCACCAGTTGAGTAGCCCTGCCTTAGACAACTACAGAAAATGGGTGACGTGCACCGCAGCTGGCACTAGTGTTATATCTGGCGTTTCAAAAGCTATATGTATTTGATTTATGTAAAGCGTTTCATGTTAATGCAGCTTGCATGGTGACAAACATACGTTCACTTAAATGAGGGAACCTGTTGGTAGTGAGTTTGTAGCCTTTATAATAGTATTATTTGGCGTTGTATAGTGAAGGAAGATGGGAGCGGCCCAGTCCTCAGCTCGTTCTCTATCGTACCCTCTTTCTGAGATTGCCTGATCTCCACTCCCAGCAACGAATGCAAAGATATCAGAATTCACCAGCACACAATTGATATTTTATTGTCTTGATCGACAAAATTCTACAGTATCTTGCGGATAAATACTGTTACTTTTTGTCTTGACTCTCGCCTCTTATCTTTTCTAATACAAACCATGACGTGTTTATATATAATAATTTGAGTCCATAATGTACTGTCTAGCACGGCATGAGCTTTAATCTATATTGTCCGATCAAAACAATATAATTTATCCTCGGGCTATGGTCTGCGACGCGAATGACGCTCAACAACTGAGAATTGTTGTGACCAACTGGTTTTGTCCTAATTCAACGAATCTGGGTTAAACCCGATTTACAGCTAATAATACTAGTTTTGCCCGAATTACCGAAACTCAATCAACTTGATAATATTTTTCCTACAAGTTCGATACAAAAGAGAACCGTTCTTTTTGAATTTCACCACTGATTTACATGCAGAGATAAGTCTTGTCAGTCAGCACAAGAGATCAGAAAGTTCCAACTTGAGGAATTTATAACACGTTTTCCAATCTTAGTATACCATACTATGCAATTCACGAGTCCTGCTGCACACTTACACAAATGTATTTCTGTAATGTTTCGTCTGACCAAAACCAGACTTCCTCAGACAAACACAGTTGTTGCTCTGCAGCAGGAATCTTGAATTGCATAATATGGTCTGTTTCTTCCTACTACAGCATCCATTATATTCATACGGGTCCACTACCATGAAGTCATTGAAGAAGGACTGGGAGTTAGTCTCGCGTAACCCCTACTGATAGTTAGTATTCCTTTTTTGAAAATCGGAAATTTGGGTTGCGAATTCGCTCCTTTATTGTCTCCAAATTCAAAGTAAAAGCGTCCTTTTCACTTGCACAATTCCACAGAAAATGAATCGATATTCTTGAGGCACAAGACGTCGGGTACATTTGTTTTGTCTACGGGCAGAAATATTTAGAAAAATTACCTATTGTAATTGATTCAATTGTATAATTATATATTCGTAAATATTGTATTATATGTTAGTATAGGATTTTTTAAATTCAAAATGATCAAAGGCGCAAAAGACCACTGAAGTTATAAGCGCCATAAAACATAACAACAACAACAACAACAACAACATTTGTCGACAGGCACGCGTGAAATAGGTAGAATTTGCGAAACCGTTGTAAAGATATTCACTGACAAAATAATCAAGCCATGCTGACGAAAATATTCAGCGAATTATCTCTGTAATTACGCGTTATAAGTAGGGCTGGGTATTTTCGAATACCTGGTGGTTCCAGAATCGAATCGATTTTTTTTTTCCGAATCGGATCTCGAATATTTGAACGATTGGTGATTGTATGTGATTTTTTTATTGTAATAAGTCATCCAGACTTTTGAATTACTCAAAACATAGAATCTATAACCGAGACGGTGTCTGAGTGTTCACACACATTAAGAAACACGTTCCATCAATCAATCACTCACTGTCTGTTTCACTGTTCCATTTAAAAAAAATATGATTCAACAATATAAAACGACCGATTCGACTCTATCTTTGGCGAACGGAAAAAAACAAGATGGCGGCGATTCGAAATTTTTGTCTAAACTGATTCGAAATTTGAGCCCTAGTTATAAGCAGTAGTGGGATTCAAAACTTTAAGAACGGATATTCTTTTGTATTGGATTAATTAACAACGGGTTCATTCCAGAAAATGCATTTTCATCACTACGTAAGGTGCATTAACGCTTCAAATAAATCTATTACATAGATTCGGAAACGCCAAATATAGCGCTACTTGGTACACGGAACCCCGGAGTAACAAGAAGGGATTCCCATTTCCTAGACTATCACGACATTCCGTTCGCGCGAGCCCGCTGAATCCCTCCACTGGTTATAAACGACTTTGTCATATTCCGAAATTTCTTTGCTGCGCCACTAAACATAAATTGTGGTGTTTATTTGGCCTGGTATAAAGTTTGTCAACACCCGGCCTGGGTTATTTTTTGGGAAGAAAAGTTGTTCAATTCTAAATTATATTCACAGCCTAGGCATGGTTATTGTATGAGTAGGGCAATCTAAACTTATTCGTAAAAGATTGTTTTGCATTTGACTGAGTGTTCCTGTTGATATCGGACATTTACGAAGGCGGAATGAAGGGCACTTGAAATTTGATAGTGGAGAATTTCACACACCGCCGGTGATCAGTATACTCACAAATGCACGTAGGATATTCAAAGCTCTGCGCCGCGTCACAATGAGATAAACACCCAGTGGAGGGATTCGGAGGTTTGAGCGAACCCTTTCTTAGAATTACCCGATATTCAGCGAGCCCGTTCTTGTTCTTAGGCGTAAGACGACCGCAGGAAATGTGTAACGTGCACCGCAGCTGACAATAGCGTTTCACAGGATGTCCATAAGATCTCTTTACAATTACAATTTTGTTACGAAGTCAGTTCTCAATATATCTTAACCAGGTTAGTTATTGTTTTAATCAGTAATTGTTCAAGTATTTTTACTGCATTTGATACATCTGAGAAGGCCAAGACAATAATGTAATTTTAAAATTTTTCAAGACTTAATGGATACCATATAATTGGAGTTATTTACTAGGGATGCGGCGAGATTTCGTACGGTGAATTTTCCGGACCTGATTTACTAGATGAAGTTTGTCCCATTTTAATGTAGCTTATGTAGTGGGTAGTGGCATTTTATCAAATGAGGGAACTGTTGTCAGTGTGTCCGAATCAAAAGATAGCATGTTTTTAAATTCCACGACTGAATGAAACCTACTCAAAAAGAGATACAGCTAACTTTGAACACCACAAAATGGATAGGAATAAGCGTTAGCCATCCTACTGACACTTTCTAAAGTGTAAAAAGGTTTCTTTTCTTCATATCAAAAATGGGCGCTCCAGAAGTGTGTGTACCATAATGGAGGTAATTAATTTTGTTCGCCTATTTTACATAAAATTAAGGGACTGAAACCTAAGGACATACAGAGAGATATGAGCACTGATTTCTATAACTGGGGTAGAACTCTTAACGAGATAAAAAAAAAATTTACTGATTTTGATTTCAATTTTATTTCAGATATAAATTGAATTTTAATGATATATAATAAAAAATTATTGCATCGAAAAAAAAAGATCAAAAAGCTGCCATAAATCAATGATTAAGATATTCAATAATATGAATATATATTATGAATTTAATGAATCAGAATTGCTTACAGTTAGACGTTGGAATGTTGCAATTAAATTGCTAAGAGCGCATTCCAGTATCGAATGCTTTAAACTAGATCGCCAGTTCCTAACCAGTGGGCCATGGCCCACAAACCTATAAAAATTGCTAGAGTTATTGATTGATAAATAAGTTAATTTTGATTGTAGCAGCAATGAATGATGCCGTTTTCTGCTTCTGAGTGGTAATTTACATTTCAATTATAAAAGTGGAAGACTCTATATTTTTTATTTTTCTTGTAGTTTTTCCATTGCATGAGAAAGGTATTAAGGTTGAGAACCAACCACTGATCTATTTCAATGACTGAGATATACAATGATATGAATAGATATTTCAAATTTAATACTGATAGACTTTGGATAGATGTTATCAAATCGACACATTTTAGTATCAAGAGCTTAAACGCAGAAGGGCGAAATTTGAAAAAGGTGCCCTGAGAAAATGCACATTATTGATTTTCAAACTCCTGTAATTTTTAATTAAAAATTTTGGAGAATATGGCTTCAAACTGTGCATAGATGCCAAATTGCAATCACGGCAAACTCCACATAAAATGGCAGAACAAAAATGAGAGAACATGGCGGTCCAGCATGCATAAAGGATCAAAGGGGGTACATAATGAAGATGTATAGCACTCAACAAAATTAGGCAGGCGACAGAGTCTGGTACTCTCAATAAAGCAAATGATTTATCCATGACGTTTCTGACTTAATATTCAACTTGATAAAAGCAAAAATAAACGAATTAAATTCGATATGAAGATTCAAAGATAAATTGCATTTAATTTCTAACAAAATTAAAGTATATGTTGGCATAGTGATATCACAGATTACTTTTAGTCTTGGTGGCGCTAGAGTACTGCATCCATTGGCTCATATCAAGATCCCCGCGTTTCTCCACGATACGTTCTAGCATTGGACTAGGAGTCCACTGTGGCACCACATTCCCGAACTTTTCATAATAGTGCCTTATACGCGCCAGAACTTTTGAAAGCCCAATTTTACTTGCATAGTGCATAGGACCACCGGTGTGACTTGGGAAAGCGTATCCGTGTATCCAGATCATATCTATATCCATAGGAGACGCTGCGATTCCATCATCAAGAACTTTGAAACCCTCATTGACGAGAGCGAACACCAATCTTTCGATCACTTCTTCATGATCAATTTTACGCGCAGTAGCTCCAATACGACTCCGGTAATCGCTGATAATTTTCGACACCTCGCCTGACTCAACAGGAATTCTGCCGTTAGGGTAATCGTACCATCCTTTCTTCGTCTTGAGACCGTACCGTCCGACTTCTACAAGATAATCAGGCAACGGGCAGTATCTCAATCCACTTCGAACGTTCTCTTGGGTTCCAGGAATTTGCTGTTTTGGTGTCAACCCAAACGCAGTACGCATACGATATCCAAGATCAAGGCCTGAAAGATCATCAACAACAAATGCCCCCATTGCGAATCCGTAATCTTTTACTGCTTTGTCGACTTCCACTGGCAACGAGCCTTCTTCGACGAGATACCAGGACTCAGCTTTGTAGTTAAAGTACATTCGGTTTGCAACAAAGCCGTAGCAATTTCCGACAAGTACGGTGACTTTACCCATTCGCTTTCCCATGTCCATACAAGTTGCGATCGTCTCACTAGAAGTTTTCGATCCCATGACATTCTCCAAGAGGCGCATCAAGTTAGCCGGTGCAAAGAAGTGCATCCCCATCACCTTTTCAGGTCTTCTAGTAAAAGAAGCAATTTTGTCAATATCCAGAGCACTTGTATTCGAGGCCAGTATCGCAGAAGGCTTGCAAGCATTATCCAGCGCTTTGAAAACTTTTTCTTTAAGTGAGATCTCTTCAAAAACAGCTTCAATGACTAGATCGACATTTTTTAAATCGTTATAATTCAAAGTACCAGTCACGGCCTTCTTCATCATTGCATTTTGCTGCTTAGTGATCTTTTGATGGCGTTCCATGTCGTCAATGAGTGCATGTACTGATTTCATACCAGCACTGAGAAACTTTTCGTTCATCTCTATAACAATAACTGGAACCCCAGCAAGAAGGAAATTCATGACAATTCCTCGCCCCATTGTACCGAGACCAATAACAGCGCCGAGCTTTACGGGCATAGGTTTGGAGTTGTGCCATGATATATCACTTCCAGGAACGCTCCATTTTTGCACTTGTCTTTCCGCAAAGAATGCATATCTTAGAGCAATCGCTTGGCCAGATTTCCCCAGCATCGATATGATTTCAGATTCCTTTTTCAATCCTTCAGCCAAGGTGCTTTGCGCAGCATATCTTACTGCTTCTATGCAATAAATCGGGGCGTATTGTCCTCGAGACTTTTTATGCACAATTTGCGTATATTTTGCTGCAATTTCATCCACACAGTCGGTATCTTTGACTCTTCTATCAGCTGATCTTTTTCCTAATAGAGACTTAGTCGCCACAATTCGAGCAAATGCGATCGACTCTTTGATAACATCGGTCCCTTTCGAAATAATTCGATCAATAACGTCAAGTTTCGCTGCAGTATTGGCCGAGTACTGTTTTCCTGTAGTGATCCATTGCATTGCAGCATCTAGTCCAGCGATTCGAGGAAATCTCTGTGTGCCACCTGCACCCGGAAGTATTCCTAACTTTACTTCCGGGAAACCCACAACAGCATCTGAACTGGCGACTCTATAATGACAGGACAGCGCAATCTCAAAACCTCCACCAAGGGCGTAACCATGAATCGCAGCCACGACTGGTTTTCTACTGGCTTCAATCTCGTCACAGACATCGCCCAAATGTGTTTTGATCGAATCCCCTCCAAATTCTGAAATGTCAGCACCTACTGAAAAATGTTTTTCGCTTCCACGTAAAACTATGGCTTCGACTGTTTGGTCATCCAAAGCCTTTTTTAAATACAACTTGATACCCGTCCTCACAGATTCGCTCAGTGGGTTCAATTTACCATTGCTTAGCTTTATAATGGCAATATTTCCATTGACTGAATATTCCGCCATAATATCTGTTTATCTATTATAACAAGACGTAAATCCAACTGCCAACTATACCGTTAACCCCACACAAAACAGTAGAACTGTCAGCTTGCAGAAGAGACAGCAAACAACGTACATTCAGACATTACACAATCTTTGCTAACCCTACGCCGTCATGACACAGCTAAAATTACAGCAACGACGAACGGAACATACACATCGCATTCAAACCAGAACCTACAACACCTGCAGCAGACTGTTACGCCTAATATATTTACTTAGGCGACTCGCTTGGGTGGTCTCTGTATAAGCTCGTTCTATTCCTCTCTCATCGACAGCAGTATAAGCGTCGCCCTAGGCATGTAAATTTACCGGTTTCAAATGCGGCATTGTCTGCAGTCGTTTCGCTGTATGATTAACTGAACACCGGTATTCAATCAACCAATACTCACATTGTAATAAAAAGCTATAGAGTAGTCGGATTCTAAGGGTGGAGATCAAAAAGGTAGTTGAACCTCGAATCGGAGTTTAACCTTGGATCAAAAAGATGGTTCAACTTTCTGTGACGTACAAACTGAGTTAAACCACCTCCAGACCACGTTTAAAAAATCGCTGATTTTAAGTCGAGATTTACGTCACGGAAAGTTAAACCACCGTTTTGATCCGGACTTAAACCGCCGATCTAAAGTTAAGCTCCGATTCGAGGTTAAACTACCTTTTTGATCTCCACCCTAAGTCAAACTAGTCTTTTGGAAACTTTTTGGGGACTAAATTTGACTTATGACATTAAACTGCAACTCCTTGGAGGACAGAATATCCACATATACAAAATATTCCTAAACCAAACACTGTCAAATAACTTACGAAACTCCAAAAATGAGCAAACATAACAACGCTTCAAAATCAGTCTGGGGGCCCATAAAAATTTCAATTGTTATGTCACCTTGGGCAGTTTGCTAGTCATTGTTACGTAAAAAAGAAGAAAAGCGTTCCCTGTAAACAGTCATTGAGGTGTGCAAGAATTTATCCATTCCATCGTCGTATATAGTTTTTTTCTGTTTCTGTGTCGCTAAAATACTGCTGCCACTGACTGATATTAAGATTCCCACGTTTCTCCACAATGCGTTCTAGTCCAATGTGGTAATGGATATTTCCCCGAGTGTCGGTTTCCTCGTTTATTTCCGTAACAATGACCAATCAGCAATAAGTCCACAATGACGCAACAATTGTAGTTTATTCAGTCGCTGAGACGCTTCTTTCGTTCAGGCAGATATTCAACCATGTAGAAACAGAGACTTATTATTTCGTCAACCAGAAAACAAGCAATGGTACAATAAAATATATACAAAATATGCAAGTTAATTCGCTATAGACTGGAGGGAGCGATACGACCATAAGGTCATCAAAGTCGGTTCCCCCAAATTCACTATTAAGACTCACAGTTAATGTATAATAAACCATATATCATCTGATCTGTTTGACACACTAAGGTGGTTTTAATGTATACGTTGATGCTAAGACACAAATTCAAAGAGTTTGGGCGTTGATCCTTGAGAACGAAAAGTATATAATAAAATAGGCAAATTGTTGAATTCGGGCATTGAAGCTTGGAAAATAAAAATACACGAGCGTGAACTCGAGCTTTAAACTTGAAGAGTTGAAGTTGAGTTCTGGTCCAGATACCTATTTTTGTGTCAAAATTCTGTTGATTGACATACCGCCCGAGACTGAATATTGATTGTTTGCTTGATTCTTTAAATGTTGATGCGTTTTCCATTGACTTGGTTACTGATAAATTGCTTTCCCATTTTGATTGACAAGAGCGGGAAAACTACACCGGAATGTCGAGTGCTATAGGCAACATACGGACATCATAACAGAATCGAAAGATGAATACAACAGGGATTGATTCAGATATTTTATTTTGTGACAAAGAGTATGATATACTGCTATTTCCAGAAATTCCGCTTGAATACTGAGTATTCAACTATATATGTGTAAATAGTTTGCAGTGTAACTTACAGTGTAACATTTTTAAACATTCATTTAGTGGCATATTTTTGATTTGTTCGCTCTGTGTGTATACCGGTATTGTTTTAACAATGTTGGCCACGTCAATGTATCAATTAGGCTACCGACCTGCTCACGTGTGATTAGTGTTTTTCCTAATAATTGCTTTTATGAGTGTCCGCACACCGAATTTGCCGCCATGTTTTGCGTTTGTTTGTATATTAAACCACTTATCACTTTTTCCGCAATGCCCAATCTAGCAATCAGTGTAGTTTTTCATGGCTTGGTTTTTCTTAAAGCTTTCATGGCTTCATGAGTATGACTATCGTCGCAAATTTATTACATTCCACTCCCCACATTATCTTTGCATGAGGTTGTAGGTATTGGTCATTATCAACGTAATTGTTGAAAGAGAGTACAACAGCCCGAAAGTTTATTACTATCGTGTATTTTGTTTTTTAAGTTTGGCCCGAGCCTCATTTAATTGGGCTTGTGTTTTTGTGTGCGTGCTGGTGGGCAGGCACATGAGATACTTCATGTTTTAAACTTTTTTGTAGGTTTTGCTTGCCCTCCAGAATTCTCCATTTTAAATTTAGGTTTGTTATGGAGTTTTCGAAATAAACTATCTATCTCATCTATAGCAAAACTGAAGTTACCGGCATAATCTCATTCTAATATTCAAGCGTTTTCGTCTCATCTTCCCAATTGACCAATATGAGAACGAATATTTCAGAACATAAGAAATTCAAGTTTGTCATGTGATATTGTTTTTGTATATGGTATTTTGGCATTGAAGACACTGTTTGTTTTGGCGCTGTAACACTGTCTATCGATCTTTTAGGTGTGGCCTGTTGGCGTGTGCTGTGGGTTGACAGCGGTGCAGTTGTCTGAGTGTGGTTGTTTTCGGTTGGATGTTTGGTTTTTAGTGTCTGCGGGAGTGCCTCTGGTCTTCGGTGGGTTATCGGGGATGGTTGTGTGATAGTTGGATGAGGATTTGTTGAATGTTATGTGCTGGACAGTGCGCTGATGTTGGGATCATGCTGTGGTTTGAGTGCGATGCCATTGCAGTTCATTTAGTGTTGTAATTTTCAGTTTTATCATGGAATTAGCCATCATCAGTACTGTTCAAATGTTGCACATATAAAATTGTTTATCGTCTTTTGAAATTCCTGTCATACGTTATTTTCAGTCTATTTGGCAAAATATAGAAGCTAGTTTAGTGTTCCGGGTTCTAGGGGTCATGTGGCTTATATTGAAAGTGTCTTCGATTTCAGGGGTCGTCAGTGTTTTTATTGTGTACAGGGAGAGAGAGAGAGAGAGAGATTTATTCCCACAAACAATGAAAAAACAATATTAAATAATATCGATAATTTTTAGAGAGTTAGACTATAATGAAAACAATGAAAAACAGTATAAAACAATATCGATGATTTTTATAGAAGTAGTCCAATTTACACATTGTTTTGTGTTGGCCAGTATGCAAGACCGTTGAAGGTCATCAAGGCTCCTGACCAATTTAACACTGTTATTGATTAAGAAGTCGGAATTAATTGTCACAATATAAATATAAAAAAGACGGAGAATGAGTCGGCAGATATTTTAGTTCCACGATTCAACACTAAAAGCACATTGTGATAGAGTTTAGAGGACATGTGTAAAATATATATAATACCAGTGCTACATTGTGATCTAGTACATTACAGATCGCCATAACCGAGTCGGGCTCAGTATGAAATATAAATGAACAGGGAGTCAGTCCTCGACTTACGACGTTGTTCCGTTCTTGAAAAGCGGTGTGACCTGAATTTCAGTGTAAGTCGGAACATTATATATACTGTACAGTACATAAATTACTCTATACATATCGTACTGTATTGTAAAGTATGGTACAGTAATAAAATGTACAAATAATGCAAAAAGTACGACGTAAATGACGAAAACCAATGAGCCCAAAGCATCGATTTTCTTGATCACAATGATCCAGTTTAAGGGCTTAGATATTACGAGTGGAAGTGGTGACTCCTCTTCGGCCCATGGGCCGGGGTCACGGCCCATCAAATTGGGCCTAGGCCCATCAGGCTATGGGCCGCGGCCCATCAAGTTGTGTAAAGGAACTATTCACTTGGCTAACACAGACAGTCCCCAAACTCATAATAGAACTATAAAGTAAAAATCTGAACAAAATTTTGCCCTAACCCTAACCTGGTACACATACTACAAGAGTTTATTTTTTGGTTCGAATATTGACAATTTTGTAAAAATTGAAAATTTTGGTAAGATAATTGAGTTTTTCCTGACGGGTGACATGTGGCCCAATTAGATGGGCCGTGGCCCCGGGTAAACGGGTATTCCACAAAAACTAGTATAAGCCTCTATCGCAGCGTTTCCCAACCTTTTTTAGTGGCGGACTAATTTCTCACCGGCAAAAACCTTTGCGGACTCAAGGTGCGTTTATCGCAACCGTACTCTGTGTGAAGAAGCAATAAAACCAAACACAACGGAATTTGAACGAGTTTCAAAATCGGATATTTGGATATATATAGTTTTGATACACATTCTTAGAGATCTTGCAAATTTGTTATCGTCGTTAGAAAAAGCCTACTATCTGCTATAAATTTCCACAAAGTACAACTTGATTTAGTACTTATTAAAAATATATTTAAAGTATATTTGTAAATCAAAAATACATTTAAAGTATATTTGTAAATCAAAAATACATTTAAAGTATATTTGTAAATCAAAAATACCGCCTTGCTTTATTATTAATTTAATGATGATCATTTTAATCTGCGGTTGTGTTGACGAGATAAAAGCAATACTAATCAGAAAATATCAAGACAATCCGTGGACACAAAAATGTGTGGTAATGTGCCCAATTATATTTTGTTTTGATTCGTATTTTTGTGAATTCAACAAATCTGAGCTGTTTGTACAACACTTACGGCGCTACAGTACTGTACGTACCAATGTGGAGGCTTAGGGGGAAATGCCCTGGTACATATACTACAGTATCACCCGAAATTTTGCGATTTGCAATGTCTAAAGAAGCGTTTTTAATCGGTCGTGTACAATCATAAAACAAAAGTTATGGTGTTCTCCGTTTTATTTTCAGTTTTCTGTATTGCCAATTTTTAATTTAGAAAATTTGGGTTGCCACCATTGACACTTACTAAAAAAAATTATTTCTCGTTGTTCGAACTCGCGAGAAACACCACGCGTGTGCTCGGGTTTTCGTCGGAAATTCGCAAGTGAGTTGTGAAATCCAATCTTTTTGACCTGTCGTGTCACCTGTTACCAAATTTTCGAATAGTGAATTGCTATTCTAATAGTTTAATATTCTAATATATGCCCAGCCATACTCAGTAACTAGTATTAATTGACTTGATTAATGGTATGTGAATAAACTTGCTTTTTATGTTTTATGTGAATTTTAACGTAAATCGTAACTTGGCTGATAGCTAACTTTTGTGAAAACGTTTGCGGCCCGCAGTGAATTTCTGGCTCGTTGCGGACTCATTTAAACGCTTTGCGAACTCATTTGAGAAACATTGCGTCTATCGCCTGCAAACCATCAATACTCGGAAATTGTGATTTTAGTATGTTCATTGCATGATCAATTACTTCAGACCCGATTTGTCCATTCTCAAGAAGAATATTGAAGTCGGTATCAAATATCGTTTTGAAGGTTTGGAGACGGAAACAGAGAGAGTCGAATCGTGAAACCCATGAAGACTGTTGCGGACCTGGTGTTGAAGATATGAACTGGAGATCAGTAGACATAAAACGATGCATGCGTTGAAGCTGAATTGATGATTTTGCTAATTATTTCGAAGGTTTTTTTAATTGGTTTGCAAGGAACTTGATACCAACTAGAAACTTCGATACCGATACCTGTCCGATACCAACTCGAAACGCCAATAACGATATTTGAAAAAAGCTGATATACCGATAACGATACTATTTAATTATTACCTCAAGTGCGTAATCATTGTCTTAGCCTAGTTACGCTGACTTATCGGCAAACACATAAAGATGGATGAATGGGTGAAATATGCGATTTTTGGTAGTCATTTACGGCAAGTTTGAAACATAGTTTAACGATTATTTTTCTAGAGCAAGATTTTATCGATGTAATGCAACAAATATCAAAATTTTGAAAAATTCCAATTTGGGGAACATATAATAAATTAGCAAAAACCATTTTTATGGTGAAATATGCGATTTTCGGTAGTCATTTACTGCAAGTTTGAAACAGACTTTAACGATTATTTTCCTATAGCAAGACTTTATCGAGTAATGCAAAAAATATCAAAATTTAAAAAAATTCCAATATGGGGAACATATAATAAATAAACGAAATCAAAGTTGGACTGAAATCCGGCAAACAATACCGTTGAATGCATAGTGTTTTTGTTTTCCGAAGTAAGATTCTGAAATGAAAAAAAATGGGACTCGTGGAACATATAAAAAATTAAATTCCGATCAGGAACATTAGTTTGTATAATAAATAAATCAAAATCCCATCTCGATGATCTCATGACATCCGCGCTTCATATGACATCGTGTTACATTAGTGACAGAATTAGGTTTACGATTTATCTTCTTGCAGAATTGGATGCTGGGAATTGGCGGCCAGGGTAACCAGGTTTAAATATTACAGTAGGCCTACAGTATTATCTTTTATATTTTTATGGGGTGCGTTGGTGACCTCGAAACAGCGCTATGGAATGCACGTTCGTAACCTCGAAACAGTGCAAGTCGCGACCGTCCTAACCCGAGGACTCCCTGTATGTACAGGGAGTCCTCGGGTTATGACGGTCGCGACTTACCGGTACCGGTTCTGAATTTCCAGTAGCAAGAATTTTGCAGAATCAAAACGTACAGCCAGTCATGACACTGACTAAAATCCGTGTTCCCATGAATAAAAAATAATACCGCAAAATTTTAGACGAAATATCATATTTCATAGAATTCACGCAAAATTTTGAAATAAACAAAAGTAATAGCCTTCTAGCGAAAAAATTAATCTTTAACCACTGAAAATTTCAAAGCAATTGGTCCAGTATTCGAAGAGAAAAGCGACTTTTTAAAAACGTGTCAAAGAACAAGAACAACAACAACATAATATTGAAACGAACGTTATGTCCACTTCGTGTCCAATAACGATAAAATTCCTTCCCTCTTGGGAAACATATGGTGCATATGATACAGGGAATCTACCGTTGACTGGACTGGGACAAGGTCACATTAAAAAAATTTACGCATTGCTTCAAAATATCTATTGAGCGATCAAGAAACCGTGTACTGCATTTGTTTAAACATTGCGTCACGTTGTCTGTCTTCAAATGTAAATACGATAATAATTCTGTCTATCGTCGGGTAGCGAGAAATTTTAGCTGTGTCAGCCGACATTGTGTAATGCACGTTGTTGCTTTTGCAAACTAGGCGTTCTACATAATTCCCATAGCTTCGTGTGGGTTTAAGAATACACTTGGCAGCGGACTTACCTATTGTTGTAAAAATAAACGGATAGTATGACGGAATATTCAGTCAATGGTAATATTGGTATAATAAAAATTTGCAATGGAAAATTGAACCCACTAAGCAGAGCAGTGAGAACGGGAATAATGACCTGTTTACGGAATGCCTTGGATGACAACTCAGTTGAAGCTGTAGTTCTATGTGGAAACAAGAAGAATTTCTCGGTCGGTGCTGACATTTCCGAGTTCGTAGGTGATTTGATTAAAACAAATTTTGGTTTGGACTGTGACGAGATTGAGGCCAGTAGAAAACCAGTCGTGGCTGCGATTCATGGTTACGCCCTTGGTGGAGGTTTTGAGATGGCGTTATCGTGTCATTATAGGGTCGCCAGTTCGGATGCTATTGTGGGTTTCCCGGAAGTAAAGTTAGGAATACTTCCGGGTGCAGGTGGCACACAGAGATTTCCTCGAATTGCGGGACTCGATGCTGCAATGCAATGGATCACTACAGGAAAACAGTACTCAGCCAATGCTGCAGCGAAACTTGACGTTTTTGACCGAATTATTCCGAAAGGGACCGATGTTATCAAAGAGTCGATCGCATTTGCTCGAATTGTGGCGACTAAGTCTCTATTAGAAAAAAGATCAGCTGATAGAAGAGTCAAGGATGCCGACCGTGTGGATGAAATTGTAGCCAAATATACGCAAATTGTGCATAAGAAGTCTCGTGGTCAATACGCACCGGTTTATTGCATAGAAGCTGTAAGATACGCTGCGCAAAGCACCTTGGCTGGAGGATTGAAAAAGGAATCTGAAATTTTATCGATGCTGGGAAAATCTGGCCAAGCGATTGCTCTAAGATATGCATTCTTTGCGGAAAAACAAGTGCAAAAATGGAGCGTTCCTGGAAGTGATATATCATGGCACAACTCCAAACCTATGCCTGTAAAGCTCGGCGCTGTTATTGGTCTAGATACAATGGGGCGAGGAATTGTCATAAATTTCCTTCGTGCCGGGATTCCAGTTATAGTTACAGAGATGAACGAGAAGTTTCTCAGAGAGGGTATGAAGTCAGTACACGCTCTCATTGACGACATGGAACGCCATCAAACGATCACACAGGTGCAAAATGATATGATGAAGAAGGGCGTGACTGGTACTTTGAATTATAACGATTTAAAAAATGTCGATCTAGTCATTGAAGCTGTTTTTGAAGAGATTTCGCTCAAAGAGAAAATTTTCAGAGCGCTAGATTATGCTTGCAAGCCTTCTGCGATACTGGCCTCGAATACAAGCTCTCTGGATATTAACAAAATTGCTTCTTTTACCAGGAGGCCCAAAAAGGTGATGGGAATGCACTTCTTTGCTCCGGCTAATTTGATGCGCCTCTTGGAGAATGTCATGGGATCCCAAACTTCCAGTGAGACGATCGCAACTTGTATGGACATGGGAAAGCGAATGGGTAAAGTCACCGTACTTGTCGGAAATTGCTACGGCTTCGTTGCCAACAGAATGTACTTTAACTACAAAGCTGAGTCAGGATATCTAATCGAAGAAGGCTTGTCGCCAGTGGAAGTTGACAAAGCAGTGACAGATTACGGATTCGCAATGGGGGCATTTGTTGTTGATGACCTTTCAGGCCTCGATCTTGGCTATCGGATGCGTACTGCGTTCGGATTGACGCCAAAACAACAATTTCCTGGAACCAAAGAGAACGTTCGAAGTGGATTTAGATACTGCCCGTTGGCTGATTATCTTGTAGAAGTCGGACGGTACGATCTTAAGACGAAGAAAGAATGGTACGATTACCCTAACGGCAGAATTCCTGTTGAGTCCGGCGAAGTGTCGAAAATTATAAGCGATTACAGGAGTCGTATTGGAGCTACTTCATGTAAAATTGATCATGAAGAAGTGATCGAAAGATTAGTATTCGCTCTTGTCAACGAAGGTTTCAAAGTTCTTGATGATGGAATCGCAGCGTCTCCTATGGATATAGATATGATCTGGATACATGGATTAGCTTTCCCAATTCACACCGGTGGTCCTATGCACTACGCTAGCAGAATTGGTCTCCCAAAAGTTCTGGCGCGTATAAAGATCTATTATGAAAGGTTTGGGGATGTGGTGCCACAGTGGACACCTAGTCCAATGCTAGAATGCATCGTGGAGAAACGCGGGAATCTAGATATCAGCCAATGGACGAAGTACTCTAGCGCCACCAAGATTAAAAGTAATCTGTGATATCACTATGACAACATACTCTTTAAAAGACCAGAAGTCAAATTAATTTTAGGTTTTTTATATCGAGTGTAATTCGTCTATCTCTCCCCACAATTTGTACTTCTTGAAATCGAATATTGTGCCATATTCACAGTTTGGGAACCACTGGTATATTTGATAATCAGGTCATTTGTATGTGTGTGCTCTTTTATCTCTTGTTTTTTTTATACAACGCTTCTCGCTCCAGATAAGGCAATGCACAAGTAGGAACTGTTACGCAGAGAGCTCCTCATTTTAGAAGAGTTGATATTTTTTTCCGTTCGTTCCTGGCGGGCAAGGGGTATATGCAAGGGCTTACTCTTTTTTTTTGAAATGTAGAAGACAAAATTGTTTGCGTTATACATAGCAATATTCCTTAGCTTGGAACGCTTTTCAGACCTTCTAGAGCTGGGGTCGGCAACCTACGGACCGCGGGCCGGATCCGGCCCGCGACGAGATTTTGACCGGCTCGCTGACTGTACATCAGTTCATTATGATAAATTCATTATGGGCTTTTTGGTCTCTATTTTTTTCTAGTTTAAACTTTACTTTAAACGCGATTTATAATTTTCTTTCTTGCATTAGCGAATAAATATGTGATTAAGATATTGAATACTATTTATGTTATAATCCGACTCGCCGAGAACTCAGTTACCCCCCCCTCCTCTATTTAAAAATACGTGTCTACGGCTCTACGCACTTGGATATATGCCCAGGATCAGTAAGATTCGATCGCAACATGGTTAAGTCTGTCGACCCACGCCATGGGGCCAATTTGCTTAAAAAATTTTAAAACTTAGACAAAAGAAAAAAAATTTGAAGTAATTTTTTCAAGTTCAGTACAGCATTTAAATATAAATTTGCGACCTACATCAAAGCTCTACGACCTTATAGTTAACCATAGGTCTAGTAGACGCTATGAAGCAATTTAAACAAAGTATATATATAGATATATATTATATTATCGTTTGCATTTAGAACATGGAAGCACTAATTTTACAGTAGAAATTTACAAAACTTTACTCAAAAATACAAAGTTAATGCATAATAGCTCTTTGAAAAGAAAGTGGAGAAGGGACAAGGTCTATTTACCACCAAATGCAATGCTGATTTCATAAAAAAGAAGTCACAAAAGAACTTTCAAAAATAATTTAGTAGTGGCCATGTAAGTGTGACGTAAAAAGTTACATTTTATGAACAATATTTACATTGTTATCATAAAAAACGGAAACAATAATCCTCGTGCCTAAACTACTAATTTAATTGCAATCTCAACGAATTCCTTGAGCTATTTTTTTTGAGCTAAAGCATCATAATTTTTCTTTTAGTTTGGTTGTAGCAGCATCAGGCGGGCCAGATTGAATTACCCAACGGGCCGGATTTGGCCCGCAGGCCGTAGTTTTTCCATGTCAGAGTTACATTTAAGGTCTCATTGGTTATTCTAACCACCTTATTGTGTCTTATTGGAGCTTATTATCGGCAAAACGAATTTATGATCGAAACATTATGTGACTAATAACTAATTCAACAACGTTCATGAGACGTTTTACGTTGTGTGATCATTTCATAAAAATGTTCATTAACTCGTTGAAAATTGGAACGCTTTCTCTTTCATTCACCATATACGGTGAATTGTTCAAAGCTTTGAAACGTTATGAATACACCTTACGAATGTTTTGGGTAGTATTTTTTTTATTTTAGGGGGCCCTAAACATTGAATACCCAATTAATATATGTGAAAGGACAATGTTGGTAAAGTAATGCACAGCGTATACAAAACAGCATACGTAATTTCTGCTATTATATAAACTATTTAATGCAAGTAACTGTTCAAAATGTGGATGTAAAATGATGCATACAACGAAAATTAGTCAGAAATGAGGAAATTAAAAACAGACGCTGATTAGTACAATAATAAAAAACAGAAATAAATTGATAATATGCTATTAGTCTATAACAGAGGTGTGCAACGTAATTGTCAGTGGGCCATATAACCATGGGGAAAGTCTTAGTATTGGCAAGGGCCACCCTGAATAGCTCGGTGACCCGGGGCCACACGTTGCACACCTATGGTCTATAACAGAGGTGGACAAGGTTTTTAGACCAGGAGCCTGAAATTTTCCCAACTAGGTTGGCGGGCCATGTAAGTGTGACTTAAAAGTTACATTTTATGAACAATACTTTCAATGTTACAAAAGCAAAAGTGTAAAATAATAATCCTCGTGCCAAAACTAAATTTAATATCAATCTAAACAAATTCTTCGATCTCTTTTCAGCTTAAACATCAAAATTTAGTTTCAGTTTGGGTGTGGCAGCATCGGGTGGGCCAGATTGGATTCCTCAACAGGTCCGATTTGGCCCGGAGGTTGTAGTTTGCCCATGTAAGGTCTATAAGCATAGATGCAATTTTCCACGTTCAAAGCATAGCGAGGGAGATGAAAAAATATACAATTCTTGTGCATGACAATTCTTGTGCATGACCGATTAGAATCTACACCGTTTTGCCCGATTTCTGTTCTTGGACATTGGTGATTAAATCATTTTACAAACCAGACGGAGCACGATATTTCATTTCGGACAGGATATATGGATATAATGAAGAGTAACTATTAAAAAATGAAACATAATGATGCATAGTACATAAAAAAAACGTGAAACAGAGAAAATTTTCTTTTTCGCACTTTTCATACAAACGTTGCGGGTATCACTAGCTTAAAATCTATTTATAGACGAACGAAGCAAATAACAATAAACCAAAACATATTTTATGCATAGCGGGGGGAATGATGAGTTCCAAACTATGCAAAGAAGGGAATTCAACAAGAATATTAGAAAATAAAGTGAAGCCACTCCAATAAAGAAAAGGGCTGTTTGGCCCAACGGATGAAAAAACATATCCCGCCCATATTACATTCTAGATTAGTTGGGGAACTTGGACCGAATCCCCGCAAGAATGTGTAGGTAAATTACCGCATCAAACACTAGGCAATATTAATTTTTTCCTGTAACATGGGACACAGATTAGTCATGACTGTGGGAAAAGCATGAAAATAAAAAACGAGAGGTGATCATCTATATACACGGAAATAAAATGACAAATATGGTCAATGCGATGTCAGCAAAATATCAACCAAATGAACTGCATGTCATATGCACCGAATGTCATATCACCTCGATAGAACTAAAGTTTTCGTCACACTTATGATCCCGTTATGGGCGGTGGTTCGCAAACGATTAGACGCGGCCCACAACGTAGAGAGGGGGGTAGGCAATTTTTTGAGGGGTGAAGTTAATCAAAAATAAAAATATTTGTTAGATTTGATATTGTCCGCCATTATTTGGATATCAACACTTCTTTATTGTTTATATTTCTTTAACATGTGCACACATTTTCAACCTAGTTTCTGAATAAAACATAGTAACTCCTTACTAGCTGTTATTTGTAGCCTATTGTTTGCTAGTTATTTTTTAGGTGAGGCGCGAGACTTGACAAACTCTCAAAATGATAGGGAGTGCGCCAAAAATTTGGTGAAGCACTGTTTTATGGACTTCTTGGATTTATAGGTTTCGGAAATTAGTAACATCGTGAAATGAAAATATAGGTTACATTAGTGTCCGTCAAACAGTCTACTTTATATAAATATTAAAGGATTCTTCATTGACATTTCTATGTAGTTATACATTGGCTACCAAAACTCCTAGCAGTCCAAATAAGAGGACAGACGTGTAGAATGAGAGAGATTGTAGAGAGCTTGCACCGCCGCCATCATCTTTGACGCCGTCATACTTTACGGTCTTGGTAATGGTGTTGCATTTATCTGAAAAACAAATGAGCAAATTGTACAATGTATTGAAAAAAAACGCAATTCTGGTTCAACTCAATTCGATCTTGTGAATTATTCTCTAAGCCAGGGTTTCTCAAAAGTGATCCCTTGTTCCCACTCCCACGAGCAAAGTGTTCACCAATTGTCACAGGCAAGTGTCCCAATAAAAAAAAATTCATGTGTGAAGTATCGCGTCCTACAGGACTGATAGGGAAACTTGAAATAAAAATAAATAGAAGCCTTCTAGCGGCTTCAACCATTTTCAAATAATGACGAATTGAATTGGCCCTATACTATAGCGCAGGGCTACTCAACTATTTTTATCGAAGGTCCGTAAACGAAACTTCAAAATTATTTGGGTCAGGTATTTCCAGAAATGATATTTCGGCATCCTTAAACGAGCACTTCCTCGACCGACTAATGATTAGTAGCAAATTAAAATTGTTCATTATGGTGTTATAGTTCTTTTCGTATATATTCAAAACTATGAAAGTCATTTTATAATAGGAAATTCAAAAAGTGGGGCTAATGATCCAAAATAAATAATTAGGTGCGGTCCAAATCCAATACTCGAAAGGTCCGGATTCGGACCGCGGTCCGCCAGTTGAGTAGCCCTGCTATAGCGAATGCTCCATTTACATAAACAACCACTCCAACAGCAATGCGCAGTATTGCAGAAAGCATCATACCCAACTAAACTTGATTGCTTACTGAGAACTGGCACAATTTACATGAACATGAACAGCAAAACTAAACAAATCCGTTGGATAAACCAGAGGTGTGCCACCCACGGCCTACAAGGAAAAATCGTGTGGCCCGAGGAGGAGTGCCAATTTTAAACGGTGTGCGGCTCGCAAAACGAGTTTTTACTTTATTTTAATCTTGTAGGTGCGAGTAATTCCAATCCTTTTGCTTTGCTAAGCCTATACATGAGTCTAATTATCTATGCCTATCAGGTTACAATGCCCTAACACAGCGATTCCCAAAAGGTGCGCCGTAGCGTGTTGTCAGGTGCGCCGACAAAAGTAGCAGAATTGTGTTAAACATAATTAAAATATGATTTGATATATTACATATTGTATTTAGTATAAAAGTTTTATTGTTTCCCATTTCAAATACACGTGTATATGAACCAGTGAATGCCTTGTCGTTTACTTTCCGTTACAGTGTCTGTCTGTATCTATTGTTACGTAACAATAGATACAGACACTACTTGCTGCAATTTATTTATTTCCTCAACCGAGTTTAGCGTACAGGCAAAGATGAGGAAGGAGAGTTTGTCTTTATTTCTTGAGCCTACATGTTGAATAACGTTAAATGGAATAGAGTACAAAATAACGATCACGATATTGAGCTTTACTGAAGAGAAGCATATTTTTTCATGTAAGTCCGCGAGTATTTACACCTGATGAATTGGCGCTACACAAACAAAAAGTTTGAGAACCGCTGCCCTAACAGCTAGCTTGTGCGACGCGTACAACGCATGTCATAAAATCAAAAACCAAAATTTTTGTGCATGCAACTACCAGAAACCTGTGGTAGATAAAGGTGCGATCCTCGTGTTCACCCAGTTATTTGTATCTGACTCTCCCGTATTAAAGGTTGCACATCCCTGAAGTAAATCACAATATCATATTACCTGTTGTACAAGTGCATCGTGACACAGATAACCCATCAAGACATTCTCCATCGGCCTTATTATTCACACATCCTCGTGTTATATCAATACCGTTTTCTGTAGAAGACAAAAATATCAAATTTGTAGGCGCGGTGGCCTATTGTGGTTAAAACGTTTTATATCTAACTACCATGTTTCCCCTAAATAAGACTGGGTTTTATTACAATCTTCTTTTGAAAAATAACGCTAGGGCTTTCGGGGGATGTCTTTTACTTTCTTTTATAAAGAACGAAATTACAAAGTAAAGAATTACGAGATTTTCAAATATACAAAATATAAAAACCAATATCCATTTACTTATTAATAACACGTTTTAGGATTAAAATTTATGGTTTTAATTCTCGTACCTACCCCCTCACCCAAGGTGTAAGGCACTGCTGTACGGGAAATATTCCTGTAAGATAGCTGTATCAGTAGGTATTGGTACATCAGTGGCAGTATGTAACTTCGTACAGAATTCAACTTGAGTTATATGGGCATACCCCCTAAAATTTCGAACACCCCCATGATTTTGGGGCATGACACCTCACTTTAATTCCTGACTTGAATAAAATTGTATTTAAATATCCAGAAACGGAACTAGATCCCGGCACAGATGACCACTCAGTCATATACATAACACATTTTTATAAGGCCAAATAGTTTTATCGCTAATAGAAAAATATCTACCACCCCATAGATTAGGACCCCCACTTAATTAAAAAACTGGGGTACTTACTGAGTGGGTGGAATGGGATTTGAAACTTAGAAGTGTAATCCTCGACGCTAAAACAATTGAATCAAACACTTTGACGGAGGGGTCGGCAACCTTTTGTCGCTCGCGGGCCAAAATTAAGGGTTGCAAGCCATTGGCGGGCCGCACATATTTTTAGAAAGTTAAAAAGCGAACGGAAGATACTTTTTATAATAAGAATCAAGCAGTGATACATCTCTTGAATAGAAAATAGAGTTGTTTCCTCATTGCATTGCATCTCAAAAAATTTGATTTGAATATTTTGGCGCCATTGAACTCTTTGCACTTAGCATCAACTTTTCTTAGTTTTGTTGCCATTTGTCCAATTATAATTAAATTATATGCTCATTACACGAGTAATTGAGAATTTTATACTTGTTATATTATAATGTAATTAAGTGTACAGGTCTCTCACAACAAATTCTGTTACGTAAAAAATATAATCGTCACAACAGTTGTTTTGTTACTATAATTCAGTGAAGCGTCGCGGGTCGGATTATATTACTCGAATCCGGCCCGCGGGCCGTAGGTTGCTGACCACTGCTTTAACAGCTAGGCAATTTAAAAAAAAATTAAAAATAAATTAGGAAAAATGAATCGATTGCACCCACATAACAAAAATTGCAAATTAACGTGACTACAGATGATGGGATCAGCAAGACCTCCAAAACATAGAACTTCATTTATGCAATAACATTTGTTAGATAAAAAAAATCTACATCAGTGGAGTTGCGCGAGACTAACTCCTAATCCTTCCTCAATGCCTTTGCTCTAGTGGATCTGTATGCGTAGAAGCCATAATGCAAAGATGCTACAGCACGAATAAAAATACCATATTATGCAATTCAAGAGTACTGCTGCACACTAACACAAATATATTTCTGTAACGTTTCGTCTGACCAAAATCAGATTTCCTCAAAACAGCAGTTTTTTGTTGTAAACTGTCTGAGGAAGTCTGATTTTGGTCGGACGGAGTGTTACGGAAATACATTTGTGTTAGTGTGCAGCAGTACTCTTGAATTGCATATTAAAAAATCTACAACTCGAAAACGTTGTTAGTCCTTCGAAATTGAAAGACAAAAATTTAGTTTTGGAAAAAAAAGGAACCCCGATTAATATACAAAGTAAAGTAAACGCTCAGATACAGACTTGTTGCGGCGAAGGTCGACTGACAATAATCCGAACCGGCAGAGCAGTTTATAAGATGGTTGGTTGTTAGATCTGAGGCTTGACACGAAGAAAGACAATGGTAACAGGTCAAAGCTTTCACTAAAAACAAAATTATAAATTCAAGTTATATTCTACAATTCACCACATAAGCTGGTCGATTATTCCCTTCATTCCTTATTATTTTTCTCATTTAGGTAAATGCAATAACTTTGCTTTGTTACCAGAAAACATAGCAGTCCCTGTTTAGTAGTGGGAACCTTTTTATACCTTTGTTTGCTTGATGTGTTGGAACACATAATAATATAACGCGTGTCCGAAAAATTCGCCGCAAAATATTTCGCGCAATAGGAATATTTGCCACACGAAGAATAGCCACGAGAGCATTTTGCTGTAAAACAAGTATTTGCGATAAAACCAGTTAGGTTTATGGAGGTAAAGTATGCTCTCAAATAACGAATCTTTTTTAAATAAAAAGGTACTCAGAAAACATAACTGTTTTTATCACAAATACTTGTTTGACAGCAAAATGCTCTTGCGGCGATTTTTCATGCGGCGATTTTTCCTGTGCGGCGGGCTTTCCTACGGCGAAATTTACTGCGGTGAATTTTCTTAGCGCCAATATAACGAATTCATGTGCTTCGGAAAACAGCGAGAACTCTGGAATATGAAATTTTGGACTGTGACACCCTATATGCTTTTTCTGGGGAGAAGCCAGTTCGAAGTTAAAGAAAAATTTGGACCAGTGGTTCCCAATTCTTTACGACAGTGGTTCCCAATGTTGATTGACTGTGGGCCAAAATTAGAAGCTGAAGGATATTCGCGGGCCAGGAGGGGAGCGCCCCCAAGGGCCCCCTTACCGGCACGTATAATTAAGATAACGAATTGTTAAGATACCAAACTAAATTGTTACGAATATACTGGTGTTTAAACTGTGATACTGACGTAACAATTGGTGGTATATAGAACACATGCTGAAATTTTTTTTAAGTGTTAAACTATGTCACTTAAGTTCGACGAGCCATATTAAATCGTTACGCGGGCCGTGATTGGCCCAGGGGCCGCGGTTTCGGAACCTCTGTTTTACGAGTTATACCACCCCATGCTTATTTGGTTTTCTTCATTCCTCCCTTGCTACGCATAAAACTTTGTTTCAGTTATTTGTTCAATTGTTAACAGATCAATGGCTAGTGACAGGCGCAACTCACACTCTGGCTTTTGTTAAGTTTGAATAGTTAATATGTCGTCGTAAATATTTAATACAACAACAATCAAGGTTTCCAAAAAGTCCTTTTACAATTTCAATTTTGTTATGAAGTCATTTCTTAAAATATCTTAACCAGGTTTGTTGTTTTTTAATCAGTATTGTTCAAGTATTTTCACTTCATTTATTACATAAGTGAGGGCAAAAACGATATATGTTAATTACCGATTAAAATTTTTTAAGACTTTATGGACACCGAACATTAAATACTAACAATATTAGTAAAACTACACGCAAAAATTTAGTTCCCGTAAACAATAAAATCTTTCAGGGCGAGGAATTCCCCCCGATTCGGGAAACGCTGACTTCGAGTTCCATTGAAACAGAATTTGGACAACTGAATTTTGGAAACAAATTAAATTCAGAGTTAGATATTTATTTCCGTCGTGCATGAAATATTGTACAAAAAGAACAGAAAAAATAAATCAATTAAGAGAAAAAAATAACAGACATACAATATTTCAACTGCAATAGAAGAGAAGCCGCGAATAAACTATAAAGTTAACGTGTCAGCGACACCTACATTGATGTATTCAGCAGCAGATTACGTCGAATAACCAGTATTTAAACGAGTTTTTTTGATAATGATTTTCTTTAATGAACTCAATTTGGATAATGTTAGTCAAATTGAGATTCAGTCAGAGGAGAAATATACAAATAGAAAATATACATAAATACATATAACGATAAATTTAAGATATATTTCCTACCTTCGCTGTATAGAACAACAGCAATAGACATCACAAGTAACGTATGCATTCCTGACATTTCTGTATTCTCAGTACAAAATTTTAAGTACACTGCTAGATAAATATCTACACAAAAAAAACATTTGAAGAAATTGTTTTACTTTGTTTAGAGTAACATCCATTACTATATACATTTTTAATATCTGTCCCCACTACCTTTGGCTCACCATGTATATCTGCTAATTTTAGGGGTGGAATATTTAACTTATTTATTATAAATTATAACCTTGTATAATTTTGATGATATATGTAGGCCACTGTATGACTTCGCCACGCTAAAGTCTCGCAAAGTTAACTTAATTGTGATTTTGTACAGAAGTGAAACGTAAAGGCAAATTTATTTCCATTACAAAATCCTAATATTTGATCAATGTTAGTAGTAGTATATGAGTAGCCCCGTACAATTCATATGGCCCCGAGGTAGACAGGAGCGGCTCCGCTCGTTTGATATACCGAGATTTGAACCGGGCCAAACCGGACTGGTGAACTAAAGTTACTGGTGCTGCTTATCTTTACATCTTTAATTTATAGCACATAAACGCAAATGTTCTTCAGTATGTAACGAAAGGAAACACTACTGAAATGACAATTCAAGTAAAATCCACAAAAATCGAATTGCCTTTGAGCGGTCTTGTCACCTTTGACCCCGAGTTAAACATAATACATGAAGGTATTTGGGATCTGGCAACGACGCGCTTACAGCAGTCAAATGGTTCCCATCTGTTCGATACTCCCCCGTTTTCCTATTTTGGATCTATTTATTTCTCCCTAACTTTGTATAAACCTCTTTCCACTTCATTTGTTCAACCTTTGTTTCACCATAAAATATTGGAACTCGAACTCGGGCGTTTACTCAGCATAGATAGTCAATAATTTTTCAATAATTATGTTCTACAATACTTAAACAATACAGTACTACCGTTTTCCTCAAAAATAACACAGGTCCTCATTTCCATTTTTTTTTTCGAAAACTCTATGTCGTATTTTCAGGCTAGGTCTTATTTTAGGGGAAACACGGTACTAAATACAATGCTACAATACTAGCAAAGCTACACCAAATACGAAGCAATATTCTATATTTCTTCACGGACAAAAAAGCCTTCTCTCCTGTTGGGAAACGCTTCTGCAGTCGCACATCGCGCTTCTGTCTAACCAGTGTATAATGCATTTACTAATATACCGCCCTTGCGTAATGATATTATCTAACCTTCAGCGCACACCGTTGATGTCCCACGTTATTGCGTTTGAAAAATAGTAGCGGAAGTCACTAATAATTTATATGTAATCCATACAAAAATGACTTGCAACCTTGTATGTATATGAAGTACTCACTGCTGAAATATATATACTGAGACAAATGACGCACAGTACTCTTTTGTACTGTAATAAATTTATAAATAGGGTTGAATACTATGAAATTCTAGTTAAATATTTGTTTTTTTTTATAATATTGCAGCAAGCCAGTGTTTTGTATGTTGGTTTGTGTTACGCGTTATTACGACTTCCTTATTATTGACGCGCTTAAATTTGTGTAAGGTAACTAGCTATTATTAGTAAATGTGACACAAAATATTTAAAATTGCGCATGGTGATGTGACCAGCAGGATCATATCCTGGAATGATGTAATGAGAGTATGGGGTCGTGAAATTTCTAATTTCCAAGGCCGTATTAGCTAGCGCAGTGGTTTTCAAACTTTTTGAAAAAAATTTCATGACGGACCCTTTGCAATTTTTTTAATGATTCCCGGCCATGCGCACAAAAATAAAACATTAAAAGATCACAACAAAAATATGGTGCGCCCTGTAGTGAAACGAACAAAAGAATACTTAAAAAGCGCAACTCTAATGACATGTGCGACATCCAGTTTGTTTCGATATTTGATAAACGTGCAAAAGGGCAGTGTCAGCTATAGCTCTGCAGTTTGCAAACTTGTGAACTCGAATTTGTGAAATTGAACTCTCTCTGTGATATCACAGGCACACAGCTCTGTGACATCACAACGGGGCAGAGTGATCGAAACAGAAAGTGAAGAATCAGTGTCTCCAGCAGTGATTGCGAAGCAGCGAAAGGCAACAAATGTGTATTTGAAAATTTAAGCACTTAATTTTTGTATTATCAAGCTGTTAGCCATATTACAGATTTGTTTTGCAGACCCTCCGAAAGTGCTTCTCAAATCCCAAAAGGTCCGCGGACCTCAGTTTGGGAACCACTGACTGCTAACGGGTCTGGCCAGAGGCCGGAAAACGTGGGCTCTAAAGAGTCTTTGGTTGTTTAAAAAGCGTTTGAAGCTGCGTAAAATTTCTATGTGTGAAACAGAAAAAAGGTCAAGAGGGGCGGTTCCGACCAACACCATGGCTACGCAGCTGTCGCGACATTTGACGAAGCGCTTCACGCGTAGCTGTGCAAAGTGTGTTTGAATAATTGTAGCGATATTTTATGTAATAAATGAATCCACAAACACACATGACTTGCAACCTTGCGTACATATGAATTACTCACCGAATACTCATACCCCCTGAATCGCATCACTGGACGTCTTCCAATGATTAACGCGTCGGACTTTACTTATGTTTGCGATAGGATTTGTCTTTGTGTGTTTTTTCCCTTCATTTTTCTCGGTATTGTTTCGATTTGAGTGTTGATGCAAATTTAACTAGTTCCGCCGAACAAGGCACGTTGCCGTGTGCCACGTTTTGGTTGGAACCAGGGGGAGTGTCGATTTGCGTTTCGGTAAGGCGGAGAATATCTTTTCGCGTGATTATTTTATATCTGTTGTGTCGTTTTAAGTTGTTTTATTTGTTGTTTGATTAAGAATAACGTCGCAGTCAAACCTTGAGATATTCCAAATTTTAACGGGGTTGATGGCTCAAAGCAGGGATGTGCAAACTGCGGCTCGCGGGCCGAATGCGACCCACAAGGTAATATTGCGGCCCGCTGAACAAGTTTTTAATTTAGTTTAATCTGGTACGTACAAGTAATTCCAATCCCATTTGCGTTGCAAAGTCTATACCTGAATCCAATTTATTATCTATGCCTATGTCGTTACGATGCCCTAACAAAATTGTTGTGCCTACAACTACTAGAAAGCCTATGCTAAATAAAGGTGAGGCCCGCGGTTTCACCCAGGTATTTGTAGCTGGCCCTCCTGTATTTAAGGTTGCACACCCCTGACTTAAAGGATAAAGAGAAAAAGCTTCGGCATCCCGATTGAACACAATTCCCACAACCTCAGAAGAGGTTTTAAAAATTTGGAAAGAAACGCCGATTCGGAAAAATTCTGGTACAACCATTATGAACTTCTTACAAGTTATAGTTTCAGCTTGCACAGTACCTTGTTAATAACATATAAACACGAAGATAAACCAGGGGAACCCGACATGACTTTTGTTTTGAAATCGTAATATCATTTGTATTATGACGACATGTTTCACTTCAATGCTTCCCCCATTCCGGGCATTAAATATTTACCCTGCTTCAATGTGACCATAATGAAAATGGTTAGCATGAGGTAAAATCTCAGGGATTTACTTTGCGAGGTCAAGTGCGTATTACGCCGTATCGCGTTATCAACTATATATATATAATGTTCCAAAATATATTCAAGATAAATCAAAATCGAGAAACTAAAATTTTGTTTCATATTAATTTACTATATTACAATAATATGCCTCCGATAAAAAATATATTTATAGAATTGTGTAGAAATGAAACTTAGCATCGCATTTCTGGACTCAAATAGCAGAAAACAGCGCGTTTGGTGTTTACCATATTTGGTAACCATCGAGAGACGTTTATTTGCGAAGATGGTGATTGGGTGCATTGATTGTTTATGCCGTGCGTGTCATGTTCCGGGTGAAACCGAGGGTATCCGAGTCATAAGGGTTTTGATAATTATAGCAACAAATTGCGTAAAGTAGAAATAAAAAATGAACACGTTGAATATAACATCGCCCACAGAAATTAAAGGTCGAGGGTCATGGAGGGTTAATATTATTCGATAAGGCACCAGGAAATTAATATTTCTAAATTATGACTGAACTATTCACCAAGAAGTGTGTGTGTGTCAAGATATTTGGGCGGATACACTGAATGTTCATACCCTACATGCAGTGGTGGGACTCAAATTTTTTGTCAGTCGGTTCCTTTACAAAAATCATATTTTTTCAGCCGGTTCTGTTACAAACAGAACATTGACAGTAACCAGTAATTCTAACTGGTTCGCTGATATCATAAAATTCCGTGAGACGGTTTTATAGGCTGAATCCTACCACTGCCTACATGTACGTGGCATGTTAAACATGACACTTACCACAAAAAAAGATCAATAGGTATGAAGGGTTAATCAAACGAACATAATAACGAGGACGAGGGAGGCCACTGGTGCAAAAATGTGAGATTTAAGACGTTTTGAAAATAACAAATTAGCAATTATCTAGTTAGAGTTAGGAATGATTTGAAATTTTGAAATTGCGCGCAATCTGCATTTCTAATCTATACCCCCCGAAGGTATAATTAATAATTTTCTTCATTTTAAGCGTTTGCAGGGGTGCTTTTTGGCTAGGGCCTTGTTCTCACCGAAACGCAAATCGACACTCCCCCCTGGTTCCAACCAAAAGGTGGCACACGGCAACGTGTCTTGTTCGGCGGGACCAATTGAATTAATATTAACACTCAAATCGAAACAATAACGAGAAAAATGAAGGGAAAAAACACACAAAGACAAATCCTATCGCAAACATAAGTAAAGTCCGACGCGTTGATCATTGGAAGACATCCAGTGATGGGATTCAAGGGGTATCAGTATTCGGTGCATAATTCACATGTACGCAAGGTTGCAAGTCATTTGTGTTCGTGGATTCATTTATTACATAAAATATCGCTACAATTATTCAAACACACTTTGCACAGCTACGCGTGAAGCGCTTTGTCAAATGTTGCGACAGCTGGGTAGCCATGGTGTTGGTCGGAACCGCCCCTTAAAATATGAGCTTCTCAGTATCAGTGTGTTCTACACGTTTTATACGCTACAACTGCAAACAGATCTTTGAACATTTGATTATACAAGGATATATGCTTGACTATCAAATGACCTCACAGTGAAATAAGGTTCGTTCCCTTGTAACTCAATTAGTTAACCCGAACATTGAGTAATACCTAAAAAAATTCTTTTCTATTTCTATACCACGCTTGTTAGCAATCTTGATTGTGATTAATAAGGGCAGGGGCGGAAATATTTATATAGAAGGCATCGGGAAATGATTATTGCAACACGAATATTGCACTATTCACCACTGTGTCGTGTGCCAGTCCTGAACTGTATTTCATCCGCTTCTTACATAAATTATGTAGTGTAAATCTTATTACATATGGCCCGTTGCATCAGTGAATAGTGAGAGTGAGGTATATTTACTGTAATGAAATCATTTCAGAAAACCATGAAGTCGTTCTATAACAATACGTCATATCTGATGACGTCACTACGTAAGCTAGATCAACATGACCCATTTGCTGCGGTCATCCAAATGCTAAAACAACACAAAAAACAAATTCGGGAGCGCTGATTATAGCGACATTTCAACGATTGACTCGAATTTTAACTGGTTACCTGCCAAACAGTGGTGTATCTGCGTAAATTGTCGCCCATTGCGAAGTTTAAAAATGCGCTTCCTTGATCATTGATTGAAAATGGGGATATTTGTACGTTATTATTCAAGTAAAAATACGAGTTAAAATTTTTTTCAAATAACAACCATTTTATTGAAACATTTTACAATTAAAACTTTCCGCCCGTGTCAGAACGGCGCCCAAGGCACAAGCCATAGCTGCCACACCCGAGATATGCCACTGCTGCCACACGCGCCATCTGATGCTATAAACTCTGTTGCATAATCAGGCGCGGGACAACCTCTTTAATACATTTCATGTCGTCGTTTATTTGATACCATCGTATTAAAAAATAAACTACTGACTGACTACTACTATAATTACTGATGTTTTATAGCCTAATTCTGCGTTTCTGGCTGTATAAGAGACACTCGTTCATACGTTACTACTTTACAAAAACCTTCATAAAAATTTAGGAGGCAGAACTCTCGCACACGTAGGAAGAAACTGTAATTAACATTAACTCATGCAGTTAGGTATATTCAGATAGTTCACTAACTCTTCTATGTACGTTAATCGGATATGAGTAATCTCAAAGCTGAAAGAGTAATTTATTCAAATGCTCAGTCCGATATATCCGTTTTTACATACTGTCCTACAAAATAGACGACCAGGACTTATCGGAATGCGAACAAAGTAAAGGTTTAACTCAAAAACACGGAACGCCCATTCTAGCTAGTCATGGGAAATTTTAACGAGCCACGCTTTAAAAAGGTAATGTTGCAAGGACGCGAGATTCAGATTTTACTGCGCGAATGGTCTGGTGGAACTGCGCAATGGCGCACTTTAGAGGGAACTTTGATGGGCGGGGGCTTTGTAACAAAGATTCATGTCTACCTTTACAAACTATACTACAAAATATATGACTTGAAGGAAATTTCAGTTACTCGTAGCAAATGAATGTCCGCGCCGAACACTTCAAACGGACCAGAATTCTGCAGAACGTTGACATTGTGACTAAAAAATTGCGAATTGACACGTTGACAACAGAATTTAATTGTTCCGGGAAAAGTGACTCCAGTAACGCGGTATAGTAAAAATGAGGTCGTATGCATTAACTACTTTCAAATTTAACAAACGATGCTATTTGGATTCCAAATTATTAACTTGGATCGTAAAATGTTCAAAGGCTAGATAAGGTGGAGTTTACTTTTAAAACTTCTTTTGTGTTTCACTTCAAATAGGGCCACAGGACGCTGACCCCTGTCGGTTGTAATCGATTTCCTTGAAAAGCCAAGGGCTATTCAAATGTGGTATACGTGAAAATACCTGAAAAAAATATCTCTAGTTCGACCTTACTGCTTCCGAAACAGTCTTTATGGCCAAAGGCGTAGGATTTAGTATGTATGTATGTATGTATGTTTATTCGTCTCGTAAAAGCAATATAAAAGAGTAAGTACTTATAAATACTGAAGACGGGATGTATGCACAAGACCATATTGGCCTAAAACACAGATGTGTGGCATACACCCCTTTGATTTATATAAATTATAATAGGGTAAATCAAATATGTCCAATATGGTCCTTTATACAGGCAGTTGTGCGAGGAGGGTGGGTGGATGCGGTAACAGGGATATGGGTGGAGTGTACAAAACTGTTTGTACAAAGGAGTTCGTTAGACAAAACAACATCTATAAATAGAGACACAACACAACATGAAACGCAATGCATATGAATATAGTAATAAAAAAATTAAAAAAAAAAAAAAAAAATTAAGAATTTGGATGAATGTACAATACCATTGAGTGATGATACCACATACTATAAAACGCGGGAATGGTCAAGTTTAAAGGGTGTGTACATATATGGTATGCACCACTCAAGGGCGACAGTGTTATAAGTGGTCTATGGCTGTTCTGGCCAAAATGTGACCCTACAGGTTTTGGCAAAATATGATAAAAAAGGTATGTATCAAATGACTCACTATTATAAGGTTTTTTTTGAAATTCTGGATTCAGCCAAAAACAATGAAGTTTCAAAAAAAAAAAATAAAAAAAATTAATAAAAAGCATTTCCACAAAACCTATTATGGTTGCATTTCAGCCAGAAGATTAGAAAGGTATAAAGGTACAGTGGGATAGGGAATGATAAGTTATAAAGAGAAGCCATTTTACCATGTCATGGATTTTCCAATGTAAATTAAAATAATAAAATTATATGGTATCCTGGGATGAGCAGAAGAAAAAGTGTGATTCGGAGATAGGTAGCAACAATGGAAATAAATTGAACAGCATGCTACTCAAACAAAAACCATTGTCCCTACTATTTGAGCATTCTATCTATAACCTAAATTGCTGTGCTTTTGTTGTTGTCTAATTACGCATGATAATGAAATTAGAATGGTGTGCTAGTTATTAATTCAGTCCATTGTTCTATATTGAATCCGGGTGAAGTATCCTGTGGAGTTATTGAAATTGTCAGCTGGTCTATGGTGACTGAAGAGGAGGACAGTTTCCTGATAGTTCATTCAATCCAAATAATCAACAGCTCTCCCTTTCAGTGTTGAACTGACCTTAAAAAAATAATCTCCAAACAGTAACATGTTCAAAGCAGAGAAAATTGCTAATATGATGATAATATATATTGTTTAAGTTTGGAACGAAATTCTGAGTTCGATTTTGAATTTTTGATGTCATCGGGTAGGGAATTCCAAGCTTTTGGTCCACATACTGCGATTGATTCTTGTGAAATACTTTTACTGACAAATGGAATAAAAAAATTATCTTTATTTCTGCTGTTTGAATTTGGGTTTGCTTGGAACAGGCTGGACGGAAGCTCTCCAATGTGACAAGAGAACATCATATTACATAGTTCGAATTTAGCTAAATCCACAACTCGTAGTAGCCTATGCTCTTTAAATAAGTCATCAATTTTTTCGCGATTACCTCTATGAAAAACTCTTCTAATAAAGCGATTGCAAACACTTTGAATTTTTTTGAGAATGGACGATTGGCGATGAACATAAGCTGAGGCACAATAACGAATATGGCTTTCTATCAGAGAGTGGTATAGAGATATTAAACAAGATGTATTTAAGTAGTTGGCTATTTTCGTAATGGCACTAAGAGACGACCTTGTTTTCGATAGAACCATATTGGTGTGTTGTTTCCAAGACAATTTATCATCGATCATTACACCCAGAAAGCGAGTCTGATTAACTCTTTCTATATTTATTCCATTTAATTCCAAATTTTGTTGCAGAGTTGGACACTTTTGCTTCGGCGTGCTAAATATCATATATTTAGTTTTATCGACATTAATAGTGAGTTTGTTCGCAGACAACCAAGCTTGAATATTTTCTAAGTCGGTATTTGCCTTGGTCAAAAGTTCAGGCAAGTTTTTGCCTCGAAGATATGGTGTTGAGTCATCAGCAAAAAGTATGATATCAGAGTGAAGAAGAGAATTCGGAAAGTCGTTAATAATGATTGAAAAACATAATGGAGCCAAAATAGAACCTTGTAAAGTACCTACAGTCAAATTACAGTATGTGCTAGATGCTACATCATTGTATATAACTACTTGTTTCCTTCCTGATAAGTAGCTTTTAAACCAATTATAACTCTGACCTGTATGGTGCCAATATGGTGCAATTTGGCTAGTAATATGTCATGGTCAATACTATCAAATGCCTTGGAAAGGTCCAAGAACATACTGAGAGAATACTCATTCTTATCAAATCCTTCTAGAATTTTACTGACTGAGTATAAAGTATAGGATTTACATATTCATCCCGGGAGAGAAGGAAAGCCGATAAGACGGCTCAACCATATGGCAAACCACGGCCTCTCGTCCGGTTACCATTCCATGTAAGGTATTAGTTAGATATTCGAGCCAGCGGTTACGGGAACCACCCTACGGCGGTTAGGAGTCCAGCAATCCTATCGCACATAACTATCCCGGCATGGGATTAGAGGGGTGCGGTGGCGAGCGTATCCCAAACGCTTAGCACGATGAGCCACATCGCAGCGCCTGATCGTTGATTACCCTGCGAATCATTGTGTACGATTGCTTTTGCCTCCGTACTGATGCAAGATTGGCAAGCGTACACAGGGTTGCCCACCCCTGTACTAGAGTACAATAGGATTATGACATTTATTCAAAGGTCGTGGAAAGCTCGTCATATAACGAACCACCCCCTCATTCATTTACATGACGGGTATTGTGAACAATCCTTTACCTATTTGCTACAGATGCACGGACGTGGTGTAACAGCGGTTTCTCCAAAATGTTGTGTCCAACTTGTACCACGTGTCCCACTTGGTACTACACGTGGTACACGACATTTTGCAGACACCCCTGTAACAGGGAATTACATGATTCACCCGCCATCAATGAGAGCTGCGAATACGAGCACCGTAATTATTATAGGTGCGACGCTAAGCATGTTCCAAACGCATAGCACGATGCGCGAGTCCTCAAAAAGCCAATTATAACGATCAACATAAAAATCGCACTGCGTTGACGGCTACTGTCTCGTTACTATGCACAAATCTAACAAACCATCCACAAGAAATAACTTACACAATGAAAATAATTATACAAGCTCTATATTTAGGCCGATACATTGTTCTATTCTTAGGATATAAAAATATAAAGAACGGAAATTGTATTGCAGCTGTTGAATTGTATCAAATGACGAATTAGTGAGATTGCACGCTGCAAATTAAACACACTGCATAATAGGAAGGCATAGTTGTTGTAAAATAGTACTAACTGGTTCAGGGCAGTGATGAGCTGGAAAAATCGTAACAGCCGGAACGCACCAAATTCGCAAAAATGTAATATAACACGACACGGACGTTTACAGAACTGCAATGAACTTATATGAAATATGTTCGTGTAAAATTACAAGAGTATTCATAGCAATTCAATACAAATCTTATTATTGAAAAGGTATAGAATGAATATTCATGGGGTTAAAGGTCGGGGAAACATCTAATACACGTTACTGCTGTACTAATTATTGATATGACGTAAAAAGACTTAATATGATGTAACAAACCATAAATTAATAACTAAGTTTACCAGAGAAACTAGACTTTATACCATAATTTTATTTCAACAACAGGAACGCAAATGCAGTAAAATGTCCAACAACCGTAACGCGGTTCCGGTGCGTTTCGGCTGCAGCTCACCACTGGTTCAGGGTAACTCAAACCGACCTTTGAGCTCATGAAGTCGGGATGGGTACAAGTGTTTCTTGGTGTCTGCAGAAGGGGAACACGAATCATTAAAATTTTAGAAACCCAGAACTTAAATCAGGATTTAATACATAAGGACTTGTACACAAAATTGATTTTCAAGACTTGCTTTTCTTTCGGATATCCCGATTATTTTCACAGTACCATATTTATGTATGCTATCGTTTCGATCTTATTGGCTGAAAAAAAAAAAAAATCGACATTCACTACTTTTGCGCAATAAAATTTAAACACACAAAAAATCAGACTACTGATAGTTGCTAGTCTGGATAGTCCAAATATTACTGATAAATTATGTTTGTTTTCCTTTCAAATTACTGTTTTTGCATGGATTAACTGACTAATTTTTTTTGAGCTGAAGCGCAAGTTCTGACCGACTTTTGGGCAGAATATTTGAAACAAATTCTACACAGAATAAAGGATTATTAAATTCCGCCAGCATGTTCCTTCACAAGTTCTTTCACTTCATCAGCGAGTTTGTCAGCGTTTTCCTGGAATAATGAGATGTAAGTTCAGTCATGATTGTGTATGTATACATTACACTGCCAATTTTTTATTGAGACAAGATTCCTAGATTTTTTGTGGTTCAAATTATTTCAACAGCTTTGTGAAGAAAAGAGAAATTATTGCGGATTTGAAAGAAAACGAAACACAAGAAACTTCTCCAATAAGTTAAAAATATCATCGAATCCTTATGTAACCATTAAAAAGTGTGCATTAAAGTAATAATAATGCTCCATGTATTGAGGCAATTACTACAGACATAATCGCCCTTTTTGCAGATTACGGAGTCAAAATAAACTTATACTTAATGGTAGAATGCCTGTCCTAAAGGTCGTTTTAGCAAAAAAATTTACTATTCGAGATTGGCGCCTTGATGAAGGTATTCATAATGGGGCAACAAAATAGAGACAGGTTAAGATTTATATACTTTTTCTGGGGGAGAGGAAAGGCAATAAGACGGCTTAATCATATGACGAACCACGGCCTCTCGTCAGATTAACAGTCAGTGTCCAGTATGGGATTAGTTAGTTATTTGTTTAAGGTGCATGGACTTGATAACGACGGTCGACGATGGACAATAACCAGTTTACCTGTGTGTCACTCTCAGCATATACTCTGACAACATCCTCAGTGCCAGAAGGTCTGACAAATGATCTTCCATTGGGATATTTTGATACGACATCGTCTATCAAAGCTTGTAGACCTTCAGGGTTGGTTAATTTTCGTTCTGCATCAGTGGTTTTTACAACTGATCGATCTTTCACCTATGAAAAATTACAGAGAATAAAAGAGTTATTCAAAGTTTAGAATTGGAGTATTGGGAACTATCCAGGAGTACTTTGTATTTATCACAGGAGGAGGGAAAGCCCGATCAGACAGATTAATCGTATGGCAAACCACAGTCTTATGTCTAGCCACCATTCATGTACGGTATGAAAATAGTTAACTAGGTATTCTGGACTGAAGCCGTGTATGGATGGTGGAGGAAGCTGTAGCTGTCCAACGCTTTAAACCAGGGGTGGGCAACATACGGCCCGCGACGAGATTTAGACCGGCCCGCTGACTGTACATCAGTATATTATGATACTACATTATTACATTACTTTTAGTACATTATGATAAATTCATTATGTGTTTTTCGGTCTCTATTTTGTTGTAGTTTAAACTTTGAACGCGATTTGTAATTTTCTTTTTTGTATTAGCGAATAAATATGTGATTAAGATATTGGATACTATTCATGTTATAATCCAGCCCGCCGAAAACTTCATTTTCCCACATCTGGCCCGCCGACTAGAGAAGTTGACTTACTCGAGGTTTCGTTTGATTTTCTGATTCTGTAATGAGTTTTATTTATTTTTATCGATTACTTTATCGTCTATTATGCTGGTTATGGAGTCGAAATAAACTTATACTTATATTGCATGTACAATACAATTCATAACTCAAGTACAGCGGTAGCTCACTGATCTGTAGCATTTTAAATTCATTTTCTCTTCATAAATTGGACTCATCTTGTGATCAACAAACAAGTTACAATATGTGAGCTACCTCGCAATGGCAAGCAAAGATTTCAGCAATTCTCTTGCACATGATTATCATGAAATTTGAGCCTGTGAGTAAAGCCCAAGCAAGGTACTTTGAGGTGCACCCTGTTCCTTTAATTTGAAAATTCCAAATTGACAAGAAAAAATAAACTTACTTTAACTTTAAGTTGTCTGTTTGGCAGCTCTGTATAAATCTGACTCCACTCTTTAATCGACCAATCTCTGTTGCATAGAATTGCTTCAACTACTAACATGTCACTCATTGCATCACCAACAGTCTGGAAAAGAAAGCATAATTGACAACAGTGCAAGGGACTATAACGATCAGTAGAGGTTGCGCGAGACTAACTCCCAATCCTTTCTCTATGCCTTTGTGCTGGTGGATCCGTATGCGTATAATGCAAGGATGCTGCAGCACGAATAAAAATACCATATTATGCAATTCAAGTCCTGCTGCACACTAACACAAATATATTTCTGTAACGTTTCGTCTGACCAAAATCAGACTTCCTCAGACAAACAGTTTACAACAATGCATACTTATTGCATATTAATTTTTTTCAAATACAAATAAGCAAATACATTCGAGTTAAAAAATAAACTAAGTTCACTCAGGGACAATCGTTAAATAAATGTTTTTTGTTTTTATCCATTATGGGGCTACGTACATAATAGTCAACCCCTCCGAGTCTCCGCAACACCAAAAGTTTGAGAATTCCCAAGCTAAGTCAGCATACTATTATAATTTGGTGAAATACTCATCAAAATGTAATGTACCCTGAAAACATACTTCATTATTAAACTTAAATGTTAGGGGCAAAAATCCCTGACCAACCTGATTTATCAAATCAATAAAATGAGTCAATTTCTTTGAGGCTTTCAACTGACATTCAGTCGATTCTTTGTTCGTGCTTGCTTGTCGGATCTTGTCCTCTGCTTCTGGTTTCAAAATTACCTGAAACACATGGTTTGAATATTACACAATTGTGAAATTAAAGACAGGGTCGGATCGATATGGATTTTTTCATATTCAATATTTGGAATTACTGATTCAGGAAATTTTCGATATAATCAGTTTGACCAATTAATGACCATCTCTCTTTATAATTTCTAAAAAAAATCTCAGTATGATTAGGAAAAGACAAAACCAATCTTTGTTTATCTTAACTATTTTGCACTTACAATTTCAAACTCATTGGGAAATATAGTGATCAGTATAAGACTCTAAACCCGGGGTCAAAAGTCAAGTTGAGTCAACCACTGGTTTGTGGTCCATTACCTTCTCATACATGGGAAAGACTTTAGGAATTTTTTTCCCGCTAAGATAGACATTTCCAATTTGAAAAATTAAAACGAAAATTACCACTCAGTAGCAGAAAGAGCATTAATCCATTGCTACTACAGCCTATGTGAAATAAAGGTTGTATTAAAGCAGGGGTCAAAATTAAAAATTGCAAGTCTTGGCGAGCGACACATACTCTCGAATAGAATATAGATTTATTTCTTCATCGCATTGCATCTCAAAAAATTCTATTTGAAAATTTTCTGCGCCATTGAACCATTTGCACTTAGCAATAACTTTTTTTCGCTTTATAATTGAATCATAGGCTCATCAAACGAGTAATTGTGTATCATATACTGGTTAGGTTATAATATAATTTAATCTACACATGTCAACCAAAAAAAGAAGTTTTGTCGCTAAAACTCAGTGAAGCGCGGGCCGTAGGTTGCACACCCCTGTATTAAAAGTTGCACACCCTTGGGCTAGTTCATAAGTAAACGTTCTCACCGTTCCATGCCCATTTGCTTCAAAATAAACTCCGATATCAAAGTCTTTTGCCTTGTGATGCAAATGCTTCACTCCAGTCTTAGTACAGGCAACAGGAATCTTTAACTTATCGGTCAAGTAATTCGTAGAACTTCCATTGGCATAAGCTGTTTGCACAACTCCAACTTCAAGTGAAATGTTTGCCTGAAATGAATGTATTCAAGTTTTATACTTCGTGAATATCGTCACAGTAAAACCGAAGTAGTCCATCTCATCTTTTGGTCTGGGTTACAACGCTGTACATTTTTAAGTTTTGATTTTAGGAACTGCCTTGCGTCCATTTTTAAGTCTAGTTATTAAAACCAAGCTATTATTACAAGATGTGATTTCCTCAAAACTTTAAAGTTAGCAAAAACTAATTTGGTCGTACAGCAACAATATGCACAATGAAGATTGTGGATGACCCAAATTTGTGCTTCTGCGTCAACTCCTAACTTCAGGGAGTTTGGCTCTAATATCAATAAAAACTTCCTAAACTCTCAACTTGAACACCCTGCTCTCCATTCATCAGCATTTTCATGAAATCCAATCCCAGCCACTTGAGTGGCTTTATTAATGATGAAGGTTGGAGTTGAAATATTAAGCTTCACGTTCTGCTAATTATTGGAAACATTCATGTAACTACAGTATGTGGATGACTACTTGATATACTACAGCCACTAAAAGTGTGCGTGCGCATCTCTGTCCAACTCATTTCAAGCAGAGCCATTCTGGAGAAAAATGGGCCCACCAGAAATATGTGTACTAATATGTAGGTAACTAATTTTGTTCGCCTACTTTACATCAAATTGTGTAAAGAGACGGAAACCTATGGGCAGGGGGTATATTCACTTTGCTAACGCAGCCAGTCCCCGAACTCGTAATAGAACTAAAATAAAAAAAATTGGCCTAACCCTAACCGGGTACACACACTACGGGAGTACCGAAAAATGTGACAACGAGAAATTTAACATTTCACCATCCAGAAAACAGTCTTTATGACGACCATAGTCTATCAAAGTCACCATCCTCATTTGCCTATAGTGCTCTTAACCAATGATCTTTTATTTTACCAACCTCTTGCAGTAGCTCTTTGAACAAGGAAGCAATCAGAGCAGCAATCTTATCGCCGTCTAACATACCAAACTTTCCTTCATCTGTTGCACTGTAATATATCAATCGATCAGCATCGCCGTCAAAAGACGCAAACCTTTCATTCGGCTTGATTGTGATTCCTGTAGGAGTGAACAAAATAAAATTACATGGACAAAGTAGAATAGTAGAAAAAGAGATAATATTTCCGGAATGATCTGGATCTTTCTTGTTTTGCATCACCTGCTTAATTTATTATTTTTGTTATCATAAAATATGTTATTACTGTTATATGTTGATAGGTATTTGTCTGTTTGTTTGTCTGTTAGACACTTTCGTATTTTACGCAATATTTCACGAAAGCGAGGTTGAATCTGCTCCAAATTTTGCATGTGCATTCATCATATCTCAGACCAGAAGCCTGTTGATTTTGAATTATGTTGTATAATTAGCGAGTTTTCAATTAATTAGTGATGGGACACATGGTGTCGCTATTGAGTCAGACTGAAGGAATCGTACATGCGGAAGATTGATGAGTCGGCGGTCTCCAATCGCTATCTCATTATGATTGTTCTCACATATCTACAATCCGAATAGGGCACAAGATAAGAAGTCACTGTGTAAAAAGAGCAAGTTGTACACTCAGGCAAAAGCCAGTATGATCAAAAAGTTTCTGGTACAGACAGATAGGATTGCAAGGCCATGAGAAAGAGTTACCACACAAATAGATAAATAAATAAATAGATAAATACTATTATTGAAGGAACCGAAGATGTTCAGCATTGCCTATCTTATTAGCGGTTACCAAACTGTTTGTTCGTGCGGCGCCAAACTATCAAGAAAAAAACTCACGCCGCATTTACTCTTATTTTTCAGAGCGCACTTAGCAAAATACCAATGCCATTGGGAACTGCTGGACTAAATTTATTGATGCATGCCAAAATATGTCATGAATAATGAAAGGTAGGTAAGTGGGCATATCAAACATTGAATCAAGGGTGATAAAACATTAGGTAAGGGTCAGGTAGAGTTCACTCACAGATATCTACAAAAATTTTGGTGTAATATAGTTTCTCTGAATAATGCGTTAGAATTCCATGTAACATGTTTTTCCCCGCCAGAAGACTGATGTCACCCAAACAGTGTCTTTAGTATTTTAGAAGTTTCATAGATGGTTCATAATATGTAAGCAAATAAGCATGACACTGGATAATGAAGCAATACAAAATTTACCTGAAGGGCCAGTCTGTTGTATTTTAACAAAATCAGCTCCACAGTTTTCATTCAACTTGCCAATGGTCCCATCATTTACAATGTTAATTTTCAGTTTTTCTAAAATGTGCTTGGAAAACTCTTTCAACTTTGGCGCACCAACGCCATTAGCACAGTCAACAGTGAGGTCCCCGCTACACGATTTCTGAAATTGAAAGTACATTTGTTGAAAGTTTTCAAACCTTCTTCAATAGCTCTTGGTTTAATAAAGAGGTCAAAAGGGTCAACCAATGACTAGGATAGCAAACAACCAAACCATTCATGTATAGATGTAAGGCTTTAAAAAATAGAAAGGTTTTGGCGAAAGGCGCAAAACCCAACGAAAAAACTTGGATGGCCACTTAAAATAGTCTTGTATACTGGAATTAATAATATCTGGAATTCAATTCTGATTTTAATCAATTCATTTTACAGGAAAATCCTAACATAATATTAATATTACAAGAAATGAAATATGAAAGAAAACAGTTTAAATGCAACGAAATCATTGTAGTTCGGGATATGATTATTAAGAAGTTTACTTGGAATAAATATGAGAGAAGAAGAAGTACCGTATTTGCTTGTTTTGTAGGCCAATATTTTTTTCAACCAACTCACTAACCGGGCCCTTATTCAAACCGGCCTTTATTCGAGCATGGGCGCTTGTTATTTTCGATCGTTACAATAATTAATATATTGTTATTTCCAGTTCTCAAATATGATTTAAACGCAGATAACGAAAATTTTGACTTTTTCTACGCACCGCAGGTACAAAAAGAAAAGTTTTGCGATGCCCTATCAATATTGAAACGACGCACTCGGGCGTCTCGACGCCCAGTTTGAGAACCATGGTGTTACGTAATCAATGCTATCTGTTATGTACTTGGACGCCTAATTCAACAGCGTTGTGACAAAAGCGCTTCCAAATTCCTATTGTTCTCTACCACTGAAAATTAGCTTTTACATCGGGCGGGTATTCAAGCACCGGACCTTGTTTTATTTTTATGTTCTGTTCACACGGGCGGCTATTCGAACGGGCCCTTAATCAAGATCGGGCGGTAAAACGAGCTTATACGGAATATACAAGAGTTGAGAGAATTCCCACTTCCTCGCGAAACGAATAAGCCACTTTTAGTGGCTGCAGCATAGTTACATGGGAGCTCCAGAAGTGTGTGTACCAATGAGGTAACAAGTTTTGTTCGCCTACTTTACATCAAGTTGTGTTAAGGACTGAAACCTATGGGGGTATGGTATATTCATTCGGCTAACACAGACAGTCCCCAAACTTGTAATAGAACCAAAATATAGAAAATCGGAATAAAATTATGGCCTAACCCTAATCTGGTACACATGCTTCGGGAGTACCGTTGCATGAACTTTTCCAATAATTAGCAGTGCATGAAGCCTAAAACTTCAATCAATATAAAAACAATATTTACCTCTCCCAGAGCAAATGAAAACGCATCAGATAATTTCTTATAATAACCTTCTTCTGTTGCTGTTCCATATTTTTCATCGGTATTTTTACAAACTACCAAATAATGAAGTTGAGGAGTAGTCAGGAGTCCGAAGTCTTCATATTTTGCACCGAATGCAGTTACTCCATCCTTTGCTGCATTACTGAGAGTTATGCTACTTGGCCTGTAAGTGGGGGAATCAGATTTAAACTTGGGAGTGGTAATAACTGGATATAACTAACTAGGTATTTCCATTTTTGTCCAACATCCTCATTATAAGTTATAGATAGGGCTTCCATCATCCCAAGAATAATAATAAGGACGATGATGAAAATGAGTTGCTTAAATGCTTAATAAGATTATATCAATCTTAGCAATTTAATTTTGAGTTCAAACATCATTAATGTGTAAACTTGTGGCAATATTACTTTTCTTTAAATTCCAATAGAGAATGTTATCTTAATCAATTCGATACACAAAAAACTTTTTTTAGTGATACACAAATTTTTTGTGATTAAAAATTAATAAAAAACAAATCGAAGTGGAGCCTCAACAAATGAATGTTACTATAGCAATATTACTTACTGGTCACTCGTCAGAATAATGATATACAAAATAAAATGATAAATTCTGTAATTCCACACTGTATTGATTTTTTTTTATAAGAGATTCAAATCGTAGAAACTACCTGGTATCTCTTCCAGCTACAACTGATGCTGAAACTTCCAAATTGATTTTATATTTTTCTACAATGTTTTTCAAAACATTGACTAAATCATCATTACTAGCATTGGCAAGTTCTGTTGCGATGGACTCCCATGATTCTTCTAACATTTCACCCATTGGATCGACTAGCTTCACTCCATTATCTTCCTAAAAAGCAAAAGGAGATGAGATTTTAAAGCAGTTTTTTGATTGTAGCTACTGAATAACATTGCGCATCAAAAGGTCGAATATTCTGGGCTCAAACTTGTGCCCACTTCCTTTTTTAGGACACCATAAATAGAGTGGAAAGTATAATTTATTACTATTGGTAGAATATTATATAATCAGAACCTTGAATTTGTCCAATACAATAAACTGCTATTAATTGTATTTCGTTTTTTTTAAAATAACATAAGAAAATCATATTCCACATGATACCAGTCGTGTTGTTCAAGCATCATTGTGACACAGGTAACTCACAGATCCAGTGAAAAAAAAAAAAGCGAATTGAATGACAGGCAACTCCATAGCATGTAACACAAGTTCTATTTTATAGGCCTCATTCTGAGCACTGAACAAGTCTCTGTACAAGGAGTCACTCTTAGACAAGGGGTTACTATCTTTCAGTTTGACATTGTGTGCCCAATTTGCTACACAATGGTGATTGTCAAAGCATTGGAACTAGAAATTCAATATAAATAGGTGTAATGTTTCCATTTTCTCACAAAATTTTTTTCAAGAAAATATTTAAAACAAACCTCTGGGTTATGAGAAGCAGTTGTCATTAGTCCAATTGTTGCTGATTTGAACTTTGACCTCAAGACAGCAAGAAGACCCATTCTGAAGAATACATGGTCCAATATATTTGCTTTGGCACGAAATCCAGCTGTTCCATACGTGATCTGCGAGGTTCCTGGATTTCCATGGACCTCAGATAACTTACGAATATTATCGTAAACGTCAGCCATTATACTACAGTGGACTATAGATAGTAAAATGTAGAAAAAATTAAATGAAATAACATCGCAGAGTGTTGTAATGCGCTGACTCATAATAACAATTTGAATATTTTTGTTGGTGAGCATAAAAATATCAAGTTATTCTGAGATAAAATATTCTCAGTCGCTGATTTGGCTGCCGAAAAGATCAAAGTATGAAAATATTTATTCATGCAAGATGAATGTCCAAAAATAATTTGCAACTATGGAAAAATGAAAAAGAAGAACCTACCAATACCGTCAAAGTTCTGAATAATGCAATATCCAAATTTTTATGTGGTCTATGCAACAGCATTTACAAGTGAAATATAATAATGTTTGAAAACTATTGTCCTAATAAACCAATAAAATAGAGAAAAATAGATGAAACAAGAAATCTTCCAGTTATCAATCTATAGCAGTCCTTAACATAATATACAAACTTTTATCAGGGTTTTCTCAATTTGGTTTTACCATACTATGCAAGATACCTGACAAGTTCCTATCAGTTTTACACAATGTACAGCATGTTGTTTCGCCACATATGAATGTACATGCTTGGTTGCAAAGTATAGTTCACTTCATATTGTGTAAGCGTATCTAACTACCAGTAGCTGATTTAGTCAACCATTGGAGAGCAGTATACAAATGAATTTTTCATCACCATAGCATTACACTGAATTAGCAAACGAGTATTTGCTCATAATTTCACCCATAAGCTGAAGTTCTGAAATCCACTTATGGCAATACTATTAGCCGAACTGAATTTATCGCTTTTGCAACAATCACTCAGACTGAGGAGTTGATAACACTTCAGCAAGTTGAGGACCAATCGAATTCGATTCTTTCAGTCTGTCTCGAATTAATTCAGCAATGGCACGCTGTGTCCTTCTTTCTAATTTATCAAGTTTTCCTTTTATGTCTCGTTTGAGATCCCAGTCAATTTTTCGAGGAGCGAGGTTCAATAAATCCACTTCGTCTTTGACGGTTAAAGTCGGTGTTGCTTTATCAAGCTGCTCAGAAACCTCTGTTTCAACATGGACTGGTTTTACTTTGCCTTGCTCATTAGATACTAGATTTTCGTCGAGAGGAATATAGTTCCTTAATTTCAGTTCAGCGTTCGTCTCTTCTTTTGGATGCTTTGCATCGCTTGAAACTGCGTCTTTATCAGCAGCTCTTTTTCTCATTGCCATCAATTTTTCTCTCCTTTTACGAGCTTGCTCTTCTAATGAACCAACGTCAGCCATTTTGTAAGTCGTATCCTGTTACCGAAGCTGTATAGGGCAGATTTAAATAATACTATAGTATTGAGTACTGGGTCTACAAAAAATTCAATACAATTATTATCAAATCAAAATCTAACATCAAGTGACAGCTAGAAATTTCAAAAATAAGAGCAGTATATTGAATATTCAAATAAGCAGAGTTATGCAAATTTTTTGAAAGTTTTTAAAATGGAAAGCAAACAAATGGTAAATTTTGGATAGACAATCATGTAGCCCATTGAACAGATCGTGAGTAAACAGTACATGTCATGTATAATAAAGAGATGACTATTATATTAAACAAGATTTCTGATTCGATCAATCTTTTTGCTAATCGCAATTTTGCCATGTATTGTACACACTTTTATATCGAGGTTGCAAACTCTTATCATGGAGAGCGTGACTACAGGCTCAGAAAACAAAAGATAGTTTATATCAACCAATTCTTGATTACTTGTGATAATTAGAAAGGGTGTGGTATGATGCAAACCAATGAGAAAATTCATGAAAATATACATATCACTGCCACCAATACCTCAAATTGGATTTCATTATCTCATTCTTATATAAGTGTTACTTGAGTTGAGGGCGCTCCAGAATTGTGTGTACCAATCTGGAGGTAACTAATTTAGTTCGCCCCACACACTACGGGAGTACAGAGTTGAGTATACCATATAAAAATTAGTGCTAAAGCAGCCATCATTAGAAAGTTGGATATAGAACAAAAGCAAGATTGAATAGAAAATAGCTCCCAATAATAATATTTTACAAACAAAAACAGGTCTTGTTTACTCTATAACCAGGAGGAGCTACCACTTGTGGAGAGTCAAGTTGCACTAAAGACTAGTATTCAAATTGGCCAGTCAGAGACTGAAACACTCTTTCAAAACTCAGAAGTTTTTCTTATGCCAATTTTACATATCATCAATTCCTTAATTAGCAGACTAGTAGTCACATAGGCCACTTAATAAAGTATGAAATACGTTTTGCTAAATAATTGAGCATCAATGAATGTTATTTATGTTTCCATTTTGACTCCATCTGATTTTGCTTTGGCTTGCATTTCATTAGAAAATGCATATTCTTTTCCACCTTTTCTTTGGGCCCATATTTGGATGTAAGCTTCAGAGAGAGTAATCATTTGTGGCAAAATGTCGCTGACATGAAGATCTTGCATCTCATACCATTGGTTGGATCCTTGGTGAAGAATATAAACACGATATGTGCCTTTCCCAATGTTCGGGTCGCCATCATGCACAATATTTGCAACCAGATCATAACATGTGTCTTTAATATCTGCATCAGCAGCGACAAATTCAGCAAGATCGATATTTTTGACCGGGAAATTAACAATTGTAGGATTTTTCTCGATGAAAAATAAATTTTTCGTGAATCGTTTGATGTAGAAAATAAGAAATGGAGGGAGACGTGTCAGCTCAAACTTTTTCATGGTGAAATCTCGTTTTCCTTTGTATTCTTTCTCAGTGAGGCCGTTAAATTTTGCAAGAAGGTTAAATAACGGAACTTGTGGGATAATATTTTGTTCCTGTTCGTCCTTGTAGAGAGGGGCAGCAAGTAGGTCTAATGTAAGATATAAAAACGGTGATTTTTGCATTGTTTCTTGGTATTCTGGCAGATCTAACAGTTTCACTTTTTCTTCTTCTGGTAGTTCAGGGTTAGGAACTTTTCTTGAATAAATTTTCATCTCTCCTTGAAATGTTTTAGTAATGATGCTGGAATTCTTCTTTTTGGTTCCATTTAGGGCAACATGTAAAGAATTTAAAAACCAAGCAAGTAATTCAAGAGGGTCACCTTGTACAGTGATTTGAAAACGTTTACGAGAGCAGAGCACAATGCTCTGCAGCATCTCGTGTGGTGAGACGTGGGCTTTGAAATTACGAGGATTCCATAATTTACGAATCAATTCTCCAAATCTTTGAGTTAAAAGAATCATGATGTCACCAGGTGGCCGTTTAATATGAGAGTAATTCTCTTCTCTCAAAAAATAATCCCTCAATGGAGGGATGTTTGACAACGCTTGTAAAACAACGTTACAATAATCATTCGCTTTGATGTTATTGAGCCCGACTATTCCTGGCAAGTACGTTGTGCTATCGTAAGCTCTACTAAGTTTGGAACTTGTGCTTAATTCAGCGATATGATTCTTTTTAAAAGTAGGGTTAAGAACATAAGTAATATCTTCAAGTGATGAATCTAAAATTTCATAGTTATCAGGGAGGCAGTAAAATTTCAGAGTCCGCAGATTCAAAAATACATGATGATTTATCTCAACACTGTGAGTGTAGGCATGAGATTTTTTGCCCCTTCCTTGAAAATATTTTCCGCAAACGAGACAAGCATAAACGTTCAAATGAGAGAGAGACACTGAGCACAATTTTTCGAAATCAAAATCTAAAACACTGCGTTTAATTGTATCTAAATACGGGCAGCTTCGACTTCTATCAATCTTTGGTTCGTCATCATACCTGTATTCTTCTTCAGACGAATATTCTTCAACCAAAGCTAAGATTTTTTGTTCTGGAGCTTCTTGTTTAATTTCACTGTCTGAAATTTTTCGTTTTTTTGCAGGTTCGGAGTTCTCTTCCGAATCCACTTCGTTTTTAATACTTTTTATATCCATGATTAGACCTTCAAAATATACAGATTGTAGAAAAATACAACGCTCAACGAACAATTTTCCCCACAAAATGCAGCATGAACGAAAATTGAACGTCGGTGTCACGTGTCAAAAAAAACTACGCTTGGCTGATTCCGATAAGAAATAAGTTCAAATCTTACGAAAATGATATATTTTAAAAGAATTCAACAACACAACTTTATTATCAAATATTTATAATTCTAAACAACAAAACTTGATGCTAAAAAAACACTCAAATCTTTCGAACTTGAGCACGAAACCACATTAATATTAAAAGATGTTTTCTGGTTTACTCGGGAATTCCCCTTGCAGTAAATTTTTTAAAATGCACTCCTAATTTTTGAATATTTTTGGATGAAAAAGATGCAAAGGCAAAGTTATTTTTCTAATATTTGTATCAAAAGATAGTAGTTCTGACTAAAATGAACATTGGAAGATTGATGTTGAAACGCAGCTACCCGCAGATAAAGTCGTTCCGCAGTATTTTGATACCAGGATACCTACGGTATTGGGATGTTGCAGTATTACCGTACTCAATAATAATTATGCTAGATGTGTGTGAAGTATCAGCCACATAGAATTTCCGCAATTGGGTTGAATAGATATTTTCAATGAGTAATAAGAATTATATTTAAATGTAGAATGAATTAAATGCTCAGGAACATGAAATATGTCTAAATGTGTCGCGAAAATTGTATTAACAAATGCAATACGGTACCTTAAGCAATAGGCCCTATGTCTGTATGTGATTTTTATAAAACGCTTGTGATATTGTTGTATGTGTTGAACTCATATCTTACTTAGGGGATATTGACTTTTTCTAATTCTGATTCCTATATATATATATATATCCTATATATCAGTATATAGACTACTTTTACAATGTTTGAATTGGAAATATGTGATTGGGACACCTTATTGGCTTGCTTCTCGCTGGAATAAATACCAGAATACAGTAAATAGGAAAATCCTATCCTAATCTAATCTTCAATTTATATTATTTTTATCATGTGTTTTTCTAATAATCTTTTCTATGTATGTACTGGTAATCAAACCAAAAGCTGTGTGCTATGTGGTTGAGCCATGTTACAGTGTTATCATCTTCACTCTTCTAACTGTCTAAATGTAAATGAAAATCTTTTCTATCATATATGTCTTTGTTTTTTATGGCCAGTGATTCACTTTGTTATCTTGAGTACTACACTTTCAAATCCCATGATGCTGTGCATATTGCTAGTGGCAGGCCATGGTGCCAGGTTGGAAGAAGACATTAAAAATGATACAACTGGAAAATACAGCAATTTGATTGGTATTCCTAAAGCTTTGTTACCGGGAGTGGACGGGAAACTAATTATGGATTACTGGTGGAAGGTGGTCAATGTACGACAGATATTTAGTGAGGTTTATTTGGTCACAAATGCGGATAAATACAAGCATTTTGAAAGATGGGCAACAGCAAATGATTTCCCTGTTGAAAATATTGTTAATGACGGTTCTACGACACCAGATACAAAGCTCGGAGCTGTTGGTGATTTTGAATTGGTTTTGAGGAATAAAAACGTTGATGATGATGTCATGGTTGTCGCTGGCGATATGCTTTTTGAAGACCAGAATTTCGATATTTCACAAGTAGTGAGATATTTCCACCACAAAGCTGGCGACCTTGCAATTTATTATGAAATGGAACAAAATGAAGCTACAACTTCTCGGGGAATTGTTGAAGTTGATGTAACAACGAATAAAATTTTGCATTTTCATGAAAAACCAGAGCCTGGAGTCACTAATTCACGTTTGGCAAGTGTTGTCTTTTACTGTCTCAGAAAATCTACTCTGGCTACGGTTTCGTCATACCTGCAAGAATACCCAGGTAATGGCACTCGTACATTTGGCAAGTATATGTCATGGCTTATCAATGATAAAAAATATGATGTTTATGGCATGAAATTGCCGACTCGATTTCAATTGATTGGGCAAGTGTCCCTGACTGATTATCAAGCAAGACTTGATTATTTCAGCGACTTAAAACGACAGCATGCTCGTAAGAGACTTATAACAAGTCGTGCTTATGCTAGGATCGGTTTAATGGGAAATCCGAGCGACGGTTTTTATGGAAAAACAATTTCCCTTTCAATATCAAACTTCTGGGCTGATGTTACTATTATGGAAAGCGAGAAACTGGTATTGACCCCTCACCCCTTAAATGACCCTACGACCTTTGGAAGTTTGCAGGATTTACATGGCATCAGCAGGAAAGAGGGATATCTTGGAGGTTTAAGGCTTCTTCAAGCGACATGTAAAAAATTCTATGAGTACTGCAATGACAAAGGGATTGCATTGTATAAAAAGAATTTCACTTTGAGTTACGACACCAACATTCCAAGACAAGTTGGACTGGCAGGGAGTAGTGCAATTGTCACAGCAACTTTAAAATGTTTAATGCAATTCTATAATCTCAGTGAAACAGACCTGCCTAAACCGGTTCGAGCTAGTTTCATCCTGAATGTGGAAACTGACGAGTTATTCATCAATGCTGGATTACAAGATCGTGTTGTACAAGTCTACGAAGGTTTGATGTATATGGATTTCAGCAAAGATCTTTTAGAAGGTCGTGGATATGGTAATTACGAGCGTTTACCAGCTAACACCCTTCCTCACATATGGGTTGCGTATTTATCTGATCCGAGTGATTCTGGAAAGATCCATAGCAATGTACGGCAACGTTATGATGCCGGCGATACAGAAGTTTGTGAAGCGATGCAGAAATTTGCGGAATACACAGAACAAGCAAAATCTGCAATTTTAGGATCAGATTGGAGAAAAGTAGCTGAACTAATGAGTGCAAATTTCGATTTACGACAACAAATCTACACAGACAGTTGCCTCGGTGAAGCAAATTTAAAGATGATACAACTCGGACGAGAGTACGGCTCTTGCACTAAGTTTCCAGGAAGCGGGGGTGCAGTGATAGGAATGTGTTTTGATTTGGACAAATTATCGGATGTTAAACAAGCAATGCAGTCACAAGGATTTGTTGTCTGTGAAGTTGTTCCTAATCTCGGTAATCAATCGGAATGAATGCTGCTGTCAAATGGCAGCCCAATATCCCCTTCTACGGAGAAGGCTATTGAAATGGTGATTTAGACCAAATATAACAATCCCCAGGCTCCACCTGACTATATCTATAATCAATGCTCTCTGTGTGTATTCTCCGTAATCAAGTAGTGTCAAAATCAGTAAGCTTTTTTTATTAGATGTATACTAAATATAACTCAATCCAAACATCTGCTTTTTTGTACAAAACTATCTTTTAATTAATTCATTAATTTTGGTTTCATGAGTTAACCACGATATATCATGGAAGTATTGATTCGAAAAACTTAAAATTGAATTATCTGTCAATATTTTTGTCTTTGTTTTTTGATTGTGAATATTTTTCATAGAGTATTTGCTTTTCAAAATAGTTTTTATTGTTGTTACCAATGTTGCAGAAGCGTTTTTCACAATATCACACACTTACATCTACATGTAATATCCCCGTGATTTAGATATCATAAAATTAATATGCGGTGGCCTAGTGGCTAAAACGACATAACTGTGTTTGCATTGCAGGTTATACATCTTCGGTTCAAATCCCATGCCTTCCCAAGGTGTAATAAATTGGATAGACAATGCTGAATCAGAAATATTTTGGTCATTCCAAAAATATTTGCTCCATACTTTAGATATCAGTGGAAGCTTTGTGCATTGCCTTGTTCAGAGCAAAAATTCATGGATGGGTATCATAGATGATTGTAGCCATTTTTTTTTTCAAAGATGGAAAGTTAAGTGCCATCTGTAATCAGCATAATTTTCTAATTCATACCCACTTGTAGCATACAGTATTTCTGTAACTGTATTTCAATACCCACATACAAGTGTCTCTTTGTATATTATATTTGACTTTTATAATTTGGTAATCAATATTTGAGCTGTTGCTTACATGAAAGGATATAAGCCATGAACCTGCAATCTTTGTTTTAATATAAATGTATATTCAACAAATGCCAATAACCAAAGTATACAATTAGTCCCATAACACACCAACAAAATTAACTTTATTAATAATTATAATTCCACTCAAGTTTCTTACCATCTCTGTGATGATAGCATAGTTTATTACTATAAATGTATACTCAACAAAATAATCACAATAACTAAACTATATAGTAAGTCTTATACCATATCAATAGAATTAACTTTTATACTGAAGACCACATGTTCCTATGTCCTTCACAACACAGCTGGTTGTCTAGCATGGTCATCTGTAAATGTTGTGAAAAACCAAGCACCTAAATATTCTTTATACTTCATTACTGCCTTCACCATTCTTTGCACATAAATTACTGTACATTTCCACCCCAACACAGAATCACCTGACACATATTTTGGATCTTTTCTATTTTGAGTATTATTAATAAATAATATTATTATGTCATAATATTACTACTGATATTGTATTACTGCTATGTATCAATAATAGTTAAATAATTGTGATTGTGACCAATCAATTTTTGTGCAATTTTTATACTTTTTAATTGTTATTGTTGTAATTATAGCCTTCATATCAGTAAATATTGTTGCCATATTTTTAAACGACCAATTTTTTTTATGTTCTGTTTTTCAATATAGTACATTTAGTGTAATCATTTTGGAGAAATATATGATTTTGACTAATTCAATTGCATAATTGTTTATGTGTTTGTAACATGCTAGATTGGTTTAGTATTCTACTCTGTATTACCCAATGGTAGCCAAATATGATATAATTTGAAAAAATGTTTGAAAAACTTTTTTGAACAAATTAAAGATTGCAGAGAAGTGTAGGCCTACATATTAATTTTTTTTTTAATTCTTGCTGTTCCTGGCATCGTTTTTCATTTCTTTAGAACCCCATGGAACCCATCTTCTTCATTAAAGTTATTCTGTATAGCCCGAATATAGCAAAATATGACGATTTCATAAATTTTCTGACAAAAAAACTCTTTTTAACAAAATACTATAGAGATGCAGAAAAGTTTAAACTTTATTTTCAATGTTTACAGCTTTTAGTTGGGAAGTCATTCGAAACCATTATTATCTTCCCTGTTATCACTTAGACTAGTGGTTCAAGTCTTTATCGTATCCTGCGTGATGCATGTCTTTTGTGTTCATATATTTGAGCATTGCTCTCTTTCCTTACAGTCAAGACTTTTATTTACAATTAATATCATTCCTGAAATCAAGTTAAACTATTTTTTCTTGTATTTGAATTTTCTATTCATTCCTGGACATCTCCCTGCCCGTTTGATTATTGTGAATTAGGTAATTTAGGAAGACTAAACACAAAGTGTACATATGGATCGTTTTGAAAAGGTTTTGTTGTTTGGATGATTTTCAAATTTTCCACCATTTTCTCTGATGGGACCCGATATTTTACCCAAATTTAACTTTATTTCTTTAAATTACGATGAGCAATATTTTATTTTGTTATGCTTAATTACCATAGTATAGCTTGTCCACTGATTTTTCCAGAAAACTTTGGGCTTTCAGGTATTACTGTAATCGTACCGATGTACGACATTTGTGTCCATATATTAGGATAGCATTCACATACCATATTTGTAGCTGAGACCAATGTGCCACACCGCCGAGCACTGATCTTTTATAATCATAATTCAGATGAATACATGACATTTCTATTTAATATTATCACTTTTTAATTTTTTTTTCCTAGTTTACTATAATTATAAAATCCCAATGAATTTACTAATCAGAATGAATTTAAAATGAATTTTCGTTGAAACTTTCCAATGAAATGGAATCAAAACTTCAACTCAAGAACTGGGGTCTTCCTCAGTGTGTTCTGGATCAATACAATAAGAATGGATTGGAATCGATGTTTCAATGGCAGGCTGAGTGCTTGTCTATAAATGGAGTGTTAGGTTTGTAGTTCAAGTTTTTATACTTATCCTCGGATAGAGAAGATGATAAAATGGCTTAATCAAAAGGCGAACCTTAACCCCTCATCCAATGCCGGAATAGTATGTACTTAGTTTCTGGGGGAAGTAACCTATTAACAGTTATCCGAACCATCTTTCTAAAGGTAGGAGTCCGTCGATACGGCCACACAGGGGCGTAGCACGGATTTTTCAAAGGGGGGAGGGATTCAGAAAGTTCTAATTGCTAAGTTAGACCAGCTAGCGGTACCGGTCTGAGGTCGGAAAATGTGGATTTTCAAGCTTCTTGTGCGTTTAAAAAGAGTTTCATGCAATGAAAAATTGCTACAGAGAAATGCTTTTTTTTCACATTTCCAAAGAGCGAAGATTCTGACTCGCAATGGGGTGCGTCTAATTAGTTTCTATCAAAGGACAACTTTTTTATATGTCATTCATTTATAAGATCATGTGCTTGAAGCCTTTCAAACTGACTGTTTGAATTTGGAGTAAGGAATTGGGGTGACTGGTTAATAATGAGGTAATGATAAGGGTTCAAAGTTCAAACCAGACATCTCAATAGAGTAAAAATGGCAATCACTTAAATCTATTATTATGGAAAACTTGGCTTTTATTTATCCTAATATCGCATTGTTTAAAAAACTTGCCTGCAAAATTTTCAATGGAAATAATTTTTTAAATTATGCATGTAAAATTCTTTTCAGATGGACGAAATTTGGTCTATGCTGCTCCTACCAGTGCTGGCAAAACACTTGTTGTTGAAATTTTACTTTTGAAGCGGATTCTGGAGACTGGGAAGAAAGCTTTGTTTATTTTACCTTTTGTATCTGTTGCCAGGTTTGTTTACTTGAATCTACAATTTAATTCATTTTAACAGCTTCTAGATGTTTTATAAATTGAATATAAATATATAGGAGTCAAATCTGGGCTAGGTATTGGTTTGGAAACTTCATAGTCTCAACCGAGCTCAAACTCATTATATCCAATATTCTATGATGTGATTCACGTAGCTACAAAGGTAGTAAATGTCACAAAACTGAATATCTTGAAAAAACAATAGGTTCCTTGCATTTTTTCGCAAGTTCTTAAATTATTGTGTAGTTTTGCGAGCTTGACGAGTCACCTAAAAAATGTGGTAGGTCAAACCGAAGTTCTTAAAAAACTTATGTTCACTTTACTCGTAGGTTCATAGGTTTGAAGTCTACACAGTAAAGTAATAACACAAGCATTCGCTTGATTAACAGACTTTAAATGTTTGGTGAATTGGATGAATTTATATATAAATTCGAATATTTGCTACATTGCTTTGATACATTGCTTGAGGCCTGTATTGTTTTATGTAAAATCAAACTCTTTCAATATTCTATAATTGAGTGTTAAGAGTGACAATAAGAGTTTCAGTCACTGCAAGTATCCTTTACATTTCATTTTTGTTATGAATTCAGTTCCTAATATATCCTAACCAGGTTTGTTTTTTTAAATAAAAATAACATAATCTCTTTCCACGAAATATCAAGTATATTTATGAGCTTTCGTTAGATCATAGTCTAACTTCTTCAGATAAAACAAGATATGGCTGCAAATTATAAAGATCAGTAATTAGTTAAAAATTTTAAGATAAAAATCCCAGAAATACATTTTACATTGGTTGGTTAGGTCTATCTCTCTTGTGCCGGTTTAGAAATTGATACTAGGGGTTTCCAGGTTTGTCCATTTATATGTGTTCCAATGTTTGCATTTGAACCTTTCGTTTGCTTTGTTGTTGTCTGTGTTTGTTTTAAAGTCTTTTTATTTGCGTTTCAGTATCCTAGAGATTGGTACTGCACAAGTTTTCTCCGTGTTTTTTTAATCAGTAATTGTTTAAGTATTTTTACTTTATTTGATATATCTGTGAGGGCTCAAACAATATATGAAATGGATATCCATAAATTCTCTTTGCTCTTTTAATAAACTTTAGGAACTTACGGAAACCCGATATTATTAGGTATTTTTGTTCTGTGCCTTGCCCACCAATGTCATAGAAGCAATCATCAATCACTTGCTTGATGTTTTTTTTTTTTTATATTTTACAGAGAAAAACTGTTTCACATGCGAACTCTTTTTGAAGAAACAGGAATTCGCGTAGATGGATACATGGGTGGACATGCTCCTACAAACGGTTTCTCATCAGTAGATGTCGCTGTTTGTACAATCGAAAAAGCAAACGGTTTGATCAATAGGTTGATTGAAGAAAAGAATATTGATCAGATTGGTATGTCGAACTAGGGATTTCCATATCTTTACAATAGGATCTGGATTTTTTATGGAAATATTTGCTTTCATTTTTGAATCATCACACACCATAATTTAAATCTGTAATGTTACACCTAAACAGATTTTCTTCAAGTTCTAACACCCAATGGCAAATTATATACTAAAGTTTGACAGTTGTTATTTGATAACAATAATATTTTACTTCTACATTTAAAAAAAATTGAAAGTCATGATCTGGGAAAAATTTGAACAGTGAAACAAATATTGTTTTTATCGTTTTATTGTTTATTGTTTTTTCACAACACTTTACCCAAAATATTCAGCAATAACAAAATGATTTTACTTTTTGAATTTAAACCAACTGTACCCACATATTACCAATATTACTTTGTAGGTATGCTTGTGATTGATGAGTTACATATGGTAGGAGATGAAGGCAGAGGATATATATTGGAACTTCTGCTAACTAAGATAAGGTATGAGCGACTGTCACATTTGATTTTACATATATTTGCTCATCCGTTAGAGTTTATTCAGAAGAAACTCATTGGAGGTGGAGTGAAGTGTCTGTGGCTAAAATGATTTCAAATATATGTCGGACCACTGTGAGAAATAGATTGATGCCATAATGGTTTGGGGAGGAGATCAGTGGTAGTTAATTCCATATAGTACATTTTTCGTGATTCTATATAACACATTGCTCGCATAAATTTTTTTTATGAGTGTTAAACTCATTCAGATATTAATTTCATGTCCTCACTAGTCTTTATATTGTGCTCTCCATTAGAAACATGATCGCCATTTTCCTGTGAATTACCTTGCATGAAATGGAATGTGTCCAATTCCCATGATTAGGATTATGTGCAAAAAGCATTTTCTCACTCCATATCATTACATGGTGATTCAGTTAGCAGTCATTCATGTTAGACTGAGTCTACTCCATTGGTTCTCAAACTTTTTGAGCCTTCCCCCCTTTTTGGAATTTGTCAAGTCTCGTGCCCACCTCAAAAATAACTAGCCAACAATAAGCTACAAATAACAGATAATGAGGCGAAAGTAGTAAGTAGATGGAATCGCAATCTCTAAGCAATAAAGAAATGTAAATATCCAAAAAAATCCGGACAAGATCAAATCTAACAAATATTTTTATTTTTAATTGGCTTCACGCCCCTCAAAAAATTGTCTACGCCCCCCTTGTGGGACGTGCCCCACCGTCTTGAGAACCACTTCTCTACTCACTCTTTCTCACTCATGCATATTGGTAAGTTATCGTGCTATTTTATATGTTTCCCTTTACTCATAGATTCATGAGTAAGAAGTCTCTCACACAGTCAAGTAACAACACAAACATTCAAATAGTTGGGATGAGCGCTACATTACCAAATCTTAGTCTTCTTGCTGATTGGCTGGATGCTGCTCTCTATGTTACAGATTTCAGGTAAGGCATTAAGGTTAAATTCCAAAAAATGATATAATATTTTAAATTCATTTTTAAATAAATTCAACTTACCAGAAACAAGTACTTCGTGCTTACTTGACAAGTAATCCTATCTCATGATTTTTGCAATATTGGCAGGGATATTTTATTTATAATTTTTAGAAGTTTAATAATTGAATAATTTCGGACTGTACTTTGTTCTTACCTGAAAATTAATTATATTTTGATCTTTTATAAATCTAATCTCCAAATTATTTTATAGGCCAGTACCTTTGCAAAGATGTTTGAAGATTGGTTCCGCAATATATGATAATAAATTAAATAAAATAAGGGATTTTGTTCCAGCTTTCAATTGCAAGGTATTCTTCACTATATTTTGTAATAAACTGATAATATGACTGTCTGAAATAGATAAACTTATTGTTAGTTCTAAATACAGCATCAGAAGCAACTTTTGTTAGGAAACTTACAATCATTATCTTTTCAGAATGATGATGACAACTTGGCAGCATTATGTTATGAAACACTGAATGAAGGAAACTCTGTTCTTGTCTTCTGTCCGACTAAAAACTGGTGCGAAAAATTAGCAAATAATGTTGCTCATCAGTTTTATGATCTCAACAGGTACTTGATTTCTTTCCAGCTTTTTACAGATGATACACATACTATACAGCTCTCCCAGTTTAGTATTAATAATATACAGGGTGTCAAAAAAATTACATACATAATAAATTACATACATAAAAATACATAATAGTCCTTATTGTGCTTGTAGTTCTCATTTATCATGCCATAAAATTCATTTAAACTTACAATTGTTACTACAAAATCAGGCTAAATTTGTGAGCTTTTTTTCACACCCTCACTTTAAACAATGGTCCATACAAGCAGCCACTGGCACGTGAGAAGTTACTATATTTAGGAGGATCGGAATCTATCCGTTTTGGCTTGGCCTGCCTGATGTATGGCAATCTGTGTTATACAAAGGGGTTTGAATCTGAAATATTTAGCGTGCACCAAAATTATTATATCCAACACTCTAACCATGCCAAGTATGGGCTGCTCCAGTAGCACTGACTTGATAGTGAGCCAATGGCCACATAAAAAACTTCATACAAGCAATTGACACAAGATAATCTGGTAAGCAGACATACACAGGCAACCAAGTGGCCATCGTTCCTCTGACTCGAGGCTCATCAGTTTTATGATTTGAACATATATTCAGCTTGTTCTTTGCTTGATTTTACATGACCGCCAAGTTTTTCCATAGTCTTTTGTCCATTATATGGTTAGGCTGTCTAGGAGCATTCCTCTCACGCAGGATAAATATAAAAATTCTATCCCAACTTGTAAAACACTTTGGTTTGCCATACGTATAACAAGCATTTAATTTCTATACACAGTTCCCATCAGAAAGACAGCTCTCTCCCATTCGTGAAACTCGATCTTGAGACATTGAAAGAAATATTCGAGCAGTTATCCCAGTCACCAGTGGGTGTCGATGCAATATTGAACAGAACTCTGCCATTGGGAGTTGCATATCATCATGCAGGTAATGTGATATAAGGGATTGCCGAAATAATAATATTTAATTGATCGTAATACATTCTGAGCTAATATTTTTGAATAAAAAATATATATCTTAATGATAGCGTAATGTTTAGCAGTACAACAGATAATATGGGTGTATCAGGCATATTCAAAGATTTCAGTTTGGGTAATGCACTAATGCCTGAAAGTTGAAACGAGAATATCGGTCAGAGACCGAAGACTTATCGATCGAAAGTTAGGGGATCCCCCAAAACAGCGCTCTTACTCCATAGTGACACCTTGTGTTCAGTTACTAATTAATTAATAACTCGCTAATTATACGACATAATTCATCCAAAATCAATAGGCTTCTGGTCCGACATATGATGAATGCACATGCAAAATTTGGAGCAGATTCAATCTCGCTTTCGTGAGATATCGCGTGCATCTAACAGACAGACAGACAGACAAATATCTATCAACATACTTACCGATTAAAATCGATAAGTACTAAACAATGATTTCATTTTTCTACAGTTTTCAGTATTCTAATATTTTTTTTTTCAGATTCATGTACTTGTTTGTGCAAATGTAAGATGATAAAAATAGTTTTGTTAGGAACCAGTTTAAGAATAGTTTAATTCCAACAAAGTTTGAATTCCACTTTTGTTACTGAAATAATTTTTGCTTTTAGGGCTAACCACAGAGGAGAGAGATATAGTTGAAGCGGGATTTCGTATCGGAGCGATCCGTGTTCTCATTGCCACTTCTACTTTGTCATCAGGTAAAGAATTTGTTTGTTTAAAAGATTCAGTCATTATATGAGCCCTGACCACTTTTACTGAAGTTGTCAAAAATTATATATTGAGTTATACAAGACATTTAATTAACTGGATTCAAAACAACATGTTGATCATTAGGGTCGCCATATGTATCTACCCACTAAATAAATTTGAAGTTTTTAGTTCGACATTTCCAAAACCAAATGGATAACTGTTCAGGACGTACATGATTTGTTGAATTGATATTTTTGAGACTTTAAATCGCGTTCCATTCAAACCACTGCTCATATCTCTTTCAAATTTTCAACTTTTAAAGATAGAAAAGCGTACCAGTAGGTAACTGAGTTGAGAAATCACCTCGCTGTGTGTTTCTTTCAGATCATCCGGGTTTCCCACATAATATATTTCACCAAGCTAGTTTTTGTAGTATTGTAATTATTGTACTCCATGCCTACATATATGTGCAAATTGTTTTCGTGTTATATTTAAATCTTTTGAACGCCTGTACTTCGCATCGTACACTAGAACATATAAATCTTTTTAATATTATTTCCCCAGGTGTTAATCTTCCTGCAAGAAGAGTTATCATTCGAACTCCAACTTTCAATAGAAAAACACTCGATGTTCGAACTTATCTGCAGATGACAGGAAGAGCTGGAAGGAAAGGTGTTGATGATCAAGGTTGGTCTATTTCTCTATTACTATGTATAATCTGTATTCAGGGTGTCCACAAAGTCTCTTTACAATTTTAATTTTGTTATGAAGTCAGTTCCTAATATATCTTAACAAGGTTTGTTGTTATTTAATCAGTAATTCACTCCATTTAATACATCTTTGAGGGCCAAAACAATACATGTTATTGATAAATTCCCTTTGCAATTTTAAAATTTTTTAAGACTTTATGGACATTTCATACTATTTATGCTATGTATGCTGTTTATACAGTATATAGGTTAGGATTTATTTACATATCCCCAGGGAAATGGGATCTGCCAAAAAACATCTTTAGTGTATTTATTGTAAGTGGTTTATGACTTTAGTTTTTCATGATTTTTCTATAAAATTCGACATAAATCATAATAGTAAGAGTTTTTTATATAATAATCCAGTTATCAGTTAATTATATGTACATACCTTTTATGAAAATTTTCTTTCCGAACAAGGGTATTGCGACTTGTAAATACGACTAGTTCGATCAGAATCTTTCTGATTCGACATTGCCAATTAATTTCACCCTGATTGATTGGTGAAACATAAGAATTGAACCCATGAGTTCTTTAATCGCGTCCATATTTATAGTTTCAAAACTACATTACATTTTCTTTTTAAATTCCTTGCAGGGGAAAGCATACTAATTTGTCGTCAAAATGAGCAAACTCGTGGAAAATCTCTTCTGACCTCTCGACCATTGCCAGTTAAAAGTTGTCTCATACAAGCTGATAATGAAGAGTTAACAACGAGCATGAAAAGAGCAATATTGGAGGTGAGATTGATAAAACTCTATTTCAAATCCCGTCCATGCCTGGTCTCCTAACCCAGAGTGTAATAAATTGGGAAGACAGTGCAGAAAACGGAAAGATTGCAGTCCTTTCTGTAATCGCTCATTACTTAGTAGTGGCGGCTTGTATGTGGCATTGTTCGGAGCGAAAAGCACATATATATACCGCATAAAAAAACAAAGAGCATTCTATTTTTATAACGTTTCGTTTAGCCGAGACTTTCAGACTTCTTTGGACAGTCTCTTGTTATCAAAACATATAGTATTCATAACATATACCTTTCTGTAATAGCTCATTACTTAGTAGTGGCGGCTTGTATGTGGCATTGTTCGCAGCGAAAAGCACATATATATACCGCATACAAAAATAAAGAGCATTCTATTTTTATACCGTTTCGTTTACCCAAGACTTTCAGACTTCTTTGGACAGTCTCTTGTAATCAAAACATATAGTATTCTTCTCACTATTCCTAGATCATCGTCAATGGTGTTGCATCATCATATGAATCAGTGATGGAATATACAGATTGTACTTTACTTTCAGCTCAGCTGAGAACTCAAGAACCAAAGGTAGGAATTATTTGATACTGTACAGTGGCATTATATTGGGCTCGGATCTTACGACAGTGCCATCTAATATTCCATAAATCATTTTCATAGTAAATTTCAAATACAATTTTGTTCTTTTTATGATTATACATGAATACGTCTTTTATATTGAGTTGTTATCTTAGCTATAGTTGCTGCTGCCCCGCTTAGTCCCTCCCTAACTGCTGTGAGTCAATACTGTAATATGTTTTATTTAATAAATATATTTTTTATTTTATCGTATATTAGTTTTTGCGAGACAAAATATGAATGTCCAAATCTGATATGTTTGTCAGTCTCTACGTTACTAGGAAGCGGGAAGAATAAATTCACTGCATAGTGCATACTATGTTCAACATCCACGATCATGCGTCTGGATAAAATGATTAATTAATAATTAGATTTTTTTAATGCTTCATACTGGTAATCAATTAGGCTGCATGAAGATGGCTGGCATGCAGTGTTAACTCTAAGGAAATTATGAGTGCGAAAGTGCTTCGCAGTCGAAAAAAAAAGTGCGAAAGTGCTTTTTCTGATTTTAACTAGTTAGGTGCCCTAGCTTTCGTTTAAACTCATTTCAAACAGCATAGATACTCGAAAAAGCGCTCCCTCCGTTAATATTGTAAATTGAAGTCTTTCCGTTAACGGAGTTTCGTTTAAACTCTTGTTAAAAACAAGCGAATTCATCAAAGGACACCTGATAAGCACACTTGTCGGGAATAAAAGTTTCGTGCAATCAACCACCAGCGTCAGTAACGAAGCGCACTCCCGCCTGAACAGACAAGCCTTGCAAACTTGTTTCTTCCATCTAACAGACACCGATTGATACATGCAGATATTAGTTACTACCGGCCATAGCTAGGGAGGGGGATCATTTGTACAAAACACGGGCAAAATGACATCCCCATGACCCATCACTAATATCGCTTTAGTATAGCTTTAGTATAACACGCTTCCTCGTCCGAAAGAATATGCTTGAAAGTAGTCCGCCCTCTTCCCTTTTAAGAGATTGGTTAACGTCATGTTTCTCCGGCCTTTTTCTTTGGGAAATAACGCAAGATCACCATGAAAGTACCGCTGTTTTTATAGATAGAGTGACCTACTTTCTATCGAAGATTTTTTTTCCGAAATATTATGCAAGATCACTTTGAAATCCCTTTCATGAACTAGCTTGGCCTAATTTATATTATACTGTCTCAAAGACCTGTAATTTTCAAATATCGACTTGCATTGGTTTGCGTGCCAGTGAGTTCAAATCGGGTAGAAAACATCATATATTTGCAATTTTTTTTAGAAATGCCATGTACTTCCAGCATTTATAAATAACGCTCTCTCTAATGCTGCAGACCTAGTATGAAATATTCGCATCTCAACGCCACTTTCAATTACACTAATAGTAATGATGACACCAAAGAGTTTTCCTTTGCGAAGGTACAGGAAATACAACAGGGTGATTCTTGAAAAAAACATGAATTTAAAAAATAAACGAATGACATGATAGTGGTTCCCAAATAATTTTGAGTGGACGCGAAATACCAATCCATTTGATAAATCTTTTTTAGTCGACCACGTGAACGCCGAAATCCTGGAAATTAAAGTTGAAAGAGAAGTACGCATTCTCACATAAATAATCGCGATATATAATCGTTCATGTGCACAAATCTCACATGTAGCATCGGTTAGTTGTGCATGAAATGTAAATCTCTTATGTGTGTGCGTTTCAATTTCAATAAAATCAAATTCGTTTTTCCATGCACCATTACTTGTAATTTTAATATTAATTGCGTTCCGAATTTGTAAAGTTTAGAAACCTCTTGTATATACCATTACCACTATTTTGATTGGCTAAAGAAAGATAACACGTAACCGCTTTTCGGCAACATGGTATTCGTTTTATATCTGCCTTGAACAGAGATGTGCCCTCTCAGTCATCTGATCACAATCGAAAATCCGTATTCATTTTTTTTCGCGATTTCGGCAATCGTTATTATTAAGGGTTTTCGTCGACTGAAAAATAAACATCGTTCTGTTGATTATATATTTCAGGCCATGTTCTTTATATCCTGCCATAATTAGCAAATCTTTATTAAGCAACCCATGATTATAAAATAGCTTTGCTTATCATTTGCTGCTGAATCTTGTGCTATCGCTTGTCAATTATAGCAGAGACGTAAGGAACATACTTAAAAAAAATTTAAAATTTTAAAATTAAACATATTAAAAATGTTTATAAAGAAATTAGCCACGTTATCAGCGCCAACTAACAGAAAATAACTTATCATAAATCACAATTAAAATTCAGTCGGTAATAAATGGCGCTAAGGTGATGCCATACAGAACAAAAAGATTTGGTCGCGAGAGTTACCTTAGATCATAGGTTCTCAAAGTGCTCCGTACGGAGCCCCAGGGCTCCGCGAGAGAAACCCAGGGGCTCCGCGAGCTATTCGATTACTTTTCAAATACTGACTCAAAATTTTGTAACTGTTCAGAGAAGCGATAACAGCTCAGATAAAATCTGACAACAATATAGCCTCGAAATATGGTAAAGAGGCGAAATTGAAAAAATGACATTATTTATAATCAGGAACGTAGCCAGGATTTTTAAGAAGGGGAAATGGTTCAAAATTGGAATCGGAAATTTCCGCGCAACATTCTTCGCGATTAAAAAAACGGATAACGAGATTTCTGTTGCGTAAAATATTCAATCCATGACCGATGCGAGCATTTAACGTGTCTCGTCGTTATAATGTAATTGTGCTCATCGTTACTCACACTGTCGGTGCAAAACACGAACAATTGAAATTTATTTTATTGCATTCGGCTCTGTCGCTAGTTTCAGAATGAAAAAAGGTACATCGCGGATCACGTGCACAATTGACTGTGTGCGGCTCCGTCGGTAGTTTCAGAATGGAAAAAAGGTACATCGCGCGCACAATTGACTGTGTTTCGATTTCGCAGTTACTACGATGAAAACCTAACATAACACCAAATTTTGTAATTTACAATGTCTATAAAAACGTTTTCTATCTGAGATGAGTCTGCTGAAAACCAAATTTGTGATCTTCTCTTCTAAGTTTCAGTTTTAATATTTTAGAATGCCGTTTTTCAATCAAGAAATTTGAGTTGCGGATTTACCTCTTTATTAATTATTATTTTTAGCATTTCATCGCCGATGGCTATAATATGGTAACATAATTTTCACATTGAACTCATAATTCCCCACGAGAACAAAAAAAGCAATTAACGTCGTCAATGTGTAACAATACATGTATATATATGCCGAGGGAAATTTTTGATTCACGGAGAATAAACACCGGCGGTAAAGATGTTTAAAGGTTCAAAGATACGCCATGCTGACGAAAAAAATCGGCAATCGAACAAAATGCAATCGCGCACGTTATTAGCGGCCTTTTAGGTCTTCCAAAAATGTCGAAAGGGAAAAGATTCGACCACTAATTTATTAATGTTTGTCAAGTGTGAAATTTACAGCTTCAGTATATATATAATTTATGTTTGAAATTTATGTATGACTTGTATTAACCCTAAGGTTCAGCATTCAAATTAAGTAAAGTACTTTTAACTTGCTCAGGAATATTAATCTGAAAGTAACAATTTTAACATTTATTTTTTGGGGCTCCGTGAATAATAGTAAACCTTTTCAAGGGCTCCGCAACACCAAAAGTTTGAGAACCCCTGCCTTAGATGACCGTATAACGATGTTGTTTTATAAGCGGAAGGTAGAACAATCAAATTTAATAATAAAAAAACGGGGGTTACGACACCCGTAACACATCAAGTTCATTAGACATCTCTAAAGACTTCTAAGTTGGTTACTCGATTACACTATACTATCAATATTACACCTGTTTGAGTATTCCGGACAATTTCGAATTTGAAATAAACGAAAACTCAACATATCATAATTAATACACAAAAGTAAAATAAACATTCATCGAAAAAGTTATTATTTAAGAACAACAACATAATCGTATAATTCCGCCCAAACCCCGATGTTCGCAAGTGAGATGATAAATAAATACTTTCCATGTATTCGATAAATCAACTTCTGCAAACAGTCTTGGTGCAAAATATTTCCATCCAGTGCTATGCTTACAAATATTCTTTGCGTTAATATCATAACCTCGCCTATAGGACTGGGCAAAATATTCGTATCGTTTCAATTTCATACTTTGCGCCAAAAAAGGTACCAACAAAGCTTCCTAATTTTAGAAGAGTCAAAATAAATAGACTATTCGAAATAAATATCCCAGATTTCAAACTCCGTATATTGGCAGCATGAATTAGCCGTTTCATGTAGGAGCCGCACATACAATTGATTGTCGAAAATTAAAAGTTAAATTGACGTTCCGAGAGCCCACACAAGGTATAACATGTACAGGCTATAACTAGAAAAAAATGACAAGTCATAATCCTTTTAATGTGCTTTCAATTAGCTCGTTAGTGATCCCTCCCATCCTTGGCCAAGTAATGTTTCGAAAATGTGAACCTTCCACTCAGCCATGCATGGCGGGTGGAGTGTTGAAATCGTGAACAAGAGTATAACGTAAAATCAATCGTGAATTTCGATGTAACAACGCACACTGTCGCCGTCATGAATTGCGCCTAGTAACATCGGAAATGATTGAATTCGTGATATTTTAAGTATTTTTGCACCAATAATTAGGGCGTGATTATCAAAATGGTGAATTTGCAAATTCCGTAAATAAAATTGTAACATTTTAGCTAGAATTATCACCGGGCAGGGGCGCAGCCAGGATTTTTTCAACGGGAGATTAGGGGGAAGTTAAAACATTACACCAAAACTGCAATTCGCGACGACGTAATGCGTTTATAACTAAAATGTAAGGTCGTTCACGGCGAAATTTCGCAGTTACGTGTAGCCCGCCTTTCTTTGCCCAACGGTCCGAAGTCCTATTTTTAAACATCGACCATTTATCCGTAGTCAGCGGGCATCCGCATCTAGAAATGAAACATTAAAAATCGCGAAAATTAAATTTGGAGAGATCTATAACTCGCAGATGTCAGTAGTGTCATCATGGTTTATATGTACAAAAACACGCTCGCATGTAGCGACGATCAAAATCATGAAAATGTGAAACTATTACTTGAGAATTATTGTTAATAAAGTTAAATTTTTATTGCCATTCAATGATTATTTCATAATTTTGTCATAATCGAAGGCTGCAGTAAATTTTTTGTCGCCGCGATCGTGTTGTTAAACTATATTAAAGCATGTTTTTATTCACTAGCAAATATTAATTCTCACGTAAGGGCGGACATCGGAGTTTGGTTTTTATATTTCGGATAGAATTGTGAATTCACATCGGCGAAGATTTTAAAGACAACTATTAATGAGCGCATTCACAACGAAAATTGATTTTGTTCTGATTTTTATCTTCTGTGTAGGATTTGTATCAGTTCGTAAATTACCGTCCCGAGTTTAAGCGAACAATAATATTATTACTGACCCCGGGATGCGATATTTGTGAAGCAGATAGTTGACATTTCTATGCTTTTAATTTTATATCGTGTCTGTGTTACTTTCGTATTAAATAATAATTGAAAAACTCCGCAAATTGGTTATCTCTTGAGTACTCAGTGTTAAGTATTTACGTAACTCAGCTTTGGGTTAAAACACTGATAGTAACTAAACACGTGAATAAATCGGCAATAATGGCATTTCGACATGGTCAAAATAATATTACTCACCAATATCTCATGAAAGTTCCATAAAATACATTATTTACTTGTCTTACTTATCGACGTTTCTAAATTTACAAAAACGATGTTGACACGCTTTATACAAAATCGTTTCAAATTTATTGTTTCTACATGTTAGCGATAGCCGTCTGGTTAATTCTTACCCGTAACTCATTGTAAAGTAATGTTAATAAATTGTGTTTTGCTTTCCAATGCGCGGTTAACCGCGGTTAAATTCGTTCGTTTTCCGGAATTGCAATCAACAATTACACATTTTTTATTTATCATTATCAGTACCGAATAAAAAAAGATAACATATCGTGAAGATGAAAAAAGTCGTTGAAACTTGAGTTGAATTAGTTGCAATTAGCGCCTGATTAGGCACCAGAGCACTCGAGCCCAATGTTTTTAGCATTAGTCGCATATGTAAAATATCCTTAAGAAGTGCTGTTTATTAAAGTCATCCCGTCTTATGGCCACGCAGAAATGCCTTTATTGCCGAATTATTTAATCACCAGTTTAAATCAACATTCAGGATTGGCACAATCTCAGATTTGCGAGATTTATCTGTAAATTAATACAGACACCATAAAAAAATTATAAAAGTTAATTATCGTATTAAATATTTGCATTCCGGCATCGATAATAATGATACCATTCGCTTAAAATTGGGACAGTAAATTTACAAACGTTGATAGGTAATATCAAGTCAACGCAAATGTTTATTTTGGTTTTGAAATTTGTCGTTGATGCCCTTAACAGCTGTTGCCGATGTGAACGCACGCGTAAGCCTGGATTGCCAAACCCAGGATATAGTGGCCAAAACGATTGCGGTGACAAAAACAATTAGCTATTATAACGAAATTAACCAGTAGAAAAGGCTTCCTTGCTAATTTTTCGACCGACGTTCTAGACTCCTGCTGTGCATAAAAAATATTCCTTATTCGTTAAAAATATTCAATTCGAAAAAATATTCGATTTTGCCCACCCCTACTCGCATAATAATGAGGAAATAGTTTAGATTGATTTTTGACTCTGGTCTGAGTTTGATTTATCGTGAATGACTAGACTAGCTAATACTGAATATCGCAAAATTCCGCGAAACGCCATTTGCTTTTAACATTCGTGGTTACAATAAAATGGCTGTTAAATGTTAATACTAGGTATGTATTTTGTCAATTTGGCGATTTTGCAAATCTGTGAGATGCTGCTAAAAGTTTCTTCTAATTTAACAAACAATGGCCCAAGTTTACATTCCATTACTAAACAATGTCGTGTCGAGTACAGAAATTTCTGAATGGCTCCAGTAAATTCACTAAGAAGAGAACACAGACCTGTCAAACCAGTACTAGAAAATCGTGTACTTTGGTCACAATTCATCGATGTCATTGACAGTCACATGACCACTCTCGTTTAGAGAAACGCACTGCCTTGCTATCGGACATCTGGTTTCAAAGACGCCGCCGAGCGTTTTCGTGGTCGAAGCGGAATCGGTGTGCTTGTATAATAATCATATTATAAACAAGAATTTTGCCATTAACGCAAAAGCTTTATCTTCCATGTCTTCACCACATAGGTTAGAATTCCGGTAAATATCGTTATGATATGCAGAATTGAGTTACAAAAGTACTAGTATGTTACTTATTTGTCAACTTAATACGCACACAAAAACATTTGTCAACTTTGAATTTTTATTCCATTCAAAATCGAAAAAAAGTGCTATTTCTCTTCAAAATCGGAAAAAAGTGCTATTTCGCAGTCCCTAAAAAAAGTTGCGAAAGTGCTTCGCAATTTTCGCAAAAAAGTGCGCTAATAGTGAACACTGCTGGCATGTTCATGACACGTCTCGTTGGCTTTGCTTCTTCAATATAAATATTAAAAAATTATATTATTGTGTACATATGTTTGCCTTGTTCAGAGTAGGGCGTGTAAAAATCTCATATATAACAGAAAAAAACAAGATATTTTTTTACCCTAAAAAATTTTATTGTTTTTTAAGGTAATTAAAGGGCCAATGACTCGACGTCGCTCATCCATATCTTCCCCAAGTTTGAAAAGATATTCAGGATTTAATCGAGATGTGATTGAGAATTGTGTGGAATGGTTGGTTGAACATGAGTTTGTACATTTTCAAGATGGTGCCAGTGGAAGTGAAATGTGTGAGAGCAATGTACAGAGGTGAGATGGCATGATGGGCTAGGGCAGTGATTCCCATTCTTCTATGGCTTGTGGACCCTTTCCAGAGACTTTCAGCACTCATGGCCCACTGTTTATCATTCCAGTTGTATTTATAGTGTTATTTTGATTGGTAGATTCCAAATCCCATTATGTTCAAACAATTCATGCACAACAAAGTGAAAACACACCCTCAAATATCCCTATCAAGCAATGAAACTAGGGAGAACGAGATGTTTTCTTGTAAATTGAAAAGTAAAATCAGTTTTGCGCTTAGCATTTTGGCCCCCTCCAACTGCTTGGTGGCCCCCTTGGTTGGCCATGGGGCCCCCGGTTGGGAACTGCTGGCTTAGGGTTTAGGGCTTTGTTTTATATTGAATTGTTTGTTAAATGTCTTGGGTTCGAAATCCCAGAAAAAAAACATGGAATGAGTAAAATATTTGAATAAATGAATATGGTAATATAAATTAAAACTATAACAATCACATATCTTACTGTATATATTCATATTTTTATGTGATTTGTTTTGAACAAAAACTACTTGCATTAAATTGGGATATTGGATATTCAAATTCAAAATCCGTCTTGGGCACTAAATTTTTGTAAATGAAATTGACAGGTAACATTTTTAAAAACCTTGAAGTAATAAAAATTACTGACATTATTGAATTGTTCAATTCATCAATAAGGATATTCTAATGACTAGAGAATGCCGCAAGCGAAACTTGAAAAACATCGTTTAAAAAGAGTTTCAATTGCTGAGATATGCATGGGCTCACATTTTTGCTTCCAAATTTGACCTCTGCCCTGTACTGAAATTCCTACAATTGTAACTACGGACCAATCGTCATTTGCTTTAACTTCCTAATCAGGTAATATCATGAATTTAACTGGTGCCTATGCTTGCTTTAATTTGTAACTCAGACAAACAGCTCAATTTAATATAGGGCATACTCTGACTTTGTTCTTACTCACTCATATCCCTATTTTTGTACAGACATATAATTGCAACTCAGCTAGGAAGAGCTGCTCTACTTTCCTCTCTTCCAACATCAGAAGCATTGACAGTTCTTGCTGATCTGCACCAGGCTATGAAGGCATTGGCTTTAGATACAGAACTGCATTTGATATATTTGGTGAGATTGCTGTTTTTGTATTTATTCGTAACAGATAGAGTGACTCAATGATCAACATGGCAAACCGCAACCGTTTGTCTGGTTACCTTTCCATGCCAGACATAGGAATAGTTGACCAATTTCTGACTCAAGATGCTTTGACATGTTGGAAAAGGCCACAACCCTCACATTATTTGTGTACGTCCCCACAATCTCACCTAATTTTAAAGTGTGAAGGAATGAAATAAATAATTGCTCTTAGAAATCATGTCATATGACGACTGGTCGGTTTTCTACTTCCACCAAGCACATTGTGACGAATCCACCTGGCAAATCAATTTTATTCTTGAACTGAATTGATAACTTGACAATGAAGTATGATTTTTCAGTTGACATCGGCTTACCTCGGTTTCTCTATGGTTTGATATCATATTCTGAACATTTCACAACATCTCCAGTTTAAAAAAAATCAATTCTTGTTTGCAGGTGACACCAATCTTCTGTTATAATGAATGGACAGGGCTGGATTGGTATCAATATCTCAATGTTTATGAATCTCTTTCAACTTCTCATAAAAATGCTGCAAATCTGATCGGGGTCACAGAACAGTTTCTTACGAGAATGGCATCTGGTGCTCCAACTTCTACAAGACGTGGAAAGCAAGCTGAAAAAATGCAAAGATTACTGGGGACACATAGAAGGTATATTTTACCCCAAATAATGCGTATAATTCACACAGCATGATACATATGCTAATTTTTACCTCCCATTTTTAAGAAAATAGTTTGATTTCCATTTTGCTTATGCCATTGGCAGCTTGTCTTTTCACTACTTTCATTCTCGTATTTAAGAAAAGATAAGATATATTTATTTCGACTTCATAATAATCATAAAAAGTGATAAGATTATTGATAAAAACAAATAAATAAGAATTGAATATGAAATCAAATCGGGAGAGCAAACAAAACCTTGGATAAGGTTTAATACGTATAGATTATAAGATGGAAGGTTTTGCCATTAAAAAGTGGTACATATTCACTCACCTAAGTAGTTAGTTATTCAAAGCTGTATTCATATATGCAACTCAAAGTTCAGGGTCGATCATGAGCATCTCATCCATAATTTTCAGGGATTCAATTTCAGATGCAACCATTCCCCCTTTTTAATGGTTATCAAATTGAATATAGCATTGGTCAACAATAATTAATATATATAAGAGTCTGAGCCCACCTCTATATTTTTTGGTCTGATAATGAGGTGATACTATGTCATATAACTGAGTTATGCTTCTAATTTTCCGCATTGCCACTACTACTGCATATGACAAAAATGCTTGTCCTTAGTATTGTTGTTTGTGTTTTATTTAAAATGTTTTCTTTCAAATTTCAGATTCTATGCAGCTTTAGCGCTTCATGACTTGGTGCAAGAAGTTTCATTATCGAATGTTTGCTCAAAATATTCCTGTAATCGAGGAATGCTCCAACAATTACAGCAGTCGGCTGCCTCATTTGCAGGTACAATTCAATTCATACAGGGTGGGCAAAACGTAGATTAAAATTATGAAATTACTTTGTTGTTAAGAGCCTTTACCCTGGTTTTGGCTGCTTGTATATTAAAAATAAGATTTACAGTAATATTTTTCTGAAGAGAAATGTGAGGTTTTTTTCAAACATCGTATCGAGGTCCATTCACGAGTTCAGGCTTGGTATAGGAATATTTAACCAGATAAACAGTCCAGGTGCATAGGACAGGTTTTTTACGAAGAAAACCAAAATCGACCAGTGTTGTACCGGAGACCTGTATTTAACATATTTATTCGCAATATAGCAATCATGATGTGTGCTGGACAATTAAGTAACCATCACGTTAACTTAACTGAAAAAACGGGGATTGCTGAATTAGTAATCTTCTGTGAAATCAATCCAATTCAATGCTTGCGAAAGATTCTGATATTGATTTTTGATTATGAATTCCAACTTTCTTTTCATTTTTTCAATTTGGTCGAAGAGATTAATAATGTTATATTCCAGTCCATGACTTGTTATTGTTGCTTCAAAATGATTTCAACTTTATTAAATTCTGTGGTGTTTTAACAACTTCAATATGACTTCATTTGAGACTGTTCCTAATGAAAGCAGTTGCAAAAATATGTCTTTCTCCATCTCATACGCTAATTTATTAATTCATGAACACCTGCAGTTGCTTCACATTTATCATTCTGTTGTTCAGGTATGGTGACAACATTTTGTCAGGAGTTAGGCTGGTGGAGTTTGGAAGTTCTATTGAGAGAATTCCAAACCAGACTTGCATTTGGTGTTCAGAGAGAACTGATGGATCTGATGCAGGTATTTGTTGCATGCACTGTTGCTAATAATCTTCAGTTGTAGATAAATGTATATTTTAAATGAGTATGTTTACCAATATGGAGGTGACTAATTTTATCCGCCTACTTTACATCAAGTTGTCTAAATGGACTGAAGCCTATGAGCAGGGATTCACTTGGTATACTCACAGGCATATTCACTTGACTAACACAGACATTCTCCGAACTCGTAATAGAACTAAAATAGGAAATATTGGAATAAATTATAGCCTAACCCTAACCTGGTACACATACTACAGGAGTACCTTTGAATGTTCATATAGCATGTTCCATACCACGTCTTATTTTTGCTTTTTAATCCTAGTTTTCTCAATCTACATACATATATTTATTAGAATTGTCCTGAAACATGTGCAAGCAAAGCAGAATCCTATTCCATATAATATATTATATACACATATACTATATTTTTTCTTAACTTTCCTATTCCTAAAAAAACAGTTCGTGTGACAGCGCAAGATGGTAAATATGTAAATATTATGGAAATGGAAAATAATTTGTTACTTTTATCGCTGCATAACATCTCTTGGATAGAAAATAACATTTATTTGTACATTATCAACATTTCCAGATATCCCTGCTGAACAGTCAGCGAGCAAGAGCATTGTATACAGCAGGATTGATCACTTGTCAACAAGTATCTCACGCTGAACCGTCTCATATTGAATTGGTGCTCAGGAATGCTTTGCATTTCCAAACGTAAGTTTAAGGGGAAATTCAAACTGAATTTTTGTTGCTTGCATAATTTCTATATATACTTATTTGAAGCATTACTACAGGGGTCGGCAACCTTTTGTCGCTCGCGGGGCAAAATTAAAGGTTGCAAGTTATTGGCGGGCCGCACACATTTTTAAAAAGTTAAAAATTGAATGGATGACCAATGAATCACATTTTATCACACAGATCAGAAGTTAAATTTTAAGCAGCGCGCGAAGACTGACCATTTGAATATTTTTTGCGCCAATAAACCATTTGCACTTAGCATCAACTGTTCAGTGTTTTGTTGCCATTTGTCTAAATTATAATTAAATTAATGGCTTATTAAACGAGTAATTGTGAACTATATACTTGTTACGTTATAATATAATTTAGTCTACACGTAAATTCTTTTGCATAAAGAATATAATCGACAAAACAGCTATAACTTGTTACTATAATTCAGTTAAGCGTCGCGGGCCGGATTATATTGCTTTGAGTGCCGGATCCGGCCCGCGGGCCGTAGGTTGCCGACCCCTGCATTACTAGAAGCATAGTTGTTTACTTGACATTATGCTCGAACCTTCCTTGTTGATCATAGTTTTCATGAGCTACTTGGTCTATTGTGTGGTATTTTTCGTGTGATGGACAATATTCGTGTGATGGACAAACATATCTCAACAATACGACTTTGATGCAGACGCTAACAAGTACTCAGTTATACAAAAGGGGATACTTTTTTAGGGATAGAATCTATCTGCAGTCATGAGTATATATTTGAATCCAAAATATTTTATCTACAATGCTAAATGAAATGTTTCTATTAGCAGGTCATCTATGAGATTGCTTATACTAATTTATTATTTTGAATAAACTGAACAGAAATCGTAAAGCAGTGAATGAATCAGACTGGGAAGTGGAAGAACGGAGAAAACAAAGAAACGTTCATGTTACTGGAAAGAGAGGAATCACTGAATATGAAGCTGCTCAGTTGATTATCGATGAAGCAAAAAAAATTTGTGGTGAGTTATTTGATAGTCCAGTGGTTCCCGACCTTTTTTTTGCTCGTGGCACCCTTCTGGAGATTTTTAGCACCCATGGCTCCCTGTTTATCATTCCGGTGGTATTTATAGTGTTATTTTGATTGGTGGACTACAAATCCCAACATGTTCAAACAATATCAAGCTCAGCAAAGTGAAAGCACCCTGTGAAATAGCCTCATAAAAGCAATGAAACTAGTTAATAAGGGGGAGTTTTTCTTGTGAATAGGAATGTAAAATCAGTATTGGGTCAAGCATTGTGGCCCCCCTCCATCCGCTCTGTGGCCCCCGGTTGAGAACCACTATCAGATAATCAGTAAGGTATTGAATTGAATTCTCGAATATTATAAGAGATGTTCTTGGCTATGTATGCGATATAGATTTTTTATTTTTTTTTTTCAAGCTTTACCTGTCACTTATAATTGAGAATTGTACTTTAATAAATATCTTGATCGATTGAACAGAGTATTAGTTTCGCATTTTTCCGTTTGATTGTGTTTTTTCTGGGGCTGTTATAGGTCTCGTTTTTGAATGGGATCAGGTTTAGCTATTTCAAAGTTTTAATTGAATCTTATCTAATCTCTGTACTAGTCATTAGTTTGGTACTTCCACGTTCAGTGTCTTCAAATTATAGCAACATTTGTTATCTTTTTAGGTTCGAAGCAAATAAAAGATGAGAGTTTTATGGCAGAAAAATCCCCTCAGACTAAGAAATCAAAGACACAGTCATCACACAAAGACAAAAAGCTGATTCTTTTAACTGAAGAAACTCCAATGAATATTGGGGATAATGGAACAATTGATAATGTCGACAAGGTTACGGGAAATAAAACTCTAGATTTAGATCAACTCAATGGTGATTCTGCCAATGTTGTGAGTGTGAAAAGTACAGGCAAATCCCCAAGTAATAATAGAACTGAAAAAGTATTCACAGAAGTGCAAACTGGTGAAATAGAGTCACTTAGGGATGATCAACCAAATATTAATTGTTTTCAAAACCAATTATTGTCTAGAGAAGCGCCCATTTTAACTAAAGAGTCAATGGAGAAGGGCCTATCAAATTATGAAAAAGTTTCCAAACAATTATCCCCCATAAGTACACAACACACTAGAGAAATGTTCAACAAACAAACAACAAATAGTCAAATATCTGATGCAACATTGATGCCAGATCCTAATGATGTATCAAAATCTTCATCCCTGGTAGAAACACATAGACCTTATAAACAAGGGTTGCCAGATTTTAACTCCACATCAAAAACTGTTTCCCAGGTAGTAGATTCAGGTTCCAAACAAGGGTTGCCAGATTCCAGCTATGTTGTAAAGGAATCTTCAATTACTGAAACACATAAATCTTGTAAACAAATGTTGCCAGATTCTGACTATTCATCAAAAACTGTTTCCCAGGTAAAAACACATCCAAGTTCCATTACATCCTCCAAACAAGGGTTGCAAGTTTTCGTCTCCATTGCAAAAGAATCTTCAATCACTGATACCCAATTACAACTGGTATTAGGTGATGATACAATGAACTCGTCATTTTCTGATTCTGAAACTGTAAACGATACAAACAGTGCAGTTAAAGAAAAGGAGGACTCTTCTAAAATTAATCCAAATTTAGTTACGGATTCTGTAAATCAAAATAGCAAAATGTGTTTGAATATTGACATTGCTTGCCAAGATGCGGAAAAACTCAATGAAAACACTGCTAAATTTATAACTAATCAAAGTAAAGGTGAAGATGATAGTATTTCATCAGCAAATTTGAGTTGTTCAGAAACAAATAATTCTAGTATTCTCGAATCAGAGGATATTTTTGCCGAAACGAAATTTGATAACTCAATAACTGTTCTAGATTCTGTGAAAACAGATAATGCTGTTACTATAGTTGAAGATAGCCCAGCAAGTTGCAAAGAACTTGAGTTGAATATTGAAGACTCAATGTCTTCAGACTGGGATCAAAATTGATTTTGAAACATGAATTCAAGCCCCTTAAATAATAGTATTACCCCCTTCTTGAGTCCTGCTAGTTCAAGTGAAAATCAGCAAAATGAGACGAATTCTTTGAATTTGAGTGAATCATCCGATTCTGAATCTCCGATTTCGCTCATTTTTGATGCTGATTCCTCAGATGATTTAAGTGAAGAAGAATTGGTAGACATGGATGTTCCAATGTTTTCAAATTGTAGTTCTGGAGATGAGATGGGTTCAAAGGCCACATCTGATTACTCAGGAGAAAAACATTGCTTGGATTCGGTTTGTGATATGAAGAATATTTCTTCGAATAGTGAGATTTCATTGAAAACATCGTTGACTGATTCGCAACTTGATGCAATTATGGATGACAGCTTTTCACAAGAGAACATTGCACACTCTTCTAGAATACCGAATAACGAAAATGTTGAAATAGGCACTAAAAGATGTGTAGGACATACAGTAGAAGCTGGATTAGGCAAAGTGAAAATGTTCTCAACTGCGACTTTTGAAAATTCTTATGGTTTTTCTGTAACTTCACCAACTCAAACTATATCAAAAAATGATTTGTCAAAAACAACTCAAAACAAAAATATTTATCAAGGACCAGCTCAGTTCTCTGAGAAAAAACAAGAGCCACCTGCTTCGCAAAATAGTGGACATTCTGTCGAGAAGAGAGTGTCAAATAACCTTGTTTTATCTCCTGATGTCATAAAAGCGATGGACATCAGTGATAGTGTGATTAGCACACCCTGCAGCTCAAATAAAAACTCCAGAAGAAGTGATAACTTGAAAACTGAGAAATCATTTAGTAATCTGATTCTATCACCTGCTATCCTTAAAGAGATGGATGTCAGTTTTTCTCCATGTAATTCAGCCGACAATTCTATCATTGCTAGCAACACTGTGTCAGGTCTTTCTAAATCCACTAATAATTCAAATTGCACAAAACCCAAACCAATTTGTGACAGATATTCTAACAGCAAATATAAAGAGGCAAACACTTCATCTTCACATGCGAAGGGTTCACCTTATGTTAGCCTTGGACAGCCAACTTCAAAAGAAAAATTTTCTGTTTATAATTCTTCGAATAGTAAACCGAAATCAGCTTTACCAACATCATCATATGCAGGAGATATCCTATCTCCACATGTAAGTCTTGGACAACCAGTGTCTTCTACTTCCACTCCAAAGAGTCATATCCATGCTAAGGTATTGAATCAAAAATGGAAATTACCTTTGAACTCTTTTTCCAATGCTGCTATGTCGCCCTATGTAAGCCTTGGGCAGCCAGTTGACAGTAAAACCATTCTCGAGAAGTCAAAGTTTGTTAAAATAGGTTCTGCGGCTGATGTTAGCACAGTTTCTGATAACAGCTTGGAAGATCTTTTCGACATGACAACCTTCGGGTCAAAAAGTTCAAATACAGAAAATTCGAAATTTGATTCAACTTTTTCAATTGAAAATTTAGACAAAGCTTTCAATTTCAGTGATTTATCCTGCAATGAAAGTTTTAGTGATAATATCACTGATGAAAAAATAACAATTCCTGATACAAAGAAATCAACTGATAAGAATAATGCAGTGTTGCGAAAAAGAAAATCTCCAACTGTTATAGTTTCACCTACTCAGTCAAAATCATCTAAAATTGCATCAAATTGCCCAAGTACTCCAAGTAATCATGTAACACATGAACAATTCATTGAAGAAGAGCAGTTAATATTATCATCTCAAAAAAGTCCTATAAATTCGAAACGAAAACTAAAAAAAAAGCACACGGGAGCTAGAAAGTCTATCATCACCGAATCGAAAAAGAAAATACCAACATCGAAAAATGAAATTATTAAAACCGACTGTAAAAATAAAGAAATAAAAATGACATCACTCAATGATATTACCAATACACAGGATAAAGATGCGAACATCATGAATAATATCAGTTCTGGATTGAATACAGGAGAGGATGACGGTTTTATTGCCTCGTCCCAAACTTTGGTGCCAACTGCAGTACCCGTTACACAAATCTCACAAAAGTTAACGGCTTCACAGACTGGGTTGACGATAATTGATGTTTGCTCTCACACTGAGTTATTCAACACTTTCATGGAGGAATGGAATTCTAAAACTTGTTTTTCTTTTGCCGTTGCCACAAGGAGTAATGAAACACATAAGGTTGGTGACTGAACTTTCAATAAACGTTTAGCTAGTATGTAGAATATATTTTCAAAATCAGGTGTTTATAAGTTTTGAATGTAAGATGTGGATTGGGATAAAATTTTGTCACATTTGTGAATCAGGGGTAGGAGTTAAGGGTTTTAGGCTTTTTTCTGTGTCTCTCGAAACTTTTGAAAATTTATAGACCTACTAGTTGTTACGGTCTAACTTGGCGATTAGGAATTTCAGAACCGCAATCCCCCCCCCCCATTCTAAAATCCTGGTTACGCCCCTGACTTGAATTTGAAATGTAATTTTGGAATCACAGGAACTAATTGAACCATAATGTTAGTGGTTCATCATTTGACTTTGTAATAAATTTATTTACATTGTCAAGAGACACATTATATACAAGAATCGAATGTTATTTAACGATATGTAGGAGCTGCTGTTCATCATTGCCTACCTAATTTATTACTCTCAGGCTAAGGTGATCCTTGTGGGATTTGAACTAGGATACCTAACCTGTGTTACCGATATAGTTTGGGTCTAGTATTTTAACCCAGGGGTGTGGCAGCCTGCGGGCCACAGCCCAGCCGGTCAAGCCATTTAGTGTGGCCCTTGTTAATACTTGTCGCTAATGTATCCCATTGCTGCGTGATTTTATAACACTCGTTTAAACTATTATAGTGTGCTGTAATAGTCCTTCATTGTGATTGCTTGGCACTTTGTTGTGTACATGGAACAACTAAAGTTGCTGTGTTGCAATTAACCATGCCCATTAATGTTAATATTGAGAATATCATGTTAGCAAACACACATCTCTAACCGAATTAAAGTAGATGTCTTAAGTTGGGTATATGACTCACCAACAAAAAATGTTGCACACTCCTGCTTTAACCAATTAACCATGCCCATTAATGTTAATATTGAGAATATCATGCTAGCTAGCAAACGCATCTTCATAATTTTTCAAATATTTATATTACAGCCTCAATTCAAAATTAGTGTGCCGTCCTCTACGACCACTAGTAATCAACAGACAGAAGGTACTGAACAACAGAATTCATATAGCATTGCAGGAATTGCTGTGTGCTGGGGACAGCAAGATGCTTATTATATATCACTAGAATCTGAGGTATTGCTTTTGAATATTTAAGTATATACCATAAGTATGAGTTTATTTAGACTCCATAATTAGCAAAAGACGATAAAATAATTGAGAAAAACAAAACGAGAATATCGGTTGGAAACCGAAGACTTATCGATCGATAGTTAGGGGATCCCCCAAAACAGAAACTGCAGTTTCGATTCATCCGCTCTTGTAACTTGCGCACTGCGCATCGCACACACACACTCGGCGGGTCTCAAAATTCTCTCGCTTTACAAAAATCTAGATCACTATATCAATAATTGATTGATAACTCGCTAATTATACGACATAATTCGTCCAAAATCAATAGGTTTCTGGTCCGAGATAAGATGAATGCACATGCAAAATTTGGAGCAGATTCAACCTCGCATTCGCGAGATATCGCGTTCATCTAACAGACACACCGACAGACAGACATACATACAGACAAATACCTATCAATATACTTACCGATCTTAAGATCGATAAGTAATAAATAAAACTGATTATGGAATCAAGAAAGCAAACGAAACTTCAAGTAAGGTTTAAAGCAGGGGTCGGCAACCTCCGGCCCGCGAAGCACTATAATCCGGCCCGCGACGCTCCACTAAATTATAGTAACAAAACATCTGTTTGGACGAATATAATCTTTAGACTAAATTATATTATAACCTAACAATTATATAATATTATATTATAATAATAATAATTATAATATTATATAATAATAATAATATATTTCACAATTACTCGTTTAATGAGCCTATAATTTAATCATAATTAAGCAAATGGCAACAAAACGCAGAAAAGTTGATGCTAAGTGCAAAGGGTTCAATGGCGCTGAAAATCTTCAAATGAAATTTTATGAGATGCAATGAGGAAATAAATCTATATTCTATTCGAGAGATATAAAAAGTACCATTCGTTCGATTTTTCAACTTTCTAAAAATATGTGCGGCCCGCCAATGACTTGCAACCTTAATTTTGGCCCGCGAGCGACAAAAGGTTGCCGACCCCTGGTTTAAAGCGTACAGATTTTAAGTGGGAAGGTATTGATAAAAGAAGTAGTACGTGTTCGCTTTTTCTATTAATTCTATTTTCTAATTTTCTAATTCAATTTCTATTAATGGTGTTACTTTATACTTACTGGAGTTAATTATTGGACTCATTGAAAATTTTAACCCTATTTGATATGCTGAATAAAATTTATGAATAAACCGAGTTTTGAACCCAAGATCTCTAGCTTTTTTTGTTTCCTTGTATAAAACATTTTGAAAACTAAGTAACTATTATGTATAGTAGGCATTTAACAATGCTGGTATCGCATGTTGAAGATTATGGGTCTAATCACTATGTCCATCATCCAGTGATTAATTAGACTAAGCCAGAAGGATTTCATTCCCAAAGCATAGTAGCCCTACCATAGTTGATGCTGCTTGTTTTGAGCCCTTGTCCAAATCAAAGGTGCAAAATGGTTTGTAAAAAGATATCAGTAAGAAATCAACTCAAAGCAAAAACAGTTGTAATAATTTTAGTTCTCTTCAATTTTCTTCAGGAGAGTGAAATAGATGCGACTTTATATCCAAGAGAAGCCAGAATTTACTGAGTTGACACCCCCTCCAGTGGCCAAGAAATTAAGTGTTGAACAGCGAATTGACGCAGTGAGATCTTCAAATTGTGCTTTTCAAAGAAAGAACTGCATTTCTGGTGCTTTTTGTATCAAGAAGCAATTTAGAGTTTTGAGAAAACTTGTTGAAACTTCAAATGCTTTTTGGCAGGTGTGTGATTTTGGGAAAACAAATTGAAAAGTGAACCTACTACCTAATATGCTGTGCTGAGCTATGTTGTTGCTAAAATTAAATTATTCTAAATACTTAAAATTGAAATACCTTGAGACTACTGACTCTGGACGTAGATGTTTGAGAAATCATAGTTTGTCTTATTCTGTAGAACTGACTTTGATATTGTGCATTTTGATCGGCGCATACTTTTTGGCAGGCGTGTAACTTGATTTTGGGGAGGAAAACAGATTAAACTGATTATTCACCGCGAGAAGCGTGAAGTATTTAATGTTTCAATTAAAATAAAGTTGAAGATTGAAGTGGGAAAAATTGATATTGTAATTTCGCTCATATGGATATCAGATCTTTCATTCAAATTATTTTCATTGTTCATTTCTTAATTTTCCTAATGGTTGTGTATTGTTTATTGAATTTTATATTTTTATTTTTATAGTGTGTAAACATAGATCATTCTGATGAAATGGACTTTCAAATGTTTCTAATATTAGTTATGTTTATTCAATTTTCATTCCATGCAATTTATTCACCCCCTTGTGCTTCTATAATTTTCTAGGACCCAACAGTAGCTGCCTGGATGCTGGACCCTTCAGCTAAAGAAAAAACATTGATTGGCTTGGTCAACCAGTTTATACCTGCAGATTCTCATCTATTAAGAGGTGAATTATTTTTTTCAACAATCTTTTAGTTTGGATTGATGATTTTAAAGAAATCTTTTCAGTACTGGCAGTTGATTTTACCCTACTTTTTCGGGAGTGAACTTTGTTTGAATTGAGAAAAATCACAATATGCAGATTGCAGAATAAGTTCTACGTTGTAGGAATTAGATTCAATTTTTTGATACAAAAAAATGAAGAAGAGCGCTCAAAACTATGAAAACGAGTCAATATTTACAGCATTGCTTGGGGGAGGAAAAAATGTCCGAGCGGCTGCTAAACGTTCTTGTTGATAAGCCAATGCAACTTAAATAAACAAAGATGCAGAGGCCAGGGGAACATCCATTACACACTGAAATATTGAAAAAACACACCAGATAACGCTTTCTTAGAATCCTATTCCTAACAGTGTGAATGCTGAATTTCAATTTGACCTTTTTTGGCTTTCAATTTGACCTGGATGAGTCATACTGGCTGTTCCTGTTGTCTAATTTAATTCAAATTCATTGTTGTGTATTTTTTCCATGATTGTGTAATTTAGAGAATATTTTTTTGGACACGAGGGGACATAACGATCGTTTCAATATTATGTTGATCTTGTTGTTGTTGTTGTTCTTTGACACTTTTTGGACATCTAGTGGAAAACTTAAAAAACCGCTTTTCTCTTTCATTACTGGACCGATTGCTTCGAAATTTTTACTGGTTAAAGATAAAATTTTTCTCCAAAAGGCTATTACTTTTAGTTATTTCAAATATTTCTGTTAGCTCTGTGAGATTTGTTTTTGTTTGCTATGACGTCATTAAACGTTCTGCGGACATCGGACGCCATTTTGTGTCCTACTGTACTGCTTCGCTTGGTGTGAATATATTTGTAGACTGTGATCTGACGGTACGGTAAACCGTACTGTACTGCGAACAGACGTGTCCATATATTTGGGCGTAGCTCTCTTGTTCTTTATCAGATTGCTTCATTGCTACATTTGCTGCTATAATACAGCATTTGGTGTCGCTGACTGGATGACTCACTGAGTCTTTCGTGATCCCATGTCAATTACTGTGAATGAATGTTCCTCGTTTTTTTAGTTTACTATGTTTTTCTTTCGCTTTATATTGATTTTTGCATGACGAAAAATAAACATCTGAATCCCTGAATCTAAATTATTAATTTCATGAAAATTAGGGGAACTTATTTCTTGAAGACTTTCAATAGAGTATTTGCTTTTTTTCTATTTTTGCTAGGTTTGAACAAATGCAGTAACTTCGGTTCTATATCATGTGCCAGTAGGAATGATTCTTATGCTCCGGCGAGGATTCGTGCCTGCGCTGAGGCTATTTGCTGTTACCGTGTCATGAAGAAATTAATACAAGAGCTGAAGAGTGTTGATATGTTGGATATGTACAGTGATGTGGAGATGCCGCATATTAGAAGGTTCGTGGGAAGGGAAAAGCTTTTCACCCCAAGTTTTTCTGTTTTCATATTTCAGGGTTATGTTTTCATAGGGCATTTGGTACAATTCATTTAATTTTTTCATCCAATACAATTTTTTGGCATTCGACAAATACTGACATTGTTTTTCAGCACTTTAATTTAATTATTTACCAAACTTGCCATGTGTCCTTTCTGTCCATATACAGTATATTTAAGCATTGTTTTCTTGTTCCTGAATGCCAATCTAAATGTTGAAAAAGAATCCCTTATTTTCAGCCTAGCTTTGATGGAAATCAACGGCATAGGATTCAATAAAGAGAAATGTTCATTAGAAATAACAAATCTACATGAAACAGCAAGGCAACTAGAAAGAAAAGCTTACAAACTTGCAAAGAAACAATTCAATATTGGAAGTCCTACAGAAGTGGCAAAGGTAAAGGAGTCTTACTTTCACAAAGTAATATTACTGCTCATTAGCACAAATGTAATTCTGTAATGGTGAAATATTTGAAAAAGCATTTCGAATCTTTCATTCTTTACGCTAATACAAAAATTTTAACTTGCAAATCTGGTTCTTCACTCCGTGGCTCTGCTGCATTATTAATATGTTAGATGTTCTGGAGAATTTCACTAACATAAAATCCACCAACACGAGAGCAAAGATGAAAGAGTGTTACCTAGGTTTGACATGGGGAAACTGCGGCCTGTTGGCCAAATCCAGCCGATACAGCCAGCCAAATCCAATCTGTCCCAACTGATGCTGCCAAAACCAAATTAAAACTAAATTTGTATGTTTTAGCTAAAAGTAGCTCGAAGAACTTGTTGAGATTGCAATTAAATGTAGTTTCGGCACAAAGCTTATTGTTTTCCACTTTTGCTTTTTTTAACACTGTAAATATTGTTCATGAAATTTGGCGCCTGGTACGTAAACCATGCCCTTCCTTGGCCTAGGTACATCAACCCTTATTACTTATCGATTTCAATCGGTAAGTATGTTGATAGGTATTTGTCTGTCTGTTGGATGCACGCGATATCTCACGAAAGCGAAATTGAATCTGCTCCAGAATTTGCATGTGCATTCATCATAAGTTGTACCAGAAGCCTATTGATTTTGGATGAATTATGTCGTATAATTAGCGAGGTATTAATTAATTAGTGATGGGACACAAGGTGTCACTATGGAGTAAGAGCGCTGTTTTGGGGGATCCCTTAACTTTCGATCGATAAGTCTTCCGTTTCTGACCGATATTCTCGTTTTGCAGTTAGACATTTGGACTATCATTCATAATTTTTAGGATTCTGAAATCCTGATTTTTTGTATTATATTGTAGGTTCAAGATTTCTTCATTGATATTTCCCACTCTAATAAAATAAAAGTCCAACGAATAAATTTTTAGGTACTTTTTGGGGATCTTGGATTACCTGTGGATGGATCAGATACTAAAACTACCACTGTGACAAGTTCTACTCGCCCAGGATTGTGGAGAAAAAGAGGAGGGAAAATCCCCCAATCTTGGAGCACAAAAAAAGAAATTCTAGAAAAATTAAAGAAGTTTCATCCTCTGCCTGAAATTATTCTTCATTGGAGACAAATCAGTTTTACTTTATCAAAGGTGTGCATTTTAGTTTTTACCATCAGTGTCAAGAAAAATTGTTTGAGGGGTACTCTGAAGTATGCGTACCAAAATGGGGCACACTGGAACGTAGTATGTGTACCAGGTTAGGGTTAACCAACTTTTATTCCAATGTTCCTGATTTTAGTGCTATTACGAGTTCAGGGACTAGCCAAGTGACTCCCGTAATATTGTACCTACAATTATAGCCTGACTCTAAACTGGTGCACATACTACGTTCCTGTGTCCGCCATCTTGGTTCACATACTACAGAAGTACCGTTTGAAGAGCTACTTACCTAATTAAATACTAATCAGATGATCGTGCACGTGCATGTTTCGAACTTTGGTTAGTTCGTCGTTTTGAAATGCGATTGCAATGTCGGATAAAGAGACTAGCGGTTCTAAGTTTCATTGCTGTGTCCCACTATGTAATGATGATAGTCATTATTCACCAAACTTCGTTTCATTCATTTCATAAGGATGTTAGACTGTATTGTATTGTCCTGTATTGTCAGTATATTCGTCGCAAACTTAGGTTTTGCTTGTTTTCCAGAGTTTTGTTACCGTATGTTATATGATTTGTTGTTTTCATTGAGTGTTGTGGTTTCAGAATGCCGAAATAAACGCTATTATTACGGTAGGTTTCGGTAATACATTTGGGCGTATAATGTGGATTTCGCATTCATACAGAAACTTCTTTGTCATATGATAAGATATGTTTATATTTCAAATAACTTCAGCTCATATATGAGAATAGACAAGGCAATATTTGTTGCCTTGTTGGGTTTTGCAAGATAGTTTAGTTTCCACGAGGGCAAATAAATTATTTTTTATTGACTTCGAGATAGCATCATCATTTGAATAAATTGCTAGGTTTTGGCGCTTCTTGGGCCTACTGGCTCCATATGTCTTAGAACTTAGACATGGGTAAACTAACGCCCGGTGTCCAAATCTGGCCCGTTGGGTGGTTCAATCTGGCCCGCCTGATTTCAGACTGACAATTGCCACCACCGAGGTGAACAGAATTTTGATGTTCAAAGCTAAAAAATCCCTCAATTTGTAGAGATTTTGATTATGGTGAATGTAGTTTTGGCACCAGGCTTATTGTTCTCAAATTTTGCTTTTGTAACACTGTAAATAAAAGTATGTTCATAAAAGTAACTTTTCACGTCACAATTAATTGGCCCGCCAGTCTAGGTGAACAAAAACCTTGCCCACTGTCTTATAATATTTATCGCAGGGTGGTCCAAACCCAGGCCCGCGGGACACATGTGGCTCGCCGCTTCATTTTTTGGGGCCCGCGTCGCATTTGCGCGAGGTTAAACAAAAAATCGCATTTGGTGTTGTTTCGTCATAAAAATAACCAGAATGAATCTTTTGACATATTGGCACATCACTAGTGTCATTGAATTGACTAGTGTTGTGGCTAGCTGAGGCAACTAGCGAAATAGAATGATGTGCTTGGCAAGTCCAAATTGTTAACTAGTTTCTATATTTTCGGTCGGGAATATATGTTACCGGTAACAAAATAGGCTTCAAAGAAAACTAAAAATTTAATGAGAAATCTATTAGCCTAGGCTGGCTACTCCTGATACCTGAATATTAATGTAATGGCCAACCAATATAATTCCTGCCAGGTGGTTGTTTACAACCAACATGAGTTTGAAAAGCAAGCTGACCAATTCAAACAGATTTTTGACTGGGCATGGGAGGGAAAATACCACATTGCTTGCTTAATATCTCTGTAAGTTGTGTCAGTGACAAACTTAAACAGCATTTTCTCTTTAGGGCACTATCTCTGTTATAAAGATTTTGAAATCTTACACTAAATGTAGATATAGTAAAATTTTTGCACGCTTTAGTGAGTTTTGCATGCTTTAGCTTGATATATGAAAATTAATGACCAATGTGTTTGGACAATAAAAGTGTTTGTTTTGTATTGCCCTTTTTAAGTATACTTGGCATTGTTTTGGCCCGCGAACAATACAAAAATTATGGTGTGGCCTGCGAGGTTGACAACCTTGGACCACCCTGATTATGATATCATATTTCTATACAGACATTGCATCCTTTGGTTCGAGTTAGTACTTTCTGCAAAGAAACAAAAATGAATCGAATTCATCCTGAATGCATCACACGTTCTATCACTGGTAGGGTCAGTGTTGTCGAACCAAACATTCAAAATGTTCCTAAGTCTTTCACAATCATAATTGCATCTCAAGAAACTGAGGTAATTAGTTTTTTGTAACTAATCTGTCATGGGATATTTGACGACAACTACTACAAAGTATGGGATGTTAGAAAAATAGCTTGTGCTACTTGGTTCATACTGGGCGACTCAAAAAAAGATTCTATGTTTTGAAACATATTCTATTCTGAAGAGAATATAACTTTTGTGCTAAAAGCCCTAGATGGAGCCCTAGGGAACAAATAACTATCATACACAATCAGAAGCTCCCGTTATAAATAGATTTTCTTCATTTTCATAGAAGTAATTGAGAAATTGAGGGGGTTCTTTTTTTCAGTCACCCTGTACTTGGTATATTCTGAGGTGCTATGGTTTTGAAACTTTAGCATAATGAATGAATTCATCCACATCAAACTACTTTATAGCTTGGGCTTGGAGATGCACATGCTTTATATTAGAATTCCATATGTAGAGTTTTCGGCGCTCACGTAGTATGTGAACCAAGATGGCGGACATCAGAACATAGTATGTGTACCAGGTCAGGGTTAGGCCATAATTTTATTCCAATTTTCCTCATTTTAGTTCTATTAGAAGTTCGGGAACTAGCTAAGTAACTACCGTAGTGAAATTATGGCCTAACCCAAACCTGGTACACATACTACGTTCCGGTGTTCGCCATCTTGGTTCACATACTACGGGAGTTCCGAGTTTTCTCTAACAAAAGTTAGCGCAGCATATAGTGACATAGTGAAATGTTTGGAGTTCGTATAGGTAAAAACCTCTTTAGAGGCATAACTGTGTCATTTTGGGTTAAGGTATCTTCTGAGCATCTGCGGACTGATTCAAGGAGGATAAATATTTCATATGAAGTTATGTGCGCAGCATTTTCTCGGGACTAGTGTAGTGTAGTTTAGTACCACAAGTATCGTACTTCTAGCGGACTTAGCATAACCATTTTTGCATATGTTATTTCTAACCCTCACCTGATTACGTCATCCAAAAATTATGTCACTCTGATGACACAATCATGTCATATAGCTTGCCAGAGTATAGCTAAGATGATAGATTAGAAATGACATATGAAAAAATAGTCGCGCCAAACCCGTTGCGGTATGAAACTACACGAGACCCATTTTCTCTAACCAAGGCTTTTGACCAGCAGTCACTCAATTGTATGCCATTTCTTATAATAGAGAAACTCGATCTTATTATAGTGTTGTTATGTTTAGAAACATCCAGCGATTCGGGAAGTCTGCATAAGAAATTTGTTTATACCTTCTAAGGGTGAGTCCTGCATTTTTGTATAGTATATCTTCTAGAATCTTCGGTGATAAATCCTTGACTAAGTCCTAACAATTATTTTATTTTAATGACAATTTCGGGTATGGAAATAGCAATATAAATTTTAATAGATACAGGAACTAGGTTAGCAGAGACAGCTTTACTGAACTACCTTGGAAACTTAGACAGAGAGAAAGCTATCGTACATCATCACACTCCATTCATTTGAATGGGTGTCGCTTACCGTAATCAAACGATCGGATTTCACAACTCACGAACGCGCAATTGCGGCGAATTTCCAATTTTGAAATTCGATAAGATTCTGTTGTGTTTGGTTTTATTACTTCTTCGCACAGAGTACGGTTGCAATAAACGCACCTTGAGTCCGCAAAGTTTTTTTGCCGGTGAGAAAATAGTCCGCCACCAAAAAAAGGTTGGGAAACGCTGGCCCTAGCGTGATGCACAATCAATCTTACGGAACATTATTTTCCTAATGGTTTGCTACCTTTGTCCTTCTAGAGCAGTGGTTTCAAAAGTTGAATAACTGGGGGCCAAAATTAGAAGCGGAAGGATATTCGCGGGCAAGGAGGGAGAGGCCAGCGCCGGCAAGGAGTCGATTGCGGTATCGGTGCGTATAATTAAGATACGGAACAATTAATTGTTACGAATTTACACATGCTTAAACTGTGACAATGATGTAACAATTGGCGGTATATAAAACGCAAAAAAGTAAAAACATAGTGTGTTAAAAAGTTCGGCGGGCCATGTTAAATTTTTACACGGGCCATAATTGACCCATGGATGTGGTTTGGCAACCACTGATCTAGAGTTAGCGTTGTACTTTATTACCCAATCCTGAGATTTTGGCTCGCTGTTCAGTGCAAGTAAGAGATTTCTTGAATAAACCTAGGACCAGGGGTAATATATCACAGAGGATTTCATTCCGAGTACATCTTCCCTCACATGCTAATCACTAGAGATTTGTTCTGACCAAAGTTGAAAACTGCAATATAGCATATGGCTGTATTGATAGACATGGGCTTTCTACAACAACCGACTACTTTGCTAAAGTAAAGGAGGGGTATTTCCCCAAATATTCCCCAACTGGATGCGCCACCCAAATGCCCGGATAATAATGACAGTGTTTGATTATCTGCGCTGAGTTATGTGATTTTTTATGACTTTGTTTAGAACAAGGCTGTAAGGCAGCTACTGGGCCTTTCACAAAGACACTATCTGGTTCTCTTTTTTCACATAAATCACAATCCCATATATGCTTATACTATGCAATTCTACTGTGCAAGTCCGTCTGTACACTAACACAAATGTATTTCTGTAACGTTTCGTCTGACCGAAATCAGACTTCCTCAGACAAGCAGTTTACAACAATCATTGATTGTGCAGCAGGAATCTTGAATTGCATTGTACGGTCTGTTTATTCCTGCTATAGCATCCTTGCATCACACACATACGGATTCACTAGCGCAAAGGCATTGAGTGTTAGTCTCGCATAACCTCTCCTGATACCCATATATGCTTGTTGCTTATATTTTTGTTTTATTAAAATTTTATCATTTTGCCAAAAATTGAACTTTATTTAAAAATTGCTATTAGTTTTATTATCCCTTATTCAAAGCTTCTATGTGTCTTCTGTTGTTTCATTTCCTTTTCCACGGCAGTGGGACCTATTCCTAAAACATAAAAAGAATTGTTCAATACAATACAATATAAATCTAAGGTTTCTAATTAGATTTCACATTCATCATTTATATTGAGATGTGCCCTAGAGTTTTAAATAACGGGAATTTTTCATTGAATGAAACGTTTACATACTTTATTAAACAGGGCATAATGTGGTACAAACATTCAAACAGTTAAAAATAGGGATGGATATTTGGTCCCACTCGCCTATTGGGTTGTTGTATGATAAAACCCATACCAATAAAGACCTCTAATGACAGAATCAGGAAAAGTTCATTTCTGGACAATGTTAAGTTATAATATGAAATTCAAGAGTCCGGCTGCACACTAACACAAATATATTTCTGTGTCGTTTCATCTGGCCAAGGTCAGACTTCCCAGATATGCAGTTTACAACAATTGTTGTTCAGACGAAAACATCGTGCATGAGTATTCTTTTGTTGTAGTTGTGAACTGCTTGTCTGAGGAAGTCTGATTTTGGTCAGACGAAACGTTACAGAAATAAATTTGTGTTAGTGTGCAGCAGGACTCTTGAATTGCATAGTATTTTTATTCCTGCTACAGCATTCTTGCATTATACGCATACAAATCTACTAGCGTAAAGGCATTGAGAAAGGATTGGGAGTTAATCTCGCGCACCTCTACTGATAGTAATGTTAAGTTACTTTGGTTATACTGCAACGATGTGCATTTTTATCCCACCACTTTGCAGTTAGAGAGTGACTTATTTATTTACCGGCTGGCAAGTCCCACAGTCTAATCCCAACGGGATGTAGATACCACTAGGGAAGAGTTCACATTTTAAATTTGTCGCACACGGTAAACCGCAATCCGCACCACAAAACTCGCCTTGCTGTGCTGGACAAACTAGGCAGCATCTGTAATGAAAAATTTTGGAAAATAAGTGTAAGTTTCACACCAATGAAGACTAAGGCTGGCTGATATTTTATAGGCGTGATGACCTATGGCAGCAGTTCGCCCCCCTGAGGAAACCACAGCTCATTAGGACGAGGGTCACAATGCTGGGCGCAAAACTAATTTTACTATTCCCTTTACAGGAAAACCTCCTTCTAGTTTCTTTCATTGCTTGGCAAGGTTATTTTACTGGGTGCTTTCACTTCGTTGAGCATGAACTTTTTGAATCTGATGAGATTTGGTCAATGAAGAGCAATGAAAATAACACTACTGTAATGATAAACAAGGGGGCATGAGTGCTAAAAGTCTTCAGAAGGGGGCCACGACCCATAAAAGGTTGGGAACCACTGGTCTAGGGGTTAAAGTGTTAGACTTAACTGTGTTGACATCGCAGGTTAAACATCCAGGGTTCAAATCCCATCCCCACCACCTTACGGAAAGTTTAATCAATTGTGTAGGCTATGTCGAATCGAAGGGATACTTGTTCCTTCAAATATAGTAGCTAATGTCGTTGGATGCTTTTATGGTGTCTTGTTTGGGGCAAAATTTGCGTATAAGCGTTATAAAAAATTCGAAAAATTGTCGAGGTTCCAATCATTTTTAAGTAAGATAAGTAAAAAATAAGTAAGTCAAATCAACGAATCGAGATGTCTATTTAGTAACGGCAAAGGATAAACTTAACAAAAACTGCATATAATTATATTGTGTATCAGCTTTAAATCTTCTTCCAGTCGGCAATTTAAATTATATTAAATTTCATGGAATTAGTGATAAATTCTGTTTCAAAAATTTTCAATTCGATTCCGAGAATCAAAATATCGTTTTTCGCCCGTCGATAATAATTTTTGCCAATCACTAAGAAAATCCCCGTTGACCTTATGTCTTGTATTTCTGAATAACTTGGTTAGAAAGCTGACGTAATCTCCAGACACGATCGCCATCGCATTTTTCACGCATTTTGAAATATGGCTTATCGGGTGTGTAATCACTTGCGATAAAGTTTCTATGCTTTTTAGTTGGTCCACGTATTGTGTGGTGGATTCCGAATTCTTTTGTTAAAACCAGCCATCCAGGATTTTCAAACGAAGGGGGGGGGGGGGGGGGGGGGCGTTCAGTATTTCTCATTCTACGGCTTTTGAAACAGTCGCCGCGATTACTTGCTCGTTAATGCTTGTCTGACACGTTATTATCGACTTTTTTCATTCTAACAAAAATAAAAAAGGGGTGGGGGAGGGGAAACCCCCCTAATTGCGTCACTACATGTATCTGGAACGTTCAACTGGTTACCTCTCCCATACCTGACCTAAACTGGTGACTGAACTTCGGTTTACTTCTTATGATCAGCTTATTCATAACATTTTGGTTATTGTGAAATCATGAAATAAAAATAGTTTTGTAAATGGGAAACGCAAAAGTCTTTTAAAATTGAAAGTAGAGTCAGATTCATCAAAATAATTTTTCTCGTGATAGGAGACCAAATCCGTGTTTTCAAGAACAACAACACGCACGTAGACCAGGGGTTTGCAATCTTTATTACAGAAGGGCCAGATTCAAGTAATTGGTTAAAGCCGTGAGCTGCACTTTTATTTAATTGATAAATAATTTATAGTAGTTTCAGTCACAAAAAAGGCTTTTGCTACTCAGTTTTGTTAATCTGACAGTGGTACTGGGGTACTGGTATAGGTTTTGCGACGCAAAGTGATCCCCTTAAAATTGCCACTTCTCCGCGGGCCGCACAATATTTCCTTGCCGGCCGCACGGCCGACGGGCGCAGTTTGCACACCACTGACGTAGCCAATAAAAGCTCGACCCCGAGTTTTTAATTTGTCGTTTTAGCTTTGAACAACGATTTTGTCAGCAGTCACGAATAAAAAAAAATACTTACCGACAAGCAGGGTTGATGACCGGAGCCTCTCCGTTCGGGCATTCAACCGGAGGGCAGTTTTCTGGACAGTAGCATATCGGTGATATCGCCTTCGCGTAGGAAATTAAACTCGCAAAGAGAAACAAGATAGCGATCCACTTCATGTTTTAGTTGGGTTAGATATGTATTATATAAATCGCTTAAGAAGAAAATTGCATTTTTAATCATGTTCTTGTTCTTTGTCACAGAAAAAAATCGCCTTTCTTATTGATTACTGGACCAATCGCATTGAAATTTTATAGTGCTTAAAGATTAAATTTTTTGCTAGAAGACTATTACTTTTATTTATTTTAAATATTCCGGTGAGCTGTATGGAATTCGTTTTTTGTGTGTTATGACGTCATCTAAATTTTCCACCACGTGACGCTACGTTTCCATATATTTGAGTATAGCTCTCTTGTTTAGTATTGTTATCAAAACGTGCAAAACCCAAAGTGCTACTTGCGCTTACCGCAAGCTAATGAGAGTCGAGCAAAAATTGGATATAAAACTCTTATACCCCCTTTTTAGAATCTGTCAAGTCTCTTGCACCCCACCTTAAAAATAACTAGATAACAATAAGCTAAAAATAACAGATGGTAAGGCGAAAGTATGTTATATTCAACAAGAGAGCTATGCTCAAATATATAGACACGTAGCGCCACCCAATGGCAATAATTTTGATGACGTCATAGCGAAATAAAAAAGTAATAGCCTTCTGGAGAAAAATTTTATCTTTAACCACTGAAAATTTCAAAGCAATTGGCCCAGTATTCGAAGAGAAAAGCGATTTTTCAAAAATGATGGAGACAAATAATAACAATAACAACATAATATTGAAACGATCGTTATGTCCACTAAACGTGTCCAATAAACGTGTCCAAAAATTACGTTTGAAATACTTGGATGGAACTTAAATATTGAAATAAATAAAAAGTTTTGAAATTTAAATATGTAAAATAAGGCGGGGAGGATCAAATCTAACAAATATTTTTATTTTAATTAGCTTCACGCCCCCTCAAAAAATTGTATACGCCTCCTTTTAGGGCGTGCCCCACCGTTTGAAAACCACTCTTTTATACATAGCAAGGGAGGAATGAAGAGTTCCGAAATTGTCAAAGGGTAGAATATATCGAAAAAGGCTGGGTACCACTGATATAGGGTTCCACTGGTCAACAAAATTCTAATTTCAAGTCAATGGATGTTTCTACAATCTAGTACAGTGGTTCCCAAACCAGGGGTCGCGACCCCAAATTGGGTCGGACTGAGAGTAGGTGGGGTCGCAAATAGGTCGTGGGGGGGTCGCTGAGGTATGGTAGAGGATTGATGTACAAAACATCTAAGATTTGACAAACCATGTTAAATTTAGTAGTTTGTACCATGGCTTACTGTAAAACGGGCCCATAAACATCGCTCTATGCTTATGCTATAGAAAATGTAGGTGCCCAATGTGACATCACTGCTTGGTTTTAGCTTATTTAACTTAATACCACCACATGACCAAACTCAAAAGTCCAGTGAAAGTAGCTCTAAAGTTCATGAAAAATATATATATTGACCTGGGGTCGCACTGGACACTTGAAAGTTGTCTTCGGGGTCGTCCCGAAAAAAGCTTGGGAAATCCTGGTCTAGTATTTTCTTGACATCGTTGACTTTAATTGCTACCTGCGTCATATGCGTACTAAGAACAAACCAACAAAATTTCTATACTAATATTTTTCTATTTTGTCTTCGTCTTCCATTTTTTTGACGGTATTCCAACTCTTGCGCCAAATATATCTTCTTTATTCTCAAGAATTAATTTACGCAGCTCATCTATAGCTTACTGGTCAACGAAATTTCTAAGCTTAGTTTTCCTCCCAAGGATTTCTGCTCTACTGTCTAGTATTCCTTGACAGTGCTGACTTGAATTATTTCAAGCTAGTGTAACTAGTGATGTACAGATGTATCGGCAATATCGGCAAATGTTTCGGTATCGGTATGGGCTAAATGAAGACCGATATTTCCGATATATTTATCTTTTTGATATGATCCAGAATGTTTTAAAAAATAAGTTGGAATACTGATGTTTAAATTAGTCTTTGCTTTGAGGGATCGTGATATATGAACCATGCACGTCACCACCCCCGCGAGTAGAAACGGGAATAGGATTCTGACCTGTTCTTATCTAATTATAATTCAAACTCTCAACTAGTTTGGATATTTTCTCTGCCAAATTTTTGTATTGACATTTTTAATAGTAATTATGAAGAAATATATTAATCGAATAGTAGTGGATTTTATAATGTGTAAAATACAAAATAGGTCGTTATATTGACACAAAATCTTGCGCACGTAACTCAATGTATCAATTGGATAAACATTTATTTAATTTACCACCCTGGTAGCCAAACCTTATGATCAGGGATGGTTATAACCATTGACCATTTCGAATACCTTTCTAAAAATTATTTTGGTCACTGAAATTTCGAATACATTGTAAAATCCCCCACATCAATACTATTCACTTTTCCAAAATCCAGGGACATAGAACTTTAAGCTTTGATAATGTTATTATTGTAAAGCAGTCATAAGGCATGTGCGATATAAATGAAATTGTGATTTTCTTGCTTCTAAGAAAAGAGACTTAATAAGCATTACAGTATATATACTTATTAATTGTGGTGTTAACTGACAAACACAAAAATAAAAGCAACTAGGCTCCCAGTTTCAAATCATAAAGTAGAATCGAAGTCTTTATTAATTAACAGCATACGCACTTTTCGGCACGATTTTTAAATTCTAACTGTTTATCGTCAAGTGCAAGTGTATTTTAGTCATCGATATCGGTAAGCTAAATTCCGACACAATTATCTCTCTACACAGGTATTAAATATTGTGATTCCATCAATTTTAATTTTGTTTAACACAATTTTAGTAGTAGTTTTTTCGTAGATTTATTGCCGTGGCCGCCCAGACTATCTCGTAATATACGATAATAATTGCAACATATTATGGAATAATAAATTCAAAAACATCGACGTGTTATAGGTATTTCTTGTCGGCGCTGATTGAAATCCTTTCATGTCTGCTATAATTTATTGTCGCGACGCGCGATTACGATAAAACACAAAACATGATATAGGTATGTAAAATGTTTTCAATTAAAACGTGGACGGCGGCGCTAAGATCTGTGGGCGATATTCAATATTCTTATAAACACGAAAAACGATATTCGGAAGCCGCGATACTAATATTAAATTCAAATTGAACATCCCTGCATATGAGTTTTCTAAGTTAACACCGAGATTATTAGCGTCAGTACACAATGCATCTAAATTAATTACCGCATCTGAATCCCAAACATCAATTTCTTATGTTGTATTATATCCCTTTTTCAATCTGAAATAATGTGTAGTATGAATAATGCTCAATGACTATTGTTTTAACCCGTCTGCCCTGCACACTTGAGGTAATAAATACATAGTATCGGAATATCGACAATATTGGCCTTTTTGTAATATCGGTATCGGTATTGGCGACAAAAGTGGTATCGGTACATCTCTAGACGGTAATCTACGTCACGGGCGTTTCCATACTAAGGACAAAACGATTAAAAATAATTCAGCTTTGTCTTCCAGTTTTTTTACTCGGCCTTGTATCAACTGTCCTGCTTACTGCTATCTTCTATAATCTATGCGCTAGGGATAAAAATATACCTCCTACGACCCAGACAATCTATAGTCGATTCCAACTCTATCAGCATTTATCCCACTTTTGTTCTAGACCAGTGGATCTCAACTTTTTTTCTCTCGTGTTCCATTTTTGTTGCCCAAAAGTTCTTGTTGCCCATCAACTTTTTATGGCAAGGGGCAAACTACAAGAAAAATCAAGATCCTTCTGCGAATATGAACATTTAAACGTTTATAATTAAAATGTAAATTACTTCTCAGTAGCAGAAAACAGCATCTTCATTGATTGCTTCTACTATCAAAATTAACTATTGTGACATAAATAAAACGAGCAATTTTTAATAGTTCTGTCGCCCAACTCAAAATCTTTCTCCGGCCCAGCAATGGGCCATGGCCCACTGGTTGAGAACCAGTAGTCTAAACCTTGGTTTAAAAATAACAGGGAGTCTATATTACTTACCCGATTATTCATAGGGCTCTCGTAATAGGTATTATACCTCTATCGAAATAGTCTTATAAGATTTTCAATGTATGAAATACCTATACTGGAAATTCAAAGTTAGCTTAATTAGCCGAGACAAAATTCTCTACAAGACAAAATGGTTCTCCCGTAGTATGTGTACCAGGTTAGGGTTAGGCCATAGTTTTATTCCGATTTTCCTTATTTTAGGCGAGTTCGGGGACTGTCTGTGTTAGCCAAGTGAATATCCCCCTGCCCATAGGTTTCAGTCCCTTTACACAACTTGATGTAAAGTAGGCCAACAAAATTAGTTACCTCCATAATGGTACACATACTTCTGAAGCGCCGACAGAATTGATACTTTTCCAACTCTGAATAATATAAACTGCATGATGCATCGCCCCATGCCTTCCTTTTATTCACCAAATTATCGTCATATCGAAACCAGACAAGTTCGGCGAAATATTTGATTGGTCATCACATTTTAATATTCAATGACGTTATTCGAACTAACCAATCAGATTATAGCATTTATTTAACCATGGCCATGCATGTATGAACGGTCCATGGAACCTTTCGTCATCTATGGCCTCTTTATAAACTACACTATTCAAAAATACATTCATCTAAGTTTTTTCAGTTTTACGATGAATTTTCATTCCTTTTACTGAAAGTTTTCTGCAGTGTACGGTTTCCGCTCAAATAATCTACCGTAAACGTATTTTTAAAAATAAATTGGCAAGTCAGCTTCAGCTATTTAGCAGTCTTGATATAGCGCTGATAAAAATAACTAAATTCTCGGCAGATTGCTGAGACATCGATGTATTTTACCAAAATGACAACATGTCAATAAATATATTTCATTACGTCGTGACTTTCAATTTAACTCATTTACATTTAACACCCGTTAGTTTCCATCAGAATAAAATCATTTTAGTTGCGATTTTGTTATAAAAATAGGACTTTGGGCGTTAACTTTTAGCTTGTGCTGATGGGCGATTTGCTTTGACAATAACCCAGTGATTAGTGCAACAACGCTACAGCAGCGATTCTCAAACTTTCAAGCCGCGCCCCCTTTTTAGAATTAGTGAAGTCTCACGTCCTTTTCAAAAGTAACTAGCTAACACCGTGGTTCCCAAACTTTTTAGAGTTGGGACACACCATTTATTACCATAGCTTATGGCGACCCATCTCGTGATTTTCTAAAAAATAATTTTATTTTTGATAAATGAACACAAAAGACCTCTTCCAAAGTAAACCATAGTGTCATTCTTCAAAGGAAAATAAATCTAAATCCTGTCTAAATTTCGGGGAAACACGGTAAGAAGTGCATATGCTCATTCTTTGTGTAGCAAATTTTTGTTCCTTTGAAAAAATCGTAAAAAGGAAACTTTCACAGATTTGAATTTAAATTCAATTTAATTTCTTTTGTTTTTTTGAAGATTTGCGTATTCGAGTCGCCACCGATCCTAATAACCAGTATAATTAATCAAAGCTTTTTACATCTTTTCACGGTGACCGTACTTTTGAACCCACGTGCATTTGAACCCATGCGTATATCCGCGGGTTCAATCTATACGCGGGTGGTAAAATCCATGGGTTAGGGTTAGTATGGGTTCAAATATCCGTAAAACAAAAAAAAAATTCTATAGGTGCAATAGTATGCAGGTGCAATTCTCATGGGGATTAAATGTACGTGGGTTGATATGTAATGGAACCCTTCTCACGACCCACTAAGATTCCTTTTGCGACCCACCAGTGGGTCACGACCCATAGTTTGGGAACCGCCGAGCTAACAATAAGCTACAAATAACAGATAGTAAGGAGAAAGCATGTTTTATTCACAAAACACGTAGAAAATGAAAGTAAAAATTCAAAATATTGAAATGTAAATATCCAAAATAAGGCGGACAAGATCAAATCTAACAAATATTTTTTTTTATCAGCTTCACGCCCCCTTCAAAAATTGTCTACGCCCCTCCCCCCCTCGTTTTAGAACCATTAATCCAGTGATAAGTGCATACGACGATGGTTTCCATTTTTTATCGTTAAATTCCTCCGTTCGCCCATTTTGTAACTCTTTATTCCTTTTCTATGTGCAAATTGTACTTCCACGTTTGTGCCATTTAAGTCAGGGGCAACTTGCGGCTCGCGGACCAAATGCGGCCAACAAGGAAATATTGTGCGATACGTGGAGAAGTGCCTATATTTTGTGACTTGCGACCGATTAAAAACGCTTTTTTAGACATTGCAAATCGCAAAATTTCGGGTGCTACCGTAGTATACGTATCGGGGCATTTTCCTTTAGGATTCTCTGCTTTACTGCCTCCACATTAGTCATGTCGCACAGTAAGTACGCACAGTAGTAATGTCGAATTCACACAGATTTGTCGAAGTCACAAAAATACGAATCAAATCAAGATGTAGTCGGGCACTTTACCACGTATTTTTGCGTCCACGGATTGTCATGGTATTTTTTGAGTAGTATATGTATCAAAGCTGAATATAATCAGGCAATATATTCTCTCATTAATATGTTCGCATATGGCAGTGGAATTTAAAAAGAGTAATGCTTTTATCTTGTCGTAAGTCGACCCAACCGCGAGTTACCATGATGAACACAATTAAATTAAAATAGAAATACATTTTAAATTATCGTCGTTGACATGGAATGAATACTGTGCGACAGAAAAATCCATTATACACCAAAAAAGTCGACTCTTTTAACAAAAGCGTAATTGCGGCGAATTTCCGATTTTGAAATTTCTATTGTGTTTGGTTTTATTGCTTCTTCACACAGAGTACGGTTGCAATAAACGCACCTTGAGTCCGCAAAGGGTTTCGCCGGGAGAAAATAGTCCGCGACCAAAAAAGGTTGGGAAACGCTGCTCTAGACACATCATCCCTGCTGTAAGAGCCGATGACTGAATAAAAATAACTACATTTTTATCAGATAAGACATTGATATAATTTACCAAAATAGTAACATGCAAACATAAATGCATAAATTTTTGCCTTCGATTCGTGACTTTCAATTTACCTCGTTTACATCGGTTAATCTATATCCCATTAAAAACATTAGAAGTTGCTTTTATGTTAACGTGCACTTTTGCAAGATGGGCGATTTGATTTGACAATAGCTATAACCTTATGATTAGTACAATAACCTCCAGTCAATCACGCCCAATTTCATTACGCAACACAGCTATTCGGAAAGAAATAAAGTTTATTGTCAAAATTTTCACGAAAATACTTATTAAGGTAACAAGATAAAATGAATTTTGCCATCCTTTTCCTGTTTTCTCATCATATACGTGTTAAATCCTTTATTTCTTTCCGTCGTGGTACTGTGAAAGAGAAAAAAGTAGTTCTGTATTATGTATTAATTAAAAGTTCTGTTTCGTTATTGCGATCACCCAGATTCAGATACATATCTTATGAATAAAATTAAATCAATTGAGAAAAATATCAGACATACAATCGCATTCGACGAGGGACGCTATATTTCTGTGTTACGCAGCAGATGATGTCATATAACATGTTGGCCCTACCGTAGGTTGCTCGGGTTGGGTTAGGATTTAAATATTTATCCCGGGAGAGAAAAGACGGCTCAATCATATGGCAAACCATGTGATCCACTAGTCCATGTCGGGTATGGGATTAGTTATTCAGTTATTTGATTTCGGAAGTATGGACTTGATGGTGAAGGAAGTCATAACCGACCAGCGGTTACATAAACCACCGTACGACGGAGAGGAGTTCATTTCGCACATATTCATCCCCACGGGGTTTGAACTTGCGAGCCGACTCAAGGTAATCAGAGGTGCGATGGCGAGCGCACCGCATTGCACGATGCGCCACACCGCTGAGTCGAGTTTAAGGACTAGACAAGGGATTTGAACCCGCTGTGCCATCATATTTACGTCTAGGTAATCGCTTAATGCAATATGTACCTTCTAAACCAGGGGTAGGCAAGGTTCGCAGACCGGGGCCCAATATTGCCCATTTAGACTGGCGGGCCATGTAAATATGAAGTAAAAGTTACATTTTACGGACAAAAATTTTTAGTGTTACAAAAGCAAAAGTGATAAACGATGAGCCTCATGCCAAAACTCTATATGATTGCAATCCTACCAAATTCCTTGAGCTATTTTTGTTAAAACAGGTTGTAATAGCATCAGGCGCGCCTTACTGAATTACCCAACGGGCCGGATTTGGTCTGCGGGCCGTTGTTTGCACATGTCTGTTCTAAACGAATACAATAAAAATACTGATTTGATTTCTTCCTACCTTACAGGTTCCGCTGAATCCAAACCAGCCACCGTATCTATCTTCGCGGCCCATCCGGCTTCTTGAACTTTTTATTCCTGGGCTTTTCTTGGGGCAGAATCTGAACGAAAAAGTTGGAATAGTTCAACTATGTAAATACGGGATAACCCGGTAACTCCTCAAAAAGGTCATTTGAGGTCAGAGGTCATTTGGAGCATATTTTAGGCAGAACATAACTTTTGTACAAAGTGGTCTAGATCACTAAACTTTTGGGTACAGTCATACAAAAACAGAAGTTCAATAGAGGAGTTATTTATTTTCGTGAAGTAATTAGGAAACTCATGGGCTGTGTGTTTTGAACTACGCTGTATGACAAAACTATATTTTGGCAGTATACTATGGGGAGTGGTTTGATACCAGACTCGTTCATAGTAAAACATGCCCAACTAGTGATGAGCAGGCGATATACAGGGTTTTAATATTGTCCGTTAAAATTCCAATTTTGTCATGAAGTCAATTCTCGGTATTATATCTTAACCAGTTTTGTTTTATGTTATCTTAGTCAGTTCTTATTCAAGTTTTTTGAGGTTTCTTATTCAAGTCTTATTCAAGTATTTTTTTTACTTGACTAGCTGCTTATCGAGAGTCTTGTATCAAGCAAATATGTGGAGTACTTTATAAAGAATAAATATATAAATCTTATCTTAATTAAAAAAAAAAGTTTATTTCTGAACAATGTGACTTAAGTTACTTTGGTTTTAGTGCGACATAGGGCTTCCTTATCTTAATCGCATTGCATCATTCTTCAGTTAGCGAATAATTTACTTATTTATTTACCGGCTTGCAAATCCCGCATTTATATCCAAACTGGATGCGAAATTGGTCACATTCTAGATTCCTCGCACACGGTAAACCGCAATCCCCTTCACATTGTTGTCTTTTCAGTGCTGGACAAACTGGGCAGCATCTGTAATAAAGAATTTTGAAGAATAAGTGAGAGTTTCACACTAATGAAGACTAAGGCTGGCTGCTCATCAATGCCATCTGGGTAAGGTCACCAATGGAAACTAGGATAGTTTGTGAGTGATGGGCTACCACTGTGGGGATCGTGTCCCAAGTGTAGCATTTTAGGGCTCATATTTATCATTCCAGTGGTATTTATAGGTGAAAACACCTGGTAAAATAACCTTATCAAGCAATGAAACTAGGGAAAGGGGGGGAAGATTTCCAGAAGGGAAAGTAAAATCTGTTTTGCGCCTAGCAATAAGGCTTCCTCTGAATGCTTTGTGACCCCCTTGGTGGGCAACGGGCTCCCGGTTGGGAACTGCTGACCTAACGGTTGAAGTGTTAAACTCAACTGTGTTGGAATGGCAGGTTCAACATCTAGGGTTCGAATCCCATGTTCACCACCTTGTACAAAGTGTAATTAACTTGATAGGCAAGTTAAGATCGTAAAGATTCTGTTTCCTCTATAAATAGCAGTTTCTTACATGTCGTTGGATGCTTGTATGGTGCTTTGTTTGGAGAGAAATTCGCGTATAATCGTTGTTTAAAAACTAATAAAATTAGGGGGTCAAGTTATTTTTTCAAGTGGTAGTTATCAAATCAACCAATCGAGATGTTTACTTAGTAACGACAAAGCATGAATATAACAAAAATACAAATGTGGTTATATTGTGTATTACCATAAAATCTTTCAAATTTTATGGAATTAGTGATAAATTCTATTCTATATTTGATCGATTCTGAGAATAAAAATATTCTTTTTCGCCCAGCAGTAACGATTTTGCCTATTACTTAGGAATTCTTGCTGACATTATCTTTTGTATTTATCAATAACTTGGTTAGAAGGCTTATATGCTTAGAAATGATTGCGATCGCATATTTTAAACCTGTCAAAAACTACTAATAACCTTTCAAAAACCTCCATAAAACCCTCAGGCTGCCATGGTTTATCGCGTTCGTGATTTCGTGCGAGATTTGGTAGTTTTTAATTAGTCCTGTGGTTGGATACGGATTTTTTGCGAAATACCGATCTAATGCTGTAGCGGAAATGAAACGTTCAACTGGTTAGCTATATCCCATACCTTGCCTGCACTAGCGATTGTACTTGGGTTTACTTCCTATGACAAACTTCTTCATAAAAGATTGGCTATCATGAAATAGAAATAGTTTTGTAAACGGGAAACGCCGAAATCGTCAATAATTAAAAGCAGAATTAGATTCATCAAAATAATTTTCCCGTGATAGCCCACCAAACTAGTGTTTGCAAGAAGACACACACACACACACACACACACACACACACACACACACACACACGTAGAGACACTCACGTAGACCAGCGGTTCCCGAGCTTTTTGTTCACACGGCGTCAAATTATTAGGAAATAAATCTTACAGCGCACTCACACAAAAAATGCTGCTTTTAAATAAAACTCAATTTTGTGATCGTTAAATTGTGTATTTTGCCTTTTACATTTGTAAACATGTAGGCCTTAGGAATGAAGGCAAAAAGTCAACTTTTTATCCTCATCTCATATACACAACATTTAAAATGAGAAATGATAAAACAGTTTTAATAAATATAATCTGTAAAAATATTCGGCGCTCCAGAAGTGTGTGTACCAATATGGAGGTGTCTAATTTTGTTCGCGTACTTCACATCAAGTTGTGTAAAGGGACTGAAACCTCTGGACAGAGGGTATATTCACTTGGCTAACACAGACAGTCCCCGAACTCGTAATAGAACTAAATGAAGAAAAATCGGAATAAAATTATAGCCCAACCCTAACCTGGTACACATTTTACGGGAGTACCAAATATTCAATCATATTTTAGTTTTGTTCAGCTCAATTCTGGTAATTTTCGTGGCGCACTTAGCAACTCGCCGCGGCGTACCCTTTGGGAACCACTGACGCAGTCATTGAGTGTAGAAGATCATTTAACAAAAATTTCATCATATAACAAAAGTTCGACCCTGAGTTTCTAATGTGTCGCTTTTTGTTCCGAACAAGGCTTTTGACAGCAGTCACACACAAATAGAAAGATTACTCACGGACAAACAGAGTTGAAGACAGGAGTCTCTTTGTTTGGGCAAGTAACCGGAGGGCAGTTCGGATACGGATACGGACAGTTGCATGGTACCGCCTTCGAGTAGGAAATTAAACTCGCGGAAAGCAGCAAGATAGCGATCCACTTCATGTTTTATCCGGCTTAGGGTTGTACTGATCCGCCTTTACAATTCTGTGAAGAAGAAATTTCAAGTTTTTTTTAGTATATAGGTTGTCCATAAAGTTTTAAAAGGTTTTGAAATTAAAAACTTTTAAAAATTGGAATTGTGAAAGGACTTTATGGACACCATGTATAAGTTCTAGGGCAGGGGTCGGCAACCTACGGCCCACGGAGTGATATAATCCGGCCCGCGATGCCTCACTGAACAAAACAGTTGTTTTGACGATTATATTTCTTCGGTAACAGAATTTATTGTGAGACAGGTGTGGATTGAAGTTTTATTATAATCTAACAAGTATAAAATTCAAAATTACCCCCTTAATAAGCATATAATTTACTTATAATTAGACAAATGGCAACACAACGCAGAGATGATGATGCTAAGGGTTCAATGGCGCCGAAAATATGCAAATGGAATTCGTTAAGATGCTATGCAATGAGGAAATAAATCTATATTCTATTCGAGAGATGTACCACTGCTTGATTTTCATTATAAAAAGTATCATCCGTTCGGTTTGCGACCCGCCAATCCTTCATTTTGGCCCGCGAGCTACAAAAGGTTGCCGCCCCCTAAAGCCTCCTTCCATGCACTATATAAGTCAACCTTACCCGACCGGAAAGGGAATTTTGTTACCGGTAATCGGGGCGAATACAGAAAATATTGCTTGGCGTTCGGTGTGGTTGTACTAACATTGGTCATAGGTATTTCGTATTGTTATCAAAATGTGAAATTGAAAGTGCTAGATGCGATTACTATCAGCTAATAAAGGTCGTACATAAATCGGAAATTAAGTATTCACACATAGTGAGGGAAGAATAGAGAGTCGCAAAATAGCCAAAGGAAGGAATATATTTCTTGACAGTACTGACTTGTTCCAAGTCTGTGTCGAGTGTCATAACGACAAAAAGTATTTCAGCTTTATCTTCTGTTTTTTTTTTACTTTACAGTGTGTTAACTCTCGGGCCTGCTGCTATTTTCTCTAATATTTACTCTGAGGATAAATATACAGGGTGTCCATAAAGTCCCTTTACAATTTCAATTTTGTTATAAAGTCAGTTCTCAATATATCCTAACCAGGTTTTTTTTTATTCAGTGATTGTTTAAGTATTTTTACTTCATTAAACACATCTTTATAATTTAAATTTTTTTTTGAAGTCAGTTCTCAATATATCTTAACCAGGTTTGTTGTTTTTTAATCAGTAATTGTTTAAGTATTTTTACTTCATTTAATACATCTTTGAAGGCCAAAAAATATATGTTATCGATAAATTCCCTTTGCAGTTTGAAAAAATTTGAGACTTTATGGACACCCTATATATAGCTCCTAAGAAATTAGTAGTTGCTTGCAACTCTACCAGTATTTTCCTCTTTTAGATGGCGACCTTGTTTTTCAAAAACCTTGCGTAAATAAAACGGGGGGTCGAAATCACTTATCTGATTATACATATTCGAGCTGTCGCAATAGATATTGTACCTATATCTTGAAAGTAGAGTCTCTGAGATTTTTCATGTATAGAATACCTATTTTTCAAATTTAAAGTTAGCTTAATTAGCGGAGACAAAATTCGGTACTCCTGAAGTATGCGCACCAAGATGTCACATAACCTGAACCCTAACCTGGTACACAACCTGAGTTCACTCCCGTAGTGTGTGTACCAGGTTAGCGTTAGGGCATAAATTTATTCCGATCTTCCTTATTTTAGTTCTATAACAAGTTCGGGGACAGTCTATCTTAGCTAAGTGAATACTAATATTCCCTGCTCATAGTAATCATTTCCTTTACGCAACTTGATGTAAAATAGGCGAACAAAATTAGTTACATCCATAATGGTACACATACTTCTGGAGCGCCGACAAAATTGATACTATACTAACTCTGAATAATATAAACTGACTGATACACCACTTCAAGTCTCATTTTTATTCTTCCAATTATCGTCATACCGAAACCAGATTAAATCTCACGTTCAAAGTATTTGATTATTCATCACATTTTAAAATGCAATAACATCATTTGAACAAACCAATCAGGTTATGGCATTTATTTATTCATGGTCATGTATGTATGAACGATGTATGAAACCTTTTGCCATCTATGGCCCCTTTATAAACTACGCTCTGCCAAAACCCATTCACAAACACACAGATTTTTAGCAATAACTGTAAATTTCCATTCATTTTACTGAAAGCTTTCTACAATATACAGTTTCCGATCAAATAATCTACCGTAATCGTATTTTTATAAATAAAATAACAATTCAGTTATTCAGCAGTGCTTATATGGCGATACATGCTTGTCATATTGCCAAGACATCGATGTAACGTAATTTACCGATATGGTAACATGCAAACATGTCAATAAACTTTTGCTCTCAAGTCGTAACTTTAAATTTAACTCATTGACATATTCTGTATCAGATTAAAATCACTACAGTTGCGTTTTGTTATGAAAATAGCTAACCGGATTTAAACTTTTAACTGCGATTTGATTGGACAACACAATGATCTAGTGTGGTGGTTTTCAAACTTTGAGCCACGCCCCCTTTTTAGAATTTGCGCCCCAGAAGAAGTCGCGGCCCACTTCAATAATATCTAGCTAACAATAAGCTACAAATAACAGATAGTAAGGCGAAAGTATGTTTTATTCAAAAGTTCCGGCCCGCGGGCCGTAGGTTGCCGACCCCTGTCCTACAAGCTTCTCTTTCATACTGCTTTGGTAAGGCATTTTCATCAAAAAGCGACTGCAAACAACTAGAATGTCTGATCAAATCCCCGTAACTAGTCATTTTTGGACACGTAGTGGACATAACGATCGTTTCAAAATTATGTTGTTATTGTTATTTGTCTCCATCATTTTTAAAAAAATCGCTTTTCTCTTCGAATACTGGACCAATTGCTTTGAAATTTTCAGTGGTTGGAAGATAAAATTTTTCCCCAGAAGGCTCTTACTTTTATTCATTTTAAATATTTCTGTGTTAGCTCTGTGAGATTTGTTTTTGTTTGCTATGACGTCATTAAACGTTCTGCGGATATCGGACGCCATTTTGTGTCCTACTGTACTGCTTCGCTTGGTGTGAATATATTTGTAGACTGTGATCTGACGGTACGGTAAACCGTACTGTACTTCGAACAGACGTGTCCATATATTTGGGCGTAGCTCTCTTGTCAGCTCCTATATTTGAAAACACCGCTAACTCGTCGATTCCATTACGCAACTCATCTATTGAGAATAAGATAAAGTTTATTGTCAATTTTCGAAATTTTTCATGAAATTGTTTATTGAGGTAACACGATAGAATGAGATTTGTCTTCTTTTTTTTTCTGTCCACTCATCATACACGTGTTGTTGTTATGTTGAATCCTTTATTTCTTCCCGTAGGAGTACTATGAAAGATAATAAAAAGTAGTGAATTTTTGTTTTAATGAAAATTTCTGTTTCGTTATTGCGCCAATCCAGATTCAGGTACGTATCTTATAAATAAAATTAAATCTTTGGGGAAAAATAACAGACATACAATCGCAATTGACGACGGGCCACGAAAGGCTATCAAGTTATAATGTTAGCGATTATGTCACTATATGTCGGCGATGTATATGTACTAATATGAAGATAACTAATTTTGTTCGCCTTTTTTACATCAAGTTGTGTGACTGAACTGAAACCTATGGGCAGTGGTTATATTCACTTTGTTAACACAGACAGTAATAGAATAAAATTTGAGAAAGTCGGATTTGAAATTATGGCCTAACCCTGACCTGGCACACAAACTACGGGATTAGCCGGAAATCTATGTGTTCCGCAGCAGATGACGTCAGATTTTGACCCTATCGTAGTTTGCAGATCTCCGGTTAAGATAGGATTTACATAATTATCCCGGAAGAGAGGAAAGCCTCTAAGACGGCTTAATCGTATGGCGGACCACGGCCCCTCGTCCGGTCACCAGTCCATGCCGGGCATGGGATTAGTTATTTGTCTGAGATGCATAATGCATAGACTTTGATGGTGGGGGAAGCTGTGACCGACCAGCGGTTACGTGAACCACCCTGCGGCAGCATCAAATTTGTATAATTCGTAACTTCTCAAAAATACGAATCAAAACTAAATATAATGAGGCAGTTTGAAACACTATTTTATGGCCGTGGATTGCCGTCATATTTTGTGTTAATGTTCTTATTTTGTCGACGCAATCGCAGGCTACATTGAACACACAACTAAATTAATAAAGCAAGACAATATAAATAGACTCGGAATAATCGTCAATTGAAACCTTTGCGCAACTGCATAATTATTACCCGACAACATAACATAACAGAAAAATATTATTCTTCGAAAATCTGGCCTTTTTTGCGAGTGGCCTGCCTAATTGCGGCGATAGTTTCATGGAAACTTCCGGATTATCCCGATTTGCAGCCCAATTTGGTAATTATGGACGGCGCCCTTGAACGTATATCAACCCACGTCTTATCGAACCTTGCTTTATTACATTTTGTGTCGGGTTAATACGCAAAATTCTAGTTAACACCTAGCCAACACCACCGCCTCCGCTCAAAATAAAAAGAAGAAGAAATAATCCACTTACGGTTTTAAGATGAGAGCTAGTAATGCAGATTCCGCTGATAATTCAACTTCCTAAATCATTTTTAACCCAAACCGCAACTGGATAATTACTAATTTATTATTTCAGAACGCGCTGTTTTATCAAAGTTTGCATTAGTGGCGAGGGCTTTGTACAAAATATCCGTATTTCACAAGCCTTCGGATACAGAAATCATAAACGAATCTATCTTTCACGATTAACCGATTTTTAAAAAGTAGGCATATTTTCAAGATCTCTCATTGTTCCGATCATTCAGCTGAAGTTATAAAACTTTTTATTGCTTTCATGTGACTCGTGTATCGTGTGCGAAAACATTACATTATCACAAGTACGGTTACCCTCCCTCCATTAATCCCTATGCGCTTGACGGACAGCGTAATAAGCTAACCCAATGGTTATTTTGATCCATTGTTGATCCAACGAAACAAGGTGTATTGTAAATAGCGTTGCCAGTAATATAAATAATACGGACGCTCCCGCTTTCCTCAAAGCCTGAATGCTTTGCGGGCCGCACGAAATTCGTTTGCGGGCCGCAGGTTTGTCACCTCTGTTCTAAACGAATGCAATATAAAATACAGATTTGATTTCTTCCTACCTGACAAGTCCCGCAGAATTTAAACCAGTTACCGTATCTGTATCTACAGACCAATCCTTTTTCGCAATCCACATGGCATGATCCACATTTTTCACCTAGTCTCCCTGGGCATATAGTTGGGCAGCATCTGAACGAGAAAATTGGTTAGTACTACTCTCTAAATCGGACACGGGCCGCGGGCAAAATCCGGCTTGTTGAATAATTCAATCTGGCCCGCCTGATGCTGCCACCACCAGCTAAAGCCAAGGTTTGATGTTTTAACCAGAAATAGCTTAAGGAATTTGCTGAGATTTCGATTAAATTCAAAGCACGAGGCTTAAATATTTTCCACGTTTGCTTCTGTAACACTTTATACATTGTTCATAAAAGAGAACTTTTTACGTCACACTTACATGGGCCGTCAGTCTAGGTGGACAAAATTCATGGATCTTGCGACAAAAACCGTGCCCACCCCTGCTCTAAATACAGGGTAACCTGGTAACCCCCAGTAAATTAAACCAGTTCATTTGGGTCATATTTTAGACAAAGCACAACTCATTCATAAGCGTCCAAGATTACCTCAACTTTCTGGTACAATCATTCACAAACAGAAGTTCAAGTGTTAAATCAATTTTCGGTGCTCCCGAAGTATGCGAACCAAGATGGCGGACATCGGAACGTAACTTGGGTAACAGGTTAGGGTTAGGCGATAATTTTTTTCCAATTTTCCCTATTTTAGTCCTATTATCAGTTCGAAGACTAGCCAAGACCCTCCCGTAGTATTTATAGCTAAAATTATGGCCTAACCCTAACCTAGTACACATATTACATTCCGATGTCCGCCATCTTGGTTCGCATACTTCGGGAGCCCCCAGTTTTCTTTATTTCCGTGGAAGTGAGTGATTAATGAATTTATGGGTTGTGTTTTCCGGACCACACTGTATTACAAAACTATATTTTACTAGTAAATAGTTGATATAGGAAGTGGTTTGATATCAGTTTCATTCATAGTAAAACATGCAAAACTAGTTAAAGCAAGGGATGTACAGGGTGTTTATAAAGTCCCGTTACAATTCTAATTTTGTTATGAAGTTAGTTCTCAATATATCTTAACCAGATGTATTTTATTTTTTTCAGTAATTATTGAACTTTTTTTTACTTCATTCAATGCACTTGTGAAGGCCAATATCTTAACCAGGTTAAGTTTGTATTAATCACCGTTTAGTCAAGTTTTTTTCTTTCTTTATTTAATGAATCTGTAAGGGCCAACAGACCATATTTGGAATCGATAAATTCCCTTTGCAATTCAAAAAACAATCCAGAGTTCATGAACACCATGTGACTAACGGAAAGATTTCGCTCCTTCTATAATGAGGTAGTTTTTTACCCTATTAGCTGATGCTTGTGTGAAAACTTGTTCGGAGCGAAGGATGCGTCGCATAGAAAAAAAAGGGAGGGGGGGGGGGGGGGGGGTTCGACCCCGGGCTTCACTTCACACTGTTTATTCACTAATATACCGTATTAGAATACAGATAGGAGGTACTCACCCACAGACAGGCTTTTGCGGCTCTCCGTTAACACAACCTATCTTAGGACATGCCAATGGCGACGGACATGGTACGCATGATAAGCCACTGGCATAAGTTAGACTCGCTATCAGTAAAAGAATTACAACAGACTTCATACTTGTTTTTGTTGTAATGTAAGATTTATTTACATCAATATCTAGGATAGGAAAAAAAATTTAATGTGCGTTTCTCAAAAAAAATCGGAACACAATATTTCTATTATCCGCGAGAAGGCGCTAAAAGTCGTGGATTCGTTTACGTTATCTAAAATTGGACCTCCTGAAGTATTCGCACCAAGACGGCGCACAACCTGAACTCAGATTGTGTACCAGATTAAGGTTCAGGTTATGCGACATCTTGGTGGGCATACTTCAGGAACAACCTAACAATTTTTACTTCTACTTTATTCAAACTATTTTTCAATGCGGCGCAAAAAATATTTTCAATGCTAACCTTCAAAAAAAAATTGCCGACTTCTGCTCAAAGAGATCTCTATTATCTGGAAAAATTGTGAAATTTCCCTACAACTACATACAAAATTTAAATAAAAATTTAGATTAGTGGTCCTTGCAGAAAAGACTTACGTCCACTCCTGCGCAAGGAGATCCCGATTTTCGGGAAAAGTTGTGAAAATTTCTTACAGCTACATACAAAATTTAGATTAAAATTTAAGTTGACATTTGTTAAAGATATTTGAACCATATATGGATGAAATAAAAATGATGTTTTAAATTTTAACTGAAGATAACTAACTATATGATATGGTTCTTTGAAACATTTACCGACTTCTCCCAATGCAGCCCTTTTCACAAAAGTTTTCTCTCAACGCGGTCAAACAATTTTGCCCGCCTCATTCGCAAGGTGCTTCTCGAAAGTATTCAGGACACCTTTGATTTCTCTCCTTTTATGCGTTTCCCTAAATTTCGCCAAGTCATAATGATTTATAATTGCAGCTTCCGAAACTAATCTGAGAGTATTAAATACTCGTTTTTAATAAAAAAAAACTAATTCGGTTTCATTACGCGATTTAAATTGGATAAAGACTTCGGCGAACGTCGGACAGACCATAGGGACGCGCTTTTTTTGGTACACCCGAAGTATGTGAACCAAGATGGCCGACACCGGAACGTAGTATGTGTACCAGGTTAGAGTTAGGCTATAATTTTATTTCAATTTCCCTTTTTTTTAGTTCTATTACGAGTTCGGGGACTAGCCAAGTGACTCCTGTAGTATTTGTACCTGAAATTATGGCCTAACCCTAACCTGGTAAACATACTACGTCCGGTGTCCGTCATCTTGGTTCACATACTTCGGAAGTACCAAAATTTCTATAGTTCCATGATTATTATCCTGTGCTTGTTCAAAGTATTTTTTTGCGAAGTTGTGAACATGATTTGTTTTAATTTCAGTCACGTATAAGTAGAACCGAGACTGCTATTCTGCAGAGCCTGATTGATAGCGAATCTGCTAAAATCAGTCACATGGAAAGAAAATCGAAATTGACATTTTTCGATGACTGGACATAGATATTACATTGTTATTGAGAAGAAAGTGAATATTAAAATTTTAAATATTTAATTGCCGACTAACGTCATTTTATGGACTCATTTCTTGTAACAATCTTAAATTAATTTCGTCAAAATATGAGTCGTTTACCGTCGTAATATGAAATAATAAGGAAAGCAGAAGCATTGACTAATCTTCTTGTTGATCGATTAGAATAGGGGCGTGGCCATTAAAATACTTTCAACCAATGAGAAAGTATTAAGCATAACATCGTATTAGTGCGTTGTATTGTGGTTATTATTTGGCCATCAAGTCATAGGAAAAATGCAGTAAATTAGTAAAAATAAATTAAAGCTGTTTTTAAGTGATTTTAATCGGTTATGCTTTTAAACAAAATTCCGCGTTTGCAACAAGAGGGGCGTGGTTAAAAATACTCTCAACCAATGAGAAAGTATTAAGCACAAAACCGTATTAGTGCATTGCAGTGTGGGAATTTTTTAGCCATCAAGTCATGAGAAAAATACGATGAATTAATAGGAATAAAATTAAAGCGATTTTTAAGTGAATTTAATCGGTTTTGGTTTTAAACAAAATTCCGCTTTTGCAGCATGACTTTCAAGTTTTTGCTAGTTTGTTATTAACAGATTAAAAATGGCGATTTCGATTTTGTAAACGTAAACACGTATTTTGAAACCGCCCATTCGTTGTTGTTTTTAATCTTAAGTCTTTCCATTGGTAGCTCATAGTAAACTGGACATTTAAAACCTTAATTTTCGCCCGGACTGGGGGACATGCCTGTTCTGTCATGATTATTACAAAGACCATGTGCGCGATGGCTTAGCGCAAGGATGTGTGACCTTTAATACAAGCGGACCACATACAAATAACCGGATGAAACCGCAGGCCTCAACTTTATTCAACATAGGCTTTCTAGTAGTTGTAGACTCAAAAATTGTGGTTATTGATCTTATGACATGCATTGTTAGCTTTGCACAAGCTAAGCTGTTGAGGCATTGTAACGTCATAGGCATAGATAATAAATAAATAGGACTCAGGTACAGGCTTTAAAACGCAAAGAGACTGGAATTACTCGCAGTGCCAGATTAAACTAAATTGAAAAGTTTTTTCGTGGGCCGTACACCGAATAAAATTTGAACTTCTCCGCGGGCAGGACTTTTTTCTTGTGGGCCACATTAGGTCCGCGGGCCACAGGTTGTACAGCGGTTAAACCTTCGACCTAACTATATTGGCATAAGTTAAAATTTCGGGTTCAAATCCCACGATCATCATCCTGACCAGGTCGAGGCCGTTTACAACCGCGGTTTCGCAAGTTTCCATATAAGAGAGTCTATAATCTATATTATGATATGTGTATTGTTTAAATATACACATATCAGGTTTGCCACTATTAACTTGCTGCACTTCGAAGCTCATTTTGTTTTTGCCAGTATTAGGTTTGCTTTTATATGTATTTATTTATAGTTTATTCGATTTAAACAATAAAAGATAAATGAACTATTGAAAAAACGTACCTTGCAACTCTTGAATGTTTCATTGGAGTACGGGCGTAGCCATAAATTTTCAAAGTGGTGATTCTAAAATTTCTAATCTTGCCCAATCTTGCCCAAGACTTGTTCGCAAACCAATGTGTGTCGAAGCGTTCAAGAATTATCCTCCGCTTGGTCGTTTCGCCGTCCGCGACATGCGACAGACTGTTGCTGTTTGAGTCAGCAAGGAAACTACCAAAAAGGCCGGGAATGTGGAAGAAACCATGGCAGCAGCTAAGGCCAATGAAAAAAAAGGAGCAAAGAAGTGACTGGAAGCATCTCGCCCCAATCAACAGCCTAAACCTAAAAAAGTCTCACCCAATTGTTAATTGCCCAAGACCGTATCAGCTAGCGGGCAAGGCCGAAGCGTACGTTTTCAAGATTCTTGAAGGTTAAAAAAGCGTTTTAGATACGAAAAATTGCTATGATTGATACAGGAAAATGCATTTTTTTCACTTTTCAAACGAGGAGCGTTTTCAAAAGTAATCACTTCATGCTCGTGAAATCTCAAATGGGAGATGGGATTTTTTAGGGTTGATTTTGGATTTTTTATATTTACTTTGTTGTCTACAGGTTACGTCTTTGTGGCAGCTGATTACTCTCAATTAGAAATCCGGATATTTGCTCATCTATCCGGAGACGAAAAACTTCTCCGGATTTTGAACACTGAATCCGGTGATGTTTTTAAAATGATCGCAGCACAATGGAAGGGTATAGAGGTCGACTCGGTTAGCGCAGAAGAAAGGCAGAGAGCGAAGCAGATTTGTTATGGTGAAAATTATTTCATAAAACATTAATCTTAATTAATGATATAATCCTTGTGAATCAATGGGCGCTGTCAATATTGTTTTTCATTATCGCCTGGCAGAATCCGGCCTTATGAGACATAAGTTTTTTTTTTTTTTTTTTATATATTCTCGATTATATACATAAAGATACCTAAGTGCGTGTGGAGCTTGCAAGGTTTAGTTATTTTTTTAAATAGATTCCGAGTTACTTTCTTGAGCAAAAGTTCGAAAGATCCATCACAAGTGACTTTGTTGGTTCTGCGTCGACAGTCAATGAGCAATAAGTTCACCCGGAAGACTTGAAGTTAAAAGGTCAAATTGGCAACAAGGATTTATTACCGTGCATGACCTTATTTCAGTCCTAATTGTTTTCAAATTCTATTCTGCAGGCATGTTGTATGGCATTGGTGCAAAAGCTCTGTCTCAACAACTAGATATCGATGAGAAATCGGCAGAACAATTCATGGAATCTTTCCTGAGATCGTTTCCTGCTGTCAAATCGTACATTAGAACATTGGTGAAAGAGTGTGCTGAAAAGGTGGGCAAACACGAGTTTTGTTTTCTGGCTGTGAAAATCTCCGAGCCATTTTAAAAACGTCTTCTACCCTCTGTTGATAATGTGCGAGTGATACAACTGCGATAGGTTAACACTAGACAGGTAACACAATTATTAGAGGCGTTTACTCGACAATGCATCAACACTCTCGACTCCGGAGAATTCATAATTTCGACTCCCGGAAAGTTGGAAAATAGGACGGCTCCGAGTTAAATCCTTCTAAAACCGTGCCATACTCCGATTTTGTCGTAACTTTTTTTTAAACCAAGGTCGCTGGGTCACGGTTGAAAATGCGGATAGAAGATTCGCTAGCCGGTACTCCCGTAGTATGTGTACCAGATAGGGTTGAGCCATAATTTTATTCCCTGTTTTAGTTCTATTATGAGTTCGGAGACTGTCTGTGTTTGCCAAGTGAATATAGTCCCTGCCATAAGTTTTAGTCCTTTTACACAACCTGATGTAAAATAGGCGAACAAAATTAGGTACCTCCATATTGGTACACATACTTCTGGAGCGCCCGCTAGCCATTAAATGGGTGACTGATTTGCAAATGTATTCTTGTTAGAAAAGTTGGCGTGATTCCAATTTTAGTTTTGAGTCTATTTGAGATCAATCCCTATAGGCATTAGCTTTGGAGATGTCATATTATTGAAAACAAATCTGATCGTTAAGGGATATGGATAAAAACATATATTATGTTTTTTGGCGCTCCAAAAGTATGGGTACCAAGATGAAGTGAACCGGGACGTAGTATGTGTACCAGGTTAGGGTTAGGCCATAATTTTAGGTACAAATACTACAGGAGTCACTTAGCTAGTCTTCGAACTAGTAATAGAACTAAAATAAGTAAAATTGGAATAAAATCATGGCCTGACTCTAACTAACTTGGTACACTTACTACGTTCCGGTGTCCGCCATCTTGGTACGCATACCTCAGCAGTACCCGTTTTTTAATTAACGCTGTTTATTTCTTTCAATAAATAAATTTCATTTTTTTCATTCCTTTTCAGGGTTACGTTAAAACCTTACTTAATCGTCGTCGCTACCTACCTTCCATCACTGACACCAACATGTCCGTGAGATCTCAGGCAGAGAGACAAGCTGTCAATACCACGGTTCAAGGGTCAGCTGCTGACGTCATCAAAAAAGCTACTGTGAGGATGCAAAGTACTATGAGAAAGAAATGGAATATAGTGATCGGGTATGCTGGCAATTTTTTAATTTTATTTTTATTTTCAAAATCTATTTCAGACCTGGGCTATAACTGAATAATCTATAAAACGGTATAGTGAATGCGGTGGGGTGTGGCGCGTCGTGCTAAGCGATAAGAATACGCTCGCCACCGCACCTCTGATTAGCAGGTTCGAATCGAATCATGTACGGAAGGATTGCTAGACTACTCGCCGCCGTAGGGTGGTTCACGTAAGCGCTGTTCGGTTACGGCTTCTCCACCATCAAGTCCGTGCATCTGAAAAAAACTAGCTAACTAATACCATACACGATATGGACTGGTAACCGGACAAGAAGCCGTGGTTCGCCATATGATTAAGCCGTCTTATAGGCTTTTCTCTTTCCCGGGACAAATATGTAAATCCTATCCTAAATGCTACTATGTATATTTGAGGAACTAGTCATTTGTTCATATACATTGTACTCGAATCTTCTTCATCATGTTGATTCACTAGAAAGTTCGAGTCTGGCCATACTATCTATATCGAACGGGCGATGAAACGTATATTATGAGATCTAGATTCATTGAGGTCGTCTTACCTGCGATATCAACATATTCAGAGTTAGGCACACTAGCCACTAGCCTACTAGGCCGCCAGCCTGTGTTTCCATATGAATTTAGCATTCAATTTATGTGGATTTACATGCGGAGTTCAGATCTTGCAACCGAACTGTGGTTTGCCGTCTTGTTGAGTCCTTTTATCAGTTTCCCTTTCACTGGATTAAAATGAATCCTATTTTATTTCAGGCAGCAAAGCCATCGATTGACGTCATCAAATAGTCATAAATTGCGTGACGTCACTCATCCGGGATGTTACCTAGTTCTACATCTTCATGACGAACTCATGTTCGAAGTTCGTAGTGATATTTTACCGGAAGTTGCGTCACTAGTGCAGTCATGCATGGAGAAATCTGTGAAACTAAATGTTAGGCTACCAGTAAAGCTGTCTTGCGGGGAATCATGGGGTAGTTTGAAAGAATACATCGCGCCCAAAGCATAATTTGTACAGCTGTGATATTTAAGGCTATTAATTTGAAGATGTAAAAAAGATTCTACCAACATTGTAACCGTTAGATGACAGCAAAGAGACCTGAAAATACTGACTAATTTAGAACTGGGAATGGCTAATCGGTCAACCGGTTAATTTTACCTGGCCCTGCCATATATCAAAAATAACAGCATGAGGTGTTCACTACTCGACGCCTATATTTGGCTTTGTGTTTTGATAATGTCCAAAATAGCCCCTACTTTCTGTAAAGATAAACAAATGTTTGTCACTATCCTCCAATGTTTGTATTGCGTTAGCGAACGTGAACGTTTCATATAGCTTTTTAAATTGATTACGAAATTGGCTGTCTTTTGGTAACTGATCGATTAGAATATCTGTTCTGCCATAGGAAAGCTACTTATTTATATTCTGTGAATATTTATCGTCTATCGGGATCCTCTGATGTAAAGCCCCTTTACCAATGATTTAAAATGAATTAGAAAATTAGCACTTGATTCCTCAACTCATTTGTGTTATTTGTCTGTACGTTAATTAATAGAATTTGTTTGAATCACTGTTTAATGAATTAGAACCATGGGTGTGTAAATTGTGGCCCGCGGGCCAAATGCGGATAAATTATGTGGCCCACGGAGAGGTGTCTATTTTGAGTGGTTTGCGGCCCGCGAAACTAGTTTTTTAATGCAGTTTAATCTTAGTTTAATTAACCCATTTGCGTAACCCATTTACGTCGCATTTATTACCTATGACGTTACAATGCCCTAACAGCTATCTTCTGTGATACCACGTAAACGTTATTTGATTATTTGCCTGCGATACTGTTCAATGAATTTAAACCATACTTGATCATGATTTAAACGCTTATAAATATTGGCAAAAATTGAGTACCTGATGTCGTATTCAGCAAGAACATCTGCTTTGCTATCAGGGGTGCACTCAAGGGGGTGATGGTCGGAATCCGCCCCTTTCGAGTGTAAAAAACAACAACATTTTTCTGTATCTTAAATAGCAATTTTTGGTAGTTTGAAAAGCTCAAGACCTCAAGACTTCTGAAATTCCACGTTTACGGCCTCCGACAGGACCCGCTACCTGGCGGTCTAACTTTCAGACCCCTCTTTGAAAATTCCTGACATCCCTGTTCGCTATGAATTCCACATTTTATGTTCACCCCAATTCGGACTGAGCCGTGCACTCAATTTAACTCTTTGACTGAGTTTCAGGCCCGAACTACGTAATATGTTCAAAGCTGCCTGTGTAGATGATGATTTAGTTTGGTCTTCTGCTAATATGTAACAATGCAATACATGTTTATTTATCTCACTGTGCTGTTGCGATCATATACTTTTTGTTTGTTAAGTATATTTCACTGCCATTGTAAAGTTTTTTGCAATAAAAAACATCAAAAATAGTTGTGTTGTCAGTATTTTCCATCCTTCAGCATCCTCAGTAAACTCTATTACTGATATGACAAACCTTTGTCCCAAAGTATGTGAACCAAGATGGCAGACACCAGAACGTAGTATGTGTACCAGGTAGGGCATTTCGAATCGAATATGGAATTATTCGAATCGGTTCAGAGCAAAATTTCGAATTGCCGCCATCTTTTTTTTTTTCTTTCCGCCAATGGTCGAGGTAAATTTCTCAATTTTTTCTGTTGAAGCCATATTTTTTCATCGCTGTTCTGACATATGACTCTTTTCTGTAGTGAGTTATTGATGAAAACATGTTTTTTATTGTTTATGAACGCTCAGCAATCTGCCTGAGCGATGTATTCTATGTTTTCAGTAATTCATGTGTCTGGCCTGGAGGACCTAATACAATAAGAAGGTTACATACATTTTTTTTATAATTTATTCAAATTTTCCTTATTTTAGTTCTATCACGAGTTCGCGGACTATCCAAGTGACTCCCGTAGTATTTGTACCAGACACTATGGCCTAATCTGGTGCACATACTACGTTCCTGGGTTCACGTGCTTTGGGATTCCCGATTTGTCTACCTGTCGCTATTAATGGACGTGAAAAAAAGTTTGTATTGTCACGAATAATCGATATATCCTCGGGGATAGCGTTGATCCAGTCATGTCCATGCTGAAAACGAACAATATGAGTTTCAAATAAAAATATTTGCTGATCTTGGACTGTTTAATAATCGCGATCAATCAATGCCTTTGTTTGGGGAATAGCAATAGCCGGGAATCGCGCATAATACAGTTTATCCACCTGCCGTTATTAATAGAGAGGTGACTATTGTTCATTTGAACGATCGAGTCGATATTATCGAACATTTAAGAAAAATATACAATCGTGCACTGTGTATCCCTAAGAGCCTAATCGTCGGAAAATAGTCAGTTCGTACGTTCGTAAGCAAATCAGCGTGGTGGTTCAAGCGTAACTGTGATGGCATTGTAAGTCAAAATCCACGCGGAACCGGAAGGAATCAGCGGATCTTTTTTACAAAAGCCCCGCCAATAATGCAAAAATGTGAGATTCGAGAAAAACATCCCCGCCACGTTTTAAAATACCAAACTATCCAGTTCGGGTTAGAAACTATTTAAAAATATGAATTTCCAGCGCAGTCTGCATTCCTAATCCTAACTAGTTAATTACTAATTACTTATCGATCTTAAGATCGGTAAGTATATTGATAGGTATTTGTATGTATGTATGTCTGTCTGTCTGTGTGTGTGTGTCTGTTAGATGAACGCGATATCTCACGAACGCGTGGTTGAATCTGCTCCAAATTTTGCATGTGCATGCACCTTACCTCGGACCAGACGCCTATCGATTTTGGGTTAATTATGTCGAGTTATTAGCGAGTTATTAACTAATTACCGACCTAAGATCGATAAGTCTTCGGTCTCCGACCGATATTCTCGTTTTCTTATTATGGGATTCCCATTGGAATAAAATTCAATAAAAAATGTTAAATTTAGGTTTAGCGTCCACTAAATAGGACTACATGTACGAATAGACATGCAAAACAACAAAATACACTAACTATTATACATGTGTCCATCAGTCTCTTCACAAAGTATATTGGTAATGCTGAATATACTTTGCTCTTTATAACTAACAAGAGTGCTATGCTCAAATACATGGACACGAAGTCCATAACGAAATGTTTTACCATCATTTCCTTGAAAATCATACGGTTTTCGTGTCCCACGTGTCCCATGGAAATTCCATTCCTATGGACAAGCCTGTAGATCCGAGTCCGGTCCTTCCGAAATGAAGCAGCTACTTACATGTCAATGACTGCTTGTGAAAATATTTGTTTGATTCGTAGGGCATTCGAACGTCGTATTTAAAATAGAGGACTGCACAAAAAGATTGTCGCGCCAACTCACCGATGACCTGAGGGAGGGGTTCTCTAATTTTAGGTGTTATGAAGCTTGTGAATAGGTTGACCATTATTTACCGATCCCACAATAAATTTATGAAGATAAAAAAAAATACATTGTTACTTATTGATTAATGTTCCTGAGTAAATTAAAATTACTTTATTTTAATGACTCGTATGTATTTGCTGCTTTGTCTTTAAAATATACACTTGACAAACATTTGCCACATTTTGACGCTACCGTTGTCAAATTTTACCAATCCCGTTATTGTTTCTTTAGGCAGTTTCAAAATTAGCCAAGTCAGTGTTTTAATCAGTAAACGAATAGCTTGCGGAGCCCCTAGGTTTTTTCACACGGATCCTCGGGGCTCCGTATGGAGAACTTTGAGAAGCTAAGTCCTGAAAGTATAGTTCTGTTCTCTTGTGAGCAAACGCCGGGCATAAAATAAATCGTAATTTGTCATTATACACGTTTCGCGCAGGAATGTAAATTTAAGAATAAGTGTAATAATAATCATCAAAGTCCGGCTCAAACACCCACTTCGTCATTAATACAATCCTGATTAAGAACCCCGCACACTCGTTTGAGGAATATGATTTGAACAACGAAGATTCCCTGTTTTCTAGAGAATCCATAAATTTTATTTTGACTCCTGAGTTTAAAAATTTCACTACGATCAGCGTGGGTCTATGGAACTGCAGCTTATAAGTTCCAGTGGGTGCCATTGCATTTGAACCCACGACAATTGCATCTGCATACCATTGTACCTATGGAAAAATTTTTTACGGTTATTTGAACCCATACCAACCCTAACCCATGGATTTTAGCACACTCATATAGATTGAACCCGCGAATATACACATGGGTTCAAATGTATGGGTTCAAATGTACGTGGGTTCAAATGTACGGTCACCGTCCCAGTGACCTAAGGCCGCCATGTAAATGGTAATATGCCGCCGCTTTGAAAGGACATAACGTAAGTAGACGCACGAATTAAAGAGATATATCTCGTCTATCTTATTCATGGTTATTTTTCTCATAACAAATTGTAACAAAGTGCCGTTTACATAAGCGATTATTAACATCACGAGTTATCACTGTGTCCCCGGCTTTTATTATGAATATTAGCCACCTGTGACATTATTGAAAATGGTCAATTGTCCACTTCAAAGAAGGCTTATAGTGACCACCAACTCATTGTTCACGATCTACATTTGGGGGTTTTCTGTTTATTTTTTATTTTAAGCTTTGAAGTTAGTTGGTAAACGGCGAAGGAATAAACCACGTTACGGTAGAGAATTAAAAATGCTTTAAAATGGGTCGTGTTTAGTTGTTTGTCGACGTGCAACTAAATTGAAATTTTAGACGCTTTCTTCACAATCACTTCACCTTTTAGATAGTTGTATAAAATGGCTTCAAAAGTTTACCATTTTGTCACGAAGATTGAATTTTTGTCTTGTACCAGTGTTTTGTCTCTAACTATCTAAAACAAAATCACACTGTCAAATCTCTTTGTAGTAATACAGCTCAGAAGTGATGATGAATTGATGCTTATAATACTGCAACAAATTATAATAATCAATATTTCATCATCTATTAAATCACATGAATTTAACACCATACACAGAAATATCATTTATTAATAAACATTTCAGATTCAAAGTGCAATATTTGATTCGCCATATAATTTGAGCTGTCTCATCATATTTCCTCTTCCCTACGATAAATATGGAAAATTCCAATTGCGAACCCTTATTTATCATCAAAGCAACTTGGTTCCAAAATCATTTTCGTACTTTGGAAGTTATTTTTGTCACGATCTCTTTTAGAGAATATCGCTGTATCTACTTGTTTGAAGAAGTATCTTTCCATTAAGCACGATTCAATGAACAAAAGCCTAAACGAGACTCGATATTACAAACTATTCAGAAGCCTATATAAACAGTTGTGTTCATTATTCTCCGACTAGGTAGAACTGACAAGGACCTCTGAAATAACACGGTTTCTCTATTCGCTTTTTTAACGCCCCACGCTTGAAGACATCTGGAGTATATATATTTTCTTTAGGCTTATTATAAGTTAACAAGACAGGACTCGTCCTTTATAACAAATACAACGTATGTACATTAAAAACAGCAATAAAATATCAATGTTTTTTCTACGTAATTTGAAATCTATATAAGCGTATGGAACTATATTCCTATCCATTCTCTCTGCGTGTATTATAGGTTTTATTATATCGAATCACCGCGAAAATTTAGTGAATTTGTCGATTTTTGATGTATTTTTTAGTAGGATTGTCAAGGGTCATCATCGTTGATTATGTTTATTCTTTACGGTCTGACTGAAGCACGCTTCAAGATTTTCAAAACGTTCAACTTGAGTTGTGTAGAATAATTAATCCTCTATTTCTTGACTCATTTTCCCTTGATTTACCCAAGACCGTGATAATTTTAGACTGCAAGAACGTTTTACACTCAATACGATTTTAATAGTAAGCTCCTCATCGCCAAAGCTAATTTTTGTCATATATTTTGGACTAGGGTGTCCCGCAATACATTTTGAAAGGAATATGGGAGACCTTTCTTGGTAGATGTATAAACAGGGTGCTAACAGTAAAATCTGCGCATCGCTTCAACTGATAAGTCAAATACCTACGCTTGGAATATAGTAGTTTTACTTCGTTTCTCAGGACAATAGCTAATTTTCATCGTGTACTTATAACTGAGGGTTTTCAAACAATTTTTGGGAAGATTATCGGAGTTATTTCAAGCCCATCTCCAGTCGCGGTATATAAAGCTAGTGAAAGCGGTCAAATTTGGGCATTTCTTGAAATGATAAAGTTGAATATCTACATTCAAAATTTGCGAAAAGACTTTATCAAATGCTATGGGTTACAAAGAATATATAAAAATTTCACATCAAAAATACCAACTTCACGCCCACGGCTTTGTCCAGGTGTTCATTCGTTATTTGTTTTCTATTTCTGTTGTAAATTCCGCACAACAGGCGATATCTCATGTCCCAGTGGGTTTTGACAGTTTTGAAGTGGCCTCTCATCTCGTAGTCAACAACTACTCTGGAAGATCGGATTCTGAAATTCACTCCACTTATACATTTGAGTCATACTTTTAGTCTAGTAGATTCATGGCATCCCCATGTAATATAATTTTCGAATCTTAGTTTATTGGACACGAAATGTACATATGGATCGTTTGTTGTTGTTCTTGTTCGTATTTTCCTTCTTTTTGTCAAAAAAAGTCGTTTTTCGCATTAACTTCTTTAAAATGTTTAGTGGTTAAAGATTGCATTTTTCGTTAGAAGGCTATAACTTGTTTCGATTTATTTCTTGTTTAATTTATTTCAAAAATTTCAGTGGATTCAGCGGAATTCATTTTTGGTGCACCATGACGTCATATATATATGAATAGATATAACGATTAGGTCTGAGCATTTTCGAATACCTGATGATTTCAGAATCGAATCGAATAATTTTTTCGAATCGAATCGAAAAATTGTATGTAACTTTCTTATTGTATTAGGTCCTTCATAGAATACATCGCTCAAGCAGATTGCTGATCGTTCACACACAATATAAAAAAACACGTTTTCATCAATAACTCACTACAGAAAAGAATCATATGTCAGAATTGCGTTGAAAAAATACGGCCAGCCCTAATAACGATATTACCTATAGTAAGTTTAGTTTAGTTATCTGCTTAGATTTATTTATATCCACGGCGTTATGTTCTTTCTGTTTTCCCCTTTTTAAGATGAATGAATTTACATTTTGGATATTTTCCTTCCTTTTTTATAACTAGTCTCAGTGTAATATTGAGCACGAAGCTATTTTCAATGGTCGATATTTTAATTGAAAATCACTGTTGGATATACAATATAGAATATACAATACCGCAATATACAATATGATAATGTAAAAGAATTTTAATAAAACAAGGTCATACCCACCCCATCAGAAATAAAAGAGACTCCTCTAATCCACCGCTTCTCATCCAGTGGGCCATTTTGATATTGGTCACAAACCTATAGCAAATTGCTATCGTTATTGATAAATTTGGTTAAATTGGCGGTAGTAGTAACGGATGGCGATGATGTTTCTGTTACAGGGTTGCATTCATCATTCTAATATTTTTGAGGAAAGAATTTTGTAGATTTTGTCAATGGGTCACAGAGTTTTTGTGCAAATAAGCCATGAAATGAAAAAGGTTGAAAACCACTGCTCTAAGCCGAGTGGCGGTCAGGCTCTGAAATGATAAAATTATGTAGATTTAAGATGGTGCATTGCGCGTGAGTAAATGCCGATTGATGTGAGATTTGAAGCAGTTCAAATCGATACAATCAGGAAAACAGCTATCTATACAGTTATCTAAAGTCTAAATCGTGGAAAAAATTTATGGTGCATCTGCCGTGTTTTGTCTTTAAAAAAAACATATATATAAATATGACAGTAACTTTAACTTTCCAATCCTGAAAATTTTCGCGCATTTTAAATCAACTTATCAAATAAAAATATCTCGTTTAAAAATAAACGAAGATCGTTTTAAACTTTCCTTGTACTTATATAAGAACACGGTAGTCTATTACTAATACGATGTTTAATGTTTGTAAGAAGTTCCTGAAAATTTTCAAGTACCATCTTAAAGGTATCGTAAGAGCAGCTGTGTTACGTAACAATCCTGTTTAAAGAATCCTAAACCAGAAATGCGTAAACGTTGCTGGGTCGGTCTTTCAAAGAAAATGGAGAAAGAACTCTGATATAATGTGATTGATCGGAGTAGCATACACTGAACTACCGCTCCTTTTTCTGTCTTTGTGTCGGTGTTAAGCTCCGAACATCAGTTCAATTACACATCAGATCATATTTCATAGTTTCTTGGAAGTCTGAAGTTTGTTTTGCCAACAGTCGTGCACAACGTCGACCAAATATGCAACGCTTGTTGGTAATTACCTTAGGAAACATAGTTTGGACGTAAAAGGTAGCTTGAGCCACGGAAAGAGATCTTACTATTTGTTACTAAATAAAATATTTCCGCAATTCCAACATGGCATGTTTTACCTATAGCTTGGGGCGCGCTCCATTAGTGTGTGTACCAATATGAAGGCAACTAATTTTGTTCGCCTACTTTACATCAAGTTGTGTAAAGGGACTGAAACCTATGGGCAGGGGGTATATTCACTTGGCTAACGAAGACAGTCCCGAACTCGCTTTAGAACTAAAATATGGAAGATCGGAATAAAATTACGCCCTAACCCTAGCCTGGTACGCACACTACGGGAGTACCAAACAAAAGACTCGTAATTCCAACTCATCAGTAACGTGCCATGTTTTACCTATAGCATAATATTTTGTTTTAATTTATATTAATAGAAAACATTTAGCGTAAAACAATATAATATTTCGCTTTTATTTTGACAAAATATACGAAAGAACGGAACGTGGTTATAAAGAAAAATCTGATACCTCGAAAACAATGTAATTTCCAAGTAAGGTCATAACCTTTTGGCAACGAGTTGTTCAATTTATCACATTCAGCATAAAGTAATATTATATCGGAGACAAAGGCGTTCAGAACGTGTCCTCGTATTGTTAAAAGATATTACAATATGACGCTATGAATATCACGCTACGTAAACATTAAATATATTACGTGGCGGATCCAAATATTTGGAAGTCTTATAACAACCAATAGACTCGGATGAAGTAAATTAAATTGTCAGTTTATATTGGAGCGCTCCAGAAGTATGTGTACCTATATGGAGGTAACTAATTTTGTTCGTCTGCCTTCTTTACATTAATTTATATAAAGGGACTGAAACCTATGGGTATGGGGTATATTCACTTAGCTAACACAGACAGTCCTCGAACTCGTAATAGAACTGAAATAAGAAAAATAGCAATCAAATTTAGGCCTAACCCTAACATGGTACACATATTACGAGAGTACCTAAATCGGCGCTACAGCGAGTTTCAACATTTAATTTCCAAAATATTCAGTTTCTATTTATTTCTAATGAGTGATTCAGCCGTCGTCTGGAGTCACATTTTCTCAAACAACGTTTCGTCTGACGGTGTATGCACGTGGTAGTGTAATGCACGAACTTTGGACTTATTATATCCGCTTTCTTTCCTACTACAGTTCAATGAATACGGATTTACTAACACAAAGACAGAGAAAATAAACATGCTACTACATTTAACATAGTTTTCCATTGAAATTTGGGGTATCGCTAACGTTTTGAAGTATATTTCCACTTTCTGAATTTGTATGAATATTAAAACAAAGTTAGTAACATTAGTTACAAATATAAATGAGCAACAGCGCTTCAGAACAATCACAATTTCAGCTTACTTGGGACAGGATAGATATTTGTGAATCACTACTTTGCTGGAAAAAGACAAAGGGTTATCCGGCTGTCTGATTTAGAAAAACCTTTTCAATTGTGAGAAATTTGTATTGATTCACAAGTGTATTTATACATACCGGTACATTAATAATTCTGTATAAACCTGAGAACAATTTGGTTTACGAGATTCAAGATTACAATTAAATTATAAATCAGAAATGGACCAGGTAATGAAGAACAATTGCAAAGACTTTTTTGCATTTAGTTGGTTTCGTTTTTAATGATTGTCAAATATTTAGTAAAATATACACGTGCAGTATTCCACCGTTTACATGAACTTCATTCTGAGAGATGGTTTTATTTATTTAAATTAACGTGAATCATGTGAGCTCCCGAAATTTTCCGTTTTATTTATTTCGTTTCCCGCAAACTTTCGTTTCAAATCTGAGAATGATAAATTTGATGTTTGAACAATATGAAGGATCCTCTCAACGTACCTCATATTTCAGGACAATGACGCAGTTTTGGTTTTTTAAACTCCCCACGACAAATATTTTTACAGTAGGGACGGACAAAAGTACACTTTTAAAAAAATAAAAAAAATTATCGAAATTTTGGAGTAATCATTTGATATTTGCATCATCAAGTCCCAGTGCTATCATATTTAAATTATAAATTTGCTTTAGTTACACGAGCTATTTAAATGAGAGGTAAAAATGATGAATTACCTTAAAATTCACGTTAATTTGTTAAAATTTCCACTCAACGTGCAATTCTATTGCGACGTCAGAGCTTCGGAGCACTTCACGCACTCCGTTTCTCTTGTTATTATCTTTTAAAAGTCTCACTCTTACTCTTTTCAGCCAATAAGATATCGCGTAGCCTTTGTTGATTGCTTTTATTTATATCGGTCGTTACGCGAGTCAGCTGGTCGAATAAAACTCCCTGACAAGAGGGACGGATCAGCCAGTCGCACAGCTCACCGATTGCCGCTACTTGGAATACATATCGCCGAACGGAAAGGATCGGGACAGCACTGACTAGCAGGTTTGTTGTATGCGGGTTAATAGTTAATATTTTATAAAAGAATTATTAGATATTTTGTCTTGAGTTTATTCGAGCATAGAGGCATAAAATTATAGAATTTTTCATGTTTAGCTCAGGGAGAAGAAAACCCGATAAGACGGTACATTGAGTACATTGAATATGACAGTCTTTGTTTTGGTTACCATTTCATGTTTGGGGAGGGAGTAGCTTAGCATTGGCTGTTCCGGTTACACAGACTTGGCGGTTGCGCGACTGAACCTTTGGGGTCGGTAAATATTTCTAAAACTTTCACCTAGATTTGCGGTAAAACAAAATTCAGCTTCGAAAATAGAAAATCCATATAATTTTGCGAACTTGGGTAGCTGTGGGCAAAATCACCTTATTATACAAGTAATAAGTTGGTCTTCACAAAAAATTATTCACAATGTGGATTATTAAAGAACATTTATAATAGGTGGTATACAACGCTTTGATTGTTTCAAGCCTGTGTTTTTAGAGGGGTAAAAGGTTATGAACGACACTGCTATGTAATAACACACCAAGAATATATCAGTCAACGTAATATATTGTTCTATATTGAATAATATTAAAATAGTTCAGATAAGAGTAATAAAAACACTCGGAATTCATAGAATCGGCGCCATCTTCAAAGAATCTCGTCATTGACTCTTTCATATCAGCACGATGTCTTTATTACTTGGCTTTATGACGCTACAATGTTAACAAAACATATTTGTGATTTAACAATGACTCGTTGACCTGGAACCAACACGAGTTTATGTTTGAGTTCGGTGCTGCTGACTTGGCGTCTCTATTTTGTTTGGCCGGAGATTCAAGATTGTTTGAGTGATAAATGATGACGGTGCGTTAATTATGTATTTGATAGTAGATAAGCGATGTGCTGGTTTATTAAACTTAGTAGTAAATGCATAAGATAGCATCAGAAGTTCGCTTTTTTTCGGATGAATAGACAGTCTAGCTCACACGGTAGTCTCCGGAACAAATTTTTCACCAATGGTTTGTGAAAATAAGGACAAGTCGTAGTGTAAGCATTGTGGATTTAATTATTTTGCAGGTGCGCTAACAATCACCAACTGAAGATTGAATTTTTTTACGTCTGTGGCAAAAATCTCCGGTTCAAAGTTCAACATAATCTACAAAACAATGTCGTCATCGCGACTGACAACTCTGCAAGTTCACGAACGATTCAAACAAAACTACAACACTTTGTATTCAAAGATGGTAAGAAATACTTAATTTTTATTGTTGATATGGGTTCAACCAACAAGGATTCCCTTCGCCCAAGCCTTCGCCCTAAAATGGTTCTGTTCTCACAGACTTGAGCTACTTGGACTGCGATCGCCATAATTTGTGTCCTTTGGGTAATTCTATAAGCTGAATAAAATAGCAGAACAGTAAAGATCACAATCTTTATGTCATGCCAACATGGTCGCCTCTCAAAATCGTGCCTTTTTTTAATTATCGAATTTCGCCGAGTTTTAAAATGAATTTCACTCTGTTGCATTTTTGAACTGAAAAAGCATTTATACAGATCATCATAACCTGTCGCGTCACTAAATAGTAAGTTCGCATATCGCAGAGGTCGGTATCCATGAAGTAGCTGTTTAAAAAATCGTTAGCCACAGCTGCTGACAGGTCTTCATTTTTTTCTGCGTATAATCTTGATTTTTAATTTATTTTAAATCTATTTCTAGTCAATCAGTACCTGGGTGTGAGAACATGTTGCTATTAATAATAAATAGTTATTCAAGGTAGAGAGTTACTGGAATATCTGCATTACAATCTTGTTTTACACGGGATGTTTCGTTTGAGTCATTTGAGTCATATTTGCACAAGGTGTATTTGCGCAAATCCTGTCTTAGTATCTACCAAGCTTGTCTCGGGCATTATTTGAATAGTCTCACTGGCTTGGCCGTTTTGAGTACGTCCGAAAAATAATGATAAAAGTTTATACTAAAGTAAATGTCTTATATGACAAATGTTATTTTTGATCTGTCGGGTTACTATTCAATATTATGTTGATTATTACTGGAATCCTGCCTTGATGTATAGAATGTGAATATGATAAAACATGACTATTATTCGTAAGTGTATATTTTCATAGCCCATTCATTGCAAATATTCTCATTTTTGAAATATCTTGCATTTTTTCAAGTTGGTTTGGTAATGTAACAGAGAATCTTATATAACACATATACTGCGGGTGACACGTCTCGTCAGTTACACTTTTTTTCGTTTTTTTTAATGCCAGTTTTGATATTCTATTCCCGCGGGAGCTAACCCTTACCCCTGGTAATAGGAACACATTTTGATAAATGTGATTTTTTTAGAATATTTGTAATTGTTAGATTACACCTAAAATTATTTACTTGATTTTAGATCCCGAAGGAAGATCTTTTTGACGACAGTTTGACAAACTTACAATGGCTTCAAAATCTAAACGTGAACATTGCCAACCCAGTGCCCCCAGCTCCAATGGGAAACAGTCCAGATGGGACCAAGCGGGTCAACATGGCGTACCGTAAAATCAGGGGCGGAGACATTGGAATAAATAGATATAAACCAAGGACTGGCGATGTCGCTCAAGCGCATAACTTGGATTCGCCCGTCAAAGGCGATCCCGGTAGTCAAAGCATGGAAAGACAAAACGCTCAGAGATTGGAATCTCGTCTACTAAATGGGAATAGTAAATCAAAATCTAAAAACAGTAAAAAGAATCCTTTGCCTCCGTTGATCCCACAAAGTCGGACCCCACTGCCTAGCCAGTATAGATCCCGTGTCGGGCCCCAACGTGACTCCCAAAAAGACTCTCTACCGCGTCTAAGCGGAAGCAACGACAGCTTAAAACTCAACACAAAACTTTGCGAGAACGCAATCACGTTAACTGCTTCACCGGAGTTAGCATTACTGTCCGACACCAGGAATCAGTACGTCTTATCCCCGCGCCAAATGGATCGAGATTTGCTACCAGGACAAGTAGATTACAAAAACAATCCGTATGTCAAACCCCCTTTCTCACATTTAGCCTTGATCTGTATGGCTCTGCGACGAAATCGAGACAAGAAGATGACAGTCCAGAAGATATGCGAATGGATTAAAAATAACTTCATTTACTACAGATGTGTCGGACCAGATTGGCAGGTAAATTTTTATTTTGAGAGTTTCAAAAATCTCGCGTCACACTTTCACAAATTTTATTCAGAACCTTTCGTCTGAGAACTAAGTCATACTTCCTCAGACTAACGGTTTACGGTTTTTGACAGCTATCTCAGTCAGTGACTAACGAACCTATTTATGGGCACAAACCCCGAATGACTCGCTTGGTGTACGAACCGACTATAAACTGCGAATGCGAATTTATGAGTATAAATAACCTCGAAGTGAAGTCTTGTGCTCGATGGAGAATGTATTTTAAATCAAATATAACCTAATAACCTTAGTAAAATAATTTCGAAGTTTTGATTATGGGTTGGTAATTGGGTTTTCCGTGGTTTGAAATGGTCTTTAGACCCTATTTGAGCTCGCTGTTAAGGTCTAAATTAGCAATTAGACATTTCAGATTTGCGCCTCTGCGCGAACCTTTCTTTTCTCGGTTGAAGTTTGCTCATATTTTGATTCGTATTTGGTTTTTTGATGTTCTAGTAAATACATCAATCAGTGCTTGATCTACCAATGAAAATTTATTTGCAATGAAACCTTTTAGTTCAATTAAAACGTCGCACCGAAAACAACTAAAACTGGTTGTTAAGTTTCGGTCGAAACTAATAACTAACCGATAGCTTGGGTCGAAGAACAGCGTCTTAGACTGGCAAGGGCAAAGTCGAAATTTTGATTTCGTTAGAACTGATTGAATGTCAGTCAGTATCCGGCTTAAATATTATTTTCTAGACCAGAGATGTTTAACATTTTTGTCGTGGGCCATATAACCAACTTCAGACATCTAGCCGGGCCACACAAAAAAATTAATGTTCCCATGTATACAACGAATTAAAAAATTCGAAACGAATTGGCACCGGGCAAAACGGCGAACAAAAACAGTCAGATTATGATATTGGCTTGGGGAGAAGTCTTGACAGGAGTCAAACTAAATGGCTTGGCGGGTCGTGTGTGGCCCGCGGGACGCCTGCTCCACACCATGCTCTACCCTCGGCCGTGCATTCCCCCAATCATTTTGCGCGACAAGTTTATTTGAAGTAGCATGTTCTTTCTTACAATAGAGGATATATTCTTGGTTATGTGATATATTTAAAACTTATTGCAAACGGTCACGGGATTTGATGGGTCGTTCAAACGAGACGCCATAATCGGTAAAACGAGTGAGTGTTGTTCTCTACCACGTATACTCTTATTACATAACTTCATCCCCACAACGTAAATTGTAGAAGCATATCAGTTAACGTGCTACTTGATGCTGATCGAATCAACGTCACTACTTCTATAGACAAATAAATATAGAGTTGAATTTCAGTAAATTTACGCGGTGACCAAACCTCGCCTTTCTTTGTGCATTAATTAATTCGCAATTGAGTGGCGACCTTCACTTCGATATATATACTCAAAAAGCTCATTTCCGTGTAAGTGGGGGTGGGGTCCCAACTTTCTAATATTTATTCCTAACAATGTCGCCTTTGGGCAACAAAAGTTGGACACGTTCCAACTTTATCGCCGGGGACGTTGAAACACTTCGTTACGATTTTCATAAATTTTGTTGTTCTGCATGTCTCTTCGTACATAGTCCTATTAAGTAGACGCTAAAACTAAATTTAGATGGGATGGGCAGGACAGGCATAAATTGCTATAGGATGGGACAGAAAAATGTGTTCCATGAACAAGCCTGACTCAATTTTGGTATGAAGTCAGTTTTCAATATTTCCTAACCAGGTTTGTTTTATTTTAATCAGTGTTTATCAATTTTTAGTAATATATTTTTACACATGTAGGGGACAACAAACTATATGTGTTATCGATAAATTCCCGTTGTGATCAAAAACCTATTTTAGACTTATGTATATATATCCTGGTCGTTTCGTGGTAGAGAATCTCACGGGTTATTGTTTAATGAACAGACTTAGAGGGCGTAATATAATCCTACTTTGCTCAATTTGCAAACTTTTCAACGTGTTGATAAGTTTTGAAGTAGGTGCTTGCAATTTTCTCTTCGTGGGTGATTATGTTCGATACCTGCTGGGCGTCGTCTGACTTTCTTATTGTATTAGCATTTGAAAAGCCTTAATTCGCTAAATATTTGTGATGTAATAATTCAATCGTATAATCATAATTGTTTATCAGATGCCACAACAATAAATTTGCCTACAGGTGAGCGGGTCACGCGCTGTGTCAAATTAAGGACAGAAAATCAGCGTGCAGTATGCGTGATAAAATATACGTACACAGTCTTTGCTCGTACACCACAAAACAAAGAGTCAAGGCGTTATTATTTTATTAGATGTTTGCAAAGCTGATATTGTGTCGATTTTTTTCGAAGACGCAATGTCACATTAAATCATCATTAAATTATCATAGTCTTGATTCGATTTATTTTAAAAATGCTATCCATCTGGTCGATACTTGAACTATAAAATTAAAATAATGGTTCTAATAAGGACTTTGCACAATGAATGAAAGCTGAATTTGTGGTAAATTGGCGCTTTAATATTTCGATAAACGGCTTTATCGTAAAACATAAAAGGCTCTTTGTTCAATATACGATTTCAGGAAGCTGATTTAATTCATTATTAACCTTTAATGAAAACTCAAAATTATAGTTGTTCGAATCTGATCACAACTTAATTCTCAATAACTAAATATAAGACATACATGTTCGAATATTATTTCCTTAATAAGCATAAAAATCTCGCCTAGCCCACTCGAATGCTTAAGTACGGTAAAATTAAAAGGTAAACACGAAACGCGTCTGTGTAAATCACCACACGCTCTACAAACACAAAGCTCAACAGACTGTACAGTAGTTTTAAAAAAACTGTAAATTCGAGCTGTATTTTACAGTAATCGCGATCATAGAAGTTCAGGTTGTATCAAAATTTGTTCATTTTACTCGGCTTGGTTTGGTTATTGTATGATAAACGTCTATTCTTTAAACGATGCAAATTGCTATATTTATACGAAATTAGCAAATTACATACTTACTGCACAATTGCGATACTAAAATTTTAATTTGTATCAAAATTTGTCCATTTTTTCTCGGCTTGGTTTGATTATAGTATGATAGACGTCTTGAAAGTGCGACTTTATTCCTTATACTATGCAAATTGCTATATACGACTTTATATGCTTATTATATTTAATTATGTTATGCTCACTGGTTTACCTGACCGATTAACTTTGATTGTTCAAGTGGTCATTGCCACCGTCATCGTCTACGATCGATCGCTTCGCGTTGCCAAATATCTTGTAATTCTGCTTGGTTGGCTTGGTTAGTTGCTTTAGTTGTATAGGTTTATTTGTCTCACGCCAACTGGTCCACGGTGACACTGCGCTTTAACTCATGTCTGGTAATTCTACAGTTTTTAACATTTCTGTTTTCGTTCACGTTTGAGTGAATTTTTGAAACGGTTGCTCGTGATTTTGGTCTCATCAACTAAGGTTGATTGAACTGCTGATTGACCAATAATATTTGAATCGTTTGAAATTGAATTTTGAAAATTTGATGCGAATTACTTCAAAATCAGACGTAACTTTACGTCTTTAGCAGAAGAATTCAAATCATCTCTGAATGATTAAACACCAAACAATTGTCAGCAAAACTACGCCAACCAGATTACTAAAATCAATTATAATTTGTGGACAAACAGGCTATTCATTTTTGGTTATTATTTTGGACAGCATCGTTTGTATTTTCTTTTTTTGCGCGTGGAATTTGCGTTGCAATCTTTTTATATTTACAAAGCAATTTGTATGGACAGGGGTGTGACAGGTAATATGGACGCAAATAATCCAATGATTCCATCGATTATGGTCGCTTTTTTATGTTGACAGCTGCAATTAATATTATAACCTCGTCAAATAGATTTTGTTTGACAGGAACTCTGGATAAATATTGTTTATTCTGTAAGATCCGCTATCGGGGTTGGCACCGTTTTCATGAAATTAACTGGTTACGTGAATCATTTAAGAAAACATGTTTGTTAATTCTGTATTTTTTATTTGTTTGACAACGTCATCTTGATTGACAATGGCTCTTCTTTCTAAAAATTGTGTAAAGCTTTTGAAAGTTGCAGTCCGTATTAATCACACTCGGAGAAATAGATATTTCCGAGTGCCATCCCAACGTCTAAAATGGGCACCCAGGATTGTTTTATTGTTGTTTTTTTTGTGATATTTTTTTGTCAAATTCAACAAATCAACATTCTTGGTTAAGAAAACCTGCTTTGAACACAAAACAAATGTTGACAAGTGAAATATTAATTTTTTTTTATTTCAAGTTATAGTTCACACGAATATATTTAGCTTTTTCACGATTAGCTTCCACCAAATAAATTGTTTGTGCACATTCGGAGAAAATTTAATCCATCATTTGGTGCTGTTACATGTGTGGAAACGCAAAACGAAAATTGGTGTTCCACTACTAAATAAAAAACCGTGGTAACATTATAAATATGCGAATTTCGCCATCAACACAATAACCACATTCATCGTCTAACAATTTCAAAAACCTTTGTGTGAGGTTGATATATAGTCAATGTTATCGGTTCTAACACCAGACATCGTCACCCCACACGTTGATTAATCAATAAGTATTTGGCTTTCTACTATGCCGACGATAGGAAAAATACGCGGGCCGAGTATAAACCCATTTCATGAAGATTCGTCGCATATTTTACAATTTTATGAATGAACGAGTTCATACTTATGACGTTAACAATGACAAAAAAAATTATTTACGTAACCTCGCATTTGTCCTCATATATTTTATTTCGTCTCGTCAAATTCATTTTAATCTATGAATTCGGAATGGCAACTCATTCCCGAAGGGGCTGATGGACACGTGTAAAAATAATAGTTATGAATATAAAGTTAACAAAGTTCATGTATTTTGTTGTTTTGCACGTTTCTTCGTACATGTAGTCCTGTGTAGTAGACGATAAACCTAAATTAACAATTTTTATTGAATTTTATTCCAATTGATTTCACATGGGATGGGATGGGACAAGCATAATTGCTATGGGATGGTATGGGACAGAAAAATATGTCCCAATGACAAGCCTGATATATACCCCCTGCCCATGGCTTTCAGTCTCTTTACACAACTTGATGTAAAGTAGGCGAACAAAATTAGTTACCTTCATATTGGTACATACACTTCTGGAGCGCCGAAAAATTTACAACTTGAAACACCGGACTAACATGTTAAATGCCCCAATTTTAGTAATTTTACGGTTCATGGGATTTTTGGTATGAAACTTTAGCTAAAATTTTTCCAATTAGAAGTGTTCCCATCATATTTTAAGTCACCAGTAAAACATCCCTGGTGACGTCTTTTCAAATAATATTTTTTCGTTATTTGAAACCCGAAGCTGACCTGAATGTAGAAAAATTAACTCAAATAATTATTGTATCCTCTGGACAAAAGGAAACACTTATATCCACAATAAAAATAAAAAGATCTCTTTATGGTTTTCAACCTGTACGAACACGGCCATGACACGAATACCCAAGCCTTACTATTAAATCTCTATCAATGGGCCATGTTCATTCTATATCAGATTCTACAAATATTTTTTGACTGGGTAGGGCAATGAAGAAGCACACATTTAATTAACTCGTAGACACACAATTCTTTTGTGAGACGACCTTGCATAGTCTTTACACAACAAACTTTTTATTTGCCGTTTGCCGGCCTAACCTCAGAACCGTATGACGCAATCTAATTCTCCCAAATTTTTCGCAAATTTGATTTCCCGAAAACAATGTTCCAACAATCATCGCAACCAGACGTGTATGTCTGGATACGCATCATGTTTGCTTGCCGACATGGGCGCTTTCTATTGTTTGCGGCGAATGGGTTTGAAATGCACCTTGAGCATGGCCCCCCGCGACAAATCGAGACACTCTTGACTAGGCCTAAATATTGCAACTCATATATAACTATTTGTGTTGGGGTTTCGGGGTCTGATCAACTGCAAACTCGGAACCGAGGTTTTATTCTCCATCTCACTATGATGGGGAATTTCAAAAATTGAAATGGGGCATTTTGAAAATCCTTTTTGTAAAGTCGTATCGTGAAATTTGTTAGCCAGATTGACTGCTCAAGTTTTACTTAGCAGTATCGACAACATGACCCATCATACGCGAATAGCCCCTTGTTTAAATATATCCCCTCGAGGTACATTAGCAATACGTTATACAGTACCGCAGACTTGAATAGGGATATAAATATGCACGTATCGGACACACGTTATAAACAAGTAAGTTTGTATTCGTTACAGTTCAGAAGGGTCGTTTACGGAAAGTTTTAGTCAGGTTCCTCTTTAGGCCTCTTTAGCATCCCTGGTTTCTTATATCAAATATATTGAGCTACCTTTATTTTTACCTAATTTTCCATATTGCGATTGCGAGTTATTGGCCTCAGACCCGCCGCACGGAATTGTGTGTATTCCACGTCACGAATTTCATTTTATTACAAAACTTTGGTAATCCTTAAATTTGTTTTAAAGGGAGCGTACCTCGAACCCTAAAGAGAGGCTTGGCGTTTATATGCGCGGACAATAAAGGACGATCTATTGTGTTCCTTTAAACGTAGGCTTCGGGCGGAAATAAGTTGTAAAGACGCCGATTTTGTTAACTCAGGGGTTGGGCTCCACTTTCGCGTGTATTTTCAAACGTAATATCACATTTAATTGTGTGCTTTAACAATTAAAAGTGGCCGCAAATAAAACGGAAACTCAACTAACCCATGCTGGAAAACTTATGCTTTGAAAAAAGAATTGAAAATTGCCACGCAATAGCCGGCCATAGCACCACTGCGCGTTTTTCTATTTTGTGCTAATAATTTACTGTAGTGGTGACCATGATATTGTGTCGCGAATGCACGTGGAAATTATATACACCACAGGCATACGACTGACAACTTATAACTTTTTTTGAAACCCGTCAAACCACGTATAGCTATCGAACTGACTTAGAATGAGGGGGAATGGAACAATTTTGGCGCTCCAGTAATTTGTTTACTAATATGGAGGTAACTAATTTTGTTCGCTTACTTTGCATCAAGTTGTATAAAAGGACGGAAACCTACGAGCAGTGGGTCACTTGGCTATCACAGACAGTCGTAATATAACTAAAATGAGAAAAATCAGAATAAAACTATGGCCTAACCCTAACCTGGTACACATACTACAGGGTGTACCCAATTTTGCACATACGGGGTTCATATCTGTTTGAGCGTGCTTGTAGTTTTGTTTCAAGCAAACGTAGATTTATGTGTTTGTTGATATAGGTTTGAATTACGATCATAAGAGCCCCCTACGGAGTGAACAAAACGCACCGATGAGTGAGGTGGCACGTGCAAACTAATGCCACGCAATGTGTTGAAGTGATGCCATCAAATTTTCAACCACACGCTGCCAAATGCTTAACCCCACGCCGCCAAATACAGTTTGACAAATGCTAACACATTTCAAGTCAGTACGGCCAGGGAAATAAAATTCCACTCTTTGTTATTAAATCGTATACTCTGTAGGTGTCCGGGCGAACCGAAGAAGGACAACTAGATATAATATGTCACGAGGAATGCGATAATACAACTCGAATAGGATGACGGTATCGTATGCCACGCCGTCTTTTGTTCTGATCCGAGATTCTACAAGCGTCACTTTTGTTATAGTTCCTTAAGGCGGGACAAAATACGAGCATTGTTTGTATAAAAAAAAAACTTTTTAACCCTTTTCAATCTTTTGACAGATAATTTTATAGTTTTACGATTGTGAATTGTGAGACAGAAAACCTTACTCACTTAGTGCCCTGACAGATTGCTTTCAAGTCATGAAACAATTATTATATAGTTATAATATTTTTGTGATCGTAATTTTCATTATGAGAGCACTTCTCTAATTATCTCAAAACGTGTTCCATCTGTGACTTGAGTTCAACTGAAATAAATGCTATATAGAACCTCGGAAATTTACTTGTTTTGAAGTCACATTTATCTCTTACGGCAGGAATGCGCAACCCGCGGCCCGCGGGCTAAATGCGGCCCGCATGTAAAAATTGTGCAGCCCGCGGATAAGTGCCAATTTTGAATGGTGAACAACCAACCCCCAGCGAGCCATATTTTGAATTTATGCGACCTTACTGTTACTCAATTATAAGTCGAAACGATCAAATATTTAGAATGATGTTTTTGCTAACCCGAATCGAAAGAAATGCAATGTATTTTATACGTTTAATATCTATTTTCGCTCCAAACGTGGCTTTGCACAGGAAGCGCCTTTAGAAGCTAATTCGGTGTAGCTTACGCGCAATGGTTAAAATCTAAATCCGGATCTTCGGAATATGATGATATCGGATTACTATTGTGTTCTTTAGCGATTTGCTCCGTCCTGACACAAAATAGGGTTTTGCTTGGGGCTGGATTGCGTAGGTATACAAAAAGAACAACTACTCGGAACAATAGACAAATCGGAAATATGTCACCGCGAATAATAATACTCCATTGTTAAGCCAGGACAAAAACGCTTGTCGCAGATCCTGTTAAAAATCAATTGTGTGCTTGAGTTGGCCGAAATTGGGGCATGGTTTCATCGCGCTTGGTAGATGTATTGTACCCCCTTTGGCGTTTGATTAAGTGTGGCTGCTACGGCGCTTCTGTTAATGGAAAATTGTCAAGTACCCTCGAAGCGTGAACGAGTTAACTGACTTTTGTCCATCTCGACCAGACTCGTCTAAAACAAACAAGAGAATGCGTGAATTTAAAATATTTATTATCGCGACCAATCGCGTTCTTTATTTTCAAATTGGAGTGTTTTAAAGGGCTAATGTCGCTGACACGCTCGGTTGCTTTGAATGACCTTTGACACGTAACAGGTACTGACGCATCAGAACCCGGAAGTCGTAATAGAAATTTGAAATGTACTCGCTTGAAATTCAGAATTTGATAAACCAACATCAAAAATTAGTTTGTAAAATGTGATTCAAGAGATTTACAACATATATAAGATTAATTATACAAGTAAACAAGAGTACAATGCTAGAATATGTGGACATTAACGTCGAATGTCAAAAGTTTTTCCATTTATTAAGATAAAACAGCAAAATTTTTGGTAAAATATTATGCAAATTAGGTGTGGCTTTAAAAAAAATTAGCTTTCTATCGACTGCGTCCATCTTCGAGTACTGGAATTTGAAATCGATTGGGTCATCTGTATTGAAGTAAAGTATTTCTTCACAACAATAACAACATCAACCATCCCCAACAACAACATCAGATAAGCAAGCGGTGACTTTGTGTCTAATAAGAGTAATCAATTTTGGTACTTTCCTGAATATTATGAATAACAGCCATTCACGCACTAAGCCTTTGAAACTAGTCGATGGCAACTCAAATTTTTTTCAGAACAACCGCGCTGATTATGGGTTGCGTCTCTAACAGCCTGACATAAAACATTCCGTGTGTGTTTCAGGAAACCAGCTTAGGACAGGACATTAATTCATCAATGACGATGACACTCACGCAACAAAATACTTAAAACATTGTATTATTGTAAACTGCTTGTCTGAAGAAGTCGGATTTTAGTCAGATGAAACGTTACAGAAATACATTTGTGTTAGTGTGCAGCAGGACTCTTGAATTGCATAGTATTTTTATTCCTGCTACAACATCCTTGCATTATACACATATGCATCCACTAGCGTTAAGGCATCGATGAGAGATTGTGAATTAGTGTCTCGCAACCTGTACTGATAGATATATTCGTATGTTGCGTTCATTCACATCGTAACGTTCCTACTTAATCTTAACCGTCCTGTGGGCCTCATCTCGCCAGGTGGTGACAATTGTAATTTATTATTGTCTGTGTCTTATAGTATTAGACATTGCCAGACATTGATAATCCCCGTGACTAATGGTTAGGCGTTTATGACGCTTGTATTTGCCGTATGGGAAATGCCAAACTAATAAATGTTTTTGTACCAGAGTTAACCGTTATAAATTATGTAGAACAAATTGAAAATTAAGTTTGTTAATTAAATGAGCTTCATCATGCTTACGTATAACACAAGATGTATTTTCTTCAACTATCAGTAGAGGTCACTCTCGACTAACTCCCAATCCTTCCGCAATGCCTTATATTACCTGTATATTACAAGAATGCTGTAGCATGAATAAAAATATCATACTATGCATTCCAAGAGTCCCGCTGCACACTAACACACGTGTATTTTCCAACCGTTCGTCTGACCAAAATCAGACTGCCTCAGACAAGCAGTTTACAACCGTGTCTTTTTGTTACTCGTATTCTCAATCGTAAATGGCCATGAATATCATTTTTTTCAAATGTTTAAAGTAAAGAAACGAGCACAGAAGAATTAAAAGACGTGGGCAACCGTGAAAATGCCAAGAGATATGTGCATCCGCTCAGAAGTAAAGGAAACTCATCTCTGAGAAAAATTACCATCATTCAGTGAAATGCCAAGTTAGATGTGCATTAACCCAGATAAAAAAAAAAGACTCAACTTTGAGCAAACTTATGAGCAACCTCTAAAATGCCAATAGGCGTTGCCACAAAACGAACATCTTACTTGGCTCGTTTTAATATATTTTCATAAAACCATTCACAAAATTTAAAGTAATAACTTTTTTTATAAAATCATTACGGTAGTTTCTGCCACTTTCGAATTATCTTTTGCGACCTTGCTTTTGCGGAAGTCTCTAATTAAGAGAAAATGGAATGGGGAATATGTTGAAATCGTTTAAGAGTTCCGATTGTAAAATTCTGAAATCTTCATCAGTGTTTGCATTTGTCATCGTAATCGGTTTTTAAAACACAGAGCATTGTTTGTTTTGTCGCCTTATTACGTGAGCACAGCATGTTACGTCCTTGTAATGACGCACGGGACAAGACTATGAACGATATATTATAGATAAGACCAAACGGCACCTCTTGCTACTGTTTCATGACTAGAAGATTTTTCCAAGTCAAAGTTGCTGTGCATGCAAAGTTTGTGTAGTCACGACCCAATGACCCGTTATGATTACGAAGTGATTATGATGCATTTTTGATATGGAACTAGAATATAGGTGATAGCGCTATCGCGAGTTTCTCATGCACCCCTAGGTCATAACTATGCCCTGTATGGTTCTATGTACATTGTGTTATGACCGCTTCAGTTACAACGGATATCGGCCGGAATTTTGAGTTTTCGATATTTTTCAATTCATTTCACAGGAAAAAGCTCGTATTACTTGGTAATTCAATTCAAAAATCTGACCTCCTGAAGTATGCGCACCAAGATGTCGCACAACCTGAACTCAGGTTGTGTACAAAGTTAGGGTTCAGGTTGTGCGACATCTTGGTGCGCATATTTCCGGGGTACCCGAAAATCTTTAATTCCTAGTTTTCAAGTAACACTTTGCAATTTTTGTATTTTACTTTATTTGTATGTATTTTATTTTATACTGGGCAAATTCCAATACACTAGAATAATTTTGTTTCGACATTCCGAGGCTTATCTTGTCTGTCCTCTAAAACGCGTATTTCTCCTCCGCGTAGGCGGTAAACGCCGCGTCTTTTGTGTGTTACCGAACAATAAGTTTGAATCAACAATAGCCTTCGCCAATTTCGTTTATTACCAAACAAAAAGCGCGTTGTTCAAAATTTCGTTAATATAATAGGGATTTACTGTTAAACAAATAGTTATCTTTGCGAAGAGAAATGACCATAATGTTCTATATACGGCCCAAGCTAAATCAATTAATACTAGTCCTTCGTATGGAAAGTTTTTTAAACAATATAACTCAATAAATACCTTGAAATTTTGGTAATTTTGCTTTGTATTTTCACCAACGCGAAATTCCTACATCGTAATAAAGCCGGCGGATTGATTCAGAAACCGGTGCAATAAATAACATTTGAAAATATTTTGATGCCCGAAATCTAGATAACAGACTCACAGATTCGTAACGACCCGTTAGCATCACAAGGTCGTATGCCATACCTAGTCGTTAGGGGCTGTATAGACTGGCACTGAGTCTGTTGGTAGATATTCCGCATCGCCTATGTTAAATATTTCGATGTTAAATCTTCCGATGCGATTCCTATGTTTAAATTTGACCACCTTTTCCGAAGTAGAAGGATATATAAAATGAATTAACATTTCATATAGAGTATTCGACACGATATTGCCATAAAATGCGTATGGTAATGTCACTGTGTACCTTGTCGTTATATATAAAAAAAAACTGGCATGTTATTTCATAAAAATCAGCACAATACTGTGGAAAAAGCACATGTTAATGTGAATAAAAAATTCATTTTAATATCTTTTGGTTTCACCTATCCTTTATCCTCTTATTAATAAATATTTTTTACACAGAATTCCATCCGAGACAACTTGGTACGCCACAAGTGTTTTGAACGGGTCGGACGCAAAAATGATGCCGCGGGGAAGGCTGGATTCTGGCGAATCGATGCAAAGTATGAAGAAAAGTTTTCCAGTGGAATGCTTAGAAAAAGAAGACTGGCTTCTGCCGGAGAAGTGAAAGGACAGCCATCGTCTGCGTCGGGTAAGTCAAATTTATGACATAACGCTCAAACAACTTTTGGTACTCCCGTAGTGTGTGTACCAGATAAGGGTTAGGCCATAATTTTATTCCTATTTTCCTTATTTTAGTTAAATTATGAGCTCGGGGATTGTCTGTGTTAGCCAAATGAATATATTTCTGCTAATAGGTTTCAGTCTCTTTACACAACTTGATGTAAAGTAGGCGAACAAATTAGTTACCTCCATTGGTACACGCACTTCTAAAGCGCCAAACTTTTAGCTGGGATAACGCCATACTTATTAAATATTCTTCTTCTATGCCAGGTGTATTCCTAAGTTACTGTTCAAAGCGATGACCGCTCTTTAGTTCGATTCACTTTTTTTATCAAGTAAAGAGAATATTCCAATTTATCAATACACGCAACCTTCTTGGTGCTCTCTTACATTTGGCATGAAGTGAACGGGTTTGTTAAAGTCCTATTTTTATTCTCAGATAAATCTTCCAGTCGAGGTTGCAGCCCTTCAATTGAACAATGCTGCGACTACGATTTCCTTCGCCCAGAAGATTTCGCTGACGGAGATATATCAGGAGACGAATTTCTCGACGGCGAAGGGTTTTCTGGAAGCAAAAAGACTTCTTCGGCCGGTTCCTCAAACAAAGGTTCGGCGGGACAAAAGAGAAAACAGGCTACGCCACAGAAAATTGCAAAAAGCAAGAAAAGTAAACAACAACAGCAACAACAACAACAATTACAACAACCTAAAGCCGAAAAAATCAATTTATTCGAAGACCAAGCACCGGAGCTTGGTTATCTCAAAGGCGAATTCACTTTTACTAGTATTCTAGAGGAGATGCGACTCAACGGTAGCCATTGCGGTAGCTCTGTGAATTCATCCTTATCTCTACCCAACACCCCAAACCTCGCCGCTTCCCGCAAAAGCAGAGGAAACGCGCCAACTTCCGCCACAATGACCAGTAACGAAAGCCTTTTCACTGATGTCATGCTCCCGATTGACCCGAGCTTGTTGCTGACATCAAGTGGTGGAAGCGTGCATATTCCTAATTCCTCTCCTCTGAATCTCGACATGGACACGGTTCCACATGACCTGATTGACGATTTTTTCAATACAGATAAACACGCCAGGGCTTCGATCGAGTCTTTGGGTCGAAGGCGTGGCACCGCCCTCAACACACCCACATTTGAACTAGATCCTAACGACGATTTTGACATTGGAATTTCAAAAAGCGTTGAAGCGCTTGACCTTACGGTTACCGGAAGTAAAATTGAACCTCCGGATGGGTGGATTCCTGACCCTACCACCTTAGACTTAGTACTCGGTGAAAAGCAAGACAATTTTGGACTAACGGAGCTTGATTTGGGTGTTGGCGCTTACGATTTCTCCGATTTTTGCGACATTAATGACGAGAATTCACCGCGCGGCAAAAAGAAGAAAGGGCGTAGACGGCCTGGTTCAGCGTCCTCGGGCACCGGATCTACTAACACGTCCCCAAGACGCCCTGCGAACCACTTGTCAATGCCGCCTCAATTGAAAACCTCCTCGCGGGCTTCTTCTCACACATGGCAAGAAACCAAAACTGCCACCGATACTATACAGTCCATTTTAGGAACGGAATTTGATGATCTATTATAATATAGTTATATGTTTCAGAATTTAAAAATTTCGAATTGCCCATTCTGCACTTTTAAATATATATATTAAAGGAAAAAAATCGAATTGAGTAACAGTTAGTTACAGTGTTTTATTTCCACTACCACACCCCAGTAATTCAGGTTTTCAAGCCCAAACGTGTCGGTGTTTTGTTTAGCACAGAGGTAAATCAAAGTTGTCTGCCTTTATTATATTACTGATAAAATTTAGTTAATGTTCTGCGCTTTTTTATAGTATCCCTTACTCCGAATCATGACATCTTCGTTAACTGTGGGCCATATGTATCCAAGCCCGAATGATTCCATTTATCAATGTTTCAAACATGAACAATATAACTTTGCAAATATATATTTGTTCGTTTCACAACTGAATAACTATGGAAGTTAGTTAATATAACAGAAGAGTAGTTGTAGTATACATCTACGTAGTTTAATATCCCACGTCATCTTAAACCACCTTATCGAGGTCTTCAAACCAAATGTACGAAACTCAAAAAACTTGTTTTGTTGAAATCAGGAAAACGTATATTTTTGATTATTGAAATACTTTGGTGATTACCGCTTGAAACTTTGATCAGAAAACCGGTTCAAAAAGCGCTTATTCCCTTGTTATTTTTTCGAACGAATTATTCGCCCTCTTGTCTTGAAAACTTAGTTAAATATCACAAGTAGAAGACTGATAAAGCTAAGAAACGTACGAAATGTTCTATATACATATTTCGTAAATTTAGAATTGGCTTGTATGTGCGGCATGATCATTTCTGTTTGAGTTACATATCACGCTCAGTTAATTTAAAAGAAACTATGCGACATGTACAATATCTCACGTAAATTTATCAACTAAATTTCATGCGTGTGTGTACTATTATTTCACAGTTCACTGTAGTTAATAAGGTTCTTATTTATCTATTTTTCATTTTATTATTTTTTCTACTTTCAGCATCTTTGCACTTATTATTTTTACACCCTGTGACCGAGATTTGTGACGTACTATTATATTATTATGACGTAATTGACCATTGTGACGTGCGCATTCGCAAATAAAAGGAACATATACAATTAAAACATAAAATTCATACTCCAGCTAAGAGACTTTTATTGATATTTGAAAAATGATTAGTTTTACTTTACAAGTTCAACAACATAAAATTGTGTAATCTAGCTTTAATTTTTCATTACGTTTCGGTTAAATTTTATTACGAAACTGCTATCCGTTCACAAATTTCTTCTGGCACAATAGTATTTAATTCTTCCAATTAAGCGAGTCGACACGGTCATTTACCCTATCCCGATTTTTCAAGTTGTAACTAATCTTTTATTATTTTTATCGCCTTTTTAGAGATATTTTTACACCATTTTATCGTAATTTTTTTTGATTTTTCTATGAAATAAAGTAGAAAATTGCTTTCAGAAATTTATTACTATATGTTAGACTATCAGAAAATTTATCTATTGTACAGTTCATTTTTCCCCGCGCATCTTGAATATTATTTTATATAATTTGTGTTGTACAGTGTCATCATTGCCGAAAAGTATTAGAAAGGTTCGTCCATAATATCTTGAGTCCGTTTGACCAAACTGAAAGATGATTCGTATTTTGATTCGTTGCTTGCGTTTATGGAACGCGAAGGCTTGAGTATCAGTAAGATTGAAAAAGGATACTGTATTGTTTTCTCTTTCATAGTGTGTTCACCCAGACCAGTGGTCCCAAACTTTTATGGCTCGCCCCCCTTCTGGAAGCTTTGAGCATTCATGCCGCCCCCCTTTTTATCATTTATGGTATTTTACTGGTATTTTGATTGGTAGATTCCAAATTCTATTATATTCGAACAATTAGTGCTCAACAAAGTGAGACCTTTTGTGAAATAATCTTATCAAGCAATGAAACTTGAAAGAAAGGGGAGTTATCTTGTAAAGTGAAAAATAAAATTAGTTTTCCGCCTGGTATGTGGCACACCTCCGACTGCTCTGTGGCCCTTTAGGTGAGCTAAAGGCCCCTGTTTGGGAACCACTGACTTAGGCAGTATGTTGCATCAATGGCAAAATATGGACAAACTGGCATCGTGCTTGAAAATTGAACATGTATTTGATTTATTCCTCACTGCGTTTCTTCTTTCAGAGGTCAGACGGTTACTTAGTGACTTGGACGCGCCTTGTTTGTGATTTGTGTTTAATTTTATTTTATTGATTTTACGTGTTCATATAACGATCTTTTGGATCAACTGTAATTGTCATTTAATCAGATAGAATTTTTGTCATTTTACGTTTTTAAAATATATGAAAAAAAAATATCCGGATTCGGAAGTAGCCCTGGTGCTGATGAAGTTGTCGCAATTTTCATACTATTAATAGAAGAATTTCTTTTTCGAAGCTGCAAAAACCTTACTAAACACTTGAAATAATGGCCGATGTTTTTTCTATTTTGTAAGGCTGTAACTTGTAACGAATTGTTGAAGCATAATTTTTTCTCTCCGTATATCTTCATCTTTTTAAATAGAATTTTTTAAATATAAATCAATTGGTGTAAATTGTAAATTGTTTGTAATTTGTAAATTGGTTTATCACTATGGCCGCCTAATAACTCAACAAGCTAAATGGCGTTGACCCATTTTGACGATTTTTGAATATCCCTCGATAAAACTGATGAAAATATAAAATTGTTTGCTTTTGCTGTTCAATTCAAGACCAAACCGGACCCAATTTACAATCCCTTGTGTGGGATCTCAATTATTAGAGAAAATAAAATTGCACTGAACTTAATTTCAACTGTATAATGTTCTACTTTGCCAACTTTATTTGTGGTAAATATCGCTATTCTTTCTGCTTGTGTTATTTTTTCTAAAAATAAATATGTTTCTTGAAAGTAAAGTGTTCATAAGGGGTGTGGATGAGATCAGCACCGCAACATGCCTGTAACGAAGCTCGATAGCCCATCACCAGCTCAATCGGTGACGCGATAGACGAGGAAGAAAAATAGGCGCTCCAGAAGTGTGTGTGCCAATATGGAGCTAACCTTGAGTGTTGAAGAGAGCCACATTAAATAGCTTGTCGGGTCACCTGTTGCACACCCCTGCTTCAAACCCTTTATAAAGAGATAGATGAGGGAATATGTTGGTAAAATGTTCAAATATCTGTTTGCCTTTTTTAGAGAGAAAAAAGAAATTTCACCAACAAGAATATATATGTATAATTAAAAACATTGAAATTTTCAGCACAACACTTCAATTATAGAATTATGTAAATATCAACATCATACCCCGAAAAATAAAATAATTGCTTCAACCAGACAATTTGGCGCTCCAGAAGTTTGGGTACCAATATAGAGGTAACTAATTTGGTTCGCCTACTTTACATCAAGTTGTGCAACGGAACTGGAAGCTATGGACGGGGGAGATATTCACTTGGCTAACGCAGACATTCCCCGAACTCGTAATAGAACTAAAATAAGGAAAATTGTAATAAAATTATGGCCTAACCCTAACCTGGTATACATACTACGGAAGTAACGAAAAATGTGCAATACGTATCTCGTTGTATACACCTAAAAGTGAAATACATTTCAATGCTTCTCGTCAGAGATGGGGATATAGATACGGTACTGAAGGGAGTGGAGCATGGCGGCTTTAAATGACCACGAGATTTTAAATAAGATTTTTAAATAAGAAAAACAAGCTGGAATAAAAATTAATTTTCTGTCTTGGATGATACCCAGCACGCACTCGTGTTTTAGCAATGAAACTTTTCAAAAATCTAAGATTTGTAAGTTAACAGTGGATATAAGGGCTTTTCATTGAGTGCTTGAGCCCTGAATCAGGTTCGCATCGAGAGAGAGAAAGAGAGAGATTTATTATTTCGTCAACCAGTAAAAACATGAAATGATGAAACATGTTCGCATCGAAAAGAAATATTCGATTAGAATATAGTACATTCTTTGGAATTTAAACATCGCAAATTGCCCATTCTACACTTTGAAATATATTGTAAAAAAAATTGAAAGTCAGTAACTTTGGCCACGGTTAAAAATCACATCTGCAAGCGATAAGGCAAAGTTCATCTAAGTTCTCTACGAGTCCTCTCAGTCGAAGACGACTTTTAAATGTTTCCTAGCATTGTTGGCAAAGTATCACACAATGACGCAGGCAGTGGCTAAGTGGTCACAGGAACACGAACGAAAACGCATTACGATATTGTTTTAGGCGAACTTTAATGCGTCATATACTGACATTTTTATTGACATACGCTCATTTTTAAACGCTTTATTACTTCTTTACTATGCACAAAATATACTTTATTTATTCAATCTTTTATGGAACATTAGCTGGCGTTGTGTGCAAGTCGCACACCTGTTTTGAAAACTTAACTTTTAACGTATAAAGGAATAAGTATTATAGTGATAATAAAGACCTGAAGAATATTAGTAACACTATAGCAAATACAAAGACAAGTTCCTCCCCAAGAACGACAAAATTCATCTCTTGGAGGTAGTTCCTCTCCGGTTCCGAATTAGACTTTAAACATTATATTAAAGCCTCACACTGGTTAAACTATCAAGGGCACGTGGCCCAGATTTTATGATATCCGATCGTAAATTTTTTACAACCTTTAAAAACCGCGGGTTTATAAGCCTACCACAAACAAATAGTTTATTTACTATTAGTTAATTTACTGTTAGGGATTGGCGTTTTGCTTTGGAGATACAAATTTTGGTGACACGCAATACTACAGTAACATGTTTGTAAAGTCAATGAGTTGTTTCAGGATTTATTACTTTATAAATACAGTATAAAGAGCCTGAGTATATCTGAAGTGTAACTCTTGGGTTCATACTAGGGTAAAGTAACTAAGTCAGCCATTTTTGCTCATATACAACTGTAGCTTCATTATGTTATTACGATTTGTAAAGCCATTATCGCCCATGAACAACCAGATTCTTTGATAAACATATGCATTTTGAATCAATGTTTAACAGCATATTTGGGTCTGTTTTGTTAGGTTCTCGGATAAATTTTCAAATTTCTGATAAAATATAGTTCTACGATTTTGCGTTGTCGCGAACCCCGGTGAATTGCTAAATACGCTGTTTAAAGAAAAAAAATAACGTAACCTGTTGTTTGTAGTGAGTTTGAAACAGAACCCGTTCTGAAACTTTTTGATCCCACAACTGGCTTTGACTATTGGACCACCGCAAAGACTTACATTTTCACTTCAACGCAGTGTTAATCACGCTCTTCAAGTTCAAGTGAGTTAGTACTCAACCGCGGTTTTTCATAAACCTAGTACAAACAAATAGTTATTTACTATTAGTTACTTTACCTTTAGGGTTTGGCTTTTGGTTTGGAGATGAAAATTTTGGTGACACGCAAAACTTCAACAACAGGTTTGTGAAGTCAATGTATGGCTTCAGGATTTATTACTTTACAAATACAAAGAGAGCATGTGTTTCAACTTCCGGGTTCATAGTTCATACAAGGTCAAGGTAAGAAAGTCAGCCATTCCTTGCCCATGCACAAATGAACTCTTTGATATACATCTGTATGTATTTTGAATCATTGTTTAACAGCACACATGAGTCTATTTGTTAAGTTCATAGGCATGAGTGAATTTTCAAATTTAATATTCTGATAATTCTAATACAGGTATCACGCTATGATGATATCATTTTTGATCCTAGCATTTCAAAATATTGGAGTCCATACAAGGGCAAGGTGAGAAAGTCAGTCATTTTTGCCCGTACACAACCAGATTCTTTGATATACATATGTGTCTTTAATCAATGTTTAACAATACACTTGAGTCTGTTTTGTTAAGTTCTTAGGTGAAGTTTCAAATTTTTAATACAAGTATCATTCTACGATTTTGCAGTCTAACATTTCAAAATGCTCACAAAATACGGGTGTCGAAGTCGTCTTTAGCTCTAAACAAGGCTCTGAACTAGGGGTCTCTGCTAAACAAGGAGCTAAAAACAGGATCTTTCTGGTTCGGCATTGCCTACTTAATTTATCACATCCGAGGTGAGGTGATGGAAATGGAATTTTAACTTTGATGCCACAGTAGTTACATCTAGCGCATTATGAATGATAGGGTTTTATTTTATTTTTTAAAATTTTTAAACAATGCATTTTTACGTATTCAGCTCGGAACAATACTTTGAACTAGCACCCACTGTTAGGTAACATGCTGCTGAATGTAGGAAAAACAGCAATCGTCCCGGTTCTTTATCGTCGGCTCAATTTATTACATCCAAAATGAGGTAGGTGATGGGAATGGAATTTTAACCATCGAAGCCATAGAAGTGACATCCATGAAATGTTTTTATTTTTATTCTCATTTTATAAACAGCGTATTTATACCTATTTAGCTCCGAGCAAGGCTCTGCTCTAGCACTTAGTATTAGGCAGGGAGCTACTAAAGCTTGTATAACCGAACTTTTCTGGTTCGACATTGCATTAAGGTGTTGGGAATGAAATTTTAGTCTTCGATGCCATCGAAATTTCATCTACCGCTTTAAGATTCAGGGCTCTGCGACAGTCTCCTGGAATGTTGTGTTAATCGTCGAACGCGTTCTTGTTTTATTAGAGCTATTAGTTCGGGCTGGTTTTTCTGAAATTTCGTAACCTGTTCAAATAGCGCATGATTGCCACCAGATATAGATGTCAAGATATCCAGATATTCATGTCAAGGATCTTTCTGTGCTCTATATAGATATACAATAGTATACTTTCCATACCATGCCCTGATGAAGTTTTTTTGAAAAGAAGAAATTCGAAACGTCCGCAATTTATAACTTTTCATCGGTTAGGCTTATTTATCCTTGACATTCAGAAACTGTTGTTAGTAGTGAGTTTGATACAAAAGAAAACCAGTTTTTCAAATTTTGAATCCAACAACTAGCCTAAACTATGAGGCCAGCGCTCAAAAGGCTTACATTTCCACAGTAACGTAGTGTTAATCACGTCCTTCAAGTTCAAGTATGTTATTTGAGTAAACGTACTCAGACTTCCGATGAATCATTCATTTTACAAGCGGAACTTAAGACAAGTTCGAACAGGATTTATTTTATTAAATAATATTGTCGACGTGTTCGAGTAGTCTTAGTCATCTGTTATGATTTGGTATTTATTACAATACCTGTGAATTGTTCTTCGTTATTGTAATCGCACTGAGTGTAATGAACGTAAAAAACATAACGGTAAAGTTAGGAGAATAGCTCATGTGACAAGTAAGTGAATTCACTAGTTCTAGGTTTTTCCGAAATTTTCAACATTAAAGGGTTGTTTATACAAATACCTACATTATCCGGTGTACATTTATACATTACTCCGAATTAAGACGAAAAACTGAGTTAAAAAAAATCTCAAATCTTGAAAGTCATTTTGGGAAAAGCTTACCCGTTGATTGAGAACCATCGAGTAGGTGGTTACCGTGAGTTGAAGAAAACAGTATAAATACGTATCAATAATCCAGGTATGAGACGACTCAATTGAGATACATTATGCATAGAAGTCATTTTTGTTCTTAAGACATCTGCGGGGCGCTGCCAATTGTTTGTTATTGCATTCGTAGTGTCTGTATTTGTTGGATCATATACTAATGCGTCATATGAGATTCCATAAATCATTATGGCTCTTTACAAATACGACCATGCTTTTAGCACGTTAAAGTTTACTCTGTCGGGAATGTGCCATCGAAGACATATGCGTTACAGAGATACATTATATCATCGCCGATCTTGTTTGGATACTCGCTTATTCAAAGACGACCAACTCGCTAACGAGACTTCTGAACACCAACGCATGTCTGTACAAATACAACCATGTCTGTAATACGTTAAATTTTCATTCGCCAAGATTGTACATGCTTAAGAAGTGTATTATATCATCGCCGATACTGGGTTTGAGTTAGCGCCGATTCAAAAATGCCCAAGTCGTAACACGCTTACATACTCTAATGCCCACTTTCCTATGCTTGTAATACATTAAATTTTACTCTGTCTAGAACAGTGGTTATTAAACTTTTTAAGCCGCGCACCCTTTTTGGAATTTGCCAAGTCTCGCGTCTGACCTCAAAAATAACTAACTAACAATAAACGAGAATATCGGTCGGAGACCGAAGACTTATCGATCGAAACTGCGGTTTCGATTCATGACTCTATAGTGACACCGCGTGTCCCATCACTAATTAATTAATAACTCGCTAATTATACGACATAATTTATTCAAAATTAATAGGCTTCTGGTCCGAGATATGATGAATGCACATGCAGATCGGTAAGTATGCTGATAGGTATTTGTCTATTTGTCTGTTTGTCTGTTAGATGAACGCGATATCTCACGAAGGCGAGGTTGAATCTGCTTCAAATTTTGCATGTGCATTCATCATATCTCGGACCAAAAGCCTATTAATTTTGAATGAATTATGTCGTATAATTAGCGAGTTAATAATTAATTAGTGATGGGACACGCGGTGTCACTATAGAGTCATGAATCGAAACCGCAGTTTCGATCGATAAGTCTTCGGTCTCCGACCGATATTCTCGTTTTGAATTTTCCTCTGTCTAGAATGTAGCATAGATTACATATGACTTCGCATTTTGTCACCCAGTGAAAAACAGGATTGAGGTCACACTAATTTTTGGGCGTCGCTGCTCGATAACGAGTAGTTTTGGTTCCTCGCGACTTCCCTTCCCCAGCAAAAATGTGTGATCAATTTTATTTATTTTTCTCTATTTTACATGTTATTTTTAGTAAATGGAAAAAATAAACTTGACTATAACTACGACTATGACGATAATTCAAGTATGCCCAAGTCATCAACGACACTGACGAACTCCAGTGACTATTTGTACAAATTCAACTTTAAATATTTCCGTTCCTATTTATCAAGAATATTTCATAGAAGATATATGCCATGGAAGTGTTTTGTATCATCGCCTAATCTTAGTTGTGATCTGAAAATGATTTTGTTTTTTTTTGCGTTGCCATTGCCTGTGTGTGTAGGGACGTGCGCGTACGTAACACATCAATTCGGATTATTCAACAAATAATACAAAGACTTAAAATTGCGCCACAGTCAGAATAGATTATAAAAATATTTGACTGAAATGCGCGCAATAAAAGAAAGCAAACATATAGGAAAACAAAAAGAGACAACGTTTGAAAAAAATGCTTATCAACGAAACGTTGGCTATAATCTCCCTTTTTTCGAAAATATGCGAGTTTAAGAATATTTTAGCGTGTTGAAATTTTTTTTTAAAGATGTTTTATTTCTTTATTAGGAAACGTCACTTATGAACTCCAATGACTATTTGTACAAGATCAAATTTAAATATTTCTTTCGTTCCCATACATTGATAATATGCCATAGAAGGTATATGCATTAGAAAAGAATTGTTCCCTCGTTGCGTCTTGTTTGTGACATATAAATGATTTGTTTTTGCGTTGCCATTGACTGTGTGCGTAGGGACGTGCGCGTACGTAACACAGCAATTCAAATTGTTCAAACAAATAATACAAAGACGTAATATTACGCCACAGTCTACATAGACTATGAAAATATTTGAATGGACTATGCGCAATAAAGGAAAACAAACTTAGGAAAAATACAAAACAAAAACTGACAGGGTTTAAAAGTCAATGTTTATCAACAAGGCGAAAATTAGCGAGTTCACGAATATTTTAACGTTTTCAAAATCTGCTTAAAAATGTATTTATTCCTTCATTACAAAATATCTTTCACGTTCGAATACTCAATTTTCAAGGATTTGGGAACACGCTAGTTGTGGATTAGGTGATGGTGAATAACTGATAAAGATTCACCCGTGGAATAAATTCTAGATCACGTGATGTGGCATGAATTGAACAAGATCGAGGACGAGCACAAGGAAAGCCTATTCATTACAACTTCGGCTGAACTTAGTTTCTATACTTTTTATACAAGAAATAGAGTTTATTGTTCGGCGGTTGACGCCTCGTGCTAAGCGTTAAAAATACGCTTATCGCGTGGGGAATAGATGCGCAAGAGAATTGCAGGACAAATCGACGCTGTGGGGTGGTTCATGTAACCAGTCGGGTACGGCTTCTTCCACCCCCAAGCCCATGCACCTGAAACTAATCACATACCCAACATGGACAGGTATTAGTTGTAGTTCACCGTATGATTGAGCCGTATTCCCCCCTTTCCTTCCAAAAGCCGACCATACACATATAAATTCGACAGAGAATTGTGTCTTGTTCAAAAATGAATTTCAATAAACAATAATACTCTGTTTGGCTGAGCCATCCGTTGTCGGTTTCAATCATTAATGTTAAGAGTACTACTGAATTCTATTTTAAGATACAATAACGTTGTCAAATACAATAGCAACATTGTATGGTTATGAAAGACGAGGAATACGAATATTCTTTAAGATACATATTCAGATCAATTCAATTGTATTTACGTAATGTAAACGGTTTCACAGAGGCTATTATGCAGACCTGTGGTCCAGATTTTTTTATTTATTACTGGACTTGACGCGAAGTGGACCTATAGATCATTTTACTATATTCTTTTTGTTGTTGGGTTCATTACTTTATTTCCTATGAGTCCTGAGTCCTACTCATTATTTCACCACAAAATTTGCTGATTTAATCAAATGGGAAACTCTTAATACCGTTCTGGTCTATATCACCTTCATATTGCTTGTACGTCTTTTCGGCGAATTACTCACAGACCTTACAGGTATCGGTTTGCGTCCACGTATTCGAGCACTCTTCTCTTGATTTTTATTACATTAATATTAGCGCTTGGCATTTTTGAATACCTGAAGATTTCAGAATCGAATCGTATCTCGAACTCCCAAAAGATATTCAATTGCATTTGATTTTTTTTAGTTTGATGGGTCCTCCAGAGACAGATTACCGATAACATAAAATCCGTCACCCAGACACTTTGTTGGGTGTTCACGCATAATAAGAAACATGTTGCAGCAATTATACGTTATAAACACATATTCCAGAATTTCATTTTAAAAATATGGCTCCAATAAAAAATTGAGGAATTTAACTCGACCTTCGCGGCAAATAAAAAAAATGGCGGCGATGCGAAATTTTCGTTTGAATTGATTCAAATATGTCGATTCGGTTCGAATATTCGATTTGGAGTGCCCAGCTCTAATTACAATCGAATCAGTCCAGTAGACCTTTTTCATGCCAAGCCTTATTTTGTTTTCGTGATTACTCTTCTAGATGTGATATTGGACTAAAATGAACATGACCCGAGAGGTCAATGAAAACCACTGCTCCAAATTGTGCCCGTAATTCGCTTGAAGATGAATCATCTTTACGTCTGGTTGAATAAGCCTTTCCGCTTAACGAAATCTTTATAATCTTTTTCTATATTATATAATTTACCGCATGATCCCGATTGTTTGTGTATTCGGGACGAAACGGTTGCCATGTTACTGTGATAAACATTAACTGGCGACGTACTTGTTGTTCTATAGCAACACCCAGTGGCCTAAAACATTTCCCCACGTCTTACTTGATCGAATTGAATAAACAATTGAATTTTTTTCAATTTTATAACAATTAAAACATAAAATGACCTTCCTTAAGGTTTCGGTCCGCTCAGGAACATCAGAATAAATGAGACAGCAATAATATATACAAAACATAAATAATATTGTGATCTTTTCATTATGAGAGAAGACACGGCGTCCAGGGGACTTGTTTTGAATAAATTTAAATAAAATCGGTGCCTGTAAATTAGTTGAATATGAATATTAAATCGATATAATATAAATCGATTCAGTACTCCCGTAGTATGCGTTCCAGGTTAGGGTCGGACCGTTATTTTATTTCAGTGTTCCTTATTTCAGTTCTATTACGAGTTCAGCGACAGTCTGTGTTAGCCAAGTGAATATACCCTTGCCCATAGGTTTCAGTCCCTTTACATAACTTGATGTAGCCTACAATAGGCGAACAAAATTAGTTACCTTCGTATTGGTACACACACTTCTGGAGCGCCATCGATTCAATCTTTCCATTGTGAAATTATTATGTTACTTCGAACGTCTACGCGGGCGTCGTTTTATAAAATAGAACAACAAACCGTAAACCTAGAGGGCATAATTGACCTTCGGTCTTATTCGAAAGTAAAAATGTGCCGTTCCTATTTTTTTTTATCAGATATAGCGGCAATTTCATTTTCAAATAGCCAATTTTGGTCGGGTCCGAATTATTAGTTTTTTTGTGCACTACATTTAACAATAAAAACATCCATCACATCAAGAAGATGTCCAACAACGACCCCACTACCTCTATGTTTTCAGGCCTAAATTATATCAAACATATGCAGCCAGATATACCGTATTTCCCGGCTAATAAGTCTACCTGGTAAAGAAGACGAGGCCCGTTTTTAGGCCTGAAAAAATGGGGTTTTGCATATAACCTCCCAATAAGACGGGCAGTGGAATCGGAATCTCAAATTTAAATGTAACGGCTTCTGAGCGGTCAAGGTGTTTGCGCATTCCTTAAAATAACCCATAATGACTTTTCTTGTAGCGCAATTTTCAATCCATGAAAACTACGGGAATACAAACTGTCTTTCAATTTTAATCTAATTGTGGTTGATGTAACACGGCAATCTGTGGACATAATAATGTGAGATAAACTGCCTGATTATATTTAGTTTTGATACATATTATATGTTGCTTTGATTCGTATTTTTCCAAATTGAAAAACATGTCTGAGCTGTTGCTGCAACACTTATTTCGCTCAATCGCAATGCTGTCACTCATTATTTTAAGTATATCATCGTAAGAAAGAAACCCTAAGTCAGCGATAATATCACACAGATTAAATTTATTTTAAAAAATGAATTTAATATACTTTACATTAATTATTATACATATATCACAGTCGGTCGGCCCTGTCGGTAGTTGTAGAACACAAAATGTTTTTCTGATTTGCAATGTCAAAAATCATCTTAATCTGTCACAGGCCATCCTAAAATAAACTTAAGTGGTGTTTCAGTCAAGAAAATCTCGTCCACGTAATCACTTCTTTATCTATTTTAGCATCTTATCACACATGATTATGTAATAACTCGTTTCTCACAAGTGCCATGGATGTTTGGGAATAATAAAGTAATTATTGTGTCTCGTGGCACAAAACATATGTTGAGGGAAATTTGTGATTAAGCGAGAATAAAATCTGACATAAAAGATGTTTACCGCATTAGAGATCACCCTGACAAAAACAAATGACAATTTTCACAAATCGCAATCCCAAGTGTACCGGTAATAGCCGTTCACTCGTGATGCACACATAAATGCGGCAACTTCAAATATGATATTCAGAGCCTTGTAATTCCAGATTCAAAGCGCGAGAACGCCGATTAATTTTGAACTGAGCGGATGGGGACGGTGGGATGCCATCGAGGAAGATATTTTATAGTCTAAATTGAATAATAAGCCCACCTCGAGAAAATTATCATACTCGCCCAATAAGACGGCCCACCTAAAATCAGGCCAAAAATTTGAGTCTAGAAAAGCGACTTATTCGCCGGGAAATACGGTATATGTGATTTTTTGAATACACTTTCGAAAGTTCGGTTTTCAACCCTTTTAACTTTGAATTAGTGGTACTCCCGTAGTCTGTGTACCAGGTTAAAGTTAGACCATAATTTTATTCCGATTCTCCTTATTTTAGTTATATCACGAGTTTGGGGACTGTCCGTTTTAGCGAAGTGAATATACCCTCTGCCTATAGGTTTCAGTCAGTTTAAATAACTTGATGTAAAGTAAGCGAACAAAATTAGTTACCTCCATAATGGTACACATACATCTGGAGCGCCCTTCAACAATCAGTTTGGTCTTTAGCACTTCTAACCCTTAATTAGTGTAATTAAATCTTTAAATGTTTCTCAGCCATCGAGCTCTCAAACATAACCCGACACAAGCGCGTAGAGGGTTAAAATAACGCAGACCAAATATGGAATCATTGGGATTTAAATGGAAATAACAAAAGATCTAATTTTAAGTCTCGAAAGATAGATTTCAATCTGGTTGATGTAAAGATTGTTTATTGTAAGCAAACCATATAAAAGATAGCGATATGGTACGCGAGAAACGTTTCCAATAACATCAGACTGACATGGCCAAAGAACAGCTGCACTTTTGGAAGCTAAACTGAGCGTTGGATCTTGCTCGAAAAGTTAGTCTACGTTATGTTACTTTTTTGCGGAATACCAACGCGAGAAATAACAATGAAGAGTTGTTTTAGTAAATTGACAAAAGTCGTTGTTTTGTGAGAATGTTGGGACTGCTTGACGTGGATACTTACTTGATAGCTATTGTTGTAAAGTGGTATGGTTTTTTGAAGTGAATTTTTAACGATAATATTTTCGATTAGAATGTTTTTAGAAATATTGCAGTGTGGGGCTGTTTCAAGCAGATTTGTGGGCGCTCCAGTGTGTGTGTAACAATATGGACTACTTTTTTTGCCTACTCCATATCAAGTTGTGTAAAGGGACGGAAGCCTATGGACAGGGGAATTATTCACTTGGTTACAGACAGTACCCGAACTGGTACACACACTACGAGTGTACCGATTTTCGTGGGGAGTTTGTCATTAATATTTTATCACCATTGTTGGAAAGATGAAAGATTTTAAGGAGGACATGGGTAACGATACTATATATATTTAATTTCAATTTTTTTTTCAATTAGATTGCAGATGGAAGTTGGATAAGGTGAATGTGTGTATTATTGTTTTAGAATTTTGCTGGAATAAACGGGAGTAGCCTTTGGGATTTTTAGTGAACATTATCAATTTACCTACTGTATACCAAAAGAGAACGTCTACGAAACGTGCAGCGCCTAAAAAGTACTGACAGTTTTGGTAACCCGCTCGTTAAATCTCCCTTCCGTTTGAGATCCGCAAGTTTTTATGGATGTTAACCGTTTGCTTGAGTGCGGACCTCGACTATCAGCGGAGATCCTGGAAGCCTTTAGCGGCTTGTTACTTGTCGATCTTAAGATCGGTAAGTATGTTGATAGGTATTTGTCTGTCTGTATGTCTGTTTGTCTGTGTGTTAGATGTACGCGATATCTCACGAAAGCGAGATTGATTCTGCTCCAAATTTTGCATGTGCATTCATCATAGCTCGGATCAGGAGCCTATTGATTTTGGATGGATTATGTCTTATAATTAGCGAGTAATTAAATAATTAGTGATGGGACACACGGTGTCACTATGGAGTGAGACCACTGTTTTGGGGGATCCCCTAACTTTCGATCGATAAGTCTTCGATTTCTAACCGATAATCTAGTTTTATTATTCGCTACACTCCATTTTCAGTTTTATTAACTGAGGCTTTATTTAGAACAAACGGTGCCGATTTTAGACAGTATGGTCACTGTACTCCGCCGAATGCTGATATTCTACATCACCAGTCAATTCTAAGACATAACGAAATATATCAGTTTTGCTATCATTGGTATCATTGATTTTAAATCACCAGTCAATTCTGATACATAAGGATTATATCAGTTTTGTTGTATATCTCTAATATTATTATAAATAGGTGAACTGTAGACAGTAACTTGTAGACAGTTATTATTTCAGATATAATTCAAATCCTGAGTCAAACAATTTATATTAACATGTTTAAAATTCCTCAAAATATCAAAAATAATTACAAACGTCCAATGATAATCCGACCCGGATTACATCAGATGAATAACTTACTTAATAACTTACGATTTGTGAATTTCTGAAATCTTGCACGCTAGTATCCGATTAATTGTTGGAAATATGTCAAATCCGGTATTTCGGCACACTATCCACTTATCGCAGTATTTTATCGGATAGAAACAATCTGTTTATTACAAGTACTATGCTTGACGGAGGTTCTTACTCAATTGCTATTGATGAAAAAAGGAATGATTTCCAGGAGCAAATACCTAACGATTATATACTCGATTTAATATTTTTTAAATACTTGCAGGAGGGAGTAAAATAAGGTCAATGTGTGTATTCTTGTTTATTGGGAGTCTTCCTGGTATATTTTGTTGTTTGCTACACTCAAGTTTTAGTTCAACTATTTGGAGCTTTATCATAGAAACGTTTGAAATCATAGTAAAACGATGTCGATTTTAGACAATCCGGTCACTGTACTGCGTCAAATGCTGATATTTTACATCACCAGTAATTGTTTTAGATCTTATTAAAATCCTGAGTCAAATTTAAAATGCTTTAAAATATAAAGAATAATTACAGGCGTTAAATGATAATTCAATCCCGAGTACATCAGATGAATAACATATTTGCTTAAATCTATTTTTCACGATTTGTAAAATCATGAAACTTGGCACGCTAGAATCCGATCAATTGTTGGCAATATTCTAAATCTGGCACTTACTATTTATCGCAGTATTCCGTCGGATGGAAACAATCTGATTATTACAATTGTACTATTATCTCTTGTTTTTATTGTAAGTTATTTTAACCCTAAGGACAAAGATAAAGCACGATATATTACGCAAAACATTATAAAGTACTACAATTCAGGACGCTCCTGAAGTGTGTGTACCTATATGGAGGTAACTAATTTTGTTCGCCTACTTTACATCAAATTGTGTGAAGGGGCTGAAACCATGGGCAGGTGGTGTATCCACTTCGCTAACACAGACAATCCCCGAACTCGTAATAAAACTAAAATACGGAAAATCGGAATAAAATATGGCCTAACTAAACCTAACATGGTACACACACTCCCGGAGTACCCAATTCAGTGAAAAGCTCCTAGGTACTTTACCCATTTGTCAGGCAATGTACGTTATTACAGCAGGGGTATGTCTAGAAGGGGGCATAGGAGAATCCGCCCCTGTTATAGGGGTGTGTTTGTTGCTTATTTAGATGATTTGAATTAAATAATAATATTACGAACATTTCACTTTTACTTGATCTTTAATTTATTTATTCTCATGTATAGAATGGGATGGGGGATTTACATATTTATCCCAGGGAGAGGAAAGCCGATAAGACGGCTCATAACAACATCTATAATTTGTTTATCTGCCAAATTATTTTTGAAGTTAGGTATAAGGGGCGTCATTTTTAGAAACTCGCATCGGCCGCAGAAAAGTTTGACATCTCCTGACCTACAGTAGTGCGAAATGGATCTGTCTGTAGGAATGAGAATTTCGCGGAATTACTCCATTGGAAGACCCGTGTTTGGTCTATATGGAAAGATTTAATAGTTTTAGATAATTGTCATTGAGATGGTCATAAACGTTTGAGTCAAGAAAGTACACGACGAAGAAAAGCAACCAAGTATTCTGATTTCCTAAACTCGGGATTGCACTGATTTCAAAATTAAAGAATAACCAAGATTAACAGTGAGCAGACCCTGTGTTGTGAAATTTCTGTGCACGTAGAATTCTCTATATAATAGTCTTCAGAGTTAACCAAATTAGTAGTAATTAACTTCTAATATACAGGGTGTCCATAAAGTCCCTTTACAATTTCAATTTTGTTATGAAGTCAGTTCTCAATATATCTTAATCATGTTTTTTTTAATGAGTAATTTTTTTTTTTTTTTTGCTTCATTCAACACATCTGTGAGGGCGAAAACAATTAATGGTATCGATAATTATTAATTTCCCTTTGCAATTTCAAAATTTTTTAAGAATTAGGGACAACCTATATATTTTCATTATTTTTCTGCAACAGTATAAAAACCAAAACATAACTAAAGATTAGGAAGTTTCATAAACACACACAACCATGTACTCCAGTCTAAAACGAAGAGTTTCTCAGACAAGATCCGGAACTTATAAAAGAAACGATTGGTTTTTGGACTTTGAGAGATTACCTTGGATGGAATGGATGGATTTGCGTGAGTGTATTAAGATTTTACATGATTCAATAGTCTTTCCGTATATTATATCAAAAATAACACCATTTTACTCTATTCTCGAACGATTTACTGAAAAGGTGTACAACGCTATTCGCTATAAATGCTCAACGCGTAATTCACCGCTATAAATATTCGCTAGTAGTTTGGTCCAGAAATAAGCCCCCTAGGCCATATGCTTATGAGTGAACATGCGTGGTCTTTCTTATTTTCTTATGGGGAACATTTTAACATTCATTATGTTAGATATACATAATTCTATGCTGTAATTGTTTATCGTCTCCAAAGCATTTGATACTTTTATGTACACTCGTATTTTTGTCCGTAGTCTCCTCCCATACTAATTGACTGCGCGTGGATATGCTTTTAGCAACTTTCTATTGAAAAAAAAATATTACACCAACACTCTGCAACTTTCAGAACCGATGCGAAAGGGTCAATACGTGTCTCTACAGCTACTATATCCGATCTTACTCCAAGAAATCAACATTGCGAAACCTTCGAAACTGCTGCATTTTCTTATTGGCAAAGGCGTTTTAAGTTGGCAGGACGTTGTTGTCATCCAACATAACAGACAGACTGATATGGAAATGAATGCGTAAGTTTCTGTTTTATATATCAAAGTATATTGCCGTTCAAAATGAGATGTGATATGTTGCTATTGAGCCGAAACTATCGGACTGCCCTATAGACGCCGGTTGAATTTTAGATGTCAGAATCTGAAATTTCTAATTGCCAAGTTAGACTTTAACAGCTAGAAGTGTGTTTTCAATAGTCTCGATGATCTGAAAAACCGACAGATGGGTTTTCAACCACCTGGCTACGCCCCTGACACACCCGATGATACGCCTGGTTGCCGCCCCTAAATTATCCAACAAGAGAAGTCACATGGGCGACTATCACCAAGCTAATACGATCAACGCGGATATCGTTTATACAAATCCCAAGATCGCGGTCGCGTTCTTATAGCATCAGGAATTGTCAAAATTTATTTGTTTTTGTTACCCAGGCCATTTCTTCGTATAATTATGACAAGAGGTGAAACGGGATTTTATGGATTCCTGGATGCGCTTCGTTCCAGGCACGGAGGATGGCAGGGATACTTGGCAGATATGATTGACATGCACTTCAATCCAGCTATTGTCAGAGGTATTTGAATTGTAGATTTTCCTAATTATTTTGTAGTGAATGGAGGTTTGTATGAATCAAGTACCGTGTTTCCCCGAAAATAAGACCTAGCTTCTAAAATAAGACCTAGTTTATAGCGCGACTTTTTTTCTAGTCGATAGAAAAAAATCTCTCCTACACTTTTTTAAATGATTAATAATATATGTTTAGCAGTTATTTTAAATAAAAACGTGCTGTTTAGGGGTAAATAGCAATCGATTTTCATATTTTGTATATTCGAACATCTCGTAGTGTTATTTCTCGAAGGAAAATTGAAAAGAGACCTGCCCTTTTTCAGCGAAACACGGTATATATACAGAAAGATATGATAGGATATGCTCATCAATTACAAATAAGCTTGTCATTCAGAAGTCATTCTTATATACTATATAGCATTAAGGTCGATGAAAATAACTCTGTAGTTTAAACTAACGCAACTGCTGAATTTACGGAAGGAACTGATTTTTTACCATTTGCTTTAGCAAATAAGTGTTTTTCAGCCATGGCGAGGGTACGTACGACAATAGGCGAAGTAGAGGGCTAACTAGAAGACTTCTACTAAGAACTACTAAATTACCACAACGTCTCGGATACAGTAGCTTTAAGTCAGGGTGTACAGCATTTAATACAAGAGGGCCAGGTGCAAATAACCGGGTAAAGCCGCGGATCGCACATTCATTTAACATAGGCTTTCTAGTAGTTGTAGGGACAAAAAAATGTTTTTTTTTTCGATATAGATCTTATTGCATTATTAGGGGTCTTTGAAGAAATGAAGGTTAAGACGCATATATCACAACGTTTCAAATATACTAAGAGAACTCGGATATTGTGTATTGAACTGCAGGTCCTTTCTCCTTGTTTACTTTCTACTTCGGATCCGTATGTGGTACTCACCACAAGGATGCTTGAACGAGATAGTATTAAAGTGATAAGTAAAAATAACATGATCTCTTTCAACGAAATAGTAAGTATATTTGTGAGCTTCAACTTCAATTTCAACCCAACCACATCAGTTAGACCGACAGTTCTGAGATGATATGGATTAAATTACCATAGCATCTAAATCAGTTATAGAAAACTTAATTTTAAAATAAATTAAATTCTTGTGATCTTTATATTTACAGTTATATCTTGTATTGTTTGAAGAAGTTAGACCATGATCTAACGAAAGCTCACAAATATACTTACTATTTCGTTGAAAGAGATCATGTTATTTTTACGTTTCAAATATTGTATGCTTTAATCCTATTCCCAACTAACACAGCCAGAAAACAGCACCGTAAAATCTTTATTGTATTATTTATTGGTCTGCGCTTTCATATCATGGAAAATAAACCACGTTCTTTCTTCAGATCTCCTTGATGTATTCAAGATAGTTTGCCACGACTTGACACGACTAACACCAGCAGGGTGGTCAGCGTTACCAAGAGCTCTGGGTTTGTCTGTTGCAAGAATAGAACGCGTAAGTAATGTTTGTATATTTTACGGCGTTAACAGGTCTTCGCTCAGAACAAGGCTCTGTAGAAGCAGCCATTGATAACTAAAAAGCTACAATTTTTGGCTGAAAAGCTACAATTTTTGGCTAATTCTGCATTGTCTACCATAAAGTCTCTTTACAATTTCAACTTTGGTATGAAGTCAGTTACCAATATATCCTAACCTGGTTTGTTGTTTTTTAATAAGTAATTGTTCAAACATTTTCACCTCATTTATTACATCTGTTTAATTATAATACATCTATCACAAAATTTCCTTTGCTATTTTAAAATTTGTTAAGTTTTTATGGATATCCTATATATTACATTTTGATTGAGGCTGTGATAGATAGTTGGACACAACGCTTTATCTACTAGGCCTTGGTGCCAACTAACGAATAAGTAAATTCTACAACAGTTTAAGAAACTCGTGGCTTATGCTCGTAAAAAATACAATCATTTTGAAATGCGATGCAAAATATGACATCATATTGGTGACGTCACTGACAATTTTGTTTAAATTTTTTTTTTTGAAAAGCTTCGAAAAGTACGTTCAGTTTCAACCGTAGTAAATGGTTTGTGTCAAAGAAAGTATATAAATTTAAGTAACGACTGCAGAGACATCCTCGCAATTAAATACCTTTAAGCATTCAATGAACTTCGCGTTTTTATACGTTTAAAACGGCGCTCCAGAAGTATGTGTACGAATATGGATGTAACTGATTTTGTTCGCCTAATTTACATCAAGTCATGTGAAGGGACTGAAACCTATGGGCAGGGGGTATATCACTCGGCTAACACAGACATTCCCCGAACTCGTATTAGAACTAAAATAAGGAAAATCGGAATAAAGTTATGGCTTAACCCTAACCTGGTACATGTACTACGGGAGTACCTTTAATACAGTACATTATCATTATATTAGAAATTAAAATAAAAACTATTTTACATGATTTCAAATTTCGAACACTACATTAGGATAATAAAAAATTTAGTTTATTACATTACACACAGGCCAGAAGACAAAACAGACTTCTTGTGAACCAAGCTCTTCATTCGTTATTGCTGTGGAGCGGACACAGGGATGATAAAGAACATATCCTGAACGAATTGTTGATCGGTCTTGTCAAGATTCATAGAGTTGAGATTGCAGGTAAAATGTTTAAGAAAGCACTTAAAGAAAACTAAGGGGCGGATGAAAGTTCCAGTGCCATTGAAAAGAGAATTTATAGTTAATTTTTCAATTTGCCTAAAGCAAATAAAAAAATTCTAAAATTCTAAAATTTCTAATTGCCAAGTTAGACCGTAACAGCTAGTGCGAAAAGCGTGGGTTCATCAAGAGTCTTGAATATCTAAAAAGCTTTTCAAGCTACGCAAATTGCTATGCACGATACAGAATTTTTTTCACAATTTAAATAAAAGGGGAAGTCCGACACTCACCCTCCTCCCTGACTACCCCCTGAGCACATGTATGCGTAGTGTGACCTCGCTCATAGTGAAACATCCGGGTTATGCCCCTGAGGAGTTTAATTAGTGAAGCGTAAAAGCGTCTTCCAAGCATAATACAGTTTTGAAGGTGCTCCCGAAGTATGCGAACCAAGATGGCGGACATCGGAACGTAACATGGGTAACAGGTTAGGGTTAGGCGATAATTTTTTTTTTCAATTTTCCTTATTTTAGTCCTATTATCAGTTCGAAGACTAGCCAAGAGCCTCCCGTAGTATTTATACCGAAAATTATGGCCTAACCCGAACCTAGTACACATATTACATTCCGATGTCCGCCATCTTGGTTCGCATACATCGGGAGCCCCGTTTTGAATATTGCAAATTTAGAAAGCCTGGTTCGGCTAGTTGACATGGTCCACAAGTTGCAAAGATGGAGAATTCCATTGAAATCGAAAGAAGAAGACGCTGTGTTTGACGAATCGGAAAGCAGATCTGATGACGAACAAACGAGAGATAAATCGGATAGAGTTAACACGCCCGGACTTGATTCAGGAATGTCTTTACCAGCTGAAGAGGTTAGAATTTCTTTATGCCTTTTGTACATCAAAGGGGTTGACAAGGTTTTTGTACCAGAAGACAAAAATTTGCCCACTTAGACTGGCGGGCCATGTAAGTATGACGTAAAAATTACATTTTATGAACATAATTTTATTCACAGTGTTACAAAAGCAAAAGTGGAAAACAATAGGACATGTGCCAAAACTAAATTTATTCGCAATCTCAACAAATTCAGATTTTAATAACAACAACTATTTAGTGCATACAGAATTGGTTAAGAGCAGAAATATATGACAGCATCAGTCGGGGCAGATTGAATCACTCAACGGGCCAAATTTGGCCCATGGGCCGTGGTTGTAGCCCATGTCAGATCTCAGCTTTACTTTGTATGCATACTCAGAACAATGGATTGCTATCCCACCAATAATAATTCTTTATAGTCTTCTTCATTTGTATATTGGACTGCAATACACGATGCATCATAATTGAATTTTTATTTTAATTCAATCACCTTAATTAAATTGAGAGAGAGGCTGTGACCGTGCCTAAACGCCCATTATCCAATTTACGGTCTTCGCTGATTTATTGTTGCGTTGCTTTTTACCTCCTGTTAGTTGGCCATGTATGCCGTTGTAGACTTATTAATTTCAGTCAGCCTTGATAAAAATCTACAATGGCATTAAAATCAACACCTTGCTCGTGGTATTGGCATGGTAAATTGTAAAGAATATGTCGCGTGAAGTTTGATACATGAGAAGACATTCTTGTTTCAATACTGTTCTAATACAACATAAAATATTCAATATTTGACCTATGATCTCCTCCGGGAGGGTTAGGAGTATTTGTGTTCTTCATTTGGGTTTTATCGGATTAGAGTATTATTCCATTCATTTCCAGGATCTTGAAGTAGCTGCCGTGTTTGGTTTGAGTCGATCTAGTTCACAACAGTCTGGAGGAAATCTCTTAGCTCCGCGTAGTACAAGCTATGGAAAGGGTGAGAACATTTTGTGGTTAATAAGTTTTTATTTGAATGTTTCAGTGCACTCATAAAATATACCTTTCTGTTTTTGATAAATGTGTATAGTTGCGAAAATGTGCGTATTTCCATATATTTCCTTCCCTAATGACAACTTGATGTAGAGTAGGCGAACAAAATTAGTTACCTCCATATTGGTACAAGTACTTCTTGAGCGCCGAAAAAAGTAAAACTGTTAATTCACAATAACATTTATGTTATCCTCATATGCAGGCAAAAAGAGAAGGAATCACCAAAGTGTTGATTCTGGATTTGTTTCCCCTGTTCCTTCTGGAAGAACACCAGACCCTCATGGACTGGGAACGCGAAAGTATAGAGCCAAACCGCCAAGATCTCCAAGAGGAAGGATACAGAGAAGTTATCCAAAATTGAGAACCCTGTCATCGCTTTCAGCAACTGATATGCAGGAGAGGTATACACTGGTAGCTTTTTTTGAAAGACCACAATGCCTTAAGTGCGCTCCAGAAGTGTGTGTACCAATATGGAGATAACTAATTTTGTTCGCCTACTTTACATCAAGTTTTGAAAAGGGACTTGGCTAATACAAACAGTGCCCGAACTCGGGTAGAACCAAAATAGGGAAAATCGTAATAAAATGATAGTCTAAATAACCCTAACCTGGTACACACACTACGGGAGTACCGTTTTGAGTGTTTACCTTAGAATTTAAAACAAAGATGGTTTGTATTTTGGATATAAATTTAGTTTTGAATGTTGGTTGAAAGTTTCAAAAAATGATTTTGGCGCGACGTATTCGCAAAGTAATTAAAGTAATGGCCTTAGTATTCTATTCAAAATTTCAAAAGATTATATCAACGGTAACCCAATGTTAATCACATCCAGATCAGAATATGACAGGCACTTCAATATGTATAATATAAGAAGCAGGAAATCAGTAAAGCACGGTTCATGATAATGTTACTTGGTTGTATTCAGTCACGTTTTGAGTTTTGATAGAACCCAAAACATTTGAAAAACGACAAATATTATTCCAAATGCGGCAATGTACAACAATAATACCAAACGCTAGTTATGCAAAATAAAAAAGAATGTCTGCGATGTCTGCCTTTAAAAAGGCTGCAACAAGAAACGTATACATTCTAACAAGCAACAATATTTTTACATGTACGTTTATTTAGATAAATTAAATGAATTCTGCTTTACTAAAACGGAAAGTTTTTATGAAAGATATTCAGATACTCCTGCACCTGGTATGTAATACATCAAAGTCGTTTATAGCCGAAGCCTTTTAAATTCATCGAATGTCACTGTATTTATCTATAAACAAAATTCTTTTATCAGCGATAATAGGAATGCCCATGCGAAGCTATATATGGTCTCCTATTACTAATACAAACATTACGAAATAAGAATGTGAAGTCTGGGTCTGACCCAATACGCTTTAAAAATGAATGTGCGGACTTCTAGTTTCATTTTCGGAATGTCAAAAAGACAGTATTTATTTTAATTTTAAAACTTAAATTTTAGCCTTGTGGCGTGGTTGCGGTACTCCTGTAGCATGCGAACCAAGATGGCGGAGACCGGAACGTAGTATGTGTACCATGTTAGGATTAGGCCATAATTTTATTCCAATTTTCCTTATTTTAGTTCTATTGCGAGTTCGGGGACTAGCCAAGTGACTCCCTTAATATTTGTACCTGAAATTATGGCCTAACCCTAACTGGTACACATACAACGTTCCGGTGTCCGCCATCTTGATTCACATACTACAGGAGTATCGTGGTCGCATATTAGCAGCCCGAATTTGTGGTTGCTTTTTCAGAGTATTGTTCGCAGGGGTGATAGGCGCGAAATAGCTCATAACGTACATGATCTTGTTACCCACAGCTTTCGTTGATAAGTACTATCTTCTTAGTAGGAACCATTTACGCATCTTTTTTTAAATGTTTGATATATCGGACGCAGTGACAAAGTTTATTACAGATTGCCGATAAATTGTTGATTTTTTGCCGCGAGTTCCGCTCAATATCTGAATAAATTTACCAGAAATATCGTCCCTAGTATCTGGAGATATGACTAATATAAGATAGCGTGTTGTTTCGCGTCTTTGCTCTATATTATTTGTTAAGGGTTTATTCCCAGACCGAGTTATGACTTAGCTTAACATGTTCGCTACTGTTAATCAAGTTGTGAGATTTTTCTAATTGCCAGATTTGGAACCAGAGATATATATAACACAGAAAATACGCTCGAATAACACGCCAAATAGCAAACCATCTTTTCAAAGATATCGTGAATCTTTTGTACAAAGCCCCCGCCACTGATGTAAAAATGGGATTTGAAAAAAAAACGCCACGTTTTAAAATAAGTATCAGTAATTATCCAGTTAGGGTTAGGGTTCGAGTTAGGAATGATTCGAAAATTCGAAATTCCAGCGCATTCCGCATTCCTAACCCTCACCCCAACCATTACGTGGATAATTACTAATTTACTTGTTGGCGGAGGTGTTCTTTGGCGAGGACTTTGTACAAAATATCCAATATCGCTTTTGAGTTGCCAGTAGGAATGAATGTATGGTCCAAATCGCCAAATAAATGGTCTCCTTTTTAGAGGGAGACTGGGCCGCTATAATTGTATGCTCACCTAAATTTTAACAGCGATGCTTTACAAGGAAATAGTATCCTCCGACATCATAACTTGTCATGTTTCAATATCTCACAAGCCTTTAACAAAAAATTAGCAGGTGGCCGATGTTTATGCATAAACGTTTTATATATAAGAGGAATGTTGTACATAATTTAAATTCCTACAGCAATGTTTGGATTTATACATCGTAACCAGTTTGTCACTTCTCATCCTCTTTAATGTACATTTTTTTTTCGCCCAGTGATTGTGACTTTTTATTTATAATAAATATTGCATCTTTGCAAGGTGAAATCCATTTTCGATTATGCGAACTATTTTTAAATATTGGCTTCTTTGCCCTAAAATAGTGTTTGTAAAATAGTGTGTTTTTTTAATCTCGATCCATAAATCGGCACTTAAATTTTTGACCGCGAAACTAGAGGTTTTTGGCTGCTGATTCGCATAAAAATTCGTCAAATCTAACGTTTTAGCGCCCACTTGTGATGGGAGTGAGATTTGTTGTGGCGCAACAATCAATACCCGATCCCTGATCGTTTTTAGGATATTTTAATATAATTAGACCGCGGAAAATCAACAGACTAACGCTCGTTCAATTTTCGGCGAGGGAAGATAATACTAACAGTCACTTTATAATTATGCCCTTGCAATGTCGAATTCTAATTTTAATGCAATATTCCGTCGTTGTTGTGATATTTTCTATTACACAGACTCGACTTCTGACTCGAAACAGCAACGACTCGATCTGACGTCAGAAAATTGACTCAGAGTTTCAACAATAAAGTTCTTGAGATATACATAGACATGACACGAGTTGTAAAGGACTGATTGATTCGTCATCGGGTCCACAACACTTTTAGATAAGCAGAAAAATAAATATGGATAAAAAACAAATAATAGAGATCGGTAACAATACATAACAATAGAAATAAACTAATTTTTAGTAGCTCACTGGCATACTCTAGTGGTGATAATATTAAAATTAAGTCCGCGATTATTTTATACACTATACAAGACTCGATTCGACTCTCGACTACAATTTCTGAATTTACTGAGACTATGACTTGACAGTCTGATGAACTATATCCGACTCGACTTCCAACGGGTGGTATAAAAACATTGCAGGATGTACTTTAAAGTGAACAGGTCGCATCCAAGTATTATTTATGCGACCGCAGTCAAACATTTGCTATGACTATCTTCTTCCAATTTTTCCTGTCCTTCATTTCACAAGCAAGATTCTCCCGTGGTATTCCCGTGACCTGTACGATTTCTTTCTTGTTTCTATAGCAGTCGCCGCTGAATCTAAGGCGTCTTTCCTTTATTATGGTTATGATGCTTGTCAGTTTACCGTATAGTGTTTTGTTTGGGATCTTGTCATACCATGTTACTCCTTTAAACTACTCCAAGCACTTTTGTGTTGGCGCGTCTAGCTTCATGTTTTCTAAGTATTAAGCTTCAGTAATTTTGAAATTTTCAACTTCACTTTCTTGCAGGATACAAAAAGGAAGAGTCTACAATTACGGTCTGAGTCCAAGAGGAAAGAGCAATGCTTGGGAGAACCGGTCACCGACAATTCTACAAACGGACTACGTTGTTCATCCAAACCATGATAATTTATTCATGGATTATTTGATTTACCAGTAAAACCGCTTTTGAAGAAAATCCATCAAATAAAAACTAAATGAATTTAATTGTAATATATTTTGGATGTTAATGCCGATTTACCAGTAAAATGACTTCTAAAGAAAATCAGACGAATAAAACTAAATCGGTCTAGTATAGTTTAGTACCACAAGTACTTCTAGTGGACGTGGAATAACATTTTTTTGCATATGACATTGGCGTGATTTTTGTATGACGCAGTCAGACAGGTATCAGAAATAACATGTGCAAATATAATATGTGCAAATATAGTTATGCTACGTCTACCAGAAGTGCTTGTGGTAGCATACTGTACCAGACCCAAAAAACAATTTGAATGTAATATAATTTGGATGTTAATGCCGATGTAGGAAATCTGTTTTATTATTTCGTTTAGTTTATTTCTGATACTGCTTCTGAATTATTAATGAAATGTAAAAACCTTGAATAGCACTCAGTTTGTGTGTCGCTCATTAAAACTTGGTAACTAATTGAAATTTTATCAGCATGTTATTGCACAAAAAGTTCACATATCATCAAACTGTTTTTATTTTATGTTTCAAGCTATGAAATACATATGTTTAAGTGGTCCATGTTATATTTTGTTCAGAGTTATTGGTATTAGCTAATAAACTTCTTAAGCTTTGATGGAATATTAGTCCAAAATTGTACTATGCTACTTCGTTAATTATAGTGGATTCATGATAAAGATTTTTCTTCGTTATAAACCAGTGGTTCTTCACCCTTTTTTCATCATTTACCCCTTTAGCGAACAAGATTACAAGATTTACCCCCAATATAGCCATTGGTGATCATTTGTAAACAATTCGTCAAGCGAAGTATAAAGATCTCAAACTTTGTCCAACAACATTTTCTCCGCGAGAGTGGGTTCGGCGAAGAAAGAGTGGTGGGGTAGGAGAGTGACGGGAGGCGGTAAGAATGGAGGGGAAGGAGAGAGTGTTGGGGGGGGGGAATGCCACCGAAGAGTTAGAAATAGGGTTGGTTATATCTGGTCTTAACCGATCTTTGAATATACTCTTTCCATACAAACATTCGATGAAATTGTTAAATCCTGATACAACCATAATAATTGAAGGGAATAGAGTAAAGCGGATGAAGATCCATGGCGGGTAAAATCCATTACTTGAACAACTACATAACGAGTATATTTAGATGCATAGCGCACATTCTCATAGTTTCATTCACACCAAGTTTTAATAGAGTTTATGACAATCTAATTTTACATTTATTCACCACACTTTTGCTACAAGCTTGCACGACTATTTAAGGTCAAAATGTATATGCCACCAATAGTCAACCTCAAAGAAGCGATCACCACAGACAATTTGGCAAACCCAAATTATAAATGGACCAGGTCGTTGAAATCGACAATTTGATCACTGATTGCTGCAAAACCAACAAAGGCAAAATCTCTCACATAACGTTTTCCAATCCGGGTAATGCAACTGTAATTAGAACAACAATCCACGACATGGACAAATCTTAACATCTTTACGCGTCGAATACGTGTTGCGAATGCCAACAACGAAGATGAAACGACACCAGACAAGAGATAAAAAATACAAATCAAGTATGGTCGAGTATCGATTTGTATCAATAAAACGATAAACGGACGTTTCGGTCCACGCAAACGCAGTGATTCAGCGCAGACAAGGGTATCTCCAAACTCTAGTCTGCGTGAGCCGAAACGTCCGTGGACAGAACGTCCGTCAGCCGATAAAACACCTCAAACGTCTATTTAGTAATAGTTTTAAGATATGATTTTTTTAATATTAATAACCTAATATCTGGGAAAATCAAGTGAATTTAAAATTCAAGAACTCCGAACTCCAAACTGGTCAACGTCAAAGCAGCGGCCGCCACAGATAATTTGGCAAACCCAAATTATCGATGAGTCAGGCCATTGAAATCGATGAATCGATCACCGATTGCTACAAAACCACCAAAGGTAGAAACTCTCACCAATTGTTTTCCAATCCAATCCAAGTAAAGCAATTGCAATTAGAATATAACAGTCCACAAATCTCGACACCTTTACGTGTGGAATACGTGATGCGAATGCCAACAACAAAGACAAAACGACGCCAGAAACCGGTAAAAATTATTAATCAAGTACGGTTGCAAATAATCAAATGTGCTTGT